>JANVCC010000021.1:19445592-19512622 GCA_025345505.1 Todiramphus chloris collaris
ATTTTTAAACCATAAATATTTTGCATGATTACTTCCTGTTTTAAAGAAACACAGTTCAATTTTAACTTACACTGAAATTTCCCAAACAGCATGTAGCAAATGTAACAATACTTAAACTGAAAGCAAGTGAAATTCATTTTTCAGTGTAGACCTCACAAGTGTTATACTTACAGGAAAATAATGAGTTTTCCACTCAGAGGAACACAAATGGCATCTAGATTCCATTTAATCTCCAGTCTGACCCGCTCCAGTCTTTTTCTATCATAACTGGAGGGGTTGTGGACTATATAATTCACTAACAAAAAATGCAACACTTCTACCTTCCTTTCTTTTTTTGCACATTTGATGATAAAATATTTTTCCATCTTAAGATACTCACATAAAGACGTTGGTGGGGAGCCCACTGACTCTGCTTTATGCTCTGGAAAGTGCTTTTTTTACAGAGAGAAAAAAAACCAACCCTCTTGGTTGAAATTCTCAACCGCGCTGCTGATGTAGAGGCAGCAAGATGTAATTAGATTTTTCTGCTTTTCCAAGGAAGGAGTTTTATGAGCTTTAAAAGATATTACCCAGATCATGTAAAGGCATACTGACAGCAATGATCCTTCTCCTTAGAATAAATTACCCTTTCCCAGTAACAAACTCATGGGGTTCTTTGTTTATTATATTCTGTTTTGCAAGAAAAAATGAGATATCTGTATCAGAACACCCATTTACAATTATTTAATGCAAAGATATGGAGCCAAAGAAATTCTACATGATTATAAAAACAAGTTATCCTTGTTAAAACCATCAGTAGAAAATTAGTTCATAGTATTGGTATTTAAAATTACTGTATTTCAATGTGCAAGCTAGTAAATATAAGGGAAACAGATCCAGCTTATGAAGCCACTTTTTGTCTTTCTACAGGTCACATTATATTTGATATAACAGGTAAATTTGATATAACAGGTAAAATCTTTTTGCAGTAAAGCTGATGACAAAAGCTACATTAATTGCTTACCCCTAACATTTGGGGAGACAAAAAATGAAGCGGGAAAGTGAAAAGTCCCTTCACCGTTTTGGATGGAGCTTCACAGAAAGAACAAGAGCTTCATGGAACAGAAAGTACAAATATAAGGGAGATCTGCTCTCTAAGGCTAGGGCACTCAACTGTAAAGCAGAGTATCAGGTCTTACTCCCAGCAGTATTTGTTTGGTTTTCTTTAAACAAAAAGAATTGTGATGCTTTTTATTAAAAAAAAAAAAAAAAAAACACAACAAAATTTGAAAGTTTCTGCAGTCAATGGTGAAGACTAAACTGCACCTTACTAGACTGAGGTATCTCCTTGCTCCTTTCACTTTACCAATGATACTTTGAGAGGGAGGCAAGGGATCAGACACACCTCTTTGAATCATTTTTTGGTATCTTTATAGCCATGGAGAAAAAAAAACAAAAAAGGCAGTCCCAAATCACTACATACACTTTCAAAAATAACCTTCTCAACTTCTTAAGTCAATCTGCATTTAAGATTCTTCTCGAAGGACCACAGTAAAACCATTAGGCATAATATTTGATCTGACTCCACAAACAAATTTAAACAAGTCATACCTCAATCAGTATTTCAAAGGGAAAATCCTAAAGTAATTATCAATACTCACTCAAACTAAATATCTACAAATCCTCCAGATTATGACTAAAATTTACTAAAATTTCTAAGAGATTAGACAAATACTGGCAACTTGCCAGTACAAGATGTTACATACATTGTTACTAGAATAAACTAGACTTGTCTAGAGTTTACAAGATTTTGCATGCTTGTCTTTCAAAACAGAAAGCAAAAATATCTGGGTTTTGGAGAAAAATGGTTGTGGTAACTTAAAGTTACTCTGTTGGATATAATAATTACAAATCCCTGATGGGAGATTGTTTTTACGGTGTGTAAAGAATTATATCATGAATATTCAAAATTTTCTTTTGTACCTTACAACAATTACATTTGTATTCAAAATTACTAAATAAAAAAATGTATCAGTTCTTGATTGATGATCTTTATAAGAAAGAACTCTGTCAAATTATCATAGTTTAGGGGGTTTATTTTCTTGGCTTTAAACAGTTGAGTTTAAATGTGCAATGCCATAACCTTAATTTTACCCTTAACCTACCTGAAGTTTATGTAATTTTATGTTCCATATCAAACAAAGGAAATAATTGCGTCAGCTTCTAATACTATATGGACAGCATTAGTACAAAGATCCAGCTATGCCAATATCCTGTCTGAAGTGGTGGAATAGATCCCTACTGAAACTTAAAAAATAGGACAGTCATTCTCCGGAGTACTTTCCCAGTTCCAAATCATTTCAGACTGGAAGTCTTCCATAGACCGAGTGGCAACATTCATTTTCTAGTGAACTACTCTGTGGAACTGATGTAGAAGTTTTGCAACCACTCCATCCTGATGCCATTAGTGTGATAGTTTTTGTTACAGGAACTGCCTTCTAAGAAATTGTTTTGATGTCTGCTAGTTCTTGTATTGGAAAAGAGAGATGCCACTCGGAGTTCTAGGCATATCTATCATATTCTTCCTTGTTACCTATTTTCTCGGACAAAGAGTTGTTATTAAAGACTATTCCAGAACTGCTTTGTCATTCCTCATGCAGATGTTTTTCAATATCTGTGACTACCTTGTTTCTCTCCCTGAACCTTTCCAATCCAACAGTCTACAGTACCCATTTTGAGACAGACAGGAAATGAAAGGTTTTCAAAACACAAACCCACTAAGGCTTTCTGATCTTGTATCCTAATGTTCCATTTACTTTGTTTTGGGATTTTTCTCCCTCCTCTTCGAGAACTCTGGGTTTTTTACTACTATGGGGCATTGAACTGACATAAAACTATCATACAGCACTGAGTGGAAACGGCTCAGAGACAATTTTTTTTTTTTACATTAAAAAACTTTTTTTTTTTTTTTTTTTTTAATACTATTAAACTTACACTAAGTGCCCTATGGCCTTCTAACTTTCAGTCACTCTACCTCTCAAAAAATACCTCTGCAGCCCTGCACAGTTGGTCCTTATTTTTACAACCTTGAAACACTTAGGATTGTAAGCAAACTTAGTCATTTTGCTATCCCCTATCCTGATTACTTAGAAATATGATGAACTGTATCTCAAAATATAACCATCTACAACTCCATTGATGACCAACTTCCACTCTAAGAGTGAATATTTATTTTTATCTCCTGTTCCTTATCTGTTAACCAATTATTTATCCATATGCATCTTACATATGGCCAAGTTATTTGTCAAAATCTTTTGGAGATCCAAGTAGTTTATATCCACTGCATCTCCTTTATCCAGTCAGCTACTGATCGCTTCAAAAAACTGCATCAAATGTGAAGAATGAGCTCTCTCTGCAAACCCCTGTTGTCTCTCCCTTCACATTACTCATCTACATATTTACTAATTCTATTCTTTATTACAGTATCTATTAATTTGCCCAGTAAATCCTTTCTCAGATGAAAAGTATCTGCAAACCCTAAACTGAATAGAAGAGATTGCAGAAGCCCCTAAATATACAGAAAACTTTCCAAGTTCAGAGGTATGACACTTATTCCCTGTGTAACGGAGATTGTATTAGCCCTGGTGGCATACAGAACAAGCTGAAAACTCAGAAGTGGGAGTAAAAGCCTATTATGGAGCCAACATGCTCTTATACATGCCCTTCATACAATTACATAAAACTTTACAACACATAATTCAAGGATACAGATTCTTCATATATTTGTTAAAAAATCCCAAACAAAAAACTACAAAGAACAACCCATAAAACAACAGTCTACAGAAGCAATAAAATATGAAAACGTAGCAGCACAGTGCTGGTAGGTGCTACTCATTGTAGTAGCACAGTGTTAAGCATGTCTAGGAAAATATCTGTTACTCTCTTTACATATTCATGGGAAGTGTTTGTTTCTTGAAAGTGTTCTGGATTGCACTGGTAACTCCATATACTATTTGATGCAAGGCTGGTTACCTAAATTGCCCTTTATGAATTCCCTCAGGGCAGCTATAACCTGTGCTCCTGTATTAAAAGGACTAATTTCTTTTCAAAATAAAAGGTTTCAATTGTACCTCAATATACAAATAAAATGGTATTTTACAGTGGAAAACCTCAAGTCATTTTAAATTTCAATGTTTTCTCCATCTTTTATATTAACAGACTCTCAGCTGTAGTTTTGTCAGAAAATCACAGTACTTGATTCAGTACAAATACATGAAGAATTGTTCTTCACATGCAATTATATGTGGTTCTAAAATATGTATCAGCACTTGATCATATTTTCATTAACTGGTAATAGCAGACAGCTTTCCAGAATAGAGGTATCCTATAAATCAGTGAAAAATATTGCAGTGGATTTCCAACAGAAGATACGTGTGTTGAAGACTGAAAACAGGAATCAGCAAATTTTCAGTTCCGACATTGACTTCCTTACAGCTCTTCAAGCCCCTCCTGCTTAAATCTTAATAGGAAAACAAAGTTCCCCTTTCTTCTGATCCAGCATCTAAAAATCGTCATATTTTTTAGTAATTTTCATATTAGTTTCAATGACAATTTGCAACCTCCACACCACTCTCATTCCTCTGAAATATTTTCTGGAAAGCTACTTTACTTTCTGTCTCCTATTACAGCAGCTTGGTCACACTCTCACTGGTTTCAGAAATCCTGTCTCTCAGTCCAAACTGATTCCCACAGTAATGAGAAAATATAATAAATGTAACTTGTCAGACATCATCAAGAAGATTTCCATTAACATGCAGCATCACATATGTTTATATCTTCTGTTACAAAGAAGAACACTTATAGTATGGTATTTTCCTATGAACAAAGGCCATTTAACCTATAAAAAATAGGACAAGCAAAGATGAAGTTTGAGCTAACAAGCTAACTCCCAGTTGCCATTATCAGCTCATATTCAAGCACTGCTTTCTTTCACTGTGCAACTTTGAATGTTTTTATCTCAGGGAAAATGTTATCTAAAAACAATAAAGATTTTGAAAATGGCCTCATTAATCCTCTGCGAAAACAACTAATGTGATCTTTAAACAACAAAACTTTGAACTAAAGCATACTTTGTTTAATCATTATGGGTTGAAAGGGACAGAACAAAAAAGAGAAGTCCACTGAAACAATGAAAGGTCTATTCTATAGGGAAGGTGGGAAGTAGAGTATTGGGATTTTTGTGTATGATAGTAAACAAGCTCTTGTATCAACACTGAAATCAAAGACAACAAAATACATACAAGATTTATGTGTACCCAAATCCAAGCAAGACCTTCTTGCACACACATCCTGTATGCATATACCCTATGTAACATTAGATTCTTCCCTTTTGTTTGGCTTTAACTATTATTAGCCTTTCTCTGAGATTTCTAACTGATAAATTAAATTCATCTCCATGAACAGACAAACCATGGTCACTCTTAGCATATATACTATTTCAGAAGAAAGAGAAAGATGCCAGAGAAACATTTTTTTTTTTAGTTATTAACAAGTATTCATTAACCTTTGGCTCGAATACCTAAAGAAGTCTCCTAAAGTCAGACATGCAAAGCAGAAACGTACATACACCACTTAAGGCATGTTCCTTTCAAAAACACTATTCTTTGCATGAATAGGACACCTGAGGTACAAGCGATCAGGTTATTATAAATAACCTAAAGTATCAGAATACATTTTAAAATCCCTTGTAGACACAGAAAAGTCAGTATGTTACCAAAGTTAACAATTAGCTTATGATCCAAATCGTGTCTAAACCACCCTGCATCTGACAGACAAAAACAGAACAGCAGAAACACCAGGAGGACGTGACTATAAGAATGTTTTACAAACAAATATTACTTTGTTACACAATATTCTCCTTGGAGATTTAAAATGTCAAAAGTTTAAATCTAGCAAGACCATAATGAAAATAAAAGATCATATTTTCACAAAGAAATTAGAATAGATTTGTAAATTAATAAATAATTACTCCTCTACCAAAAAAAAAAAAAAAAAAAGAAAAAAAAAGGCTTCATTTACTATGATGTATGCATAAATGCCTTTCATTCAGACTGTTAAAAGGAAGATGAGCAATAGTTAAGGCTACACTTTCATTTCAATAAAACAAAGTGACAATGAATGGGAATTAGATGAATACATTAGATGCAGAACATATTCTTTGGAGAAAACTTGTAATACGGATCTAAAAAGGAGAGGTTTTGGTTACATATTACCACGCAAGACCAACAGATGTCAGAGAGGCAGACCACTTTCAGACAGCAAATAAATCAGAATTCAGCATGCCAAATCTGTAGACAGTAACTATCAATAAAAAGCCTGCAAACATCAAAAAAGATTTGCGAGAAATAAAATTTAAATACAGGATGCTCCCCTGATCCAGTCCTCCTTGCCACAGAAGTTTGGCTTCTGTTATGGTCAGAACAAGTGTTTTTGTTTACTGTCCTACTCCGTCCATAGTGACCTAGCATAGGGTTGTCTGGCAGGTACCCTGGACCACCACGCACAACATGAATTGCATGGCTTCTGCTGTCATTTCTCTTCCCTCCTTTTCGACACTTTTGAGTCTCCTTTTCTTCACCCCAGTCTCCTCTCACATACACAACCTATCCCTAGTTCTTCCCCTTTAGTCCTTGTTTTGCTACACTGGTACCAAAATTTGGAACATTTGGTAACCTTACCTAGGTAGTTGCAAGAGGTACAGTTACCCATGTACTGCCAGCCTGGCAAGACTCTGGTCTTCAGTGCTCCCCTCTAGTTATCTGTGACAGACATTTCTCACTAACTTCCCTTTAACTACCTAAGTAATCCAGCCATCTCTCATTTGCAATTTCTGTCAGCTTCACACACTGGCTTTTGTCACCAGTGCCCATTTCCCATCTCATATCCATGAGTTTCTAACATCCTGTTTGATTACCTCAACCTTTTAACAGGGACTAGTCATTTGCCTACAGCTTTAACGGTTCCATCTACTTCTCACCAAGAACTGAACAAGTAAAGCCACTGTGTTTATACTCGTAATTTACATGACTAGAATTGGAAGAAATTAATAGGAGTCAAAGGATATATCCACACTGGACCCCACTGAGCAATCTGCTCTCGCTTTGCTTACAGACTGAGACCACATATACATAACATGAGCTGGCTTCTATCTAAAAGTTGTTCAACTGCCTGTGTAGCCTCTCACCAGGACTACCCCTCCTTGCATTCCATATTTGTCCTTATTTTTTTTAATTCTTGACTTCCAACTTGATTCCTCACAATATTCCCTAATCTATATTCTTCTCCATTGCCTCCACGAAATTTAAAAACCAAGCAGCATTTCTTCACCTCTCATCTACCACTTTTGCTGAATATTCCAGGAATATGGATACCACCTCAGAAGTACCACATTTTGTTGTTACATATTTTCAGTGTAAAAGATTCTCTGCCTTTCTCTCTTATCTGATGTAGGACAGGAAGGCCTTCCTCTTCCCTTACACCTACTAGAAAAAAGAATGTGGACTCCATTTTTCTGCTAGTTACTCTAAAATGAAGTTGGAAATACTGGGAAAAAACCCAAGGAATTCTCCTCATTCTCTTGCCACTTGGAAGACAAATGGATTGCAAGGGTACTTTCTCACATCAGAAAGGGACAATGGGAATTACTGCCCCTAATGGCAGTGAAATGACACCATCATCCCATCTTGCATTCAACTTGAATGCACAAAGCTCACCAACCCATCTCCCATAAACCCATACATTCTCCATATTTTCATGGGTCTTAATACTTCTTGTTATAGGAAAAAAAAAAAAAAAAAAAAAACCCAACCAAACAAAACAGTTTATTGGACTTAGGATCATCATTTTATTTCTATGTAACTTAACTGGGTTGGGTTTTCAACTTTCCATCTATGACTTTTGATTAGTGTTAGCTCTATTTTATATATTTTCAGGATCACAGTAGAGTAACATTATTTGTACATTGCAGGTATTGTTCCTTCTAAGTTCTCCAAAAGCTCCACTGAGCAGTAGATGAAAGCTTTAAGTCTTTGGAACAAAAGCACCATATGTGACACTGCGGAGGAAAAAAAAGTACAGTGACCCCTCATCACACTCAGCTAACCATGGAAGAAAAAGTTGCAATATAAGATAATGGTAACAAATATCACAGGTTCAGGAAAAAGACCAGATATATACAATAATATATTAATAAGAATGTAGTAGAAATATGGCAAAAATTTAACTTTTGTATGTGGCATTATGGTGATTTGTATCATAAGGTTATACATAATTTACACCAGTAAAACTATTTGATGATTGGAGAAAATGTCTCTCACATTTAGAGAGTTGTTCAGCTTACTGAAACTATTATTGAGAATGGTGTAACTGCATTCATACACAGAAAAAGCTGGATATTAAAGGGCTCTTCAACAGAAAAGATGTTCACATGCAGTGTGATTACCTACTAGATCAAATTATCAAAGAAAACAATGGGTTCACCTTCTCCTCCAGACAACTTCAAACAAAAATTGCATACCTCGCTAGAAAATAGCTTTAGTTAAATTTTACTTATTAAACTCAATATGGATTTAAAACTACAATGTTTGAGTAGATGATCTACTGATACATCTATCCAAAAATTTTATCACAGTTTAGACAGGGCTCCGGTTGTCAAAATTACAAGGAATTACATGAACAGGTCTGTGGGAAAATAATACGCTTTTCTCACATGCAGCTGGTGGAAGTGATGATGACAATCCACACTCAACATCAAAAAGTACAAGCAGCTAAACACCACAGAGTTATCCATTAGTACTGTAGTGGAGCAAGACAACCAAACTGACACATGGAGTAATGTCTATATGTGTCTTAAAACATCTAGATTTCTGTAGAAACAGTAATGGGCACAAGGGGAATAACTCAGCCTTGCAGGCTTGACCTCATTTTGCGTGCATGACCTTTCAAATTCACCGTCCAGAAGTTGTATAATTAAGACTATGGCTATAAGTGAACCAACACTTGCAACTGCAGCTCCATCAGAAAATGGAAATTTGCTTCCTTCATTCTTATTATACCTAATCCCTCTCATAATATTTCTTTTAATATTGCTTTTCTCTTATGTTGATATTTCATTCCCTGGAACACTGTTTCATGTATTTTAATCCACAGGATTTTAATACAATAAAAAGAGATTCTGTATATTTTTAACCTAACAGAAAAAATATTGTCATGGTTTAGGGTCAGGACAGCCCCTTAGACCTATAACAGATGCTCTCTGTTAAACCCCCTCCCTCCCCAGAGCGGAAAGAGAAAGGGAATAAGGGAGAGAGACTTAGTGATTAGAAAAGGAGACTAGAACAGCTTTCATGGAAATGAAATTAATAATTATAAAAATGGAATATATACAAAACCAGTATTGAACCCAACCCCCCTGATGGCAATTCCATCACCGTCACCACTGATGCCGTGGAGGCACCAGGGCAGTCCCAGACTGGACCCTGCAGCAGACAGGAGCTGTGTTCAGGAGCTTGATTCTGGTACCGGAGTCAGGAACACACAGACCGGGATCAAGGGCAGGACAGAGTCCTCCTTGGGTGCTCCGAGCAAGGAACCAAAAGAGGACCCAAGCCAAGCAAAAGCTGGCAAAGAAGTCCAAAAGGGGATAGAAGAGCCCAGAGACCCTTCGGATCCCTCAGCTCTAAGCTGAATATGATGCATATGGGATGGAATACCTCACTGGTCAGTTTGGGGTCACCTGTCCTGTCTGCTTCTCCCTGCAGGTGCAGCCTTTCACTTTCTGCACCCCCCAATGTGGTACACAAGACCCAGCAGTGGCCTTGGTCTGCACACCAATCCTTGGTAGTAACTCTAAACATGGGGTGTTATCACTGCTAGAAGCAGACACTATGAGAACAGGCTGCTAACTTCAGAAAGTGCAGTTAATTAGAAGAACTGAGCTGAAAAGTAAAATTATCGAACAGAATTAGTTCTGTTTTCACTCAAACCAGGACAAATATTTAAAGAAATACTATAAAATATTCCAGACAAAAAATGCAGTAAGGTTAAAAAAAAAACCAAACAAAATCAGATTAGGTTCTCTATCTATTCATACTCATCACCATAGTATGTAAGCTGCTTCTAGGTCCTCACAATTTCTAATGTATGTTTCTGATTTTATTGTTGTCGCTGTTGATCTGTCTAGCACTACATCTTTATGTTTAGCACAGATATTGCCATGAATTGACAATGTATTAATTTATGAGACTCCACCTATCACTGCTTCAGGGTAAAGTCCCTTTGATTTGATCTATAAAGATAAAGGCAAATACCACACAGCTCTTCCAAGCTGTACTGCTAAATTATTTAACATCATAGCAACTGCAAGTGCAAATCCATATTATCCATCACAATTTTATGTCCAGATGTATCATATGTGAACCCTCTTATTTCATTTCAGATGCCTCCAGTGTATATAACCACATCTAAGCTGCTCATTTTAGACTCTGCAGAATCAAAGGAGAGAAACAGGTATCTCAGCTCACCTCCAGAATAGGTGACTGGAAATGAGTCTATATGGAGAAGGAAGAGAGCCAGGGAGTGTGTGTAATGTTGGAAACTGATGTTAAAGTCAACCTAGTATGTTTGTCAAGTTCCAGCTGTCATTCTGGAGAAAAAGAAAAAAAAAACCCCAAAAAACCCACAACAACAACAACAACAAAACCCATATTCACCAACACACAGTATGATACTTTTTCCTCTTTAGACAATCAATAGATAAAGTACAGACCTCTAAGCAAAACCCAAAAGCTGTTATACATGATAGAGTGAAAGTATAGGCAAGAATAATGTGCCAGTATCACTCAAACTACAACTTTTTATATACTCAAGAAGCTATTCATAAAGCTCAGAAAGTTCAGATATAAAAAATTTCAGAATGAGTTGATCTCACAATAAATTGGAGTTGGAGTGCCCCAATTTTCCTTTTTCCTTTGACTCGTAACTGTCTTCTGAATTATTACTTATCACCTTAAATCTCAATATTTCTATTGGATAAACCAGAAATCTATTACCTATAAGCTGAGATGCTAAACTTCAAAATTTTATTTTCTTCAGATGGATGCTACTTTGAAGGATGGAAGAAATTCTTTAAATGAAATATTAGTCATATCTTATATCACTATAACTTCAATGCACCTTAGCATTTATTCCCAGTTGAAGTTCTGCTGAATTTCACAGTTCAGAAATTCTATAGAAATTTACAAATCTAATTTGTGGATCACTTACATTTTATACTATAACTGTTGCTGTCTATTGTCTTGAGAAAAGTTTGTGTATTAATGAGATACTATGTTTTCAGGCTGCACTGTACAGAACTCATGTAACAGATCTGCAAATAAATCCTTACGAAGTAGAATACATTTCTGATGCATCTACTTGATTAATAAATATGCAACATGAATTACACTATACTACAGACAAACTGTGTAAACCTTTTGACTAAATACATTTTAGCATTAGTTATACAAAGCCCTTGAAGTGGCAAGATTACCCTACTGCTTCCCTGAACTTAAAGTAGCCCATTTGATTTACACTGAAACAGATGTGGTTACTAATTATATCTTGGGATGAATGTGAATATATATTCTAATAAGAAAGGTTGCAAAACCAGTTCTAACAGACCTGTAAACATAGCTGCCTTTTAATTATAAGCACTGGAAGTAACTCAAATGCACTGTGACTTAGGCTATGGTTTCACAAGTCTTTGTCAGCAGTACCAGACAGACACACAACTGTTTGTGCAGCTGCTCCATGAAGGAGATAGGGGAAAGTATCCAATTTAAATATACTATAGAAAGAAAAATTATCCAGTGTTAGTTTTCCACTGGAGTTCACAAAGCAGGCACAAAAGTGGCTGGGCTACTACAAAGAGCAGAGGACACAGCACATGCTACCAAAGAGGCAGGAGTATGAAGCAAGGAATAGGAATACCTTGAAGTTCGTATTGATGTTGAAAATAAAATAAAATAAAAATAGAAAACAAGAGTTTTACAAATACCCATGGTCAAAAATGGTACTTAACCAAAAAACTGCCAGAAAAAGCTATCCCATCCTGTTTGAACATAATACTATTCCTCAGCATAAAATGTTTCTGGTATGAGTCCGTGAAAATTAAGTGAAGCAGGTTAAACGTGACAAAACTAGCTACTCTTGTTAAAAGACTTCTCCAATACTCAGCTGGCTCACAAGCCTTTGAATGTATTTTATCCGACCAGCACCACAGACACGAGGTAAGGACGTATTATATGCAAGCATGGAAACTGAAGATAAAAGCCATGCTCACAAAAGGATGAAAGTCATACTGACTTAGCATAGGAACCTATGTTAAATAAGGAAGCCAACAGAGAGAAGCAGATTTCTGTATGAATCAGCTGAATCTCTATTTGCACAAGGAGTCTGAACACAGATGTTAGAAACTGCAGTACGTAAAGATACTGAGCATGCCTCAATACACAAATTCACAACAACCCAATTCCTACTGAAGTCAATGGGACTTAATACCTCAATTCACATTGTCTAACTTCAGGTATCAGTTGAGGTACTGAGGTAAGAGATGAAGCAGGCTGATCTTCCTCTGCAAATACCTTTTCTCTCACTGTTGACTACAAAGGAGCCCAGGAAAGCTAGGCTCCTACACCTTAGTTGTGAGGGAAGCTGGGTTTTCATACCTCTGTGGATTTAGTTCAGCCACTCAAATGCACACCACTTAAATACAGACAATAAGGACCATCATGGCCTTTGGCTCTTTCTTTTGTTAATTAAGAAAGATACCTCCAGAAGTCTGATGTTGGCGCATTGTGTTTAACCTTTCTCTCCACACACTACAGTGGAAGTTAGTGCCTAATTTAGGACAGAACTACTTTCAGCACATTTTCTAAAAGTTGGAATCACTAACTGTGAGTGGACAACAGTAAGAAATAGGTACCTTTCAATGGAAAACTCAGATGACTTGTCTCAGAAAAGCCTTTCATCATATCCTCAATATATGAAATCATTATCTCCGTGGTTCTACCACTCAGCTGTCTTGAGTGACTCAATGCCAAATCACCATACTATCAAACTGATTTCAGTGAGGTGTACCCTCCACTTACCACCTCTCAGATGAAAAAATATGTATCCTGGACTCAAAGTCTTCACACATTCAGTGACTGAACAGAACAGTGGGACAAATATCTATCCTTCCTAGGAGAATTTATTAAAAAAAAAAAAAGTTTTAAAATAATTTTATATATATATATATACACACACACACACACGTAACCTGAACACAATTATATATGTTGCAAAAACTCCTGCTTTTTCTGCACCAGGAGAGAATATAAATTGAAATTTGCCGGATTACTGTTCCTGTAGGTTCAGAGCTACAGTAGGAAAAACTCTTTTAACTATAAAGTGTTCCTCAAACTAGTTCTCCTTCAGACTAACAGTGAAGGCACTCAACACAAATAGTTCTGAAGCAAACTTCTGAAGGAAATGTAACCACCACGGTTTTCTTTATTCTTCTTGAAAGAGAAGTATTAGAAAAACTATAAACTATTACATGCAATCTTTCATGTTATTCTTAACAGAGCTTTAAGTGAAAAAATCTATAAAGAAAAGAGAACATTGGTTTTCACTTTCATGTATTTCGAAGTGTGAAGGAAAAGGTCAAAGACAAGAGTAGAATTCCTCACAATACTTTCCTTGTGAATAACAGCTGAGAAGTCTGGAAAGCAAACTAATTGCTTAACTTTCACATTCTCAACAAAGCTGTTTTTTGAAAGCACAGCTAAAATCTCGATCATCTGTTATGTTTGATCAAGTTAGTTTTGACTGAAATGCTCTCACTGTCTGAAATGAGAGCTCTTTATTTTCTTTGAAGAGTTTCAGAGACACCTGAGAAAATGCTGTTTCTTTTGACTTCTAGACCTTTTTGGGGAGGACACAAGAGAAGGCAACCACAAGTACTGCCATCAGAACAATCTAAATGATGAAATAAAATGGTGTCTAGTTAGGAAAAAAGTACATTGGAATGATGAATATACATTTATTATACTATTGCGAGTTTCTGACACCTTAACACTAAATATTAAAAGCACATGATTCTATCACTCCATATGGCATGTCGAACAGAATTCATGTTTCAAGTCTTGATCGACATCAAGACATTGTCCAGCCTCCCCCTGACAGGATATGAATCTAACTCCTAGGTATCTTAATGAGGAAAAACATCTGGAAAAGGAAATTATTTTTTAAAAAATATTTGATTAGGCAGTAGCACACCTGTGCAATTCTACCTCTGACATTGTATCTCTTTGCAGTAATCAAGATACTTTGTAGTAATTCTGGGCCTTTGACTGCTGGTGTCTTAACATGGGAAAACAAACATGTAACTTCAGCAAAGACCCTAAAAGGATGTCACTGTATCACACATATTACTTTTTCTTCCTCGGGAAGCCACATTCCCACATGCATTCAAGTAAAATATAGACACATACTAAGCTTTTCACATCTGCTCAGTAAAAAAAGAGCTTATTCTCCCAGTCTCCTTGCATTCATCTAATTCCTAAATGGCAGTGTTAAAAATGCTACCGTCCCATCAGTTCCACTGCCACCCACATAACTGTCAATTAGACCTGTTTTTAAAAGCAATTTGAATGGTATTCAGATACCTAACCATAAACACACAGTGCCACTGGAAGAGTACCTGTGAAAGGCAGGAAGACACAGCATCCAACTAGACTTCGTGCCACTGGTCACCACCCTTTGGTCCCAGATGTCAACTAGTTTTCAATCCACCTCACTGGCTGCTTATCCAGTCCATACTTACCAGCTTCTCTGTGTTCTTCACATGTTATTCATCCTAGCTTCTGCCCTCTGTATATTTCCTTGGTGTGTTTGAAATTTACCAAAACAATCCCTTTTTATCCACATCCTGTAATTTTTGCCTGGCTTCCTGCCTCTTGGGTTGAACTGTTCATGAGCTAGGAAGAAGTGATCCTTGAGCATCAACTAGCTTTCTTGAGCTGGCTTACTTTCTTCTCTACAGGACCTTATCCCTTCCTGTAATTCTATTTTTATTACAAGATACCACCATAATTTGTGAAGGAAAATATTTGAAGTCAACATCCTGGTCACTAGCAGTTATTAAATATCCCAGGATTCTGTGTGAAAGTAGTTTTGTGAGAACTACTTACCTCACCACATTTCTGCTGGAATATACATCCTTCTCGTGTTACATTTAAATATAATGTATTTTTTCATCTATTATTTGAGGAGAACTCATTTCACCCAAAGAGATTATTACATTTCCAGAACGTTCAAAATTTATTATTGTGAAAGAGTCACTGTAAAACACATGAACTACTTAACCTTCAGCTACCTCTGAAATACTAGACGATGTCTTAAATGGCTTTCTGACATCTTACCATCATGATAAAATATACTTAAACATAAAGGCAGATATCATCAGTCTTAAAAGATGTTTTCATTAATTAAAATGAGAAGCCCTTAAAAATCTGATCCTCAGAAATTCTAAATAAATAATCTCACTTCCAAAAATGGTAATAAGGATGGCCAATGCCTTGCTGCATGGGGCTACTCTACTCAAGATCACATCAGCTATATATATTAGCAAGCTCTGGGGCATAATAGGAATGGATCTACAGTGAAACAGTTGGTACAGATGATCTAGCGTCCATACTACTTGAATTTTGGAGAACTTAATTTCAGACAAATTCTAGTTCCACAGACCCCATACCCACTAGTTGCTGAGGAAAATTAGGTATAATTCCAAAAGTCTCTTTTGAGTTTAGATTCATCTGTAAGGAGACCAGTTCATGAACTACACAACTACTGAGTGATGCAAAATGAAGCAGAGCCTGTGAGGACATTGGGAGAATCCCTTCATAAAATGTCTCTTAATACAACCTAAATTACTAATGTAAATACACTCACATAGGAGTACAGAGCAGACCTGGAGTTTTCCTGTTCTCTATTCTAACAACCTAGCCTTACTTTGTTCTGTTCTCTCTGAACAAAAATACATCCAAGAAGAGACATACCTATTCAGTTTACATAGAGACAGAGACATACCTATTCAGGCACCCACATACCAACAGTGTTGAAAAGTAATTGGTTTGTATCACTGTCCAGAATACAGCTACACTTTCAGTTGCTTAACTCAAAGTTCAGGTAGGCCTTACACAGACTGAATTCCCCCAGAGTGACTAAATGACTACTTAGTAATACTATAGATTTCCTATATGAACTAAGGATTGAACACTGAGCACTAATCTAGCAATTTATTGAACAGTAACTATTGGTTATGGTATCATTTTATCTGAAATGGTATCATTTTAAATGAATAATTATCAGATTTCCCATCAAACTACCTAAAACTTATTCAAAAAACCCTGCTGCTCTATCAAGCTAATAATAAATAAAGAGAAAAACAGATGAAACCTCTAATGTATATACACTGATACATATAAATCCAAACATTAAGTTGGATTCAGTCTGGAAACACATGAGTCCTCTTCTTCTTTAGGAAGAGACAGATGGGGGTCCTCCTTGGGACTATCAAGCAGCGTGGGAGAAAACACCTTACACTACTCCTGTGAAAGCTCAGCCAGCCAGCCTGTGGCCTGGGATGTAAGATTCTCAGGGTGGGAAGAAAAGCAGACAGAAGAAACCTAGGTCTAGCTTAATCATCAAAAACTCAGATAAGGGCAGAAAGAACTAGTGGTTTAGTCCCTGCTTCAAAGACACAGAACGAGGATGCCATGTTAGTGTTAGAAGCATTTATGTTTCTACAGTTGTTTTGAATCTACTGTTTAAAATAAAATACATAAATAGTAGAAAGAGAGTCCCAAGTCTCCCTGCTATCTGTTTCTAGGTAGGCACCTCTTCTCTCCATGAGCAGAAAGGGACAGAGTATATGTTTGTGTAAAAGCAGCAAAATTAAAGCATTAGGGAAAATTTTTACCCTTGTGCTCTCACAAGGTAAATACTTAAAAGCAGCTGCTACATCTGATTTTTGAAAACTTATCAAAGCAACAAGACAAAACGAATAAACCTCTATTAAAAATGCTAGTCCTTTCACTTAATGAATTCCTCAAATGTCCTCAGAGGCATAACTTTACTAGGTTAATAAAAATAACTGTCAGTATATGAAGGGGGCATACAAGAAGGCTGGGGAGGGACGTTTTACAAAGGCCTGTAGCGATAGGACAAGGGGTAATGGTTTGAAACTGGAAGAGGCTAGATTTAGATTGGAAATAAGAAAGAAATTCTTCACTGTGAGGGTGATGAAACAGCAGAACAGGTTGCCCAGTGAAGCTGTGCATGCTCCATTACTGGATATGTCCACATCCAAGTTGGATGGGGCCTTAAGCAACCTGGAAGAGTGGGAGGTATCCCTGTCCATGGCAGGAGAGTTGGAGCTAGATGATCTTTAAGGTCCCTTCAAATCGAAACCATTCCATGATTCTATGAACTAGATTTGAACAGGCCTTAGTCCTCACAGAGCAACTAGATACCAGTGTTGGAAAAGATTGGGAAGCAGACAAAGCAAAGTACTTCCAAAAACACCTGAAAACTTAGTTTAGATGCTACTGAGTACAATAATTTTCTCTTTCATTTTCATGTATCTAAGTATGCTAATACCCTACTGTTCTTACAACTCTGGTGACTTAATGACACAATAAGACCAAGATCTGTAGATAGAGCTAATACCTTTTTAAGAGCTCAAAAAACATAGCTGGAAGTTTATCCACTCAAAACAGATCATAAGAGAAGTTATCCCTATTTACAACCTTTTGCTTAATTTATTTTATATAATAAAATACAGCAAAAATTGGAATTGTAGTGATACTTCATATGACATAAAAGTCATATTTTCCCATCCTAGGATTTGTTTACCTTCTTCAGCTAGGCATGTTCTCAATCCTATACACTTACCATAGTAACAGAGTCATGAACCATGAAAAATAAAGTGGAAAACAAAATAAATAACAGCATAAAATAACATTCACTAAAAAATACGTTATAAAAAATAATCTGGTTTTACTTAATATGCCAGTAACTTATGGAGTATGTTAAGTTTTAGCCTGATAAAAAAAGAAGGCCAAGTATTATTTCGTGTAGGGTGAAGACTCATTTAACAAGTAATAATAAATCAGGGCAGCTTACTTCCAAAGTTTCTCTTTTGCTGTATTATGCTATGGATTTCATTTGATAACCTGAAGAGGACTCGGGGGCAGGGAATGTGTAGTAGGGATTGCTTCTTCATGGTGAAATAACAGTGTTGTAAGGTTTCTAGATGCTGAAATTATCTTAGATTTGTAAGAAAGTTGTAGTAGTAGTAAGTAGTTGTCATGCACACTCTTTCTCCATTTGTGACCAAAAATTAAAATGTTTGCCAAATTCTTTAGAGTTCTGTTTTGTTGTGAAACTTGATGGTTCAAGGTTCCATTGATGGATCCCAAGCTCTAAACACTACTTTCTTGGAAGCTGGTGCCAAATTCTATTAGGCAGTATGAATCATGGTGAAGAGTGCAAAGAAAAATGGAAGAAATTTTGGGCATTTTCTGTTTTAATTAATAAGTATAACCAAAAAAATCACAGCACAGAGCAATAATGTCAGTGGCGTACAGGTCTGTGACATTGCAAGAAATAAGTGAAAGTGACTTCAAGAATTAAATGTGCAACATGACTTGATACGCCTAAACCTAGCAATCCTGAAAGGATTCGCTAAGGACACAGGGTCCTAAGGTCCTTAAAAAAAAGAAGTATGAAACATGTGAAAAGAATCCAAAGCAACAATAAACACTTGAGTTGGTATTCATACTTGCAAAGAATTTCATGATACACATACCACACTAAATCCCACTTAGTTGTAAAACTGCTTGAAGAACTTCAGTAACACAGTGGCCTTCCATTAACTCTCTGCATGAGGAAGAAAACTGTGGAGTGATGTGTGGGGTAGACTGCATTCAGTTTTCTGGTTGATGTTATTCATCTTATAAGGAACCATTCTAATGCCAGACTGTACTACAATGAATGCCTTCGTAAGTACATACTTGCCATTGTCACAATTTAGGGTTAGAGCAGCACACTTCCCAAAGGGGAAGGAAAAGGGAATAAGAGAGAGATAGGTTAGAAAAGGAAGCTGGAACAGCTTTAATTAAAATAATAACAAAATGGAATATATACAAACATATACAAACACAGTATCAAATCCAAACCCCCAAAGGCAATTACATCACCATCATCACTGATGCTGTGGAGCAGGCACTGGGGTCCCAGACTGGATTCAGAGGCAGATGGGAACTGTGTTCAGGAGCTCGATTCTGGAACTGGATTCAGGAAGACGCAGATTGGGATCAAAGGCAGAACGGACAGAGTCATCTTCAGACACTGGCCACTGAAGAAGAGAGGAAGCCAAACATTTTGACCTTCATGATCCCTCAGCTTTATACTGAATATGATGTATATGGGATGGAATCTCTCACTGGTCAGTTTAGGGTCACCTGTCCTGTCTGCTCCTCCCTGCAGGAGCAGCCTTTTACTTTCTGCATCCCCCAATGTGGTACACAAGATCCAGCAGTGGCCTTGGTCTGCAAAACAATCCTTGGTAATAACTCTAAACATCAGGCATAGGCCCTGGTGGTCATGGGTGACTTCAATCACCCTGATGTTTGTTGGAAAGGCTACACAGCGAGGCATATTCAGTCCAGAAGGCTCTTGCAATGTATTGATGATAACTTCCTAATGCAGGTGTTGGAAGTGCCAATGAGGAAGGGAGTGCTGCTGGACCTTGTATTAACGAACAAAGAAGGTCTGGTAGGGGATGTGAAGTTTGGGGGCAGCCTTGGTGGTAGCGATCACGACATGGTAGACTTTAGTATCATGAAAGGAAGAAGCAAGGCAGTAAGACTGCAACCCTGGACTTCAGGAGGGCTAACTCTCTCCCCTTCAAAGACCTACTTGGAGGAATCCCTTGGGCTAAGACTCTAGAAGGTAAGGGGGTTCAAAAGAGCTGGATGATATTCAAACACTACTTCCTCCAAGCTCAAGACGGATGCATTCCTTTGAGTAAAACAATCAAGTAGAGGAGGCAGGAGACCAGCAAGAATGAGCAAGGAGCTGCTAAAAAACCTCAAGTCCATAGCATGTGGAAAAAAGGACTGGTCTCTTAGAAGAATTATAGGAACACTCTCAGGGTTTGTAGAGATGCAACATGGAAGGCCAAGGCCCTCTTGAAATTAACTCTGACAAAGGAAGTAAAGGAGAAGAAGAGGGGCTTCTTCAAATACAACAATAGTAAAAGGAAGAATAAGGAAAATGTAGGCCCACTGATGAATGATGCAGGAGACTTGGTGACAGAGGATGAAGCGAAGGCGGAGCTACTGAATGCCTTCTTTGGTTAGTCAACAAAACACAAAACCGGGAGGATCGGCAGATACACCTGAAAGCTGTGCAGCCATCCAGCGAGATTTGGACAGGTTGGAGAACTGGGCAGGGCAGAACCAAATGAGGTTTAACAAGGATAAATGTAGAGTCCTGAATCTAGGTAAGAATAATAAATTACACCAGTACAGACTGGGAGGTGATCTGCTGGAGAGCAGTCTTGTGGAGAAAGACTTGGGAGTCCTGGTGGACAAGTTCTCCATGGAGCAGCAATGTGCCCTTGTGGCCAAGAAGGCCAATGGTATCCTGGGGTGTATCAAGAGGAGCGTGTCCAGCAGATCAAGGAGGTTCTCCTCCCCCTCTACTCTGCACTGGTGAGACCTCACCTGGAGTATTGTGTCCAGTTCTGGGCTCCCCAGTTCAAGAGAGACAGGGATCTACTTGAGAGAGTCCAACAGAGGGCTACAAGGATGATGAAGGGACTGGAGCACAGGCCTTATGAGGAGAGGCTGAGACACGTGGGGCTCTTTAGTCTGGAAAAGAGAAGACTGAGAGGGGATTTGATAAATGTTTATAAATATATGAGGGCTAAGTGTCAAGAGGAAAGGGACAGCCTCTTCTCACTCATGCCTTGTGATAGGACTAGGGGGAATGGATATAAGCTGGAGCACAAGAGGTTCCACCTTAACGTGAGGAGGAACTTCTTTACAGTGAGGGTCACAGAGCATTGAAACAGGCTGCCCAGAGAGGTTGTGGAGTCTCCTTCTCTGGAGATTTTTAAAACTCGCCTGGATGCATTCCTGAGTGACCTGTGTTAGGGTAGATTAGGTTGTAGGGTAGATTAGGTTATCCTGCCCTGGCAGGGGTGTTGAACTCGAAGATCTCCAAGGTCCCTTTATACCCCTAACACTCTGTGATTCTTCTATGATTTTACGACCATGGCTAGAAGCAGACACTGTCTGCAAAAACATGCTTCTAATTTAAGAAAGCAGTTAGTTAGAAGAACTGGGCTGAAATGTAAAATCACTGAAAAGAACTATTCTGTTCCAATTCAAACCAGGACAACCATTTTTAAGACTAAAGCAGGATCATAGAACATGACTGTTGTAACACACATTGGGCCTGCAAAATATTTCTTTACAAAATAGGGCAATGGCTGGCATTTGATTACAGCGCATCTTCAAAAGCTGATGCTAAACCTGAAGAACTTGAGATGGGCTTGATATTCTATCCTCCCCATAGAAAGCCTGCTCCAGTGGCTAATCACCTTGACTATTAAAATTTATGGCTTATTTCTCATCTGTGTCCATCTGGCTGAGCTCCCAGACACTGGCTGTTGTTATGGCTTCAGTTATCAAAGGTCTCTTCAATATCCAGAATATTGTAGCTCCCGATAAGCTATAAAAATAAAATCCCAGAACAAAATATAGACCGAAGCAACTCCGAGAAGCCATCAAATCTCTCACTCTTCCCCAAGAAAGTAAAAATGACAACTGTAACTTTTCCTGACAGATGATGTTGAAGGATTTTTCTGTTTTGAAGTTAGAGAGCTTCTAAGACAAGGGATTCCAAAGTCTGTCAGGAGCCTACTGCATATGGCATTCAAAATGAAGCAGAACCTGAATTTATGTAACAACATACAATGGTTCCTGCTTTGCTATCTGTTTGTCTTCTAACAGTTCTTAATACTAGATAGTTATTTTTTTTAAAATGAAGTTTGATGCTCTGTAGCAGTTAAAAAAATATCGCAACCACAAGATCTTATTACTGGTCAACTGAGAGCCTACCATTTTATACAAGAAACAGGATTTATTTTTCCTCATATATATCACTTGACATGTAATTTTACTGGATTTTGTTTTCCATTTTAATTCCTGATTAGGCAGTCTGGTAAAACCTTTCTGCAGTTTTTTGTATTTGGTTCTCATGATACCCTGTATAATTTATGATAACAAGCTAAAACCACTACTCTGATGGGTTACCATCATTATTTCAAACATTCTCAAGCAAAATAAGAAAAAACTGCGAAAATAATCATGTGTTCCAGACTGTAAGTGCAGCAAATTGTACAGCACAATGCCCTGCACATGCATGCAGTCTACTGTGGAAGCACAGGCCTAGATACTGCTTATGCCTGCATACTGCACATGCACCTCAACCAAGCCAGGGACCTCATCATGGCCAGAAATCACCCTGCTTAGAAGATGCATTTACTAGTACAAATTTACTTAATAGCTCACATCGAATGGATTCATATGCTGAATCCTTCAGAAAACTGAGCATTTACTCTGGGAAAGTGGATACAAAATGACAGCAAAAGGATGCCACTAACACTGCATCTCCATATTAAATAAATAGTGATGACTTCTGAAGTTATATGTGATGGAAAATCTAGACTGTAGAGCACATGTTTTTCCTCAGAATTTGTACAGCCTCTAAAGCTTTGAGCCAGAGCAACCACTTCTACTTTTTTTCCTATTTATTACGGGAACAGAAGCAGGTTAGCAGCCTTTCTGAGAAACTAATACTTTGAATTAAACTTGACATGCTGTACTTTTAATGTTTTTCTTTCTGCATTTTGCTACAACATAAAATAGATTTATCTTGGCCTTAAGAATTTTCATTTTAACTTTTCAGAAAAAAGTTGCAATGCTGTTCTCACACTGTATGAGATTTTACATTTTCAAATAAGTCAAGCAACTATATCTTTTTCCTGAATTCTCAAGATATCCAGTGAGAAGATGCCATGGTTGGCCTTATTTCAGCATTGCAGAGATACCTGCATGTAAACGGACCAAGTCAGGGAACTACTCCTTACTGCTTCTAGCCATAATGTGCTTCACTGAAATCTAAAGCTAGATGATGGAGAATAGAGAAAACACGGTTTCTAAAACACAATCAGATTTTCTTTTCTTCAGGTGACATTAGTAGTAGTGTCCTCATTTGAAGAGCAGAAAAGTAACTTGCTGAATTCTCTACACCAACTGATTAATCGGATACGCTGCCTTTGACTTCCCCCTTCCTTTCTGATACTTAAGTGTCATTTTAGGTTGCAATTTTATCAAGAAAGGACTGTTGGTTATGGTTGTACACTGTGCAGGTGAGGGAACTGAGAGTGTAAAGGTCTATAGAAAAGATGATATGAAGAAGACCACACCTATTTCCCTCTTTCTCTCTTATTTCTTCCTAATGTCCTAATTCTATACTTCTCTCATTATTTCTCTAACGTTTGTCTTGTTAGGATTTATTGATTTCTGATTTGTTTATTTGTTTTTTCTAATCCATTCCGCAGTTTATTGCCTCGATCAGTACACAGACATAAGCTGATGCTTGGATACTTTTTTATGATCTTTAATTGACATGGATATTTTGAATTATTTATCTCACTAGTAGAAGTGATCTTGATTGGTTTTATAAGAGGAGCTGAGTATCAAGAAGATATGCAAAAAGCTTGAGTGCATCTTCCCAAATCTGCTTGACAGCATACTCCTGTTCCAGTTGCATTAGGTACCATAGCAACTGCAGGCAGGAAAGCTGAGTATCAAAGAACTATTTCATCTAGGGGAAAAAGAAAAAAATGTACTTAGAAGCAAGAACAAACCTATGAATCTAATTTTTTTTTCACCCTACTACCTTGTCTGTTCTGTATCTAATTCAAAAAGTGTGATGTTCCTGAAGAGCAGCAACCTGAATTTATTGTAATTTTTTTTTTTAATCTTTTCCCTCTCAGGCTCCAGTCACTGTTCTGAAATGGTGACATTGTCTAAGGCCTTAATATAACTTAGTCCTTCACTTTCAAAATATGAATATACACTATACAGAGTTTATGTAAGTAAAAACTGTTAATATAGGTGTAGTCATTGGAGTTACTTAGCTCCATTTAAAATCAACTCATTTTGTCTTATTTCCTTTGACCATTATGAGACCAAATGTTCCTACCTCACATGTAGACACTAGATATGGATGTATACAGTCTGAAAGAGTGGACTTGAATCAAGGGTAACTTGCTTTTTCTAGAGGTTATGCAGGGCATCCCCCGCAGAACCAGCAGATATGACAGAGGACCAGCACCTCTCTGTAGAGGCAGGCCTAGGGGACAGACAGGACACCCTATGACAGCTCAAACAGCACTAGACAGATACCTGTTGTGCAGCTGAATCAAGCCCTGAATCTCATCCCAGTCATTTACTGTTAACACCTTTGCTTCTGGGAGGGTAACACTCCACTGTACCACTAACCTTTTTTCTTCTTAAGCAGTTACCTCCTGTTCTCCTCATGGTCCCCTTCTACATTCTCACAATTTCATCTTCTACATTCTTGGCTATATTGTCTCAAAATAACACAGAGAGAGGAAGCAAAATTAAAGTTCTTTATACCCAAGGGGTCATTAATTTGTTTGACAGTAAGGACTAAGTGCAGTGAGTACAGAAAGGGCTATATTTAAATCTTAAACTAGATACTCAAGAAAACACTATCTTTAAAAGAAAACAGAAGGTTTATGATCACCAGGTGTAAAAGAAAGAAAGAAAGAAAAAAAAAAAAGCCAGCTTAACAAACAATTAAATATAAAATGGAACTATTAAACGAAGACCTAAATCTTTCCCAAGGGGGTAATCACTATAATAGTGCCTTAAATGTTAGCTTCTACCTACTAACACAATAAAGCAAGAGTCCTTCCATAAAAGAAATTACAGATTTTAATCCTCTAATCTGAAAGAAACCCCTGATTTAGATGGCTATTTTAATTTATTTTTAAAACAACAAAAATAAGTCATGAAGAATCAAGTCCCTCATGGGACTGGTGAAAATTGAATTTGCAGTTTCCCGTACTACGCTGACGATCACTTACAATAAAGTGAGGGTATGAAAGGGAAATCGTCTGTGGGGACCACTGAGCCAGGTAATAGCTTCAGTACAACACAGTCACACAGTTGAAAGCAAATTAAAATGTACATAGAATTTTAATATGGTTGAATTAGGCCTTACTTTGCTTACAGGATTCCTGCTTGCAGCTTTTAAGTAATGTATCAGGAGTGACAAAACTAAATACTCCTTGGTGATAATCAGATATTTTACATTACCAGCCTTATGTTTAAAATAGCATGAGGTTAAACAGGCAAAAGTAAGAAAACTAGCTTATAAACTACTTAATTTAAGCCTGCCATGGCATAATGGGAGCACCATGCAAAGCCATGCCATAATTTCAAATTTCTAATCCTCATTTTGTACATCTACAAACACTGTAAATTGTAACTACACTACCCATCTTACAAATCACAAAGACCTTGTTAGTACAACATAAAAGACATGGAATGCATCAAATATTTGTTTTAGACATCTAACTATAAGTCATATATCATGCATTTTACACAGGCACAGAACATAGATATGCTATACTCCAATATAAAAATAACATAATAATTTGATTTTTTTTTTAGCGAATCTCAGCTACATAATAAGCCTGATCCTGCAGAACATCTGTGCTTGATTTTACACAAGTTTACCTCGTTGAAAACAAGCAGCCAGCCCATGGCAGTAGTGGAGGGGAACATCCACTGGAATTTAGACACATCTGTCTTCATCCTTTAAGGCAAGTTATTTGGCTCCCATTTAGCACATAGGATGATTTGGATTAGAATGGATAATTCTTTCTTTTTAAAGTCCTGGTGACCATAAAGGATCCATTGAAAAGGGCAACAAAACAGGTAAGATACAGGCAACTAAAAGTATATCCAGCCCAGAGTTCATACACGCCTTGAAAAACACTTGTTCTAAATTCAGGCCTGTGAGGTGAAACTATGCTGGTGTAGACTACACTTACAGATTACACAAATAATTAAACTCAATGGACCTGCAGTATGCAACCTTCCTTTGTGGCAGATGAGTACCCTAACCACTGAACTAGAGATAATTTTTCACTTTGTTTCTGTCCCAGTGAATATTAAGTAGTTATACAGACCAGAACCGCTGCAACAGGGAAATATAAGAGTTATACACAGCAAAATAAACAACCCAGAAAGAAAATGGCCAGCTCTCCTCAGTAATCTGCTGCATTTTTAGACGCTATCCATACAGTTCATGCGCTGAACGGTTATGCAGATGATCTATGGTAAATCTGTAGCATTATGTATTATGACCTGTTATGAACATGCATTTATATTCACTATTTAAGTGCATTTAAAAGTGTTCTCTTCTAGAACTCCAGGGTCAGCAGCTCTCTGTTACAGAACTCCTCTAGTCTGCACAGATCTAAGTTCAAGCCCTTAATGCAAGCTTGACATTTGTGGAGTTATTAAAACTTGACACTTCTTGTATCAGTATATCTTAAGACTCAAAGTACAGTTACCTATGCCTGCTGATGACCTGTTTAATATTGGTAAAAGTTTGTTTCATTAGCACAGCTAAAATCACTATGCCATCTACTTCATTATACAAGATAGACATACCTTTCTGTATGGAGACATACTTTATTCCAGAAGAAGAACAGAAAGAAAAGTAGATAATCACTTCCTATTTTGCATGTCAGCAAATTGCCACATGATAAGCAAAGGAGTGAACGATCGATTTCACATTACGTGCACAGAATTACTTGCACATTTCTGCCTCTCTGGCAGGAGGGAAGCAGTCCACTCTGAGTAGTAAGCCAGCTTTCATTTACTTCAGAATAAAAGCCATCACCTTCAAGTAGTTGATAGTCTGGAAACTCAAATATTAGCTTATTGCTCAATAACATGCTTGCGTTCCCAGACCTTACTCACGCCCTTGAGCTACATTAGACAGGGTGGCTGTAAGGTTTCAGAGAGTAGGGAACTTAGGGCTGCTACTTTGGTGTGTGTAACATACACACTAGGGCACAGCTTCAGATACCTCTGTGCAGGTATCTAAGTATTTGAAATTCAACTAGATGTCCAAACCTTCATTAAACTGAAGGGTGACACTGGGCTCAGTTCAGTTGTCTAACCATGGGTTTCTGGTGACATTTTACAAGCCCTTATGTGTCTAGCAATAACATCAGATTTTTTTCTCCACAGGAACAAAACTCTCCTGCCCAGTTTATGTTTACTGCACAGTTCTTTTTTTGCAGATTTCCTGGTTTAATTCTCTCTTTATTACACATAATCTACTTATTTAAGTGCAGGTATAGTTATTTAGAGGAAAAGTCAGTACTTGGTTTGTTAAATTTTGTAATAAAATATTAAGAGATTTATTTGATTAATTCCAATTTGATGCAATTCTGCCCTACCTCTCTCTTCTTTTTTCCTGTTTTGACAAGATGCTTTTATAATTTAAAAGGTCACTTAAAATGCAATCAGGTTTACCTGCTTTGGATGTAAACATATCTATCTTTATAAATTCCACCTAAAACCAAAAAAATTCCAAAAACCTGTGGTAAATATAAGACTGTGTTGCAGAAACTATAAATTTCCTTGAATTTTCCATGTGGAATATGTAGTTCTTAGGAGCACAATTACTAAGTATCTATTCAAGGGAGAGTGTAGAGATTTAGAAGCCCTATACACAACAGTTCCATTGTAATAATAATGAATAATGAAAAAAAAATATGTACAAATTTTTTAACAAATTCATGTTCTTTAAATACTGTAATAATGTATACTAAATTTAAACCCATTCTGCAAGCATCTTTATGACTGAAGCAATCCAACTCATTATGTTATAGTAGAGAACTGTTCTATCTTCTTGGAGAGAAATTAATGAATAAACCCTGGTTTTGTTAGAGCATAGCACCCCTAGATTAAGCTTAAAACTAGTTAAAGCATTCAACTCTTTTAACCTTTCTTTGTAAAATACATTTTAAACCTGTCATATGGCTGAGAAAAAAGTCTGTTGACCAGTCTAGACTAACCTTTTTCCCCAAAACCAGAATCAGTCATATCTACAACACAATTCTTGGCAGCTCTTGTCTTGCCCAGCTTCTTTCTAAAACCTGTTGACATGGAAATCCTTCAAAAGTATAATCAAAAGCACTTTAATGTTGTAATTGGAAAATATTTCCTCATATTGAGCCTACCTTTTCTTTGCTACAATATGAAACCACTGGGTTTTATCTACTACATGACAGAGTACAGACAACTACTTTCTTCTATACAGTTGCCACCTATTAAAATCACCAAACATTGCAAAAATGGCATAATACTTCCCTAGGTTTCTAATTTTAAAGGGATGTCCAACCAAAAATGGTTGTCCATTATTTTTGGTTACATGTTTAGATCTCAGAGTATTTATTTCTTTCCAGTTGGTGCATGTCTGTCCAAGTGAACTCCCCAAAGTGGTTCTCCAGTTTACCAGTGCAGCACAGGTTTCAGTTCACAAATCTCTGCTGTCATTCTAAGAACTCACAACAATAGTTGCCTATCCAACAACTGCAGGAAACTGACTTTTGTAAGCCTTTTATCCATCATTACTACCATAACTTTTTCTACAGAACAGATCCATAAGTTGAGGTTGTATCCGTAAGTTATCCCCCATCCTGTTATGTCTTCCACTATTTCTCCCCAATTAAACATAGCACCTTGCATTGTTCCTACTGAAAAACATGCTGTTCAAACCTTGTTTCCAAATTCTCAAGACTGACTTCTGTCTCTCAGCAAGACTTGAGTTGTTGACCTTTTTGTATTTGGATTTTATTTTATTTATATCACACTTGAAATACAAAGTATTATGGAGCCAAGGAAGAAGAAAATGTTGGAGCTTCAAAGTAGTTCTTCACAATGCAATGTAAAGAGCGTAAATTTCTTCACAAGAGCAATGTACCATTGGAAATTAGGAGTGAGATAGAGCGGTTCTTGCCTGAAGTTTTCTGATCTTCAAATCATTCATCAGAAAACTTCACAAGTGGAAAACAATGGGATCAGTTTCAGGGCAGACTTAGTTCTACAAAGATGGTACAGGTTTTCCACTATTTCTTATGGCTTACCATGCTACCAGAAAAAGCATCTCAGAAGATTTTTAATGCATTTTCCAGTTCACACAGTTTATTTTAGCTACTGACTACAACTTTATCATATTTAAATGTAGTAATTGTACTGTGACCTCAAACAATATAATATAACAATTTGACTTCACTAAATTCTGGTCTAGGATAAAGTGGACATTGATCTACTGTGTAGCAGTAATTTCACAGAACATGAAACTACACCAGGAAAACCTGATTCAATATACTCCAGAACTTACACCACAAAGGGATTAGAGTTCACCATCCCTGGATCCATTTAAACATCACTTAGATGTGGTGTTGGGAGATATGGTCTAGGGGTGAACTTGTAGAGCAGGGCTAATGGTTGGACATGATGATCCCAAGGGTCTTTTCCAACCTGAGTGATTCTGTGAGTTTTCCTATGTAGTCAGAAAAGTGTCAGGAAATGCTGTACTGAAGAACACAGTTTATTACTACTTTCTTACAGAGACGCACTTGCCAAGTCCACTGTTCTGGTGACAAGTTGCCACATTAAGAAATGATTCACAGTTACATATTTTTAAATCAATTTTACAGTACTGGAGTTGCCAAATATAGTAGCACAAAGTCCATCTGCTTTCAGACTCTACAACTTAATTACAATCTCTAAACTTCCCATTCAACCAGACAAGTTGCTATCTTGTTCTATGTCATATATCGCCACTTATTAAAGGGTTGCAGTTCACTGTGTGTAAAAATAGTGAAGTGACACAAGATCAGTTATTCTGTTGCACAGAGGCCCATCCCACTCCAAATCACTAGAATCTTGAATATTCTTCTCCAAGCTGTTACAAACTGTAGGGATTTTTTTCTCCCTACACAAAAACTGGCACTGCACTGTGACTATACAAGGGTTGACCCCAGTGTCACTTTTCTCTTTTGTTTGGAGGTATAGACAAGGGTCAGTGTGAACTTTGAGTAACATCCAAGAACTGTGCAAAAGGAGCGTGTGGGTATTTATGTGTGTGTGTATATCTACAGCATATAAAGTAAAGGTTTAAAAAGCATTTCCTTTGTATGGTTATCACTAGAATGGAGATGTTATGGCAATCTCTGTACAGCATTCACAATCTTGTTGTCAATTATTACTAAGATAATAAATATAAAAGATGCAGAGATATGCAAGAATGTTATCCTATCAGCTGTCTTGAAACGTGATTATCATACAGCTCAAGTTCTCCAGTCACCTTTCCCAAGGGAAGAATAATTTCTTGCTCTCCATAATCTACCTCCAATTTACTAGATTACAATCTTACTTAACTTCACTCTTACCTATCCTTTACTCCTCAAAGGCATTAAAAACAAGACTTACAGTAAAAAAAAAAAAAATTACACCCTCTGAAACACCCCAAAACATAAGGAAAAAACCTGTTACAGTACTTTCTAGAAAGCAGTACACGAGTGATGCAATTTGCACCATGTAGCTTTACCTGTCCTAAAAGACATGGAGTTTTTGCGACATTAGAAACTCATCAATGGAGAGTTACCATGATCAAACAGCATCTACTACATTATATAACAACAGGATTTTAACAAACATTAGAAGGTGACAAAGATACATGAGAGTCAATATATCTATATATACACACACAAAGATACATGCACACATATGCAGTTAATAGACAGATAGATGCCTCATTTCACAAACACAGCCATCCAAAAGTACTTAGTCATCATGACATACTCAGGATCTCTAGACTGTATTCAACACAGACAAAAAACCTCTGAAGACCTCCAGAGGCAGATATAGATTACTTATTTTGACTGTCTACCTCTCTATACCAAAATATGCAAGAAACTGAGGGAAAACATGAGCTATTTGTTCTGTTTGGATCCAGTCCACCTCTTTTAGGCCAAGGCATCCAACCTCAACAGACTTCAAAAAGTGGCAGGTGACAGCACTGGCAAAGTCCACGCCACCTGCTCCTCTCTGTACACATCACAGCAATCCTTTCCATGCTTTCTGCGTAACTTCTGAGATATCTGTCCTGTTGCCAAAGCAGCAGAAGAGGTAATTGTACAACAGGCTGCACAGCCCAGCCTCACCTAAACATAAAGGGAATGACTGAAGATTTGGTGGTGAACACTGGGACAGACACTCTGTCATACAGTAATTCATAGAATCATAGAATGGTAGGGGTTGGAAGTGACCTCTGGATGTCATCAAGTCCAACCCCCCTGCCAGCACAGGAACACCTAGGGCAGGCCACACAGGAACAGATCCAGGTGAGTCTTGAAAGTCTGTAGAGAAGGAGACTCAACAACCTCTCTGGGCAGCCTGTTACAGTACTTTGTCACTCTCACAGCGAAGCTTTTCCTCATGTTGAGGTGGAACTTCCTTTGTTTCACCTTGCTACCACTACTTCTCATCCCATCACAGGACACAACTGAAAAGAGACTGGCTATTCAGATTGGAAAGGACCTTCAGGAGGTCTACAGTCCAAACTGCTGCTCAAAGCATGTCAGAACTGAATTCAAATCAGGCATAATGTCTCATCATATACCTAGAGTTCAAAACCCAAAATACATCAGCAACATCTTATTATGATTTCTGAATCTGAAGTCATTTAGCTTGAATTTTAGTTCGCAATGGTGGCAATTCTTCAAAAATGAGTGGTATGTTCAACAGCATGTTTTTCCACAAGTAGCTACTTCAAGGTTATACACAGTTTTTAATCTAAGAAATACCATAATCAACAGACTATTCTCTCTTAACTATACCTCTTCAAATAAAAGGAAATTGGAGACAAATTCTAAAACATTTACTTCAATAATATATGAAGTGCATAAGGTATATAAAATATATATATACACACACACACACACAATTCAAAGCATATGCTTTGAAAAATACTTATTTAATATCAAATGATGAAAGAAAGACAGTGGGAAAAAGAATTAGTGTTAGGCTACATATTTGGTAAGGATGGCTTGCAACAAGAACTGCTCACACAGGTTTCACCAAAAAAACAAAACAAACAAAAAAAAGCCAACTAAACAAACAAACAAAAACAACAACAACAAAAAAACATGACAATTCTCAAGCAGTCCTGAAACCATTCCTTTGTAGCCTAGTGACAATACATCCTCCCTATAGAGGATGAATCAACTCTAGACTACAAAGGCAGGCTCCTTTCTTCGGGTTAGTGCTTCTTGATTTCTTTTCTATACTGTAAAACAGCATTTCTGGTAGATTGAAAAGTTCATATGTCCCACATTCACCTCTGAACTGGTATTCAGGGCATTCTTCTGGACTGGCAGGTGATACTATTTGAATCTTTACAAGACAAGAAGGGCCTGGAACCCAAACCCTGAAAAATGACTCAGATTGTACCTATGGGAAGCACAGCCATTTCTCCTCAGGGGAGCATGCGTATGTATCCCTGTATTTCAAGAACTCCCCTATAAGGGAGATGTACACTGCACACATTCTGAAAACACCCCACTGACTGAGCTCCTCAGGACATAAAACTGACAGAAATGTAGTTTCCTGGTCCCAAATTCACTTAGCTTCATTTAAACATCACTTAGATTCTATTCTTGTGAAAACTTGAGAAATCTTGGGATCGCGCAGTATGTTCCCTAGATAGCTAAGGGGTTTTGTGTGGTGGTGGTGGGTTTTTTGTTTGTTTGTTTTCTAGGGAAAGGAGATGTTACAACACCAAGGCAGAGAATACAGCCCTCACTTATGGGAAGTAAAGATGGTTACTGAGCTCTACAGTGTCTACAGCCCTAGATCAGCAAAGCAATACATGTTATACTATTATAATGCAAAAAAAGCTAATATACAGAAGTTGCAAGGAAGAGTCTTCGCAGCAGAGAAGGAGGGAAAGATTTCTTTGCACATTTTACCAACAATCTCCTGGTCATTACACCCACTGACAGCAGTGTTAGGCTAGCTAAAAGGCAATACTCCAAGAAGGCAGAGAGTAAATGCCTCGTTTTTAGCATTAGACAGCCTAAATTTCAAGAAGGGAAGACATTAGGACCCCAGAGTCAACTTTGATGCCCAATTTATAACCCAAGCCAGTTGTTTTTATTCTGCTAATCAATTTAGCTTCACAGGTTAAAAAAAAAAAAAAACCAAAAAAAACCTCACCAGAAGAACAACTTCCTAAGTCAGTAGGGAGTTACCATCTTATCATGTGCAATCAAGTGGTCATTAAGGCCATAAGGCCAAAATGTAATAGATACAAATGACAAGGCTGTAGGGCTTTGTCCTCAACAGATGGATGAGCTCTATATCCCTTTCTATCCCATGCAACCTCATATTGCCACTATTTCTTATATCTTCACAACTCAAAACCAATTTCTGCATTAACTTATGCCTTATTCATTCAGAGAAAACTGAATACTACATACAGTAATTGCTAAAAGGCAATCCCACGACCAGGCCAAATAACAATTTATCAGATAGCTTCCTATTGTGCACTGGAACAACTGTCACTCAACTGACATTTTTTTGTATTTCTTTTTAGAAACTCCGAAAAAAAATTCAGAAACTCAAAAGCTTACAAAACTAGATCCCCAAAAATGAATCTCAAAAACAAACTACCCAAATATTTCTGTTAGAACAAGACTAAGAACATGGTGGGCAGAAATAGTGGAATAATAAAATCTTTCTTTTGTAACATTCCAAGCAACAGCTTTGCATTTTAGTATCATCCAAATTAATGAAGTTCAAGAGGAATGCCAAGTTACTGGTTTACATTCAAATCAAAGCATTCTACTAAAATGGTTTCTTACTTTCTCTCAAATACCATTTCTTAAGAGACACAAGTTCCCAAAGCAATGAAGTTTCTAATCATCTGCATGATTCAATACTCCTTCTTTGAAAGCATAAAAGCACAGCGAGAAACCAAAAATTAACAGATAACTTATTACATGCATAAACTAATAAAAGATGAAAATCAAGAAGAGTCTGAACAAGTCTGGAAACAAAAAGCAGAAAGCCTTACCTTGAAAAGCAGCTGCATTACGAGATATCAAAAACTTTAATGTAGCACTTGATGTTTGAAGCACTTGCTCCATATCTTGCTTTGCTGCAGTCTGGTATCTTTCTTCTATCTTTTTGGTACAGCATGTTGGATTTTTAGAAGTACAAACCTGGAGATCAACCCCTAGAGAAAGGTAATTACATTCATTACTATAAAACAGAAGTATGCAATACACAAGTACATAGAAAACAGTTACTACTTATTTCTCTTCTTCTTCTTTTTTTTTTTAATAGGTATAGACACATAAGAGAACTACCCCAAGCTTTTAAGACATCTGGTCTTGTTAAACAAAAAATAGAAGGAGACAGTAACTAAATTCTGTGGAAAGAGTACACTTATTACAGTTAATTAATATCATATCATTTCCCTAACACTGTTATCTTACTCTGGCTATCAATATTGCTAACTAACATTGGTAAAATACATTGAACATGCACTGTACAGAACCACAGAATTACTATGGTTGGAAAAGACCTTTAAGATCACCAAGTCCAACGATTATCTAACTCCATGAGGGCCACTCCCTCTGGGTGCCCCCATTCCCTCTGGCAGTGGCTCTGGGCCGGGTGGTGACCATGGCCAGGTCCTCTTCTGGGAGGGCGATGACCACGAGTTGAGTTCGCCTCCCAGGCCAGGAGGAGGAGGGACCAGCTTCCCCCAGCCGAACTCTCCTCTGGCACTGCCGGAGCTCCCAGCGCCCGGCCCGTGCTCCTCCTGCCCGAACCGCCCCAGGCCCAGAGCCCCAGGCCCGGCCCCTGTGCCCACTCCAGCTCCAGCACTGCCTAGGTGACATTTAAAGGTCCCTTCCCACATAAACTATTCTGTGATTCCATGATCATCTAGAATACTGAACTGCTAAGACAGATAATGGGCTGGCAACTCCTGGTCTTTTGTAAATCTTGGACTTCAAAGAGCTGCTGCTACTAGATATTACAAACACATCAGCGCAAAGCCCATTCTTAATAGGTTTATAATGAACATTATTACAATTCAGTACTATTATAACAGCTGTCTCTGTCATATTTTTTAATAACTGGAGCATAATCAAACATGAAAATACCTTTTTCACCTTCCTTATTACCATGTGGTAACATATTTTTTACCCCATATTTAAACAATGCTTTCTAAAATGAGGAAACAAACATTCCATAAAAGAAGAATGTGAGAATTTATATTATATTAATACAAAATTTAACAGTGCGATCCAACTTCTGTTCCCAGATACTCTGTTTCACTGACAAGCATCTCAAGATTTTTAGCAAAGAAACTTTTTTTATCTGCTGTGTGGACTAAATTCTGCTTCTGTGGTTGTGTGTATATGCATCACTGTTTCTTCAAAATAGGTAAAAAGGGCAGATCATGATCAGAAGAAAAGAAGAAATTTGAAAGCCAAAACTTAAATCCACATTGTCCTTGCCCCTATACTCACTTTCAGTCCTTACACCATCTCTTCATACTTAACCTTTTATTTCCCTACCACTAAACCTACAATATGTGACATTCGTTGTAAATCTCCTCCTCCCCCCCTCTTTTCTATGAGAAATCACTCTTAGGTAGTGTGAATATAGTTACGGGGAAAAGGAGGCCTTACATATTTTGCACCCTAAATAATCCATTAGTTATCTTACCTAAATTAAGTATTTTAAATAATACATTCCAGAAAGCTAAGAAAGGAAGGTTAAGCTATCAAGGGCTGTATTGGAGCATTCTGGAAGAATGTCAAAATGTTTAAATTCATTTTATGAAACTCGTGTCACTTTATCCATGTGTTGGTTAAAGCAATCTTACTGAAGAGATTCCTGCTCCTGAAACTTCACTTCAGCTACACAGGGGGAAAAATGTTATTATTTACACACAGAAATCACAATCCTGAAGCAAGGAACTCACTGTGTTGTATTTAGACAGATAGAAAAGATCCCAAAGACTCCTGAGAAATCACATTTAGAAAAGCATGAGACAAGAATGAAATAGGTAAATGATATGGACAATGAAGAAAAAAAAAAAGGTTATCCAAGTCCTGCATGAACACTTGCCTCTGCAATACTACACAGAAGTAACTAAATTCCCATGACAAATAACAAAATATCCCATGTTAATTGCAGATAATATGGTCTCAGATTTGTAAAATGTTTACTTCTGGCATCCGTGGTTTCTATGGTCACAATTCCTGGTCCATCCATCTAAAAGTAAGGGTGGAAGGAGAATAAATTTGAACCTTCAGTATTACATACTATAGAATTTCTCTTAATTTTTAAAGGATCTGTTCTGCCTCATGCTTTGGGTCATAAGATGTAAATTTTCAGGCAAAAATAATTAATTTTAGTAGGAAGTGTGGCTTCAGGAATTGATATAATTCCACATTTTATGAAGACAAAAGTTTAAGTCCAGATACACAACAGTTTGTTGCCCATGGTAAAACTGTGTGCCTTGAAATGAATCCATTTCATAGACATAAGCAGCAGTAAAGAAAAAGCCCTAGGTACTTTTTAAGAAATCCTACTACTACACAGAATTCACAAATCTGAGATTACCTTCATGGCAGCATGCACAAGAACGAACATAACCTCTGGATGTGAAAATTAACTAAGGCCAGTGCTATCCCTGTAAATCAATTTGAAGTGGGTTCCAGTAGCATTTAACACACAGTGATTAGTACATCAAAACACCTTCATCTCAACAGAGTTAAAACTCTGTTGTAATGCAGGTATTAATCACTGCACTTCTGAGAGTAGTAAGAAATTTCTTAAGTGTTAATCATATTGCTATAAGATATCTTTTTCCTCATACAGCTGGATGATTTTGTAGGTTATTTATCATCATCATTTACTTAAAAATAGAATTTCCATGTTCTTCAGTATGCACATTTTCAAAACTTACAAACCAAGTAAATTATCCTGACTGCCTTTACAAATCTCTTGCCATGCGAAAACTTTAATATTCCATTCTCCAACATTCCAGTTCAGACAAAGAATGAAAATAAAGCTGTGAAATTAAGGTGGCCTATTAAATCTATATTAAGATAGATGAAAATAGTCCAAATCATAAAAACACAATAGTTCAAATCTCAGTCCAGGATAAAACAAAACAATATATGCACATCAGCTGCTCTGGGTACAGGTGTCTCTGCAGAGGGCAATTGCAGCAGTGCACCTAAAACTCAGTAAAAAAAAAAAATGGAGAATGAACAGCAGCAACAGGAACAGGAATGGACCAAGTCATGAGACCCCAAGCAATCACTCCAGATGCTTGTGCTTAAGGCTGGACACATCTAGGACTTTAGGCAAACATGTAACTTGAACTACATGAAAGTTCATTTTCCTGCAATCTACAGATGTAGCTTTTAAAACACTAGTTGAAAAGTTAAATCTTTTTATCCAGGCAGTGGTGATATCTTCAGGAAACTTTGGTTCTGGAAAGAGCAGGTTACTCAAAGGAATGGGTCAAAAGAACGTATCAGTGGGGCATGGCTCAAATCAAGAAATGTAAAGCTACGTTAATAGTACCTGTTCCAGGGCTGAGTAATGCTGCACGTATATAAAACACATATAACTTCAGATAAAATAACTTTAATGAAAAAAATGTCTAAGTTGACATTATTTAAGGAAATAAAACACTGCTAGTTTCTATTAATCCTTTTAAATCCTCCTGCTCATGATTAGCTACATTTTCTGTCATACTGAATACCAGTTAAAATATTAGCTACAGTAAATGAGAATTGTAAAAAGAACATACTGTTAAATCAGCAAGCAGCAAACTGGACTAATATACCACCCACCTAAACCCAAATTAAAGGGATGATAAATAAGCCTGCATCAATATTTACTCATCATACCAGAAAGGCCTATCCAGGTATGACATGCACTTCTCTCACTAATTTTTCTTTTCCTATTCTCAAAGAATTTATCACACAAAGAATATCACAATACAAGCCAAGCCAAGGTATACTCTGCAGTATGCCAGAAGCAATACACCTGACAAACATCAAGAGAAAAAAAATGCTTATACTGATAGCAATATTCATAGTATTGCATCACAAGAGCCTTTTGTCCTGTTTGGTTACTGAATAGTATCTTCTGCTCGGAACAATAAACAACTCAGTGCTGCTAAAAAAAGGCAGGCAGCTATCTAGGCATGTAACAGACAGTGTAAAAGAGAGGAACCATGTTAATAAGTTGTTTCAATGCCATACTAATTTCAGACTTACTATATTCTGTATTCCTATATGTTTAGATACTTTTCTGAAAATAAAAGATTGTTTGCTACTTAAAAATAGATTTTCTATTTATCCTTTCTAATTATTTGTGCATATGATTTTTCTTTACTAACCTTCAAACAAATCAGCAGAACTGAAAAAGAAAGAATTAGTCCTATAACTAGATCTAATAATGTTTCTCTAATTGCTCTCACATTGACAAACCAAGCAATTTTACAATTCTTTACAGTACTTGCTTTTTCTTAAAACTCCAATTCTGCTGTTCCAGGAAAGTCTTACCTTCATAAAGAAGTTTCTCTGTTTTGTCTCTTTCCCTGTGTAATTTCAAGACTACTATACACTTTGGTTTAGTTGTTATTGTAGTGAAGATTAATTCACTCACATTAAAAAGGGAAAAATACTGTAGTTGTTTAGCTTCTAGCATTGATTAAACCCACTGACATTAAATACACACAGAGATACCATGTTTTTGCCCTGAAACCCTTCCTGAAAATGTAAAATGTTAAACCATATATCCTTCTGATTGGCTTTAGGGTCTAGATTTCCTGATCAAAACTAAATATTCTACTTTTTGACCTTCATTTAAGAACACATTTATCACAGGAAGGTCATTACATTTAACTCAATGCTATTCTTAGTACAAAATAAAAAGAGAAGGTAAAAAAAAAAAAAAAGGAAAGAATATCATGTTTTCCTGATGCTACCCTCAGTTCCAACACACCATTTCATTTTACTAACACCATAAAAGCATTCACATTTTACACGGCTGAATCAGACTAGTTAATAAACTTTTAGAGGTTTTTTTCCTTGTACTGAAAAAGTAGATTTCTCTTACCCAATTTTACCTAAAAGAGAACAACAGAACAACCAAAGCACAATTTAGGCAGTATGTGACTTGTCGTAACTTAAGTTAATGCCATTTATGATTATTTAAAACTAATTTCATTTATTGCTTTTCCTGTAACCTATTTTAAATACACAATAAATCATTTCCCACCCTTGGCAAATCAGACACTTCAGGAAAAATAAATGACCATGAGGATGGTCTAATGTTAGAACTAGTTGCCCTGAGGGGTCACAGAGTCTTCATCTTTGGAGATGCTCAAAACCTGACTGGACATGATCCTGAGCAACCTGCTGGAGCTGACCCTGCTTTGAACATGGAGCTCTCCTAAAGGAACTCCAGTGGTGCCTGCCAACCTCATCCATTCTATTGTCAGTGACAACAGCAGCTACTAATACCAGGAAGGTGCAGCAAAACCACAGAACTGCCCAGGAGAGTAATGTGCCAAAAACTCATCACATTGAATAGGAAGATGACCATTAGCTGTATCAGACATTAGCTGGGGACTTACAGTCATTGATACCAGACTGGGAGGCTACACTGCTAGCATTCAAGGAATCTACAGATGTGGGTGTGCTTGTGATTTGGAGAAGGAGCACGTGTTTTCACTAGTGAACTCTCAAAGTGCACTCAGCTGAGCTTCAGGTGCCAGGAGGAATTTCCAGGAGCAGCATCTGCTGGATTTAGCAGTTCCTATAGCATCCTTAACACTGGGAAACAAACAGGCAAAGCTGGAGCTCTACATGTGGCTGAAAGAACCAGACAATTGGAGTAACTGAGACAATATGAAACAGCTTGAGTGATCACTGTGCAGCCATGGACAGGTACATGATTGTCAGGAAAGATAAGCAGGGAAGAAGGGATGTTGCTCTTCATGTAGAGAAACAGGTATGGAACAGGCAGGCTGATGACATGTGGTGACCAAGGACCAAAGAGTCTGGTGAGGATGACATTGCAGTATGTATTTGATAAAGTGCAAAGTCAAGATAAGCAAATGTACTGAATCTTCTCTAAGGCAAGATAGTGGTTCTTAAGAGAGACTTTAAACCTCACAACAATTGCTGGAAGTAGAACAGAGGAATGCAAGCAAATCTGGAGATTTCTGGATGGGACAGGGGACAAGCTCTTATCACAGAAGCTAGATGTGTGTCATGGATGAAGCCAGCAACATCCAGCAGCAAAGCAACCATGCACTCACTCACTCACACCTAGTTTCCTCTAGTGGGATGAGGAGGAACAAATACAACTAAAGGCTCAAGGCTTGAGACAAAGTGCAGGGGGGCAGGGAATGGGAGTTGTCATTCTCAGTCCATTCCATATTATTCCTCTTGTTCCTTTCTCCTCAGGGGGAAAACTCACAGTCATCCCCTGCTGTGACATGGGATCCCTCCCACAGAAGACAGTCTTCCACAAACCTCTCCTACCATATGGGTCCCTTAATGCAGGCTGTAGTCCTCTTAGTGACAGACTGATCCAGCACAGGCCTCCCTCAGAGTCACAGCCTCCTCTGGGAGCAGTCCGCTGCTGCAGTGCAAAGGCATCCAAGGGCTGCAGACAGGATTCCACCCCACCATTGATCTCTCAGGGCTGCAAAGGCTCACCACAGGCATCAGGGGAATGGCTGCTCCGGTGTGTCTCTGCACCACTCCTTCCCCACTGACCTCAGTGTCTGCTTGATTGTCTCCCTCACATCCCACTCCTCACCAAAACAAAGTGCTCCCAAAACAAAAGGACTTGCCCAACAGGTTCTCCCCTCTTAAATATGTTATTGCAGAGGAACTGATTGGCTCACTTTGGCCAGAGGTGGGTCTGACCTGGAGCCAGGGGAGCTTTTCAAAGGTTCTTACAGAAGCCTACACCAGTAGTCCTCTCGTCCAATACCAAAATCCCACCAGGCACAAACTCAGCAAAATGGGTCAAAAAGCAATGCCACTCTTCTGGACTTGCACTAATAGAGAAGAAGGACCTAGTCATGGGGAAGGTAATCAGCAGCCTTGGCTGTAGTGCCAATGAAATAGCGCAGATCAAGATCCCAAGGGGTGCAAGGAAGGAGAGCAGTGGAACATTGACTTTCAGCTTCAGAGGGGCAGATCTGCTTATTCAGGAAACTGGCAAATGGCAAGCTTGGATCCAGCACTGAAAGGTGAAGTTGATCAGGAGAGCTGGCAGATCTTTAAGGACCATCCTTTGTCCAAGCAGACACTCCATACTGACACTCCAGTGGGTAGACTTATCAAGAGATAGGCTTGGATAAACAGAGAACTCATTACTAATCTTCACTGCAAAAAGGATGTAAACAGGAGGTGAAGAAGACATGGGCAGATTATAGGGACAACATAGAAACATCACCCAGATGTGGAGGAAGAGTGGGAAAGCTAAAGCTCAACTGAAACTGAAAATAGCAAGAGCTTGTTTCACTGTGTGAATAATAGAAGAATAAACCAGGAACAGTGGGTCTGCTACTGAAATAGGTGGGTGATTTAGTGCCCTTGGATGTAGATAAGGCTGAGGTACACCCTCCCTTCCTTACTTCAGTATTCACCAACAAGCCCAGGCCTCTGTGCATAGAGAAAAGGTTTAAGTAGAAGAGGAATGAGAAGTAGTAGAAGATGACTGTGGGGTCTCTTGTGAAATCAGCCTGTACAAGTTCCTAAGACCAGGTATGGTATATCTGAAAGTGCTAATAGAACTGTCTGAAGTCATTGTGAGACCACTTCTTATTTCTGAAAGGCTGTTGATCCACTGCAAGTCCCCAGTGATTAATTAAAAAAAAAGTAAATGTTGCACCTATCTTAAAAAGAACAAAAAAGTAATTGAGGGAATTGCAGGACAATTGGTCTTACTTTGTTACTTGTATAGCAGGTCTGATAATTCAGTGTTGGACTTCCATGCGTCCAGAATGATTTCTAGGTTTGGAAATGACATTTGAAAAGTTTGCCTTCTACAACATGGCATAATCTTTACAATTCACACTACTCCAGAAAATACTAAGCTCTTCAGTAAACATTACACAGTCTACGTAGAAAATAGTTTAAGAAATAAAAATAACCCTTAAAAGACTAAAAAACTCCTATCTAGATATATTTACTTCTCTTACATCACTACAGTCTTACAGTTTTATGATAAGTGACTTATTAGAAAGATATATAATTTTGTGCATTACAGAAGTCTCCCCAGTACAACTGCTCAAGCTTCAAACTTCAACACAACTTATATATGGGCTCACATGCCAGCAAGAGACTTAGAACTATTCCCAATTAAGAATATGGATGTGTGCAGCTTGGGGAGGCTTTTCTTTTGTTTTATAAAGTACTTAAAAACAGTAAAACAAAAAAACAAAAACAAAAAACAAAAACAAAAAAAAAAACCACAAAAAACCAAACCAACAAAACCCCCAACCTGACTAGCATGTATATAAGATGACCTACCTTACCCCTGAAGTCTTAGTAGTGACTACACATAAATGTCCTCTCTCTGCTTGGAACTGAAGATTTAAGAAAGACAACTTGCGAGGCATTATTATCAAGTTGCCTCAAATGCAAATATCATTGTGTTGCATATAGCATCATTTTAGTCAATGGCATTGTATAATAAACCATAATTTCATTAAGAGAAGTGGGCAGCTGAGCTGTCAAACCAAACAAAAATTAGAACTTGTGAGTACTATTCCCAATTCTGACTTGAAATGTGTCTCCTTCATGAGTAAACGGTAGCTATATTTTTTAGAAGCAATGATCTCCTTTTTCCTAAGAGGTTCAGAAAAGCAGATCTTGTACAAAACCTTGTGTCTTTTTTCCAATATGTACAACTTTTCAACTACTTAGATATTAACAAATAATACACACAGCATCTGCTGACATGCAGTTTCATATGTATATAGGCACAGACATGCATAATCCTTGTTTAGTATTAAAATTAAATAACCTAAAGATTAGTTCTATTACACAAACTGTGTTTAATATTTTAAACAAATGTTAGGCACTACTTAGCTTTCAAAGCTTCTGCACTTTGCCTCTTGTAAAGCAGAAGCCAATATGAAATGTTATCTAGGCTTATTATGGGCTTTAGAACAGCTTCAAGAAGACATTTAGACTTTTAGCAAAACTCTAAAATAGTAATGAATATTTGTTTATGATTTCAGCTGACTCTTCAGTATTCATTTATCCCCTTGATTTTATGGTAAATATTTTTTTAAGCTGCATCTTTTTAACATGGATATCATTCCCAACCCTAAGGGAATATTGCTTTATACTTTAAGACTGCTAATCACAGACATATAAAGTACATTTTATTGACCTACTTCTGTTCCAGCTCATTAACCACAGCTGCTTTCAATAGTCAGGAAAAAGTAACCTAATACAACATGTAAAAGAACCCAATTGACTAAAAATGGAACGGTTGCTCAAAATACACAGAGTGGCTTTGAAGTTGTTTCTTTATAGAGCTATAGAACAAGCAACAGTTGATGCATTATGTTTTAGAAGAGGATATATAAACCTGCAAGTGAAACAGCTCATTCCATTTCAGTACACCCAGAGTTTAAAAAAAAAAAAAAACTCCAACAAAACCCACACACACTTATTTTCTGTGTTTTCACATCTAAAAATCTTCCTATCTTCCACCAGAATTGTTTTGTCAATAACCAATTTTTTTGAAATACAGTGAGGAAAAAAAAAAATTTCTCTTCCAGTAAGGAATATTGGCTCTTTTCAGTACCAAATTCTGAAGATTCTACACTGCAAGCTATTTTTAGACAAGATCACAAGACAGAAAGAAGTGAAGTAACTTAGCCTGTAATAAATACATAGTAATAAACATTTATAGTGTATGAAAGGTTTTACAACTGAAAACAATCTAGATTGGTGTAGAAAAGACAGTCCATCAAGAATAAAATGTAATTATTCAGAGGTATAGGCTTACCTATTTTCAGAAAATCTGGAACTGATTTCAAGCTTTAGTGAATGGTCTCACCTGTACAAATCCATATTTTCAGTACCTTGAGATAAACAAGTGCTGACAAGCTGAGGACATTAATTGCAAGAGAAAATACCAGATGTGTGGTAAATTTCTTCCTGTCTGCTTAGACAAACACTTCCATGAGATCAGATCCAGAGTGTGAAAAATCCCAAAACAGACCTTGGATTGTCGTGATATTGTCATGTCCCTTAAAACGCCAGTGCTGAAATGCCACAGGGCCTGAAAGCAATTGTTTAGTGGTTTATTGCAAAATGGATTTGCAATCTTTATCAGACATGAGCCGTCTTCATGTTCACCCTTTGTGTTAACTCATTCTTGTTACAAGTGCCACTACAGACTTGACATTAATCACCATCATTATGATTGCTGTAAAGTACCGGGACATTGCTAAATCAAAGAGGCAGGGATCAGCCTCAAGCACCTGGCCTTGACTGTCCGCACAGTTGAACCTTACCTCGTTCTGTGGCTCTCTCTGTTCGGCTCAGGGATTTCTCTCAATGCAGTGCCCAGATGCACTTCTAGAGATGATGCATTCTACATATTGCTTTCAGAGGACACCACAGGAAACAGTGTAGTACAGGTTTGATTCCTTCCTAACATCGCTAAGATCATCTTCCTACTAGCAGGAACCCTATCAAGGTACAGGCATCCTTCCATACACCCTTGGTACAGCTCACAGCACAAAATGTGCATTCTTGTTACACTACAATCACTGCCTGAGGAAAGACATTTTATTTTTAAGACTGTTTGAATTGTGGGAGAAGGAAACCCTAGAAAACCACAGTGCCTTGGCATTACAAAAGCGTCATACTGGATCTAGAGAAGACTCCAGAGCAAACCCCATTGAGTGAAGACACAGAGTCAGTCCCCTCTACAGGATACCAGCCTCAAGCAATGTAGACATGAGCCAATCTATTCCACTCAGCACAAGAACCAGGAGTGGGTCCCCTGTCCTCTACTTAGCAGTATGGACACCACATTTCAGGTAATCCCACTCAGATCAAGTGAGAAGGCTACTGTGCACTGCTGACTTCCTAGAGAAGCTGAAATACAGGAAAGATGGAGAAGCTGCTATATAGTTGAGTCAAATTTTTGTTGGTTTTAATCTCAAGATGTTGTAAGAATTGTTTCACAGTCATAATTTTTGGGAATCCAGAGATGAAATACTACTTGTATTCAGGAACTAACAGGAAAAAAAAAAAAAATTGGGTGTATGAACACACACAAAATCATTATGTAGGCAACAGTCCTCACAAAAATGGACAGGATGTAACGAACATCAGTAACCGAGACAAAAAGTGATTTGCTGTGTTTTATCTGCCTATATCCTTTTCCAGAGATCTGAACATCAGTTAGACAAATAGAATCATTAGAAGTGCCCCTGCTTGTACACACCAAGAAGAAAAAAAAAAGGTCTTCATTTGACTCCAGATAGAACCAAGATCCAAATTACCAGAATGTAAATCATACTAGAAACACAAATTAAATTCAAAGCTGATCTTGGAGTTTCATCAAAATAATCTGCTCTGGATTTTAAACTATTTTCTGTTGTTACTTTAAGATGAAATAGCAATAATATTTTAACTTGGATTAAAAAGAATATGACACCAACTTTTTCTGAGATTAACTCATCCATAGTTTGTCTCATTTATTCAATTTCATATGCATAGCAATTCTCTATCAGAAAGCCTTTGCAATAAAATTTGTATTAATCACAGTCTTCACTCTTTTTTTATGTTGCTTCTTCTGACAACTGCATGCATGACCTCCCAAAGGAGAAGCCTAGATTGATTTCTTAAAAACAAAAAAACAAACAAAAAAATCCCTCCCAAAAAAAACCCAAACCAAATCTGCTGAGAACTTGCAAAAATATCTCCCATTCTTCCCACACACACACACACACACACTTCATCAGGAACTGTTTGATTCTACAGCCCCAGCAAGCGTGACAGTTTTCAGTTAGCTATGGAATTCAGCTTTTCGGTGTAAAAACAAAAAGCCCAGTTTGCTCACTGATGTAGCTATTGGAAGCACTTTATCTAGAAGGCAAGGGTGACTGGTTTACTGTACATCCTATTCTGCTGTTCCAAGGCAAGGGAACTAGACAAGTAATCTTATTTGCAACAAAGAGAAAAAGGAGAGTTGAGAGCTTCCGTTTAACCTGTCTGAGAAAAAAGCTGCTGAAAGAAGCTACAAGCTTTAACTTTACTAGCATATATGGAGTAAAAGAGAAATTCTTCAAGAAAGTTGTTTAGGTTACAACACTAGAAACTGAGCATTGGAACTAAAAATATGTAAAGAGGTATTTTGAAAAAAAATTTTTTTTTTTAATAATCCAAGTCATATAGATCCACAAAAATCAAATTAGAAAAGTCAAACCAAATCTTTGAGAGTTTTTTATATTTAATTCACGTTTTGAATATTGTTTGATTCTCCATACAATGAAAAGGGTCTTTTATGATTTTTAGTTTTTGAGCTTTTTCTGTATGGTCCCAACAACACTGCACTTGTAGCACAGAACTAGACAGAGGAAAAAAAAAAATTTTTTGCAACTAACATTTAAAATTGATATGAGAGCAATAAATGTTTCAATATAGTATGTGATGTGGCTGAGCATAAACCTGGACTATAGTTCACAAATCACTACTACAAAGGACTGAGCACAATCAGTCAGGTTTCTTCACTGCTGGAGAATAGCAATAAAAATCTTGGGTTTGAAGATACTCATTAATCTTGACTATTAGCTGCCAATTTCAACACCATGATATCCTGTGTTATGTGAATCATATAATACAAACTCAAATTTGTGGTTCCTATATCCCTCAAGATCACCTTCACATGTATGTCTGACATTTTTACATCTTTTTGCTCCTTTAAAAATACATGAATTACATATAATAGATGCAAAACTAATTATATAAAATAACACTTAGGGGTTTTTTGAGACAATATATATTCAAAATATGAACACCTGTCAGTCCGCAGCTGAAGAACAATTACAATGTGCATGATTTACTGATATAAGGCTGCTTGGTTTTTACTACCTCTAAGAAGTGGAAAAAAAATAGAATTCTGAATGCTACAGTCTTTAATTTTAATATATGCAATGAAAACAAGGGCAATATAAGCCAATTTCTTCCCTATAATTATATTGACTGTAGAATTATCTTTCCACTGCATACAAATCCATACACCAACTAACATTCTCACTCTTTTTCAGTTAGTGATCATCACATAAAAGGTGTGGTTCAGCTTAAGACATTTAAACGAGAGTGTCCTTATACAGACTATGTCTAAAGTATCACTAAAATAAAAGAAATGTAGGCAATACAATAGAGGTAGAGGACATACACAGATTCCTCTAAAGTCAACACCTAACAGTTGATAGCTGAGTAGCAACTAGATATCACTGGCTGCACTGACCATGCAGCGAGGTGGGCCACAGGGAGCATCTGAGATGCCAAAGGTATCCTGCCACTCCAGAAAGACGTGAGTCTCGCAGAGGTATCACATCTGTCAGCCCCATGGGGATATTACAGAGACTCTGGGAAACTCAGATCATGCCAAATGCCTGCATTTGGGCAACTGAATTAGGCACCTTTGACACCTCTTTTTGCAAGTGGACACCTACAGGAAGTGTGTGTGTGTACTATCACAAACACATTTCTAAGTGCCATCAGAAAAGGTTTAAAACATTTTTCACTTCTTGCCTCAAAAGAAGACTTAATATAGAAGATCAATAGCAAAAGTGACATTTCTTTCCCGCTCACATTATGTTTCCAGCCTACAATTGCCTTTAATCACTCCTAAACCTTTTTAAATACTCATTTAATCCCCATTTTCTTGTCATCCCAAATTCTGGATAGATTTTACTGTTCATAATTATTTGCTTCGTGTACCTCTGAGATCAAAGCTACTCAGAGTGAGAATTCTGACACCTATACTCAGCTCCTTAAGGTCTGGTGTTTTCCAGGCTGCCCACAGCAATTCAATTCCATCAGAGTGAAGGGCTGCTGACCATGCAGCTGTACCACACCTCCTGCTGACCGCTGCTTGCCAGAGCAGCGGCAAGGAAAAGAATTCTTTTATTACTTTTGTAATTCAAAACCAGCTTTTGCTTCAGGAACAGGAAATACAGAAAAATCAAAAGAAAAAAAAATTATAGGGCAACAGAGGAAAATCAGAAAGCAGGCAGAAAAAAAAACTACATAAGGTACTGTAGTTCTTTCCTCTTGGGGCAACATGTTTCCTCCCCGTCTATACAGGTGAACGTATGGTATCAAAATCAAATACAATGGCAGAAAAACTGTAATAGTTACATTAAACTACAGAATGAGAAGGGCAAAGATAAACCAATTCTGTATCATTCATAATAATGTTATTCACACAAATGACAAGCACAAAAAAATTAAATCACTGACAGGGTCTTTGACCCAGATTTAATTTTCCAGGCATCTTCATTTGCACAGTGCCTATTTAATCAGGCATTACAATTCATGTGCTTATTTTCTTGTTAATGAAGACAATAATAAAATATTCAGCTAAGGACAATGTAATGAGACAATGCATGTTGTCAAATGTACTGGTACCCTAAATATAGTACTTTGATTTGTAAGCTGCACTCTGCAATATTGTGTGTTAACTTCAGGATTATCTGTTATGTTTAAAATTAGAGACATTAAAAAGCTGTATTTGAAATAAGTCTTTTAGGAATAAACATAGTATGCCTTATCTCAGCTTGCAGAGTTAATAAAAACTATACATAATATCCTAAAATAGAAAGGCTATTGATATTTTAAAATATGAGGGGGGGCAGAGTGTTAATTCAGCTTCTGTTGTACTGAGAAGTCATCTTCTATCAGGAAGGAACTGACTCCTGTTTAGGAATTAAACACACCTTAGAGATGTGTGTAAAAAAAATAAAAACATAAAAAACCAAACAAACAAACAACAAACCAACCCATAAGAAACCCACACTATTTTCCAACCCTATATCCCTAACCATGAAAATACCTGCATTTTAACTTTGTGATTAGCACCACTGAAATCAACTGAGCTTCTCATGAGCCTAGAAACAAACCCCAATGTAAGAAGGTAGATCTTATGACACATGCTTTGCAATGTCATCTGCTATCTGCTTAAGAAAAAAAAGTTTCATTGTTAATGTAAATTCTAGGATGTACTCAAATTGTCATTAAGACATTACTTTCCTGGGAATTTTATTCAATTACAGCGACAGGCTGACACCCAGTAGAGAAAATGTGCAGCCCCGCCACTTGCAGCGGTGTGAATCCTCATTTCACAGAGGAGTAACTCCACCAGTGCAGGACGCAGTTCGGTGCTCTCCCCTTCCTTCAGGGTTTGCTCTGGCACTGCTGCACCTGTGCTTGTCTACGGGCGGCCATAAGCAGGGTCACCCCCCAGCTCACGCTGTCGCTCCACCTCTACGCCGCACGCCATTCGGCATGGAAGGGGGCACAAGGGGATTCTAGGCAGGTGTCGGGGTACTCCGGTTTTTGCAGAGCCCGCCCCTCAAGAAGAGCATTTTATCGCTTAAGGAGCCAGGCATGTCCCCCGCTACGAGAACGACCCCACCAACCCCCGGATGCCGCTACGGAACCCTGCCCGCCCGCCAGGACGCGGGCAGGGGGTGGCATGAGGTGCCCTGCGGAGCTGCAGCCCCGCCGCCGGCACCACCCACTAATCACCGGCAGCGGCACCAAATTCAAACCCGCCGTACCCGCACCTGGGCAAGGCAGCCCCGGGCCTCGCCCCTCCTTGAGCCTTCTGCCCTTCGCGCAAAGTCTTCCCTTACCTGCCCGCGGGGTCTCCGGGATGCCTCTGGGGGAGCCGAGTTGCCGCAGCTGGAAAACTTTCCGGACGCCCTCGCAGCTCGGCGATGGAGGCTCCGTATCTCCCGAGGCGGCAGCCAGGAGCAGAACGCTGAAGCTGAGGACGCCGAGGCTCTTCCCCTCCATGGCCCGCCGGTCGCCGCCAGCAGCCACAGGGAGCGCGGCCGAAGAGCGCGCGAGCCACCGCCGCCGGTCCCGCGTCCTCCGCCGCGGGGCAAGAGCTGCCAGCACCGCGCACTGCCCCTCGCCGGGACCCTCCCCCAGGCCGGCCCCCGCCAGCTCCCCGCCTGCCGCCCCACCTCGCACGAGGAGGGACACCCACCCGACACCCCCCCGACGCGGCAGCGGGAGGACGCTGCCCACCGCCGGTGTCACGGTGCCTTCACACCGCCCCGTCGAGGGCTTGGGGGCGGGCACGGTCTGTTTGGGGAGGAGAGGAAACCCCACGTAGAGCCCGGGTGGTGGGAGTGCGGTGTGGGCAGGAGAAACCTGCATGGGAAGGAAGCAGTGCATTGGTATGTAAGCAACATAGAAAAGGAGACTTTCAATACTTTGTAGTGCATTTAGGAGCTATTCGCAATAGGCTTGCCAAACTAGCAGTAACGTAAACGATTCAGTTTGGATTCAAATGCCAAACTTTTCCTGACAAAAGTCTCCCAGAATTCAGCTCTTGTCAAGATGTCTTCAAAAGTTTCTTAGGCAAAAGTAGCAAAGGACAAGTTTACAAAACCCTCTCGTGTCCACAAGCCAAAGTCCAACGGTATCTGTCAGAGCAGCCAGGGAAGCAGCAGGGACTCATCAGGTTATCTTTTAAATAGTTTCCTTGATCAAAGTTAAAGAGTCCCCTCCACACAAAAATTTAGATGTCACAACTTACCCCTGATAACTGGAAATCGTTCTTAGTCTGTTTTGAAGCTACTGGTGGTCAGTCACTACCGTACAGCATTAGACTACTCCAGCTTTCACTTTAAAATAAAACTTACCTGGGGCAACGATTTCAATGCAAGACTGCAATATTGGCTCTAAATGTGAATTATTCTATGTACCCATTTGAATAAGGTAACAAATTGATACATAAACCATTAAAACTTGCACTAGACATCAACCAGTTCACTGCTGAGCAAAGCAATAAACAGCATTGTATTAACTTTATCCAGAGTACCGAGTGACAAGCTTGTAAGAAGCAGAGAAGACTAGTATTTAGCTTTTTTGAATGATCTGTACTCCTGGACTCGGCAACTTCCTTCTGTCAGCAGCACACACTGTATGAAAGCTCCAACGCATGTTGCATGAAATACCCTTTAATAGAATTTGTTCTATTCTTGATGTATAAATAGAGAAGAGAGATAACATGTTACAGTCTTTTGGATAAAGCAAACTACAGAAACAGATATTTTAGGCCCTTCATAAGGAAGAAGAGGGAAAAACAAACCATGGAGTCCCACTGCAAAGAAAAAGATTTGGTTCAGATTATAAAAAAAAAAAAAAAAGGCATCACCTTGTGTGGAAGATGAAACCAGGCAGTGAACCCCTTGTCAGTCAGTAACACACCCTTTTCTTGTGCAGAATGCTTATTTTGATACATTAAAAAATATCACTGCTGTAAAACAACCTGAATATGAGAGCCAGAGAACACCAGCTTATTCAGCAACCTGAATGATGGTGGAGGAAGTTCTGGGAATCATGAAATGTCAACCTCAAAACTAGTACAAGACATGCAGTACTTACAATAAACATATGAAAATAAAGGATTAGGAGACAAAGAAAAAAATCCTTGCAGCCTAAGAAATTCAGTACAAGTATTCCTACATTTATTTTATTTAGGGGTTTTTTTAGAAGTTTCTCGTTTACCTCACAGCAGTACAGAAGTTTGCCAACAGCAACAGATGACGTTGGGAAAACTCTAGAACCCCATGGTTTTAATCTGAATCAGTACTTCCTCCCATCTTCCACTAGTAGCAATTCAGAGAAACCTCCACCCTCCAATTCTACAGGTTAAGGGAAAAGGGAGGGTTTTTTGTCAAGAAATTGAATATACAAATGTTAACTACCTCTTTTAAAATGAGGAACATTCTAGTTTAGTCCAAAAGGCAGGATGAGTTTCTGTTTGTTGTGGGGTTTGAGCGGTTGGTTTGTGGCTTGTTGGGTTTTGGGTTGGTGTTTGTTTGGGTTTTTTTGTTTTTTTTTGTTTGTTTGTTTGTTTGTTTTTTAATAACTTTAGCATAGGTACTATGAAGGAAAACATTAACTTTGGCTTAATTATGAGATTGAATTTAATTTTCTTGCAGGTTTTAAGATTCAAAGCTTCCCTAGTTTTAGAATTAAAATTTATAGTTTAGCTAACAACTTTCATGAATCAAATATTCTGGAAAAGGTTTCTGCATATTTGCAACCATATACAGAAGAAAATGACTTCTCTCATTTTAACACAAGAATACGTATATGAACTTTATGAGAGAACATTAACACTAGCTACAACTTGTCTCTCTTCTTGACCAAAGCCTTAAGAGGTGCCCTTTGTGACTCCTCATGGATATCTAGCTGTCAGCTCAAGATAGTTAAATACCAGTTCCACAAATTCTCCCTTTACCTCCTTTTCTTAATCACCATGAACAGTACCGGTGTTACCTGAAACACTGGTGCAATGCCAGAGGAGGTTACACCTTCAACTTCTCCTTCTGAATCACATCAACCTAAGATGAAACTTTCTATTACTTTTTGGCACACAGCAAGAAGTTTCCTGTTCATCTACATAGATGATCTTCTCCTTTAGACTGTCATCTTTTAACTACTGAAAACACTTTATATGGCAGTTCCATCTTCCCTGTTTGTACCTTCTCAAAGAGGTACTACAAAAATAACTTATGACCTATCAGTTTGACCATTCACTTTTCTCACATTCTATGTGTCAAACAGAAGTAGCTTTGCTTCGATTGCCTATCCTTTGCTTTGCATCCTGAGCTTCCACTTCCAGAGGACTGCAGCACGTCTCCATCTCCAACTTCTCAAATTATCAAATACTTCCATGCTGTCTCCTATTTTGTCTCATATCTCAAAGTAGTTCAAACATCCATTAAGCTGCCTCATTCTTCTGCATCATTCTTCAAAGCTTTCTTTGCTATGAGTCTTTTATACATATTACTGCAATTAAGAAAGCTTTTCATTAAGAAGCTGGACTGTTGTGTTGTCCCAGTGGCAAATTCTACCCATCTATTTCTGGTCTAATACATGCTCTCCTAGCACTCAAATGGAACTCCCAGAAATTACAGCTACAGCACAGGGCAGGGGGGGGGGGGGGGGAGGAGATGACACAAACACTGCCACCCCACCCCCAACAAAACGAACAAGACCAAACAACAAAACAAAACACAAAACGACCCACAACAAACCAACAACTTTTTCTTCAGTTATACAACACTATACCATAGTTACTATGGTAAGTAGAAAAAAAAAAACAAAAAACAAAAAAACCAACCCCAAAACCCTAGTTCTCTTATTTTACATTGAGATAATTCAGCTAGTAAACTAGGACTAAAAGCTATGCAGCATTTGGATTCATAAGTAGAATTCATAAGGAAGAATTTCTTGCCCATGAGGGTGGTGAGACACTGGAACAGGTTGCCCAGAGAGGTGGTGGAAGCCCCATCCTTGGAAGTTTTTAAGACCAGGCTTGGATGGGGCTCTGAGCAACCTGGGAGGTTGGAACTAGACTATCTTTAAGGTCCCTTCCAACCCTGATGAGTCTACGATTCTATAACACTACCATACTTAATTATCAGTGTCCCCATAAACTTGCAGCAGCACTAGTAAAACTTCACACACAACTCTTACATTTAACTCAAAGTGACCATTAACTGTGGTGCTGAAAAAGAGTTACTAGTATTACAAAGGTTTACCTCCATGACCCAATTTAAATTCTCAGAAAGTTTTTTCTTCTTTTAAGAAAAGCACAAAATATTAACTGAAAATCTTTATTAAATCGTAATGAAAAAGCAGCATTTTGTTTCAATTCTTGCAATTACAAAGAACTGTCAGCTGAGACCTCAGGTAGGGACAGATGAGACAACACTGGGAAATGGTTGCAGTCCACAGGGCCACCATCAGCACTGCCAGCTCCACCCCCGAGTGCGTAAGAGACGGCAGCCTAGCTATTCGTCTATATTCCGACCCTAACTTCAGCTGCTTCTCCCCCCAGCGCATTACGGCTGCGACATCCCTTCCGTCCCCATTCCCCCCCGTCTCTCTGTGTAACTCCTCCCGTGCGCTTCATCTTCCCAGCGAAATCGGCAAACCGCTGCCAGCCAAAAAGCCGCCGGCAGACCCACGGGAGGGCATGGGGGTGTCCAGACCCGCGTCCCTGGCGCTGCCGGCCACACGCCTTGGCAGAGGCAGCGGGACCCGCACAGCCCCGCGCGCCCCCTGCAGCCGGCGGGGAACAGCGAGCGAAGGACCGCAACCGCCACCCGCTCCGCCAGCCTTCCCTCGGCCTTGGGACAGACAGCGGGACAGCCCCTCACCCCCTGCAGGAGCAGGGTGGCCGCCCCAAGATGCGTTGCTGAAAGCGCTGCCTGCCTTCCTCCCGTCTGAAGGGAAAAGGTTTTCAAAAAGCAGACGCCGCACCCTGCCTGCGCAGAAAGGGCTTCAGTTCTTCACAGCAGCTCTTCACTTCATGCGTTCACTGCAGAGTACTGGATCTAGAATGTAATCGCACATCTGTTTTCATAAAGCTTTTCTTTATTTAATAATATCTCCTTGAAGCATAGCTCAGCAGTCAGCCATTTACTTTGAAAAGTACTTCTTACTGCTAGGTACACTGTTTCCATAGCAACTTCCTCAGATATTCCAGGGTGAACATTCTTTATCTCTTGTTTTCTTTTCATTACCATCACTTGTTGTCTTTGCAGGCTGGTTAACTCAGGCCTGTACAATGAAGACATTATCAGAAACAAACACCTAAGAGGGAATGCCCAGCAGAAGAGACTGCAGCAAAGAAAAGCATCAACTGCTACAGAATACTAGCATGTGGCACAAAGAACCTGTTGTGTAATTGGAAGCAGTTCTGCAACCTGATCCTAGTATGACAAATCTACACTCACTATCCATTTGTTTAGCATCATCAGTACTAAAAAACCCTAATATATCAAAACCCAGATATCTGTGAATACTTAAATATTCTTACTACAAGCATGCACAAAAAGTCAATGCAATTTTGTTCGTCTCCAAAACACTGAATGCACAGGTGGTGTACATCTTTTTCCCCTACAAAGGGGTAGTTGTCCACATTTTATAAACTCAAAGTTTCATCATGCCTAAAGATGAAAATTAATTTCCCTTAGTCCATGTATATGATGTTCACAAAATTTTCACTTCACCAGAACAATGATGCCCCAGGTGGCCCTGCAATCAGAAACTATTCAACAAGAGGACCGAGCACCACTTTAGTAAGTCATCAGGTAAGTCAATACGCGCATACATAGATGCTCCTACTCTAAATGGCATCACAGCTCCTGTTACTATTCCTCAATGAGCAAAACATTCTTAACTCTGTTGTTGGCAACCAGCTTCTTAGTTTTTTTGGTGGGTAAACACATTAAAAACTATTCTCAAGATGTATAAACCACATGACTTGCACCTAAATACAACATACTTCATGCTTCAGCTTCCTGCAACTGAAACAACAGTGTTCATAGTGTACCAGATTTCATCTTTGTCCCCTGGCAGGTGGGGAGAGAACTGAACTATCCAAAAAGATGTAGCTCTTCTCCTTGCAAGGCCTGCCCTCCCCCCTCCCAAAAAGAAAGGAGGAAAAAAAAAAAAGAAAAAAAAGTCTTTATTCACTAATTTCTGAACAATTGTAACCTCCAAGATGCGTCAGTTTTGTCTTGCATTCTATGTGAATCTTGCCTATACAAGCTCCAAGGTAAGTGACAATCTGACTTAGAACAATAGTAAAAAAGTGGGAAAAAAAAAATCCCTCTTAGGACATTCCCATGAGATGTTAAAAGCCCAGGTTATAGCACCCTTCAGAACACCAGACTGTCTCTTGCAGTAGTGTACCACTTCTACTAATCATATACAGCCTTATGAACTGATACTGAAAGGTAAAAGGTGTGTTGTCTCTTCATGTGTCTGCAGCTGGTCACATGTGAACAGCTAACTCTGAAGACACTGCCCATAGTGCTATTGCAGAACGCTTTACCCAGAGAGGTACAATGCTGGCTGGAGTCTTCCTTCAGCTCTCAGGTTTTTAAAAGTGTGGTTTATTGCTCATAAAACAGAACTAAAAATGATCCCACCACAGCTAGCAAACTTAGCACTGTACTGAGTTTTGCCTTTAGGGAATCAAATCTTTATTTCTTCCTAACTTTTCTTCACTAAATCCTAGTTCCCAGTTCATGCAGTATAATCCAGGCAGGTACATGGGCATGTTTCACTGTCACTAAATACAGAATTTAGTCATTTAAAAATCAGCACAAACCTAGGCACTCCAAAAGTCAGTAAGGGATTAAGTTTCCATCAGTAATGACTCTCAGGTACTTATTTTTAGATCATCAGGAGCTACATGTTGCCAGTATTGAGCAGGTGACCTACCACAACACTAGGTTCCACCTGAATCAACAAAGTGAGAGAATGCCTACCAAATCTCAAGTTCAAACCAAAAGGCAGTAACTTGGTCACATCTTTCATAAATGAGAATCAAAGAAAATGATACTCAAAACCAAACCTGACATAAGAATTCTGATCAGCAGGGCTATTTTTGTTCTTTTGTCTCCTCCAGGAGACCAAAGAAAGTAAAAACGAAGGGTCTTAGTAAGGAATTATTTGCACATTGCAAAGGCTTCTCACACCCTCTCCTACCTTTCTTCACCCCCGAGTAGCACTTGATCAGCACATAACATTCAACTCTACAAAAATAAAATACTATGCAGACTGCATTGGCATGTAACTTCGGGTTACTACATTGTTTCACTGGCTTATGTCATTTGAAACTGTTCTGCCTCACCGATTTGGAGGGCTAAATTGTACCTGCTGTGTTCCCCATGATTTTATACGGCAGCACTGTTCCTACCATAAGCTACAGATGTTTCAAGAATGATGCATGGCAATACAATCCACATGAGAAACAAGGCACAAAGGAAAACAGGAGCCCAGGGTACCTATAGTAGTTCAGGATGGCATAATACAAATATTTACTTTAAAAGAGACCAACTGTCACTCTCCTTTTCCCTAGTACATGGAAAACTCAGTGAGGGATGTTCCAACTCTTCAATCATATTTTCTGGAGCCAAGTCATCACTGAAGTTTCTAAGTCTCATTTCTACACATTTATCCAAGTCTTTCTCCGGACTTCTAGGACTAACACTTTCTACAAAGTCCATCCTATTCAAGTCTTGAGTTTATTAATGAGTGAAAGACCTCTAATCAGCACCTGCTTTTTCTGTTAAGAAGTTTTTTTGCTTGGTCAAACTCCACTGCCCACTAAATCCTTTATTTCCAAGACTACACAAAACTACTTCCCTTTTTAAGTACATAAACAGTTGTGTGAGACTGTTTAAAGATCATCTACATGGTGTTTGCTCACCTCTGTCTCTTTTCCAGAAACTGTTTCTTTTACTCCCCTCCCCCTTTTATTTTTGGTCAGGAGAGATATCATCTGTCTTGCCTGTATAATACTGAAATATGGATCAGGAATGATCTGTCAGATATGCTGGGTTTAAAAAATATTGCTACTGATTCTGAACTGTCACTTTGCAAAGGAGCCCCTTCCATTTTACCTTAATCTAGAGAGGAATAATGCAGTTTACACTTAAGAACTATGAAGGGTATTTACATAGTGTCTTAAAACACATGTTCAAAGTGTTTGGCTATTTAGTAAGTCCCTGATTCTGATTGTCTTTTAAGTTTCTGGCTAGTTCAATGTAGCTAGTACTGAGTTAAGTTGTGTTGGCATTACGCATAGTGACAGCTGCAAAGCATTGGAGCCACCAACTGTTCAAACACGGCAACAGCTACCTAACTTCTATTCCAGAGTAGTTTATACAAAATGCAACGTGCAAAGTTAACTTCTGTCACTACTGAGTTTCCTTCATTACTTAAGATATGGTATTATATTCATTCTGGTAAAATTCTGAAAACTTCATATTTGATAAAATGTCTATTGGTCTCTAATGTTTTTTTTTTGCTACCTCTGAAGAGATGATGTGAAAGAGATGAACTTAATACCCCAGAAGATCTTCCTGTTCTTTCAATTAGGCACTCCAATGAGACAAGTTACTGATAGAGGTATGCAGTAGATGCAGTTCCTCATGCACTCCTTCATAAAAACAAGTTTTATATAAGCTTTTTATGAACAATTTTACACATTTATAACTGCAAACAATTATACCCATAGTTTACAAATGCTTAATGGAAGCTAATTAATAAATTAATCAGCAAAATGGAAGCAGTCACTTCAGACAATAGTAAAAAAATACATACTCTGCTCAAAGTATATCTTGACACAATTGTCAATAATTTCTTGACTTTTACATTTACCTTGAACTTTTATCTTCAAATCCCAGTATATATTCACAGTGCCTACTTTAACTATAAATTTTGGTCATTGAGCTGTACCAAGTCAGTTGACACAGCCAAACATGTCAGCTGGTCCAAGCTCTCTCCTTCTATGGAGTTTAATGCAACAAGTTTTCTGATGACACCAAACAGTGGTGCTGTCAATTCCCTCAAGTAGGCAAGAGGCCTTGCAGAGGAATTGACAGACTGGAGCATTGGGCCATGATTAATGGAATGAATCTCAACACCAAATTCTGGATTCTACATCCAGTATAAACTGTCAGAGGAGTGGCTGGAGAACAGCCCTGCAGAATGGGATCTGGGAGTGCTGGTCAACAGCAGGCTTAATACAAGTCAGCTCTGTGCCTGGGCAGCCAAGAGGGCAAACCACATCCTGGAATGCTTCAAACACAGTACAACCAGCTGGTCAAAAGAAGAAATTATCCCACTGTACTCAGCACTGGCATGGCCTGGAGTACCGTGTGCAATTCTGGGCCCTACAATTTAAGAAGGATGTGAAGGTCCTTGAATGCATCCAGAGAATAAAACTTGTGAAACATCTGGAAAGCATGTCCTGTGAGGAACAGCCAAGGACTCTGGAATTCTCTAGTTTGGAGAAAAGGAGGCTGAGGGACAACCTCCTTGCTCTCTACAGCTTCCTGAGGAGGGGAAGTGAAGAAGATGATACTGGGCTCTTCTCCCTGGTATTCAATAACAGGATGCATAGGAATGGTTCAAAGCTGCACCAGGAGAGGCTTAGATCAGACATTAGGAAGCATTGCTTTACTGAGATGGTCAAACACTGGAACAGGCTTCCTAGAGAGGTGGTCAATATCCCAAGTCTGTCAGTGTTTAAGAGGTATTTGCACAGTGAGCTTAATAACATCCTTTGATTTTTTTTTAAGTAATCAGGAAGTTAACTAAATGATCACTGTAGGTCCCTTCCAGCTGAACTACTCTATTTCCACCTGAATTCAATCAGCACAAATGAAGAAACATCTATCTGAGCAATTAGAGGTTCTAAGTTTACTGAGAATTTTAACCAGTGTACAACATTATCTAGTGCTATTTTCAGTTTGCAAAGCATCTTGGAACAAGCTGGGTTTGTATTACAGCACTGCAGTCTTGAGGTAGCAGATAACAGCAACGAATAAACTGCAGAAGCAAGCTGCAAGGTGAGTCAACCATACAGCTCAACTATGAGCAACACAGGACTTTGTACAAATCAGTTTTACTTCATCTTGACACATTACACTCAGTACTGTAAAGTAAAAGCCCAAGCATCTGAGGCAGACTCTATAGGAAGAAGTACTTTATTAGATCAACTATGAGAACTTTCATGACGTGTATTCAGATATTTTAAGCCACCCTAGCTCTGTTACTATCTATGACCACTTAATTCCTTGATGGAGAAACAAGACTCCCACATGAGCACATAAGAAGGGCTGCAGCATGGTCATACTATAGCTCTGTTCACTCAGTATCCCAACAATAGAACATTTCCCCTCCATATCCTTCCAACCACCCGTGATTTCCAAACTACTTGAATTATTGGTCACACTTTCTTTAAACATCCCTTAACGGATTCCACCCTCCCACCCCCAACACACTTGAGCATCTTTCCATGTTTGCAATCCAACTAAGGCAAAAAAACTCACCCTGACAATATTTCAGGATTTCAAAGAGGAAAAAAACATGTGCTTCCGAGTTCAGCACCTGCACTGCCCACAGCTGCCTTAAGTCATCAAAAAAATGCACTCAAGCAAAACCAAGTTTCTTCTCCTGCCAAGCATGCTTTCTTGGAAGAATTTAGTTTCATAGACACCACCAATGAGGAAATACACATGAAATTATACCTTCTCAAGCTATAACAATTCCCTTCTCTTGTTTTCTGATCATTTGTACCCAGTATTACACAAGATGTCATTTTACAACCTGTTCTTTGCCCTACAACGTGTAGAAATATACTAGCTTTTGTGTATTAATAGCATTCCCATATGCATACATTTACACAATAAATATACATAACTATACAGAGGCAGATACACATATTTTGAGGAGAAAAAAGTGTAGATGCGGGGAAACAAGAAGCAGCTGTGAGGAAAGAACATTTCCTGAAGTTTGAAGAAAATGGGAAAGCTCCTGGCTTGTTTCAAACACATTTCTCAGCACCCTCTAGGACAGAGATGTAACATCATTTGTTATCATAGTTAGGTATTGACCTTGTATGCTCAGGGTAAGACCAGCTCTGAAAAAAAAAAGAAACAGGGGAAATCAGAGAAATTTAAAAATAAGAGCAAGTATCTGTAGCTTTATTAAATGTCTCAAAATGTTCTCTGGAATCCACAGTACCTAGTAGAATTCTGACTAGCATACAGCAAGTTTAAAGTAACACTTTAGTATTACTAAACAATTCTATAAAAGGTTCTTAATTATCTGTAAAGTGAACAGTGGGGTGCACAGGCAAGGGAAACATTAGCAGTTCTCACAATGACAATTTCTGACACTGCAGAAGCATGGTTATGGTATAAGAGAGAAAAAAAAGTAGTATGAAATTCTAGCAGTGCCTAGGTCAAATAATTTACCTCACTTTAAGCTAACTGAAGGTCAACTTCCGAAGTTACATCTGAATTTACAAAACAAGATTCCTAGCATCTTAACAACAAATAAAAACACATGAAGAAGACACCAAGCCTAAATAAACCCAGCAGTGACTCAGAAGATTCTCTACATGCACCCTTCAGCCTCAATCCTATAATCCTAAATTCACAACCTATGAAGAAATATAGGATTTTACAAAAAAAAAAACCAAACAAACATCTGAACAGTCCATACCTCCAAACAGTGGATAAAGAACCTTCCAATTCTCCTGTTACTCATATTGTTGTGCAACTTCTATATGTGAACACAAAACCACCTGCTCGAAGTACTGTGATTGGAATGTGAGTTTGGTAGCTGTGAAGGTATCTATCAAATGTTTCATCAAAAGGATTTATCATCTTAGAAGCAACTGAGTTTCATTAAATAAAAGTAGGTTTATTACAGCAAATGCTATTCACATCTTTTTAAGTTCACCTTTGTGAATCAGAGTGTATGTTTGGAAATGTGTATCAAAAACATCTGCTCTGTCAAAGTCTGTGTGTTTAATCATGAGATCATAGCTAAGTATTCAAGTTCATTTCTTGTATCCCTGGATGTATTGGAAAGATTCAAAGCTCCAAATGTACTCAGGGTGGAAGCAACATGTTAGATAAGAAAGCTGGGATCTTACCCGCTTATTAGGCTACCTAAATAAAGGAATCTGAGCATCACTTCCAGGTCTGATGGCCAATTTTACATTTTGCTAGAGGCTGTTCAGCAAAATAAGAAATACAACTCTTTACCAACACAGTTTATCGCTAAGACAATGCTACAACATTCCACTGCACTTGCACATAAAAACAGGAAAGTACTGGTCCTTAGACTGCCTCCATATTTGCCCAAATACATGTAGTATTCTGGTATTTTAGGCTGTAAGTTTCCTTATACACTAGTGTGATAGCAGACCAGAAAACTTAAATGAAGTTCAGGAAGACAAGAACAAACACTGCACTTTCAGACTTGTTGACAGATCTAGGAAAAGGAGTCCAAGAATTCTTAGCAAAAGGCAAACATAACCCTAATACTGAACGGACCAACCAGGTCAGTAAGGATTACAAATGCCTATGTCCTTACCATTCATGAAACTCACAGAATAAGGCACACACAAACTTCCCAACTATAAATTGGGAGCACACCAGAGAAGTCTTGATTTTGTTGGGGCCATAAAAAGCCCATGGATGGGGATGTTCCCAGTGAGTAAAACAAAGATGCATCTCACTAACGATCAGAAGAGCAAAACAGCTATCTGTGGCTCTGACAGGGTGCTCAAATTAATGGGAGATTAAACTAGTGATTAATGCACCAGTTCTACAGGTTACAACTACCACAAGAAAGAACACTGCACATGCCCTGCCTTGCCAGTCAAATACAAGGTGGTGTTGCTGCCCTAGACAAGCAGCACTCTGGTATATTGAGCACACTCTGCACCAGCTCAAGTCCTGGCAAACTGAAGTGCTGTCTTTTTTTTTTTTTTTCTCTCCTCTGAATACCAGTGAACTTGGATGTCAGGCCAAAACATACACTCAAACAAAATTCAGGGCAACCTGGGTCAAACTGCCCATCATGTGACTGGTCTCATCACAACAGCAAGAAACAATCACAATGAATGCTTCTGCCACAGCAGCACCTTGCCCCATTCCACAATCGTAGTCTGGGAGTACCACCCAGTGGAAGACTAACAGTTTTTGTTACAACAGTGCTTCTAAGGGTGACTGATCTGTTTCGGGCACAAAGGAAAACTTACTGGCTTCCTTACCATTCCTCATTGCCCAAGGCCAATAAAAAAAAGCAAAGAATGAAAGAAAAACCTGAGAAGGGACAAAGGAACAGGTATTTTAATTTCCAGATTAATTTAACTTAACTTTTATAGCTTTTCCCCTTTCAGCATATTAAGGTGGCTTGCTATAACCAAACAAAATCTGCTCTTTACCAAGGAGGAACACTTAACTATCCCCCTCTGCTTTGTTCTCCCCATCCCCAACCACCAAAAATGTGTCTTTGCATGGAATCTCTGGCTGACACAATACTCAAGTAGCCTGAACACCAATAGCTCCCCTACAGCATCTAGCTCTCACCTATTTCTTTCCCTCTTTTGGCAGAATGGGAATACAGATGCACATTTTTACACAACTTCAGTTTAGGTTTTGTTCCATTGTGCTTTATCAGAACTCTCTAGAAGATCACTAGTAAACAGCCTTTTTATACATTTGTTGTTTAGATTCTTTGGCAAAGGCTCCCTTGCAAGGGAGAGAAAAGGGGCAGACTTTCCAAGCTCCTTCAGGCTGTAGAGGGAAGACTCAACTAGCAGAACTGAAATACATCATCCATGTGTTTCACAAATAAAGCACGTTCCTTAATTTTTTCTTGAATACTGCAGTTCTTTTGTTTCTGCAATGCCTCTAAGAATATGCTTCTGTTCTTGTTAGCTCCCCTTGCTTCTGGTAAAAGAATATAAGGTGGAATGTAACCTAATTTAAATGTCCTAGAAATTTGTAATTTCTAGAAGTAGGTGATACCCAACCTACTGTAGCTTCCCTATACCCAAAGGGTGTAAGGTCTACAGGGTATAAAGTCTACAAATAATTCACATTTTAGACCAAACTCTTTAGTACTAGAGAAGCACTTACCAAGTGGAACTACACATATGCATAGATGGGCAAATAATTTTCAAGTGGAATTCCACATGGTTGCAGATACCTACACGTGGCTCTGACATACAGACATCATTTATCCATCTGTCAATACCAAATGACTTGGTATATAGTGCCGTTCACAGCTCCCACCAACTATTTCCCCAGGTAATCACTTGCAGGAAGTACATCTGTCAAGCCCAGTGATGCTGCCTGAGTTTGGGTGGGAACTGTAACATTAGATGAAGGGTAGAGTTCAGATTCCAGGTTGTTCCCAGACATGCTGTTTTGACAATTGCTACACGAAAGTAACACAGAAAAGGATCCAATCAGTGTAAGAAGGCTTACTTTTCCATATACTAGGCTCCACTGCCAGGAAATAACTTTATGATTTGGGATTAAAGTGAAAGTAGCGTTAATAGAAGAGCACAGTCTTCAGCTGGAATCCAGGATGGTCTTGGAACACACTACACAAAATATGGCAAAAAGTTCTGCAAGGCTTTCATTCCTTTTTAACCACTACTCTCCATTCTCACAGTGAAAAATTCTTCACAAACAACCCTAACCAATGCAACCTAGGTCTCCCTATGAATAATCTATCACCAGAGGAGAATGGGATACCTTAGAAAAGTCACACTTGGGCACAATCACCAGCCATGTTAGGATATGACAATGAGTAAGAATTAATAGTTCACTGATCCAGACAAAGTTCTGCAGGGTTTTTTCACCTCTCGTTTCTCTGAAGGGAAAAAATCACAAGCCCAGAAAAATACTCATATACACACACACCCCCATTAAAAAAAAAAAACAAAAAAACACCACAAAAGTGGATTTCACTCTTTTAATCAAACTAGGTTTGAAATATGTACAACTGTTGCAGTATTATAAAACAAGAGTAGCAAAACATCGCTTGTCCTCCAAGCACGGTCTAAGAGTAGTTATAGTCTCCCATAGACAAAGGGCTCTCTTCCAGCAATTATTTTTCTTGCCCTACTCTAGTCCTAAACTACTACCCTCCATATATCTCAACCTCCTCTCACTGTTAGAAATACTTTAGTCACACAAGCATGATACAGAAAAATGCATTTTTCTCCTCCAATTCCAAGTGTTGTACATATCTGAATTCATGTGTATCTGCAGATTTCTACTTGCTGGGTGTTTAATTATTGGCTGAATCTAATAAACAAACCTTAAAAAGGGAAAAAAATAACTTTAATAGTAGATACCAACAAGTGAACATCTGTTGTCAAAGTGATCAGTACAATCCTTAGACACGGGTTGCTAGGAAATAAAGGTAAAAAGAAACATCGTAATTCAGAATAAAGCTTCAAACAGGAGCTGACTCAGATCTGGCCAGACAAGAGCATGCTCACTTTTGTTTGCATTGATCTCTGTGGATAACCCATATTATACATTGCTCACACAGCCTCCCCAAGCAAAACCTGCTTTCACTACCCTGCTAAAGCAGCCTCTGAAATGCTGCCTACAAGGATCTACCCATAATTCAACCATTTGATTTCACCTGGGATCAGAGTTTCTACAAATGGAGACGTGAATGAGAACAGGAAAGAACTACTTCCCCGACTACTTCCCCAGACACCCAGGTATTGAAGCAGAGAGACCAAGGCAGAATTAAGAGCTAAAGTGTTTTTAACATCTCTAGTCCATTTGCCACAAAGTCAGGCGTTCCAAACTTACAGTCTGACTGCCAAAAATACTCCAAGGACCTCTGGTTATGTTTGTTCATCATGACAACTCTATAATACTAATTTCATTCTTGCAATTATGTCAGGAAGCATATTAGAGCTTTCTAACACCTAACCAGTTCTTACAGTATACTCGCCTGAACAGAAATCCAGCCCAACACTTGCTATCTAACACTGCAAGATCAGGGATAATGGTCTACTAGAAGATGATGACAAATACAGGGAGCATGTATTTGGGGACATACAAAAGAATGTTAAAGAGCAGATGTACGACCTTCAGACTGGAACAAATTATGAACTGAGCAGTTCAGAGGGCACAACTTGCTCATGAAAGTTAATCACCCTGTGTGATACTGGAAATTTTGAAAGCCCCTGCTGTAATATTTCTATGTGATGTCTGAAAGGGGGCACTTAAAACAATATGCTAAGGAAGACCATGTCTTGCCACAGACCTTGAGAAAATAAGCATAATGTAATTTCAAAGAGATTCCTAACTTGCTGTCAAATAGCTGTTTTGATAAGACACACAGATACATACTCATGACTTGCTTTTATGCTTTATCTGATAGCACTGATGCAAATGAAACTGCATCCCAGAACTGCAGTTATCATGCTCATCATACTACGTCATACCAAGAACTATTTAACATAGCACAACTATACATCTCCACCCCAAATACAGTAACTTTCAATCATAAAAACTAAGTATCAATTACTATTCAATAATTACGCTTTTCAAAAGCTTTTGCTAGATGAAAATTGAGATTTTACCTAAATTAAAAAACCATTAGCAGAGCTTATCACACATACCAACATTCTATTACACAGTTCAGAAAGTTGGCCCCAAGACATTTCTGTTTATGAAACCTTTGTTTCAGTATTTTTAGTGAGTAAGAAGAAAAATCCAATCAGCCACCTCACAGTGCAAATTTCTCAGATTTGATTGTAGAAAAATGAGATACTTTAAAGAAGCCTCTCTAAGGCACAACATTTTTTGTCTGTTGGAAACAACTACGAAAGAAAAACCTAAGCCCACAGAGATTTACAGGATTTAACACCAAGATTCTTTATTTCAAAGTGTTTGGAAGTTTTCCAGGTATTATAGTAATATGCAGAAACTACACAGTTAATGTTATTTCCCACATAAATAAAACACAGGCCTTTGCTAGGGGGGGGGG
>JANVCC010000021.1:19512722-19525112 GCA_025345505.1 Todiramphus chloris collaris
AAAAAAAAAAAAATACACACATAACAAAACAACTTACTAGTGATTCAGTACTTCCTCAGTACTCCTATTTTACATCTCTGCAGAGTTAGAACACTAGGGAAGTGACTAGAAAAGTGCCAGTCCTGTATAACAGAAGCAGACATCCTTCTGCATCAAGTACACGAAGCAGGAACTAGTTAATTTGCTCTATAGCAGAAAGAGCACTGCTATAAATGCACTTAAAAGATGTGGGTATCTGGAATCTTTTAAAGATTCTATAACATGTCACCCAAAAGATTTCTTATTGTTGTACAATGCCTTATCCATTGTTAAAATCCAGACCATTTCTATCCCAACTGCTGACATGCCCCACAGCAGGACAGTTGCTCTAACATTGTCAGTCACAGCAGTGTACAAGGCATAGAAAATACAGATCAAGTAACCCAAGTTATAGTAGTTTCCTGCCTTAACTGAGCTTTCTACTATTTTCCCATACATTCTTGTTTTCATTTTCTCTACATTTAATTGTATCCTTGATCACCTCCCAGGAAATATCACACTTTTTCCAGCAGGAAAACAGGCCCACATATTTCTACTGAAAGTGGGACATGACCAGCTACCACTTATCTGCAGGTCAGATTCTCCAAAACACAAATCTCTACCAAACTCATGAGAGTAGATATATTTTCCAGTGACTACAATACACAAAGACTAGTACTCAACCATTTGTCACAGATGACTTTGTTTTTTCAAATATTGCTCCATTAGGAATTCAGACTATACATTAATAGCCAGCATTAATCAGCTATCCCAGCTGACAATAATCAAAACCACAGTCTGAATCCAATATGCACAACACTTATTACCAAAACAAGCATTTCTTTGGTTGAAATAGTCCGTTAGTGCTGTTCAAACACAAAATCCTGTTCCATGCAAAGCATGTAGGCCACACAGTAAGAGAAAAAAAATTTTTTTTAATTACCTTGAAAGATTCCCTCAGCTGTAATGGGTGCCTGAACATCGTACAGTTCGTGATGCTTGGAACACTTCTAGTCACGAACAGAAGTGTTAATCTCTTCAAGTCACAAAAGACATCTAAGGCTACCCAAATTACAGCTATTTGCATTTACAGCTTTGCCTGTGCAGTTTGCTACCCATTTAAAAGAACCTTGATCCTGTTCTCCCAGGGAGTCTGAAGTCAGCTCATAACCAAGAGTTCTGTATTGGGACACTTAAGACTTGAATTACTCATGTGTCTTGTCACCCTAGGGAGTCAAGTGTAATGAAAAAACCCACAACATCCCATTCTAAGAAACAAACAAACAAAAATAAAGGTGAGCCTAAAACAAGTAAGAATTCACAGAATTGTTGATCCATCAAATCCCTTTGGGAAGTGATACAAAGCAAGTTTTATTTAACAGCAAGAATGAAATGCTATGGTGTTTTGTTTGGTTGGGTTTTTTCACCCCTTAGAAAGGTGGAAAATAAGTAACAGAGAAGATACATATTACTCTGTCTCTACTCGGAGGGTGACACTCACTAGTTTATCAAGAAATCCTACTGGCTACAGCAATTAACAGCCTTGTACTAAATCCCGTTAAAAACCCAATTTCACTCAACACATGCAACATTTTTTGTTCACCCTCTGTTTCAAACTATCTTCTAAAATGGGAAGCTTCCAACCTGGTAGTACAAAACAACGCTGGGGTGGGAACATGTATCTAGCCTTGCAGATTGGAGACTTGAAAAACCTCATACACCATGTTAATAAGTACCAGTGGTCTCAAGTCTTCTCCTGATGACCATTTTAACTGAGTGAAGACGAAAGCTTAACACTGTGACAGATGTAAAAGACACAAGGCACAGCAAGTAATCTACAAAAGAAACATAGTTTGTAGTAAACAGAGAAAAATCCTGACAGCACAGTTTTATTTTCCCCAGGTTATCTTCTCATTTAGACATCATCCAAAATGGCAAACAAGAAAGCAATGACCAGAAATCTAGACTTTTTGAGGAACTAAACTGCAGATTTCATAGCAAGGCTGCGATGGAGGATCAAAACATGATGCAGTCCACTGCTTTATTAGTTGCTTTGTCTCCTGTATCCATGACATTTCTGTTCTATATACTGAATTGTATTTGCCTATTCATCTGAAGCTCCTAAAACTAAACATTTAGGAAGAAGGCTTCAGGGAATCAGTTCTAGTAGTGGGAGGGATATGAAGGAGCAAGGTGGTGTGGAAAGAAAGCCTGTAAGCAAAGGTCCAGATTTGAAGCAAGTTGTGGGTCTTTATAAGACTTTGTAGACAAGACCATTTATGAACTATACCAGTACAAGGGCTGTATTTTAAAGATGAGAATTAGTGAAAAGCTGAACATGTGAGTTTTGCGATACTACAGCTATGTGAGAGATACAACTCTGTGCTGCCACAGCAGGGGATGTCCCCTTCTCTAGTCTTATGTTCATTTAATGCCTATGAACTAGCTATTACTCAAAATGTCTGCTCCTGACAACTCATCTCGCTAGTTGCTTTGATATTCTAAAGTCAACACATGAAAGTAAATTCTAAAGAACTGAGATGGTTTTTCAGTATCATTCAGTGACAAATTGGTGAAAAACAACTGCTTAATTTCCCAGCATGCTTTCAGATACTAAGAGTATACAGAAAAGTTTTCTATGGTTAACAGACAAGGTTTTCCTTATAAGGCTAACTGTGCTATACCAGAACTTCAAGCAAGTATTAATACTGCTTGGAATTTCTTGCTTTTTGTTTAGAAAGACAGACTAAGTTATGCTCTTCCTGCATAATACACATTAAAAAAACATTTTAGACAATTCCTAAAAATCTACGCAGGCTTATTTTCAATAGTGCCAAGCTCACAGTTCACATGTCTCAAACTAATTCATAGCAATTCACTTGAAAAAGTATTACCTGTAACAAAGTCAGTAAGAAGAAATAATCTTCTCATCCACATGACTGTTTTAATCGTCTCAGCTGAACATGTATGCAGAAAAATACTTCTTGGTACTGCTACAGGATTTTTAAATTGGCATTTGTTTTAGCTACCTAACCACTCAACCTTCTACAGAAACATCAGTGAGACAAGGCTCAACTTACTTCAGTACAACCAGCTGAACATAACATTATTCTCCCCCTTCCAACATCTGTCAACTAGAGTTCAGTACCTCAGCCATGATGAAACGAACATACACAGGACTAACGATCACTTCTTAGGAGACCCTCAAGTGACTATAAAAACAAATTAATTTACAAAGAACTTCATGTCATCTTGCCTTTTGAATTATTACATATTTATAAGAAAGCTACAGTTACATCGGGGAATAGAAACAGCATAGAAGTACTACAGGTATTTTCAAAAGAGTGTATGTGATCAACTTAGAACTTCTAATAGCAAGTAATATAACTAATAAGCCAAAGCTGTATTGAAAGCATTCAAATAAGACAGAAATTAGTTTACAAAGACATTGTTGTAATTGCCCCTTGACTAAAGCACAGCTTACCACATCTTTAAAATGCTGTATGACAGTTATTCCTCACAGATTTGCAGCACAGAACTATATTTTTGAGTCTGGGCAATTAAGATTAAATGATCTGTAATATACATCTTCAGGCATTTCAAAGTGTGATGCTTACACAGCAGTATAAACATGAACACATATTAAAATGCTTCCTGCATTTCTTCAAGACTATTACTTCTATACTCAAAAGGGAGTGAAGTTTCTGCAGTACTCTGCCAGTGATAGCAAGTTTAACTGTATGGAAATCGGGACAAGACTCACATCTTCATCTGATGACTTCACTGACACAAGCTCCCCCTAATCAGCAAGACTAAGAAGAAAATTTTACGCATGAAAAAAAGGGTATTTTTGATAAGAAACCTATACATTCTGAATAGGGATATGAAAAGGGGCAGAAATTGAGTAACAGTAAAACCCTACATTGGCTTGGCTACTTCAGAAAGAAACTTAAGGCATACCAAAGCCATCTACAGATTTCCAACATCTTGCTAGAGAAGAGAGTAACATTCCAAGGCAGCACTGCAATGTACACTGACACAAACAGTATTCAACACTCCTAGGAACAACAGACCATTTATCTTAGAATTACATTTTAATTTGAAGTAATGACAGCATGAGCAGCATTGACCCAAATATTGTTAATATTCCTACCACAAAGAACTTTAGAGTACTATATAGGATCTGGCAGCTGTAAGTGACAATTAAGTACTTTGAATTTACAGCATTAGTCCTCTGGAAGACTGTTTTAGGAAATAAAACTACTTATATTTCATATGAAGGTAGTTTAGCAACACACAGCTCATTCGAAAACAAAGGTCTGTTACATGCTCCACTTGCAGATTTTACATTGACACTTCCTTATGGACTCAGTTACCACATCTTTCCCAACCAACCTCAGCTTCTTTGAAGCAGATACACAGATTTGAGTTTTCCCCTAGGTAAGTTCTTCAGGTAGCTCAAGAGATGTTTTATTTCATTGCTGTGCATCACACGCTAAGTGATTCACTCCAGCAGTTATGAGTTGACCATGGTTACATTCACTGAGAGTGCAGATACTGCACAAGAACTGGACACCTGACTAGTTTTAAAGATTCCGTAGCTAAGGAATGATCAAGGCCCTGCCTGTAACCTCATTTATTACTCTTGAATTTGGCAAATTCTGGAAGAATAAGGCTAAAAAATGCTCTATTACCAGTCAGAACATACAGAGTTTCAATATAATAAAAAGCGTTACAAAAGAAAGCTCCCAAACCCTTCAGGCAATTTGAGAAGCAAGCTTACACTGAACAAGTTAGAACTTTCATCCAGATTTTCTGATACCTAAGACCCATTTCCTCCCAACAAATTCATGAAGAAACTGTAAACAAGTATCCACCTCAGTTTAATAGAAAGCTAGTAACAGCCTTGAAGAAAAAACATAAAATCCACACTCAAGGATTTCTGTAAATATATGTTGTCAGCAACAAATCCAGTACATACAAACAAGCAGCCTGATACAGAAAATGAAAGTCTGGTTACACAGAAAATTACATGACATTTTTTCAAGAAGAAACTGAAAAAAAGTTTCCTGGTTCAGTGAAGGAGAAATTCCTTAAAGCTATGAAGGTTTTTCAGCCTCTATCCCCACCAACCTCAACAGGCCGGGACAAGTGCAATACCACAGACACACACAGCATTGCAACTGATCCCAACCTGTGTAGAAAGGGGTACAATTTTTCCACACTCACTGACTGACTTGTCACTGCCACAGTCAGTTTTGCATGGATTTGCACAGCAGAGTATCATACAGCTGGATGCAAACCTGCAAAACTAACCAGAGAACAGTGTTTAATTAAACAACAAATAAACTGCAAGACATGCTGCATATGTAGTTCTACAGCTAGCAGTACTTTAAGTGCTTATAATGCAGTAGATTAGTGAACACTACCTGCACTATAAGCACTTTAGTGCTACAAGAGCTGTCATTCACTAAACTGCTGTTAAAATACGGAAGGCCACAGAACATCCCGTAACCGTCAGAAAGCCTTCAAATGCCTTGATGTAGATTATAACAGGCCACCATCAGTTTTGCATAGATTTGCACAACTACACTCTTCTTGTAGTGCAACTATGCAAAACTAACAGAAGACTGCAAAGCAGAAAACTACTGGAACATCTACAGTCTTAACCTGAGTGACTGGATGAAAACATAACTTCTTATGCCAGAAGGAGCACTTAGGGCAGTAGATGCTAATCTACTTCACTATCTGCACTAGATGCACCTTAGTACAAAAAGCACTTGACACCACCACACTGTACCTTTCCAATCTCTGAAGTCCTGCAAGATCTCCTGAGGCAGTTGTCAACATAATGCTACAAGTGCCTTCACTGCAGTAGGTTCTATATATCACTACCTGCACTGTAAGCACTTTGACATTACTCTGACGCAACCAGCATTTTTAGTAATTCAAGATATGTTGTCTACCTTGTACCTGCTGAAAAGAAAAGAACAAAGTGAGTATTTGATCAGGTTTTGAATTGCACACCTTTGACAACCAAGCTTTGGAACAAATATTCACAGTTTCTGGGCTAAAAGCCTCCTTCAGAGAAAGCTGAAGCAGCAAATTAGCCCAATCCAGGACTCTTATACTCTATATTAGGTGTACCAAAAATCAGTGGTGATTGACAGAAGAACCCACTTGTGAAAGAGTCAACTGCTTCTTCCATACCATTCTCAGAACACTATCACAACTTGTGGAGATAAAAATAACTATCAGGTTTCTAAGACCAGTCTGAAACAGGGTAAGAACTCCCACCACCTCTCCTCATGAAGGAAAAAAAATATGGAAAAGTAGTTAAAGTTTATGCCCAATTGTAGGTAACCAGGAATTTTAAAAATTATATTGAAAAAGATCACACCATAATCTTTCTGAAGTCCAGAAAGTATTTCATGACATGCCAGGTGCTCTGTTGAATTTTCTAATTACTCACTTTGCTAGGAGGTTAGAACATTTGCCGCTACTGGCACTGACACCCGAACTCAAAATTCCTACCACTGCATTTAGATTGGCCTATCTAGCAACAAAGAGCAGGTTCTAATGATGACTAAAATACACTACCACAATCAAACTACAACTCTTTCTAAAGACTTGAAGTTCAGTAATTAAGATAGTGCTTTATGCAAAATTTGAAATCATATCTTATTGCTTCTTTAAGAGGAACATGGACTTGAAGGATCAGGTAAATGTAAAGTCTTTCTTAACTGATACTTATAACAAGCTTAATATAGTACTTCAAAACTACAAGAAAAATGTAACTTTCATTAGACAGAAAAAGGCACTTTGCGCAAAGAAAAAAAGCAAACTAACAAAACTGATAGTAAACAGTTTTAAAACTCTCTCACTGTCCAAGTGCTTTAGTTGAACAAACGAGTGCCTGAAAAACTTGTGTTACTCTCTTCTAAATAAATGAGCTTGTGGACTGCTACACGTGCCTCCAATCCCAAGCAACTCTTTGGAATTTAGTGCTCCTAACCTAACTCTCAGGCTCAGCCTCACAAGCACTGGACCTGCCTCTACTTTTTTTAAAATAAAGATTTAAAGAAATAGAAACTTACCGTTTTCTGTAAAAAGTTAGCTTCCTCCACAAATACAGTACTGCAACATCCACAGAAAGCTTCATTATTTCCTGCTGCACGCGTCGATACTGAAAAAAAAAATAAAAAAATCAAGTTATTTGCTTTTCATTGCAGAGGAGAGAACAAAGTCACCGAGCAAGTTCCCGAAGGCAAGGACTCCCCATACTCACTCCAGTCCCGGGGAGGGCGCGAAACACTCCGGTACCCGCTCAGGCGGCAAGAAACCGCCCGGAACGACACCCAACACGCGGGCTCCTCCATTCCCCAAGAACCAATCCACCGGTCCCGGGAGAGGACTCCCGGCAGGCAGGCAGGCCGGTGCTGCTTCGGCGGCTCGCCGGGACGCAGAGAGGCGAGGCCGGGCCGGGGGAGCCGCCGCTGCCGGGGACATAGGCCCCTGCCCGAGCCGGGCCCATTCCCCTCACCGAGCAGCACGTGCTCCTGAGAGAACACAGGGGTGGCCGCGCGTCCCGCGCCCGCCAGGGGGCGCCGCCGCCAGCAGCGCGGAGGTCACAGCCCGGCTACGGCGTAACGCCCCCCCACCCCCGCCCGCCCCCAACCGCCCGGCCGGGCCCGCCGAGCCCCGCAGCCCGGGCGGAGGGGAAAAGGCCAGGCCTGCCCGGTCCCAGGAGCCGCCCCGGCCAAGAAGAGGCCGCAGCGGGGGGAGGGGAAGCGGCTCCCCGGGCCGCCGCTGCCCACACGCGGCTCTGGGCCTAACAGGGAACAATCGGCCCCAGCACGCAGCCGCCGCCATGTCCCCCGCCTCCTCCCCCTCCCCAGCAACATGGCGCCGCCGAGGCCCCGCAGCTGCCGCCGCGCCGATTTCGTAATGAAGCCCGCGGCTCCCGAGCGGCGGTGACGGCGCGGGGCCCGCCCGCTGCCCCCCGCCCGCCTGCCCGGGAAAGACGGGGAGCCCGCGCTCGGCCGCCTGCGGCCCAGCGGGAAAGGTGGGGGGGGGGGGAGGGAGGGAGGAGAGAAGGGCCCGCCGCCTCCGCCCCTCCTGCGAACAAAAGCCCACGCGGAGGGGCCCGGGACGCGCTCGCAGCCCGCGGCGCTGCCCCCTCCCCGGGGCCCCGCGCCCCCTCCCCCGGGGGGTGGTGGAGCACAAAGCGCCTCCACCAGGAACTCCCCAAGAGCCCCTTCACAGCTTCCCCCACCCCCCCCGCGCGCCCTCCCTCCTTCCCCGCCCGCCACCGCCTCTTTTACCGCCGTTGCCGTTCCCCGAGCTGGGCGTGGGCGGCGAGCGGAGCCCCCGCGCCGCCGCGGCCTCTGCCCCACGTGCGGCTTTGTTCTGGTGCCGCCAACTCCCCCCCGCAGTAGCGGCGGGCACGGCGTAAACTTTCCCGGACGGGCCTTCCCCCGCGGGCCGCGGGGGCACAAGCCCCCGCCCGCCTCCACCCCCGGCAGCTGCCATTGTGCCGCGCGCGCCGCCCTGCCCGCCCCGGGGGCTCGGCCGCCGCCGGCCGCTCCCCGCGCTGGCCCGGCGGGCCACCCCGGGCCCGGAGCGCGGCAGGGGGGGGTGGTGGGGGTGAGGGGGGGCGGGAAAGGGGCGGCGGGACTCACTGCAGCAGCGAGCGGCGCGCACGCTTTTTCAAATCTCCCTCATTCCGGCCCCTCCCGCCCCGTGTGCGAGCTCGGGAGGCGCCGCCGCCGCGGCGGCCGCTGCCATGCGCCCTGCTCCCGCTTCCCCCTCCACCGCCCACCCACACCCCTCCCGCCGCCCCGGCCACTCACAGCGGCCCGCCAGCACCTCCCGCGCCGTTACCGCTGCCTCTCCGCGCCGCATTCCACCGCCCGCCCCCTGCCGTGCTGCCTCCCCGGGCTCGTTCCCCGCGCCGGGCGGCCGCCGGTGCCTCACAACAGGTTTCCTGTCAGCGACACGCGCGCGGCAGCGACACTCACCAGCCAGCGGCGGGCGGCCGCCGCCACCATCTTCCCTCCTCCCGCGGCCCCGGAGCCCCGCCGAGGGGAGCCGCACTGCTCCTCGACGGGGCGGATGGGGGGGGGGGGGGGGGGGGGGGGGGGAGGGGGAGGGAAGTGGCGCGAAGGCAGGTCCCGGCGGCAGCAGCGGCCGGGCTCCGGGACCATGTGGGTGAATGAAGGGCGGCGGCTCCCGCCTCAACGTAAATATCCACAAGCCCCGCTCCGCCCTCATTAGAATAGAAAACAAAGTGCTTCCGAGCGCCGCGCCGCCCAATCGCCGGCCGCGGGCCCCCGCCCCCGCCCGCCGCCGCTGCCTGCTGCGATTCATCCACAGACCAGGCATGCACCGACCCAGCCGCCCGCCCGGCCTGCGCCGCCCGGGCACCTCCGCTACCGCCGCCGCAAACTTTGTCTCCGCCGTTCCTCCGCTGGGCGCCTGGCCGCGGCTGGGAAGCGCAGTGCCCGCCGTGCCGCGCACGGCTCCCGCTGGGGGCTGGCGGTGCTGCGCGCATCCTGCCTGCGCAGGCGGTGGGGAAGGGGAGGGGAGGGCAGCAGCGGGGTGGGGGATGCACATGGAGGGTCCGCGGGAGGCCTGGCCGCGGGGGGCGGGGAGGGCTGGGCTGGTCCGGGCCGGGCCTGCCCCGCCTGCTGACGGCCCGCGAAGTTAGGCGCGGTGGGAACGCGGGGGTTGCGGCGCCCGTCCCACCCACCCCACCCCCACCCGCGTCCCCGGCCCCACTGACGGCGGAGCGGAGGGGGTGGTCCCGCGTGTGGCTGCACTTGTCCGGGTGAAACTCGTGCACTTGCGCCGGGACGAAAGGCGGGGGGGAAGGAACCCCACATCGCATGGATGCGAGTGGGAAGCTGGCGGGGAGGGCGAGCGGCAGCATCCCGGGGCTCTGCGTTGGGCTGCGAGCCTCACTCGCGACTGGCGGTTTCCGGGTGGGAGGCCCGGGAGGCTGCGCTCGGCTCTGACCGGTGCCCCTCTCCGCGGTCCGCAGCGTGGCTGCGGGCGGGCTCCGAGCAGCGTGCTTTCCCCGAGCAGATGTGCCCTTCCCGGAGCCACCATTAACTGCAGCTTCCCCAGGCGCGGGCGGGGACCGGAGGCCAGGGGCGACAGAAACTGGGCAACGTGGTGCTGCTGCGGGAGCTAAAAGTGCCAGGACCTGTGGGATGCTCTTTGTAGCAAAGCTGCGTAGGTAGGGGGAAAAGTGTTTTAAGTGACGTGTGCGAAAAAAATTCGTAGGTTTTCCTGTGGCCCTGTGTCATCGTTTCTTTTGATGCAGCTTTATGGACTCAAAACAGCTAGAAAATATAGTTGGAGATCAACATGCTTTTCCATTACATAGATGATTATTTTACAAAGATTTATTTGATTCTGTATGTTAAAAGATTATTTACATATATTTTATACACGGACATTCCTACAGTTCCTTATGTTCTAAATGGAGAATTCCCTCCCCCCCCATCTGAATAAAAAAACCCAGAAAACCTGTAATCAGAATTTGCCATTTCCAAAGCACTTTGAGTTTTTGTTTCTTGTCACATCATTCCAATGATTTCTGCAGGTAACAGAATATTTGTTTTTACTAGTTACTCTTGTTACCTTTGGTATATAGCAGAAAAAATAATCTGCTTCTCTGTAGCTGGCTTTGGTAGTTGTTTGGAATAGGACACTAGTTCCTAAGATCATAGTACATTTCATTAAAGCTACAACACTATCTTCTAGGTAGCTTTGCTGTGTTTGAGCCTTCAGAAAGTGATAAAACTAGAGACTTGGAGATTTTTTTAAGCATTTGTATATGATGTTGAATGACACAGAAGTTGACTGTGAAGTTTTTTCACCCATAGCCTTTAGTTGTGGGGGTTTTTTTCAGTGTAAATGTATATTACTCATATACCCAAAAATGTATTTTACAGTACTATATTTGATAAACATTCCAGATGAAAAAGATAGCTTTTTAAAATCACATTAATATAAAATGTATTTGGTTTGTAAACAAAAAGTTGGTTTTGTATTGTATTTTAGTAATATTTAAGTTGTGCTTCCTTACAGCTGAGGCTTCTTTCCCACTCCTGAACCCTATTCAATATCACTACCCTCCCTTGCTTTTTTTTCTTTTTTTTTTTTTTTTTTCTACTTCTTTTTTGTGTTCTCTTCTGACAAAAAAGGCCAACAAAAGGTAATCAATAAGATGCAAATATAAGTATATTTTCTGTTCTTACTGCTTTGGATGAACTTCAGGCCTTAACAAAGTTGGTGGCAATAGTCCTGCTGATAGAACAGGTAAGATTTCAGTCCTTGTCTTATATCCAGACATTCCAAATTGCTGTTGCAAAGCTGGGCAAGTGTCTCACCTTCTCAGACTCCAGAGTAAATGAAGCAATAGGGAATGTAGATTCATATTATACCAAACCATCCACTGGCTGAAAAAAGCCAACGAAGGCATAAGTGAGAAAGAATACAGGATTTTTTTTATTTTTTTTTTTCAGACACTTCATTAATTTGCAACAGAGCTGATATACTGAATTCAGTAGCGAGATGTCTGTTTTCCTCTCACCACATCTAAAAGAAACATGCCACTGATGAAGAAAATTTCATGTATTAACTGATCCAAATGGATATGCCCATAAGATCCAGTCTGACTCCCACTGAAATCAGTGGAATGGTCTTCCTAAAGCCATACATCATCCATGAGCACCCATGTTGCTGTTAATTTGGTTTTATTGCTCTAGTGGATTCTTCTACAGAGAACATTCCTTGAATGTAGCTTTGGAGTACAATCCACTAACCGAGAATGGATTTTCTAAGAGAGAAACTGGCACAACTATGGATTCGCTTAAAGTGGGAATTTGTTAAACAGTTAATACTGCTCCGTATCTTCCAGAAAATACTTAGAAATGAGGGCCCTAAGGTCACTCTCCTTTAATATGTACTAACTCATCTGTTTGTCCTTTATGGTGTGCTGCCCATCTTATTTTTCTTTACTACAGTAGCTGAGGACATCACATTTATCATATTTACCTTCACAACACAGTGTGACATGGCAATTAGTATTCCTGTGTAACATATGAAGAATCTGACACAATAAGGAACAAGTTAGCTCTTTCAAAGCCAAGGCTGACACCTTAACTAAGGCCAGTTTTCTCTATTTTAATTGATACAAAGAATATGGAATAAATCAGTATCCTTTATATGTCACTCAAGATCACAGGTAATCTTTATGTTACGTAATATATGCTACCAAGAAATCTTAAGAAATAATTGATTTAGCAGCTGCCCCTAAAAAGAAAAAAAGAAAAAAAAAAAAAAAAAAAAAAAAAAAAAAAA
>JANVCC010000021.1:19525212-19544767 GCA_025345505.1 Todiramphus chloris collaris
AAAAAAAAAAAAAAGAAAAAAAATGTTCTCTGAAGTAAAACTCAAAACTTTTGTTTGTTAAACAAACATCATTATCTAACAAGATGTACAGTAATGATGGCAGCTCCTTGTCCATTTGCAGTTCCTAAACTAAAGAGAGGGAGGGCTATTAAAGAGTTTGCAACATTATTTTTGGTGATTTTATGGTCACTTGTTTCTAAAAAAAATAAGTAGTGACAGGCCAACAGAAGGTGCTCAAGTTTGGTATTTTACTCCTAACTTTAAAAAAATGCTTCCTTTTAAAAAATGTTTATTATTATTTCAGAACTTTACGAACAGTTTATCTGTAGCAGAGGTGACAGAAGTAGATTTCAGTCAGAAGAAAACAAAATGAAAAATTCTCCAAATACCTTTTTATATTTACCTTTCATTGCTAATGCATGAGCCAGTTAAAACACAGAAAATTACCTTGTCTAAAGTAAAACATTTTGTAATTAAATGTTTGGGGTTTTCTTCAGAGCTAATTCTTACTAGTCCACTTACAGTTTCAAGAACACTACATAAAATTGACAAAACGGCAAACAAAAATAGTGTAAAGAGGCTTCTCTGGTTTTAGCATTAAAGTATACTTTCCAGTCATACCATTTTTTTTTATAATGAAGCCTTTAATTCCTGCACATTTTATCATACTCAAGTACACATGAATCATAATTTCAAATATTTATATTTAGAAGGAGGCATGTACTCTGCAGGGAGGTGAGCTATAACAAAATACAGGAGTCCTCAGTCACAGGCAGTTATCTATATCTGATTATTATTCTTGGGAGTTTAGTACTGTTATCATTCAACCATTAATTTTATTTCCTAGTATTTATGATGTTATCCTATCTGAAGATCAGTGTTTGCACAGAGTCTACCTATTCATTTAACTTGTAAAAATGTTCCCCTTTATATGTTAGTTTCATTTGAGGTATAGAAGTCTTTAATTCGTGGGTATATTTCAGCATCTGTGGAGAGATGAAAATGTAACAGCTGAAGCAGCATGGGAAGAAGGAACTGAGAGTGTTAGGTATGCAGCAGTGTTTCCCTTATCTCTGTCTTCCTCTGCGGCTCAAGATTTGCACACTCAGACTGGAAGGGCTGGGTACAGACAGGAGAACTCTTACGCCGCTGTCTCTCAAACTGTCCAGAAGCATCTGCTTCTGTGATTTTTATGGAGCCAAATTTTGACACAAGGTGTGCCTTCGGTTTCTTGAGAATGCTAATAAGAAACTGGAAATACTCCTTCTCATTAGGATGTTGGGCTATTCTGAAATAATTTGGAGACACGCTACTGCTAGTGTGATCCAGACTCAGCTATAGGAAGCAAACGTTGCCGAGAAAAGAAGGAGTGGAGATAAGCTGCTTCATCTCCAACTGTTCTGTCCTCACAAATTTACTTTCTTGGTTGTTGAAACTCCGCTTACTGCTTCAAGCTGTTCACTGCCTTTCCTTTTCTCAGTTCCTAAGTATCTCCCCTGTGCTCTCTTAAATATGCAGTCTAGAGGGAGGACGTATGAAAAGCACTGAACAGCTGGAAAATAGGAGAAGTCACAGGATTTGCTTCTCAACAAATCAGATGAAAATATTGGGGGGGAAGAGATGGAACGGTAAGAGTGGTCTTTAAAAAGAATGGATTTGGAAAGTAAGCAAAAGATGATAAAGAAGAGGCTATGAAAAAAGAGGGAAGAAAAACTTGAGAGCGTTAGGGACAGGATCTCTCTAGTGCTCTCTGATTTTACAAATGTCCAACAAATCTGTCCATATTTTAGCCTTTCCAGTTACTGATGTAATTGTTGCCTTCTGTTTCCTTCCCATTCATGCAAAGAGTGTGTACTCTTTTTCTTCTGCTTTGCAAACATTCAGAATAACTTAAGAACATGCTTTCAAGCCTTTCAGTGCTTTATTGACACTAAATAAAAGAATACACCAGGAGAGTGGCTGGTGTACCCTTCCCCAAAATCCCTGGATTTATCTGTCTCCTGGTTTAATTAGAGAATGAAAATGAACAATGAAGGAATAGAAAAGGATGAAAATAGTAGATGGAAGGACTGGGACAACGTGTATTGTAGGGATTTGGGAATATGATGATTAATAGACTAAGGGAATTAGTGTGGAATGGGGAATCACGGTGTAATGAAAAGAAAATTACGAATGGTGAACAAACTGGGGATTTGAGAGAGTTTATGTGTTCATGTGAGAGCAGTAGCTGAATACCAAGGCTCTTTGGGACCTTTTGAATGTTACAGTAACACCTGGAGATATTATTATAAATGTTCTTCAGAATAATATCTATGAACTCCTGATATTTGTGTTTAAGAATTTTACACCCCTGGCTGTCCCCTGAATCTGCAGAACTAATATTAAATTGTACTTTGGCTATACTTCCTGAGATCCATGCTCTGTTGGTGGCCTTTGAACCTGAAATTAGTCAATGAATAAAGCACACCATGGTGTGAGGACCAAAGTAATGCCTCAGAGGAGCTGATGGTAATGGTTTTGGAAGCAGCTGGCAACTTTGTTGACCAAATGTAACCCCACTGTCCAGCGAGAGGCTTGAATATTTGGGCTTCACAGTGGACTGAGAGGACTTGTGAAACATCTGTTCATGGATGATGTGCAGTAATAAGCATTATACTTCAACTTGTTGCCTGCATCTCTACAGGCAATGACTGTTGCACATCTAAGACATCCTTTGACAGCCCCTTCTTAGGGGTGGATTTGAAGCTGCGTAGACCCAGGCTGTCCTCATCCCAAAGGAGAATGAAGCTGACCAGATTCTGTGAGCTACATGCTTTCCATCATGTCACCCCTGCCCTTATTCTGCACTTCTGCGAACACTTGGTCCTTCTTGTCCTGTTCACTGCCATACTCAGCTCCTACAAAGCCCTGTGACTCAAGCATCACTTCTTCCAAGGTGAGGAACTGTGAAAAGAATATAGATGAAAAGGATATGCATACAACTATTTTCTTCTCATTAAAAAAAAACCAAAACAAAACGAAACAGACAGGAACAAACTTCAGGTATTTATTTTCTCCCTTTTTAATGTAGCTTAACCATCTTATTCTATTACAGCAAAATATATATCAGTTTGCTAATTTAATATTGTATAGTAATTTCTCTTAAATATCACTCAGACAGCTGGGCTAGCTGGATGCAGACTTCTAAAAATCGCACTCTCTCATTAGTGAGAACAGTCGTTTAGTGAATCCAAGTGGATGGCTGTTCATATGTATCTATTGAAGACCACAGTGTCTCCACCCATCCTCATGGAATTGTGCTTGTACTATACTAAAATAAACATATGTATGGATGCATATATACACCAGTAAAAACCCAGCAGTGATGCCACAAGCATTCAGCTTGTCCTAGAATACTAGAATATTTGCCCAGGATTTTTGATTTCTCAGTAGCTTTGTGTCAGTGAGACTAACGGTTCTTGGTGACATCGGTGTGCACACAGATGAATACCCTTTGTTGGGTCAGCAGCTTGTGAGGATTTATGACTGTTGTAAGCTGGGTTGAATACACTGGTTCTAGAAGAGAAGGATGATAGGACCTTTCATAAGAGGAAATTCTAAGTTGCTTAACTCCCATTTCAGATGGCTTCAGGGACTGAACTAGAAATGTTTTCATTATTCTAATGAAGATTTTCACTAGATGTTATTAACAACAAGTTGTCTACATCAGTCAGTTCACCTGGCTTGTCTGAGGAGTGCTCTGTTTGGAAGGTATTCTTGACTAGCCCACAGCCTTAGGAAGTTAAAAACCAAAAATTTTGCCTAATTCTATGACTATTCCTTGCCTCCTTTTCTCCTACTCAGAGTGGTAGGGAAACCACCAAAAGGCTTAGAAACTGGACTAGATGCTGTCACTGTGCTGACAACACACAACTCACCATTCTCCATGTCCCCTTTTCTATGATTCATTTTGCTTCAGTGGAAAACATAATTCAGTGTCTGCCAGTGATGGAGGATTGGACGAGAGCAGTCTGGTCAGCTAATACTGCAGTAGCAGAAGAGGAAAAAGGGAGAAAAAACAATTCCTTGTCAGCACTTTTTATTAATGAGTTTGACGACCGTTTGTAACGCATGTTTTAGACATGCAGTCTACTTGTGCAGATAGATACGTATGTATTAGAAGCAAATAAAGATATGTTTTCAAACACATTTTCGTAAATTCTGTCTCCTTTTTGTCAGCAAACCCTTCTCCAGTTGTGTACATCCCACTGTTGTATCTGTGTACGTTTTTGCAGCAAAGTCTGTAGTCAGCTGCTCTGAAGCTAGTCCAGATTCTTTTGTGAACAGAGATTCATCTTAACTGAAAATAGTATGTGTGTTCAAGAGCTATGCCAAATTGTAGCATGGAACTTAAAATACTGAACTACAGCAAAACAAACAGCACGTTCAGCAAGCTTTCAGATATTATAAGTCACTTTCATGCCCTTTACATATGGTATTTATTATCAGAGTAAATAAAAAAAAAAAAAATCTGGATCTTACTGTTTTTTTCTGATAAAAAATTAATCCACATTTTTTTTTATCTCATAAATTTATTTGAAAATAGCAAAGTATATGAGCAATTCAAAATATGAATGTACTGAGTGAATGAAAGTACAGATATAATAATGTCCTGGGCAAATGCTGTTTTAAGGGATCCAACAAATACTATTTGAAAATGAAAAAAATCACAAATCACAGTTTCCATATTCAGAGGGCAGATATATTTTTATGAAAAGATGTAATAGGACTTAATTATTTTTTTTATTATTTTGTTTATTCAAACATACTGTTAATTGTTTTGCTTTTAGAGACTCCTTCAAATTCTATGGCAAATAATATCTTTTTAAGATGGGCTTAAAATTTTGGTTTTTAATATGTTATGCATATCTTCAAAGACAATGGGGGAGCTTGTAATCTGTTTTAGTGGAAGAAAGCAAAACTCCACTGACACTTAGGGAGTTCTTCTTGTTATGGTAGGATTGAATTTGACCAAGCTATTTCGTAGTGCAAAATATGACTGTATATACAGACTCTGCATATCCTTGCATATGGTCTGCGTCATATCTACCCTACTGATTAACAAGATCTCTTTGATATAATGCTTATTCATTAACATCCCCCCCCCCCAAAAAAAAAAAAAGGAGTAGCTGAGAAATTGTGGTGTGTTGTGTGTTTTTCCTCATTTTATTTTCATCAACAGAGCTGTTAAATGAGTTTAATTTGTAAAAGCTGTTTACTTCTTAAAGAGACATAAACCAAAAACATAGTTTCATATATTTCAACATTAAAAAGCTACGACCTTAAGATTTAAAAACGACTCAAACTTTTATGCAACCAATTCCATTTGCTATCTTCATATTTTTATTTAAGAAAATTTAACTACATGCATTTCAACTGACATATTTCCTTAAATAAAAGAAAACACATGAATAGTTAGAGACTTGCACAACGTGTTATAACTGTTAATCTTAACTGTCATGTTAAAAATTGAAGCCAATAATGATGAATTGTCAGCATTATATGTGTGTGCATGTAAAAAGAAAGATTGAGCACCTTTGAAAATGAATGAGCTGTTGCAGTTTCAGTTAGTTGTTTGGTCATTTTTACAATCAAAAAACCTCTGACATTAGTGTTAAGTTCAGTAAGTAGACTATGATCACTCAGAATTATTCAAATGAAGACTATAGACATGAGACAGTGAAGAAATCTATCATCTTTGTTATGAGATGATACACTAAAAAAGAAAAGTGTGCTAAATAATTTGGCTGATGTGCCAAATAATTTGAAATACTTTCACCTAACATTATGGTTTAAGTGGAACAAATACTAGAAAAATGCAAAGGTAAAAGTAGAATTTTTACAAGGAGAAAGAAATAAAAATATCTCATCCTTTTCTAAGAAATTGTTGTAGTCATTAAGACACATAACAGTTGTCACTGTTATATATACCTTTAAAAAAAAGTTTTGTGGAACTGCACATTAATTAAGCTTAGTCATGTTCCTTTTGGAGCAATGGTAAAGCTATTTTTGACCTCAGCGGCACTATTTCCCTACATGAGCAAACAATATTATATTCTATATTTTTAGCTCTGATCAAATGCTAATTGTCCAAAAATATCCTGGCCTCTCTTTTTTTCTTTTTTTTTTTTTTTTTTTTTTTTTTTTTTAAACCATGCATCAAAATGAGCAGATCTTGTTCCACCTTTTAAGATTAAAAGTGTTTCAATGAAAATGTTTTCAAGAAAAGTCTCAAATATATACTTTCTCTACTTATCCTCAAAATATTTTCTCACTTTATTTTATTCCATCTTATCTCCTTCCATCTGCATCACGTTCTCTAGTTTTTTTTCCTCAAAAAGACTATTCAGCCCTGCAGTTAGCCCAAGCATAATGAACATTGTAATACTGTTTCTCAGTATGAAGCTCACTAACAGCTATTTAAGGTATTGCAGGATCATACTGCATCGTAGTACCTTGTGGACACATTTGCAAAGCACTTTTTAATTTTTTTTTTTTTTTTTCAAAAGCACTGAGCACCACTCACTTGCAAAATGCTAAGCACCCTGCTCCTGATTGCTCATGCTGTGGTGTGAATGCACTCCTCGCCTCTCTGTGTGCCCAAATAAGAACCAATCAGAAATCCAAACACTACATTTTAACCACAGCATCTTACTTCGTTATTCCAAAGTTCAGAAATGTACTTAGAATATTTATCATATTGCTGTATTTGCACACTGGTATGATCAGCATATCTTATTGTGTCTTTCAGTCTCAAAGACTGAAAAAGATGTTTTGATCTAATATCAAAATGGAAAATACACAAATTTATTTTCACAATGCATGTCTGCATATGCTATTGATAAAATGATACTGATGACAAAATATCTGCAGTGATAATTGTGGTTAGAAAGCTAAATTTTTCTTCAGAGATTGTCTCATTTTTCTTTTATGAATGCAGCACAGAAAATTATTCATATGTTTTATTTATCATTACCAAATGATTTCAGCTTTGATCAGTTACACCAGTTAACTTCCTCCAGAAAGTTTATCTGGTGAGCGGTCAAGTGACATTAATGGCTTAAAAGTAATCTGAACTTAAAACTTTGTATTTTGTATCAGATGAACTGGATATAATTGAGTTTTTAAATGTATCTGTGCCCTTGTGGCAGCTGCAAAAAGGTTTACTTTTTATCACAATGAAGAAGAAGTTTTTTAGGATTTCTGAACAGAGAACTTCAGGCTCAAAGTCTTGTGAATAACCATAAGCAATATCGAATAATGAGTTTGTACAAAATTTACTAATGATCAATTTTCTTTTCTCAACTTGTAATCTAAACCATTTTAAGATGCTGCCTTACCAAATAAAACAGTGCACTGCTCTACCATTTCCACAGCCCAGTATCTAAGCAAAATATTTAATATAAGATTGACCCTTCTCAATATCTTTTTCTGGCCAGTAACTGTGGGACAGATTTATCAATAGCATAAATTTAGTAGACATCTGACACCTTATGGTAGCTAAAAACTTGATCCAACAAATGCAATACTGAAGATAAAAACAAATTCTTTGCAGAATGTAGATAAGGGTGTAATCAAACTGATACTGACAATACAAAGTGAATTACAACCCAAGTCCTTATGCTCTATCAAACTGAGGAAACAACTTTCATAGACAACAGAAGAGAATAAGAATGTTGTAATCATGATAATGAAAACTGGAGAGAACAATGGGAGAACCGTGATGATATTTAAGTATACTGTCAAAAGATACAAAGATGTTCGGTTAGTTCATCTTTAATCTCTTTGTTTTTATTCTGATTTAGAAGATTGTGGTTAATGTGAGATGTGAGTTCTCCCATTTCTTTCCATATGTTCCTAGAACAAAAATAGTTTCCTCTCTTCATATGGATTTCTCCAAATAAGGAGTGAAGAAACTGTAAATTAACTTCTCATTACTACAGAACAAATGCATACTTCCAGTATGCTGATTTGGGGGAGAGGAGAACTGAGGAGACAGCTCTTTGGAAAACTCTCTTGAAATCTGTCTTCCAGAAATTTCTCACTTAATTACAGATTTTTTATTAAAAAAAAAAAAATAAAAATCACAACCCAACAGCATTTAATTATTTGGTTTTATACATATGAAAGCGAAAACCCAAAAACCCAACAAAAAACCAAGCACCAAAAAACCCAGCCAAAAACTTCTGACCTCGGTAGGTCAACAAACTAATTAAAATTAATTTTCCAGTGAGTTTCATTACATTTATAAATCCTTGATTCCAGTTAGAATGTGGTAAAACAATGAAAAAGGATGATCCTCTCAAAAATCACATGCTGTGGGACAACATATCTAAACCAGCAGAGGTGACCAGATAGGACACTAAGACGTGAATGTCATGCCAGAACTGAGCTACAGAATTTCTTTTGAAGAGATCCACAACAGAAAACTGAGTAGTTTTCCTGGCATGCGCTGTTATTCAGACCTGTGGATCTCATGAAATGATCTCTGGGAATGGCAGATTTTACCTTCTCTTCCTGTTTTCATGATTTCTTGAGCACCACTTGTACTTTAATGTACAGGAAATAACAACATCTGTTACAAGATGTATCAACATCTGTTGTCAGCTATTGAAGGCAAATAGACTGGGGTAGATGCACCAAATGATCCAGAATGACAGCATTTATGGGTCTCTAACACAAATATATACAATTAAAATTAACAGCAAATGTAGACTTTCACATACACTAGGACATTAATCTCTACTTTTCTTCTTTGAAAAAAAGATGATACAGGGGTGGAATTTTTTCAAATGGCTATACTATAGTTTTATGGAAGCTGAATCCCAAAGTATAGTCTATTCAGGAAATTATGTATGTGCATTTGCACATATATGTTTAGAATTAAAGACACCAGACTTTATATTATGATAGTGTTGGTTTTAATGTCATTATACTTTAGAAAGTACTAATGGTGTGTTTTTTTCCTTCCAAATTTATAACTCGATATAAATTTCTGTAAATTAAGTTAATATTCAAATAGTTACACACATTTTTTGTCTTATTAATTCAAATGTTTGACCTTATAAGCAGCTTATTTTCTTGGCATTCTGGCTTGATATTCTCCTTGAGTTTAAGAACAGCATCTGCTTCCCCATTGTTTTATAGTAAATCTTCTGCAGAAAAAAAGAGTGCTATGATCATTGCAGACATGGAAGTTAAAAACAAGTTCCCAACCTTAAAAGTCAGTAAACAGAATTATCTATTATAGTCCTGTTATTTTTGTCCGTCTTTCCTTACATCAGTATAAAGCACCTATTGTCTCAACATCTTTATCCCTTTTTGTTGATGCCACTGCCTTTTCTGGTATCTTCATCTTGTTTATTTTGAAATCCTTGAATTTTTATTATGATTGATTCTATACTTTTCAAGGTTTTCAGTACTAAATTTTCAAATATATATTTTATTATCCCACATGTAAGATTTTATTTCCTTGTTATTTCATCTTTGTTTACATAATAATCTCTGTTTCACCTACTTCTTTGAAATGTATAGAAGTTGCTGTAGGAGTTAACTTATAGCTCTTCTGCAGTTTCACCATGTTCTCAGTCTGTAGTTTTGAGAATTAGCAGTTGTCCACTTATGAATTTCTGCTAAATAGAGCTGAATTTGAATTTTTTTTTAGTGTTCTATTTCATTATTTGATTCCATGTCTTACCAAATACAGACAATTTTTGTGGGAGTTCTTTTAGGTGCCTCTTCAATCATATGATAATTCAACTTTGATTTTTAAAAGCTTTTATCTTCCTGGATGCAGAATAAAACTTGAAGCCCTATATGCTCTAAAACTGATTGTAAGAAAAGTGCTCTTATTACTTTGCATCAGTGTTTTGTTTTGGTTTGGTGGGCCTGTATTTTGATTCTGTATTTTGAATTTTTAACAATTTGGACTACAAGTACAATTTTGTTTGTTTGAAGCTGGTGTCTTGTCTCTTATAAGTGATCATTTAATTGATAAATAGATATGCACATCTACTTTGATAATCCTGAAAATGGAAAAAAAGGAGAAGGCTCCTGATTATGATACTGGAGACTGACAGACATACCCAGACATGCTGGACAGTCTGCTTGAATATTCTGTACTTACACATACCTAGCTGGAAATCAGTAGAGAATAAACTCTCAAGCATTTCAAGCATTGTATATCATCATATACTGTATGCTACATCTAAAATCATTTGCAGTGTTAACCCAGGCAGAAAAAATAGTTATATTAATGTAGGTACCCTCACTGACAATCACATAGGTTTTCTGTGAAAAGATACTAATGAAAATGAAAAGCAAATAGCAGGATTCACATCTTCAGATAGGAAAAGCTGAGAAACTGAAGTAATAATTTAGATTCTTAAATGCTGATATAATATGAACATGTGTGTGGTTCTCTAAGTTGCTGTTGGATGACTCCAGGAATGTTTAGAACCATCTCCTTTTTGTATGGATGAAATAGAACACATGGCTTATGTATCAATATTAAAAGTACCTGAGCATCAGCAAGCTCAAATAGAGAGGAAATTTTTATTTCATGCATGTAATCTTTGTATTTCTTTATTTACGAAGGAGCATATGCTGTTGACTGACATTAATCAGAAAAAAATTACCACTATTGCCAAAGAACATCTAGCAAATGCTTTGCTGTACCCTAGGAATATGGAATTTATTTATTCATATTTATAAATACATAATGTAAAATCCACATACAAGTGAAATGAGGTGAAAGGATCCACATAGATGACAGAGGGAAAGTGCTCTTAAAGCATACATATATATCTACTTTTTTTTTTTTTTTTAAATAGAAACATGATTATTTTACTTGTTCCAGACTTTTTCTTATTTTCAAATAGTAGCTCAACTGGAAACTAAATAGGTGATTACACATCTGATCTGTTTTGTTTTTTTTTTTTTTAATAGATGCCTGACACTGTTTGGTTGTGATTTAATGATTATGTATTTTCTTTCTTTTATTTGAAATATAAGTTTAGATATGCAAGCATGAGTCTACATTTACCTTATCTAATATGATAATTATTAAAGTATTTGGTAAAAGCTGATGGTAAAACAGATTCTAGTCTGTATTAACATTTAAGTTGCAGAGGAGCACTTACAAAGCATGTATTGTCTTCTCTTGACATTTGTCTATAGAAGCCGAAGAGTTCCATAATCATCATTCTGTGATTCCGTGATCTCTACTTGTGGACAAATAAGTGGATAAACAAAATAAATTAACTGTTAAAACTTCAGAGTGTGTGACTGTACATCCTCAGTACACCAGGGCTTAACATTTCTAGGCTATCACAAGGCTGGAATTCTGGACGACTCTTAATAGCAACTACTTTCCCACAGTGTTAGTACGGTTGGTGTTGAGTTGGTTGTAAATATCCATTGCAATTTATTTTGGTACTAAAGACAATGTGTGGCTTTTCAGGACCAAGCTTCACAGAAGGGAATCTGCATGTCCCCATTAAGATCCTATCTTTATTGGCTTGGAACAAGATATAATAAAGGGAGCTTAGCTTAGTACATTCAATACTGATTCACACATTTAATAGATGTGAAGACATTCGTTTTGTGACATAAAGCTACTTTTTTGGATGTGGATCTTGAATACTCAGTGAATTCTATACTGCCCATTTTTATCCTTCATAAATCAGGAAGTGCTATAGTCTGTGGTTTTTACAGAATGGTTCTTTTTGTTGCCATTAATACATACTGAATTTTTAGTAAATCCAGTCTTGGATGCTTTTCCACCCTGTGCAGAATTCATCTTAAGTTTCCTCTAGAATCTGTAGGGTTTATCTCTACCTTCTGATGTTCTGGTGAAATTAATTTTCTGTATACATTCTGGATTTGTTGTTTTGTTTTGTTTTTTAATAAGAACTGTCTAGCTATGTTTATACTGCAAACTACACTAACAAAAACCAACCAACCAACCAACCAACCAACCAACCAACCAAAATCCCTGTTAAATGTTTCCTGAACAAAAAAAAATCCCAGAGTTACTGTGAAATCTAACCATTTTCTTATCAGTCACTGACAAACAGTTCCTGTGTTTAGTTACTATCAAGTAATCAGACAATATAAGATGAGTCAAGATGTTTGTGTGCCACAGGTGAAGTTAGCTCCAGTGCTGTTGCTGGGATTCACCTCATTAAATACATATATATAAACTGTAGGTGTCAACCTTTGTTCTAATCATTGACTGCCTTTTTATACAGTAAACAGTTTCTTCTAGAGTGGACTTTTACATACTAAGGTCCATAAAAAATTCCTGAAAGTGCCTTTTCATTTTCTTGAAGTATAAAGGACGTCTACTCTGACTAGCTCAACTCTAGGTATTGTAGATACCTAAAACTACATGTAGTAGTTTAGTAGCAGTTCAGTAGTTGAGTAGTACATGATATGTATTTACTGCATAGTGGTAAGATGTTTCATTCTGGTTTCCACTCAAAATAGCATGTGTTCATATATCTGCATATCAGATATATACCAAGATCTAACCTAAAAAAAGTACGTTTCATCCCTTCAAACCACAAGTACCTTTGATCCCAAAAAGTTAACACTCTGTGTAGGCATTCACAGTAACTGATGCATCATGGATCTTCAAACTCCTCCTGGACCCCTGTTGAACAACATTCTTTTATGCTTTGGCATATAATATACAATACTTGAATTGAATCAGAGGGATTATTAGTTTGAAACAACAAGATTATTACTGCTACATCAGTGTACTTACTGTCTTCATGTAGAGAAATTTTGAAGAGCTTCAAACTGAAGTGAGAAAACTGTACAGCTTTAAAAATTTGAAGAGGAATACCAAATTGTGTCAAAGTATACCTCTGCAGTTTCAGTCTAGGACTACACAAGATATTTCTATATAAAGAGGATAACGAGGCTCAAGGTAAGTTACCAGAAAGGAGCAGCAGCAGAAGTAATGATCTCCTGGTGCCCTGCCATTGTTAGTTTTATGATCAGTTGTGGAGAATGTTGGTGTGAACAGATAGCTCCACTTAAAGCAAGGAAATATGTAGTTGTGTAGCTTGAATGATTGTGAAGATGTGATACGATGTAACTTGGTAGAAATTGTCCAGACTGAGGAAAAAAAAAAATGGTAGGGGCTTGGAAACTCATAAAAAGAAGATGTTTTCTTTATAATTATCATGGATAGTATTACCAAAATATGTCATGTTATTAACCTGCAATTTTAACATCTGATGTGGGTAGCTGTGGTACTAACAGAATTATCCTTTCACCTACACTTCTACTTCCTTTCATTTCTTTCTTTCAGCTGTGCTGCTCAGGCTAGAGAAAGGAAACTTTATTTCAAGATTATTTTGAAACTGAAGAAAACAGAACAATGGTATTTATATAAAAGTTTAAGAGTATACAGCCATGTCCTTGGAAAACAACAAATTACTATAAAAGTGTGATTAAATGCACTCAGTGTTATCTCAAGCCCCTTGAATAATGCAGCAGCCTGTTGTCAGCATAGCAGTTGCTCTATCTTTGTTCTCACTCTAGCCAGTTTCTGAACAGTGATGAAATATGCTTTCTTAACTGAGTAAGAGATACATGAATTCTCAAATTATTTGACAAAGCAAACTTCCTTTTGCTGCCACTGTAACTGGAAATCCCTTCCCATTACTTTTTTTCCCCAAGACTCATGGAAGATGTCTGGAATAATTAGCCTTTTCTCCACTGGTTTTTGACTCAGAACATCATTTTGAGGTTGCAGATGCAACTAGAATTATAAGGTAGTTCCCTTTATAGGCAGTGATGCATGATCTTTCAAATGGATGACTCCTGTCTTCTAAGATAGCTTTTTTAGGATAACTGGCATGCAGCACCCTTAGATATTCCTATTTCTCTACACTGACAAGCCTGGATGACTAGTTTAGACCAGCTACAGCTTTGGACTGCAACAGTTGGACCATGTTAATTCCATCCTCAGGAATTAGAGTCCTGTTAGTTATCCCAAATCCCTTTCCCTCCAGATATATTTTGATTAGATGGAAGGCAAAGCCAAATTTTGTATGTCGTCTTACTGTATTTTTAGAGAATGACAAAAAAACTTTTTGTTCCAAAGTATCTACCATCGGTATGACTGTGCCACTGGAGACTAGTTTGACTTTGTAAGGAACATCAAGCCAAGGTTTGGCTGCTGGATAATCACTCCAGTGATTGTATAATGAATATGAAGCACAGCAACAGAAGAGGATGGATGACTTGACAGTGCTGCCAGCAGTCAGACATGCCAAAGAGATAGAAGGAGACATGAAGGAAAGAGAGAAATGAAGAATGGAAGGCAAAGAGATTGAGGAGAATCACAGAAGGACTGTAAAATGCTGCTTCCAGAAGATCTGAAAAGAATGGGTAAGACATGGATTTTTCACAGGATGTGCTTAAGAGAGTATGCAGTTAGAAGAGGGAAACCTCAGTAACATAAACATCTGTGGTTTTGTTCCTGCATAATCATGGACTAGAAAATATGCAAGCAATATTTTGGAAAGGAAGAACTAGCAAATGAGCCACAAACCAACAAGCCATTAGCAAGACAGACTTTTTATTCAAGGCTCTGAAATAAGAGCAGATGCAATACAATAATGCTTGTAAGAGCCCATAGTTTTATGCTCTATCTGATGCTTGCACAGATCTGACACAAACCTAGTGCAACTGTATACGCACTTTTCTAGATGAACTGAATTTAAATGGAACTTAAGAGAAACGAGATTTTTATTTCCTTAGTAAGTAAAAAAATATTAGAATTGAATATGAAGACAGTGGACTTGATATATCATACAAGAGTCCAAATTTGCCATACCTCCTGGTCATTCAACATGATTATATGATTATAGTCTTCAGACAGCTTGCACATGTGACTTAAAATAGCACCTCCAATGCCTTTAGAGTCACAGACCATGTCAGGAAGAAATTCAGTTGTTTGGTTGTATGTAAATGACATTTTTGTAGCCCATAACTCATAACAACCTAAATTTAGGAAGGTGATCCACGCTCCCTAGAGATGATAAGCATCATGATGTGCTTACCGTGACCCATTCAAATGAAAGACAGCAATAATGCTACAATTCAGATGAGTCAATTAGAAACGTCATCTTTCTAGAGGACACTTTTCACTACAATCTGCATTGCTCAAAAAGCAGTTCAATTAAACAGATAACACTGTCCAAACAGAAAATTTTCCAGATGTCCAGTTTAAAGACCAGGTTTAAAATTTGTGTGCATCTTATTTTAAATTTGATTATTACATGGATTTCTGCTGCAAGGCATAGAAGTTTGTTTTAAAGAAATATTTCAGTGATATATATTAATTTCTTCCAGAGGTAATGAACAGCATAGAAGAAACCACAAAACTTAAGGTAAGAGAATTTAAAATTAATTGTTTGAGACAGATGTTTTATGGGAAGAAACAGAAACAAAAAAAATTATTATCCATTCTGTTTATGTTAGGTTTTTACTGCTCCCAGCCGGTTAGAACATTTTTGGCCTTTGGTCTTATGAAATGGTATAAATGACACTAGCTGAAGTTGAAAGGTCTCAAAGAGTGTCCGTAACCTCACAGTGTGATAAGCTGGGAGAAAAGCACTTTTCATGGCTTTTGTATGTTTTGTGATATGTGAAACAAGTATATTTATGAAGCTTTCATTTTGCTTGAGATCGTGGAAAAAAATCACTGCTGTTTGAGTCTACTATCACCCTGTTGGTCTCTCACTTGTAATAATTTGTGAACACTCAGATTAAGTACGTATACGTATAAAACCTTCAGAATGACTGGTCCTGTGACTCTAAAGGTGGAAGTGGATTATGATAACTTTTTGAAAATTTTATTATATAAGGTTTGATACCTTTCTGGATGTTTAACATGCTTTATCATTCCAATCATTTTTCTTCTTCAATTCTTTCCTAATAAACTTAGTTGATAAAAATGCTAGTATAAGTAAGTGAGCATGATATGTGATAATAAATTATTATCAGCCTAACTGTGCATGTATTCTCACAAAAGCTGGAAGTATCCTGAAAGAACACTTATTTCTTCACAAATATTTGAAACTATCAATAAAGACATAATGCCAGAAAGAAAGTTGTCATTTCCAACAAAAGGCCATAGGTTCTTTACTACTGTCACTTAATAGTTACATCTATCACAGTTTTTAAAATTTCCAAAATGAGCATGTATGATATTTATACCATACATGAAAAGAATGGTATTTATACCGTCACAATAAAACAGTTGCAATACTTAGCAGGACATTACATTGCATTGCCATTGCTTTTACTGATTATTAGTAAAAAGTTTTCAAATGATCCCCTAAGGAAACAAGACTCCTGTGACAACATTCACTAAGTGGGTATGGTAGTGTATATGCTACTAACTTAATTTCAGTCACTTCCTGTTTAATGTCGGTCACTTTTGACAGAGATCGGGAAGTATTCAAAATATGTAAGTTCTTATGGTTCTTATAATAGTAGGTACTTGGGAAGAAAAGATCATATTAATATGAATAAAAGAAAGGCTTCAGCATGAACTAAGCCCATCATAAAGGCCAGGGAATGCAGAGGGGAAAGAGCTGTGTGATTGGAGATGTGTATACCACTGGGAAAGAAAACCACAAACAACAAAACAAACAAGCCAACCTGACAAACAACAACAACAAAAACAACAAATAAACCAAACAAGCAGCTTTTGCAAAGATTCTCAATTCACTACCAACTACAGTCTTGTCAGTAAGACAATTCAATTTACCTGTCATCGTATTTCTACCTACAGATTAGATGAGTTGCCTCACCAGCACTAGCCATTTGAAAGTTATTTGTCCTAAACTAGTCATATAGGCTAAGCCTGTAGTGCTGAGTGAAACAGAGCTAGGGACAAATCCCCAGGCCCTGAAAGTGAATAGCGCCTGAGAGCTGTGACTAGTAGCACTGTTGACTCTCCAGGAAACTTCGGTACTTATTTGAGAAGGACTGCTTCTGCAGAGACATGAAACTTAGGTGTCAGGTATCTAATAAGGATAGATGGAGTTCTGCTTCAGATTTGAATTGTGTCTGGTACTCACGGAACAACTTTAATCATTAATTGCATCTGCATCATTTACAGTGGATTTGGCTGCGAGAAAACAAGTTATAACAATCCAAAGCACTTCCAGGAAGATGACAAAGAATTAAGTAATGTTATTAGGTACGTATCCACTGTTTGAACTCATTCCCTGACAATCTTTTATTTCACAGTAGGGTATCCATACTCAGTGAAGCTAACAGGCATCTCCAGAGGATGAGATGAATTATCCTTGGAAAGACTTATCTCTGCTGTTGATCGTAGTTGAAATGTAAGCAATAAGCTTAGACTAGACAATCAGCTTTTAAACAGTTTGTATTAGGTATGATTAATCCCATCCTGTAAGCTACTGAACTGCTCTCAGGGCACCTCAGTTTCTTTTACAGTCAATGAGGAAGGCTAGGTTTTTTTGAAGATGCCATAAGGAAATCCAATTAGTTTAAGTTTGCTTGTTAAACTGAAACAGGCAGAATCACTCTCTTGAGGCCTTTACATGAAACAAACTCTTACTATTGACTATCCAGGAAACTTAAGGACTCGTTGCAGAAAGATTGCTTCAACAAAGTCAGGGCATTTACATGTAAGGTGTTTAATAAAGGTGAACAGATTTCTCTTTCAGATTTCATTAGTCCTGGTGCTCAGTGAAGAACCTTAGCATCATCAGAACAATTAAAGTTTAATATTTAGTATTAAAATTAATCTTTATACTGTAATTTTTTTACCATCTGTTACCACAATGGCAGAATATCATGAAATGACAAAAGGCATGCAGGAGGAGACAAAACATTCTAAAATCTCTTTTTTTCACCCATATTATTAGCATTATTTGTATTATTAACATTGCTTATCTAAATTGAGGAACCTAGGAACATTTCCCATCTGGTGGATCCAGGTGTGTAATCCAGCTGCTTTCTAATTGAATGTCAGCAGTTATATTCCTTTGGTTGAGTAAAGAAGAAGTTGTAGTATGTTCAAGAAGGCCCCTTGCTCGGCACACCTTCATAGTTTAGGCTGCGAAGATTTAAACAAAAGTTTAAGAATGTCAGCTTGGGAGGTGTGTATATATACATAGTCGCATACACAGACACACACACACATATAAAAATACTTCTTTAGGTATACATTCATAAAACATTATAGGAGTTTTGAAAACATCTTGTTAACTAGTAGGTCATTAAAACTAGAAGCCATGTGCAAATAAATAATACAGTAGGAATCAACCTCACTGAAAGTGGGATGAGGTCTACTTGATGAATTTGCTCTGAACAGCAGGGTAAGTCAGGATGAGAATAATATCAGATAAAAAAAAGAAAAAAAAAAGTACCAAAGGCAAATAAAATTGCTCAAGGCTGCAGCACTATGAAGGCTTGGGATAAATGGTAGTGTTTTCCTGTCCCTGGGGAAGCTTGGAACTGATTCCAGAAGGCAATACTCTGGGATGGGCTGTAGCTGAATTGTTTCCTCAGTTTTTATGGCTAACATACACATTAGGAAATCCTTACGGACAACCATGAGCAGAATTTAGGGAGTTATTTTAATGCATATTCTAAATTTGCTTTCTTTCTTTCTCTCTTTCTTTCTTTCTTTCTTTCTTTCTTTCTTTCTTTCTTTCTTTCTTTCTTTCTTTCTTATGGCTTTTCTAACTTTGTTTCCAATTTTGTCACTGAGCAGTTTGCCCTCTCCTTTGCTATGACAAACTTGTTTCCTGCTTTAGGATTGCCTGCAACCTTAAGCAAAATCTCAGGTAATAAGCAGGTCACAAGCATTCCCATTAAAGTGATGCTCTTTAGTTCGTTATCCTCTGGCTACCAATAATCTAGAGCAAATCCTGAGGCTACATCTATATAAACAAATAAATAAATAAAAAGGACAAGGGCTGGTCTACTGGCCCTGATGGCAGTGGCAAACACACCCATAAAGTTAAAATTGCTTCTCATTCCCACACAGGATGGCCTCTTGCTTACTATCTAGCAGATAACAGTCTCTGTTAAGTGGTATTTCCTAGACAGCACCTCAAAATTTTCTGACAGAACCTAAGTTAGCAAGGAGCAAAAGTATAGGAGCTGGCGTGCTAGCAAATCACACTGTACAGATCACATGCTAGTAGCACTTGATCATCTCCTGTATGCCCTCACCCTGTTTATTAGTTTATTAGCGAAAGGGTCTAGGCATGATTCAGGGGATGGAAGTTTTAACAGTTCATTAAGTTACAGCATTTTTATCTGTTGTAATAGAACTTCTCCATGCTAGGAGCTGAGAAGTAGAGCTAAAAGAAAAATATCAATATCATCCACTTCCCCCCTGAATATTTTAGGGTTTCTTCCAAGCCTGTTTTATCTTCCATCTCCTTCCTGCAAAAGCATGCTAGAAAAAAAAAAAAGAAAAAAAAAAAAGGAAAAAAAAAAAAAG
>JANVCC010000021.1:19544867-19574581 GCA_025345505.1 Todiramphus chloris collaris
TAATATAGAGTTACTATTTCTAATATAAAAAAAAAACCCCAAACCTCTAAAAAGGACCATCAGTGGAGTTATGTATAAAGTCCAACTTACAACATAAAAAAGTTATTTATTAGTGATTCTGAAAAAACCCCAACTTATTAAATTACATTACATTGTGGATAGCTATATTCTTACAATATTCAGAATAATTAAATACTTTGGTCAACAATGTACAACATATTACTTGTCTTAGTTATTGTATGTCGCAAAATACCTAAAATATTTTTAAGTGTTCAGAAGTGTCTGCATTCATCAAGTTCCATAATTTAAGAAAAAAAGTAAAGAACTACACAGAAGTACAGATATGTTTGGAATCGGATCTATATTTTCAACACTATGTTTTCAGTAATTCACTATTTGGCTGGAAACCAAGAATCAAGGGTTTTAGCTCATCATGGGTTGCTAAAGAATCTGGTTCCGATGCCAGTTGTCAATGCTGTTTGAAGGCTGAGATTCTAACCTACAAAGTAGGATTTCATGTTACTCAACATTTATATAAAGATTCAGTAGCTTTTTCAATCTGTAGTATCTGGGATCTCTCTTACTTTTTGGAAATGACTAGCTAAAAAATACTTCAGCAGAATTCAGTTTTGGTTGGCAAAGTTTTGTCTGTAATGTCATATGCACAGTATTTTCTCTAAGGAGTTCAAGCATCATTAATAGATATTTATGACACTAGGATGTCAGTTCCTCAGACAAAACCATTTACTAGTGCCACTGTGTAAATTTCAAGCAGTCTGAAGTGAAGTAAAACTAATCCATGTAGTTTTTTGTTTCTGGACAACCATTTGTTTAAGAAAGATACAAACTTTAGGGTAACTGAAATAAGTGGGTGCAAAGCCAGCCAAAATGAAATGACTTTTCCAAACAGACATAGCAACCGTAACTGCACGTACATTGTCGGTTCTATAATTTTACTTGCTAAAAATAGGAAAGCTAGTAAGTTAAATAATAGTTTTTTAAAGTTTCTACTGGCAATATTTTGATAAAGATGTCACTTGAAGATGACAGTGCTACTGAAAATTTTAGAGCTGCAAGGGTGGGAAATTAAAGGTTCAGCCTTGAGAAGTTATATTTATTTATCCATGAAAATATTAATAATGTATTCATCTTTGTCTCAAACTGACATATGATGGATCACTCCACGTCTGCTGTGACTATCTCTATAGTAGATTTCAGTCTGTAATCACCCAATATTGCAGGTTTTTCCATCAGAGGGAATATTAACAGAATGATTGTATTGTAAAACAAAGACTGAAACAGCTTCTCATGCTGATTAGCAGATAGCTGAACATCATTAGCGAGTCTCCTGAAAATGTGAAGGGTCAGAAAAAATCATTCAAAAGATGAATGCTTATGTGAACCTTTTGTGCCTGGAAGCCTGGACTTGAGATTTTGTTGAAATAATTCTGATGCAATATGGAAAAAACACAAGTGCAGAGCAAGACAATGCAGTCAGAAACTCAGACATGGAAATAGCAGTGTGGAAACAGTAGAAAAGGAAAGAATAGGATAGAATATTTCATTTGGAAGGTGCCTACAATAATCATCTAATCCAACTGCCTCTGAGAGTTTCCCTAGTCATCAGTCTGATGGATGTTTAATTTGTAAAGTTAGATTTACTGAAGATTTTTCTCTTCCCTCCATACTGCTGTAGAAACATGGAAATAGGTAAATAGGTCTACACTATCGGTTTAAAATTAGTTATGTAAGAAAGTCAGGTGACATTAACCATTGCTGCTTTTTTTTTTTTTTTTTTTAAGTGAGAACTTTACTAGGTTTTGGGTTTTCTTTTGTGGTGCAGTTGATGTTTAATACAACTTTACATTTACACAAAACAAAACTTTCTTGTTACATTTTTCATTTTCTGGCTTCCTTTTTCTACAAGGGATTGTATTTCACAGATGTACAAGTTGATGCTGACTGGTCACAAAAGCTCTCATGAATATATATAACCTTTCTTTACCTTAACAGTCTGCAATATGAGCTTTGCTCATATTTTCTGCCTTTGCCAACAAGATAAAGTTATGAGGTAAAATTCTGGAAACTGGTATCTATCAGTTATACTGATCAAGATATACCTTAAAATTACAGACTGAGTGCTGTACTATTTTTATATGTATGTTTCTGAGGCAGTGAAATCTTCCAAGCACAGAGGAGCCCCAGGTAAACATGGCTTTGGAACATGCTCTTGTTATACTACGTCCTTCCCAAACTCTGTATCTAGCACAACACACACTCAAATGCTTGTTCATTTAGGCACAGTTACAGCTATATACATGTTACAGCTATATGCACAGGTCTTCCTGTTCAGCTATTTATGTATGAATTTTGGTTTTCATGCATGCATTTGTTCTCTTGAAGTGATGAAGATTTCCATTTGAGACAAATTACTTTACAATATCTATAAATATTTCAGAACAGCGATTGAAAATCACAGAGGGGAGAAACACACAAGCTAAATAAAAAAAAGAAAGGCTAATATTCAGTAATGCAAGGTAATGTAGATAAAATTAACACATGTGTATTTTCACAGTAATTTAGGGTCCATTAGACTTAACTCCAATGACAGTGAAACTGTTACATGTCAAATATATAATCCAATAAATCTATCTTTTTAGAAATGTAGGTAAAATGTACTGCACTGATTTGTATTTAAATACAAGGCAAAGCTCTAAAGGATGGCTGAGTGACAAAGGGCAGGATGTGTTCCACTCATTTCTTTTGCAATTAGTGGAAAGAAACAGGTGATTTGTTGGTCTAATTTATCACACACTGAAAAAGAAACCTAAATCTGGCCAGATAGATTGTACCCCAAAAGTTCTTCTCTCCTTTGACTACAAGCAGAGGCTAGGATGACTAGCTCAGATGCAATTGTTACACTACTAATGCCTAAAACCTGCTCAGAGGAGTTTTACCTTAAAAATCACTACGGAATAAAAGTTCATTGGTTGTGTGTACTTCAAAGTTTTAAGTGTGAAAAATCTGAAAACTTTATGAAGGTTTCAAGTGAAACCCAAATTCAGAGATTAATTTAGCATGCAAAACAATCTATTCATGGAAAGAATAGTTTGTCTTGCAGTTTTAAAGTTTAAAAGCAATGTGAGTTGGTACTCTTTCCAGCTGTTCTGAAAGTAATGCTTGTAATGTATGGAGTGTAACCATGCTCTCTATGAGGCTGGGATAAAGTGGGGGTATTAGCTTTGTTTTAGTTTCACAATTAACAATGCAAAGTTAAATTTAGGTGAAATGACTTTTTCAAATATGTCTTTTTCTGAAATTCATTTCTTAGTTACCACTTTGTCCACAGAATTACACAGAATTACACAGAATTACACAGAATTATTGTTGAGGCTGGAATAGACCTTTGAGATCATCAAGTCCAGTCTAAGACCTGACACCACGCCACCTGGCTAGACCATGTCACTAAGTGCCACATCCAATCCTTCCTTAAACACCACGAGGGATGGCGACTCCACCACCTCCCTGGGCAGGCCATTCCAGTGTCTAACGACCCTTTCCGTAAGGCAGTGCTTCCTAGTATCTAACCTAAACTTCCCCTGGTGCAGCTTCAGGCCAGGCCCTCTTGTTCTGTCACTGGTTGCCTGAGAGAAGAGTCCAGCCCCCACCTGCCTAAAAATACCTTTCAGGTAGATGTAGAGAGTGATGAGGTCTCTCCTGCCTCCTCAGCCTCTCCTCATAAGACTTTCCCTCCAGTCCTTTCACCAGTCTTCTCGCTCTCCTCTGGACCCGCTCCAGCACCTCAATATCCTTCTTGAAGTGTGGGGCCCAAAACTGCATACAGTATTCGAGGTGAGGCCTCACCAGTGCCAGACACAGGAGGAATGAATTAGGACTCTTTGATTAGTTTTCATAAGCACCACCTTCCTGTCTTTAAAACATAATACAGTCTGTAAAATTATTTCTACAATTTAAAAATTATTTATACTTTCTTTATATTCTGAAGACATCCAACATTATCCTTCTCATTAAACTTAACTTCTTCCGTCTTTCCATGTATATATTGTGTTTTAGTAAACCTGTAAGGTGGTATTTGTTTCATTAATTTCTTAAACCTTACACATAAGGACTTTGGCACATTCTGACATATGAAGAATAACCATTTGATCACCAGAAAGCAGTTCAAAGTATAATGTATGACCGGATGTTGCAATTTGCTTCAAAAACACACTCTTATATTAGGGGGGGAAAAAAAAAAAAAAAAAAAAAAGTAGAATCCAACATTATTAATAGCAAAAATTCGCATTTGGTTCATCTGGGAAAATGATCTCCATCCAAATGTCATTAAAAGCACCCATCTAAGGCTGCATACATTTCAGCAGTGTTTAATTCCAGAAGTGTTCAACTCTATTCTCCACTATAAAATGTCAACCTGATCATTCCTGTGTTGGTTATTTCCTTACCATTTGTAAAAGCTGGAAAAAAAAAAAAAAAATCCATATATATCATTAAATCTCATTTAAATTGGGGGTTGAATGCTTGTGAAAATTTCTAAATCTCAGAAAGTACATGTACAGTATCAAATGGCATCCCTCCCCAGTTCACTTCTGAGCCCTCATCTCCTTCTCATTCATACAATGTAAACCTTATCTCATTTATAGTCTTTCCTCTGAGAAAAAAAACAAAACAAAACAATTTCTTCTGAAACAAAGGCAGATACAGTTTGAGGGATAATTCACTCTACTGGCAGTTCTGATGGTTTTCAGGTGTAACACTATATGGCTCTTCACAGAAAACTTTGTAGTCTACTTGTGCATGCATGCAAATGCATATCCCCACCAGAAGTTTGATAAAACAAATGTGCATGAAGCACAAGCAATACTGGTTATTCATTATCACAGTGCTAACAAAATGAGAACACTCAGTTGGCTTATGTTGGAAAAAATAAAAAATGGCCTTTATCCTGTAAAGGGCTTGATAACTTTTTCCTAGGCTTCCTTTTTCATGTTTAAGTTTGAGCTGCCGTATGCCTGTCTCTGCGACATTGGAAACAGACGGTGAAATCCCAGTGGAGGACAGTACACACTCAGTCTGGTGTTTACATCTCATTCCTGTGTATTGCTGTGCTGGGCTTGTTGCTAGCACGTGCACTGTCTAAACTTAGCACAAGAGGGAAGTAACACTGATGAAGTTTTTACCAAGGCTCCCAAAGGTTTGAGGGGGATAGACCCCATCATCTGCAAAAGAAGAATCACCCCCTGGCTCACTGCAAGAGTCTGTGTGGATGCGATCACCACCCTTTCACCCTCTGTCATTCTCTGATGTTACTCTGCTCTCAGATATTACCAAGTATTTACATTTATGCTGACATCATGAGAGGTGTCGTCTTTCCTCAGAAATACTTAACACCACTAATAGTGCTTGAATAAAATCTGCATGCATATTTTTATGCTTTGGTATAGATTGTAGAACACTATTATGGTCATTAAGGTGAAGAAAAATGTCATTCAGACATATGACTTTTTTTTCTATTACCACTTTGCTTTCAGAGACAATTGACAATTGGCACCCCATCTATGGTAAGGAACTCCCTCAGGCCATTCTTCACCTCTTAGAAATGTGTTAGTACATGTTTCTCACTCGGTTACCTTACATACTGAAAAAGTAGCTTGTGTAGGTAGTATCTACTACCCGAGGAAAATTTGATATTCATGATCTTCCATGAATAAAGGTAACAGACTAAGCCACGGCACTCCTGGTGGAAGCCATCTGAGGGCTCTGAGCACAGTCATTCCAACTGACACAGAGACACTAATCCTAAAATATTTCTGCAGGTATCATGAAATAACAAATATTGTAAGCTGTGTTAAGTCACTTACATAGATGAGATTTTTGAAGCATAAGAAAAACAAAGTATTCTGAGCTGTAGTTTTATTTTTTTTTTTTTTTTTAATTAACATCTTGAAGTATATGTTTAGTCCATGACTGTTGAATCATAGAGAGAGAATTTTTTAGGTCAAATCTTTGTTATTTCAGTCATGAACTCTCACACTTCTGGATCTTACCAAAAAAAGGCACCTTTTTTTCTTGGCTAAAATGCAGTAAACCTGGGATGCTCTTTTCATGTGTTGACTATTGCTTATTAATCAGTAATGATTCGATAAAAACACCCTACTTTGTTAACTGCTGCTATTAAACACCATTTGCAAAAATGCAAGGACATTTAATATCTGCTTACTCTTTCCTTCCTTGCTACATACTGCAGTTGGATATTTTTCATTGTAGATGCCCACAATAATGCTTCAGTTTTCTACTTTTGACAAAAGCTACAGCTTCTGAGGAAACTGAAACTCAATTTTGTTTCATAAGACTAAAAGTATGAAAAAACACACCTTTCAGGAATAAACTGGAATTTGCTAGGTTAACTTTTTGTTGTTCAAGACTCATGTCCGTTTCTGGAGGAGGCCACTTGAATATAGGCAACCGTGTTACCACAAATTGAATTAATTTTGTGGTTTATATGGCATCTTGATAAATTAGGCTCTGTAGTCAGGAGTTAATAGTTACAATTCTCATTGGTAGTGCTGGTCTTTGGTGATACTGAGGTAAAATTTCTGTATTGTCTAGATTCAGATTTACCATTTCATTACCCCTAGTATATATTCAGAGATCTATGTCTTGCAACGAGGAGACATAACACCTACGTCACAGAATTATTATCTTTTAACAGCACATGATGTCGAAGGTAAAGTTACGGTCTTTTTAATACCAAAATTTAAAGTGCTTTAAAAATCCTACCCATAGCTATTGATCCAAGAGATTCAAAATAGGTCAACTAATTTATTTCTTAAGTAGTTGCAGGACAGGGAAGCTTATAAGCCAATACGCCTGTGTTAAGGTTTATCTCAAAGGAATTTTCCCCCATCATAGAAACAAATGAATGAGTAATCTCATTCATCCAGCTATAAATGTATTTACAAATGCTGAGACATACAGCAGTAAGGCACAACCACAATAAACCATGTTTTGTACTATGGACTTTGTACAACAGAAATACAAAATCTTACTGGTAAATTACAGTGCATTTTTGTGCTTTCCTGTGTATTCTTTATTTGTGTTAGATAGCCAGAACTGCCAAACTTAGCAAGCATACTAATCATGGAGTCACTTAACATTGGTTGGAAGAGATTTCTCGAGATACAGTGAGTCCACTCTCCTACTTGAAACAGGACTGCTACCCCACTCCCAGTTCAGCTTTGATGTCTGAAACCCCCCAAGGAGAAGCTCCTTGATGTCACTGGCAATTTTTTCTAGTCTTACATCTTTACACTATTGTCATCTTCATAATGGCCCTTCAAGCAGTTACAAGCAGTCATCAGGTCCCTCCTTAGCTTCCTCTTCCCAAGACCACAAAAGCCCAGTCCATCAAACCATTTTTGTAGGGTGTGTTTTAAGTCCTGACTGGATGGGCTCTACAATGACTGCCCTATGTCAGCTTCTGCCTAACAGTGTCAAGTAGAGGAGAATAGTAACTTCCATCAATCTGTTGGCCATCTGCCTCACAGTGGGACCCAGTATGTGGCTGGTCCATGAGAACATTCTCCGGGCTCATGTTGGCCATGACATGTGCTGGTGCTTTCCTGGAGGCCTGGCCTGGGCCAGTTGCTCATGGACCAGTGGGGCTGTGGGGTGATGCCACATCAGGTGCAGACCTTAGTCCTTCTGCAGACAGAACCCCAGGAGGTTTCTGTCAGCTCCCATCACTCTTGAGACCTTTCTGGCCTGTGACCTCATACGGAACAACTAATGACCCCGGCAGCATTTACCAGATGGGATATATTTAAGCGATTACTCTGTGAAAGTAAGAGTTCTTTGTTTTCGAAACAGAAAGTAGTGTGGTGATGTCAGGACGGGGCGTGCATCAGCGAGCAGCGCCGTTACAGAGCCCACGGGTGCTTCCTGGCGAAGCAGACGTGCGACTCGCGTTTGGCTCCCCAAGGCTGTAACTTGCCGAGAAAGAGTGACGGGGAAACGCTGCCCGCTGCCGACTTCGCAGCCCTTCCCCGCTCGCCGCAGCTCCCCACAGCTTGTCTCCTCCCTGAACACGCGTTCCTTCGCTTTGACGGGGACAAGACGAAAACGACCGCAGGCGAGACCGAACCGTGCCGCACAAACGGCATCTCTCACCCCCTCCCGCCGCCGGGCCCCGGTCCCGGCGCCGCCCCCCCTGCTGCCCCCCAGCGGCCGCGGGCGGGCGGGCGGGCCGGCGGGACTGGCCCCGCAGCGCTGCCCCCGGGTCCTGCCGAGCCCGCGCCGGGCGACGGCCTCGGGAGTGATGGGGAAGAGACCGGGACGCCCGGGACGCTCGGCTCTTCCCTGGCACCGAGCAGGATGGAGGTGCCATTGACGGGATGCGGTAATGAATCGTTTCCTCCGCCCGCTGCCGGTGAGAGAAAGGCTGTGAGGGCACCGGGCTTTTCTCAGACGAAATGGTTCAGATTAAATCAAGGGAATTAAATGAAATCAGAGGAATTAAGCCACAAGGGAATTTTGTCTGCAAATTGTGGTTGTCAGTAATCCCAGACTCAAGCTGCTTCCAGCAAAATGAAAATCTATAGCGGTTTTATATCTAAATTGGTTGACACTTAGAATAACCACGGGTCTATTAATTGTATTCATTTGTTTTACGAAAAGGTCCCATACTATTTAAAGAGGGGAGTAATTTATTGTGTACTGCCTCTTTAAAATGCTATATGTAAAGTTTGGTTGCTAGGTCCCTTTTTTTTTATGGATACCAGATGTAGGGAAAAAAGCGGTTTATGTTCCAACAAGTCTACAGAGTGGATGCACGTTTCTAGCTGTTAGCAAAACATTTTCTAATTACAATAGTTTTTCCTTCCTTCTCCTTAAAATGTTGATATCTTGCAGAGTGTGCTTGTTGCTTAAGTATAACTAAACATTACGGTATCAGAGATACTTTTCAAATAAATCATTCAGTAAATGTTGAAAACTGAAGTAAGTTTACTAAATACCTTAATCAAGATGGGGAAGAGCAAGTTTTGTTTTTGTTTTCCCTGTTTGAAAGCTAGAGCAAGTGACATCTGAGTTGTGAACAGATGGCATAAATCAGTCAACAGAAATCCTGCCTAACGTTGGTGTTGCTGTATAGTACTTTACTCGAATTAACATTAATTTTGGACACCAAAAAGATTTTTAAGGAAGTTTGTTGGAGGAATTTTGTCCATGTGGTGTATTGCTTATTACAAGTTTTTATTTTTGGAGTGTCTGGATCAACAAAAAATTTTTAACTCCTTTGTCATTCTTAAAGAGGTGGAACTTTTTTGTTTTACTTAACAAAGTCAAGTTTTAAATAAAGTTTCTCGTAACTGTCTGATAAGAATTATCCAGTGGACTATTTCTGTTCTTCCCATTACATACTGGGCAGACTGGTCTGTCTTAACCTTTGATCTAATTGGGGGTTTTTTTTGGTTCTATTTAGTCTACCTTACCTTTCCAGTAGTGTATCAATCAGTTTTTCTCCTTTTTTTTTTTCCCTTGCCAACCCACCCTCCGCCCACATGCGTGGGAAAGGGGAAAATTGCCTCACGTATTCTTGTTCTCCCAGCAGGCGAGTAGGAGGTGTTTTATGATACCTTATTACTCTGTAATAAGGAAGACACAGATTTGCACTACTACCTACATTTATTTAAGGCCCTTTTTAGTCCACAAATCTATGTATACAATATAAAGAAATTCAGTTTTCAGGAAAGTAAGCAAAATTTCTAATTTTGGTCTGAATCTAGTTTGTGTATACTTACTGATTAGGGTTACATTTCCCCATTTTTTCATAAACCCTTAAGAATGACTGGAATAAAGACACATCATGTTTTGGTTTATTCTCATACAAGCTGCTGATGTGGCATGAGAGAGCTTAGGGACCTTTCTCAAGCTTTATGATGAGGGAGGAAACACAGCTTTCAGTGTCCAGGGTGGCACAGCTTCTTTTAACACCCTTTTCCTGTGCAAAGTAGTACTCCATCACCACCTGGGCACCCAAGGAAGACAAAACTCACTCTCTACTCCTGCTCTTGGAGATCAGTGATCACAACTGCAATCTGCCTTACTCTCTCTGATACCTCTGGTTCACATTTCTCATATCAGGTACCTTTGTTGACAGGTACCTTTGTTGACAGCTATCATGTTTTTATTACCACTCACAAGCTACTTGCTCTTTTCAGTCACTGTGAGCAGACCCCAGGGCTTCTGCCTTCCCACAGAGACTGGAGAACGAAGATGCTTCTTTCTGTCTTTCTCTCTCAAGCTTATGATACTGTTTCCTGTGGGGTGACCCAGCAGCCTTTCCATACATGCTCTTAAGGCACCTTACAGGAAAAAAAGTTACTGGTTGAAATCCCCACTGAAGGAGCCTGGCCAGCATTGCAGGTCCTTTGTTTCCCAGATGAGTGCTCTACCTATGAGCATCTCCCCCAACAATGCTCCTGCTTTTCCTACACTGAACCCTGTGAAGAGGATTTTGCCTCCTGAATAAAGAGAAGTTCTGTAGAGCCTGAGGTCAGGAGTTTTTTCAGTTGCACTTCTGCTCTTATCATCTGCTGGCCTGCTTTGGGAAACTCACGCTGAAGCATGGTAGCACTCCATCCCTCTGCAAAGTCACTGAGGCTTACAGTAAGCAGAGAGAGACTGTCTCCTAGTTCAGACACCAAACTAGGATCTTTGTAGGATCTCAGAGATGCCTTAGGAGGAGGCTGTAGAGTTTTCTTCACTGATAAACCAGTAAAGAGTTTGAATTAATGTTTTTATCTCTGATAAGTGTTTCACATAATGACAGGTAAGAGAAAAACATTCAGGAAAAAAGGCTTGTGAGGGAAGGAGAAAGATGTCTCAGTCATCCCAGCTTCTGATGTTAACAAACAACACATAGCTTGTTATAGTGGGTGGTTTCAACTAAAGCCTCTTCAAGAAGCAGTTATATTATTTTTTTGCTATTGATTATATTCAGAATACAGGCTTCTAATTCATGTGCTAAGAATCAGGTTGCTGGGTTTAGATGTCTTCCTTTCATATCCTGCAAAATGAAAATTAAGAGCCTAGGCTAGGCAGTCTGAACATGATCTAGAGGCAGCTGCCTATCAGAGAACAAACTGTTTAGACCCTCTCATGGCTCAGTGTTCTTAACTCTGTCTGCTTTATCTGTATCAGCTATATATATATATATCTCACTTATATATATATCACTTATGGACCTAACAAACTATCAGCTGCACAGGTAGTATACAGAACAACCTCATCATATGAATTGCACTCGAAGTTGACATTCATAGAACTGGAATTTAAGAATATTTTAATAAATATTGAGGTAGAAAATGATACCTTCTCACAACTTGCTGATGTAGACCCAGACTAATGTGAAATGACAAGAGAGGTGATGATTTCAATGGATTTATCTTCTTTGAGGGAAGTTATATTATGCCTGATAACATTTGAAGTAGGAGACCAAGCTGTAATTACACTTAAAAAGAGTTGTATTTTTTTCCCATGGATGAATAATCTGGAAGGGAAACAAACTCAGAGATGCTGAAGGAAGGGGCTGGGGGGGGGAAGGTTTTTGAGTGCTCAGCTGTAACCACATTGGAGGTGCTATATTTTTGCTCTAGACTCCAAATATTACTGCTTTCCCAAATTCCACATTCCTTATTTCTGAGGAAATACATAGCAATACTTTTTCCCTAAAAAGTACCACTAATTTCCTTCTGAAATTATTTAGAAGCAGTCATGAACCTAGAACATTTTATTCCTCAGCATTCCCCAGCAAATTACTTCTTAATTTGAGAACAGTAAACAAAAAGTTTCAGGTATGATGATATTCAAAGAAGATTTTAAAGCAAAACCAACCAACCAACCAAGAAAAACAATTTAAACCAAATTAATCTAAACCAAACCAAAGCAAAGCAAATCAAACAAAGAAACAAACAAGAAAAGGTATAACAAAGACATTTTTTTTCCCTGCAATAATTAAACTTTTAATGTGAAAAATGTTCTCATTTGTATAATGTAAATGTGTATTCGTTCATGGGTGTTTGCTTGCTGATCTATGCTATAACTCTGACAACGGAGGGATGTGTTTTCAGTTATGCTGTGAAAGACTAAAATTGTTGTCCATTTTAGTCTGTATTATAAACTGAAGAATGTGAAATTATCTGGATTATGTTAGAAAAGAACAGTCTACAAGGAAAAGTAATGATTTTAATTGAAAAACGGTATAACAAGAAGGATTGCATATGCATATTTTTTTTGTTTTGACACGAACTTTTTTACCTTCCAGAATAATCATCAGTAATATGCAGTGGAAATGACAGCAATCTCCTATGGATATTAGCAGCGTACCCACCTTTTCATGGTTCTACAGTAAGATCATAAAAAATCCCCACAAGAAGGAAGCTATAACTTACACTAGTAAAGCAATGAAAACTTTGAGGAAAGATTTTAAAATATTTTTAAAATATTTTTCATCATCTTTTTTTTTCATCAATTACTCCAAATTCAATTTGTCAAATCTAGGAGAGATGCCTGGACCTTCAAGAATCGGAATATCATGTAGGTAGAACAGATATATTCTTACCTCCTTTCTTAAGAAGAAACAGTCAGTTTGGTAACAATCTTCAGGTAAGAAAGTAATTCAAAACCAACATTTGCAATTTTAACACAATTTTAAGCCAAGTGCCACAACTTAGCTCTTTATTGAAAGCACAAAGTGAAATGGAAGAAGAAATATACAGCTGCAGCAACAATAACAGGAAACCATAAGAAAAAAGGGGGTGGGTTCTACATCTTGAGCTGAATATACTCAAGATAAAAGTAAATTTGACTTGGATAAGTAGTTCATAACAGATGTCTTGACATTTAGAACTTTCTGTGTTTGTTTGTGTTTTGATTTGGTTTGGTTTGTTTTTTTCAGGGTAGCTAACAGAAAAAACTTGTCTCCTTTAGGTTCTTTGGAAATTTTGAAAGTAGCTTCTCAACTATGTAGACCTGGATTGGTTTGAGATCCTTAGTATCAGGACTTTTAAGTTTGACTCAGAATTGAAGAAACAGCAGTTGAAGAGCTCTACAAAACAACCTTTTTTCGTGCAGTCCCAGTTTTCTTATGGCCTCAGGACAGGACAACCATGCTGACTCTCCAAGAACCGTGAGGATGAGTGTTTCAGTTTGGAAACAGCTCTCCTTCTGCCCAGGTGTTCAGTAAAATGAAAGTTTGGAAAACTTCGGTGTCATTTGTGTAAGAAATTAAATAAAATATTAGAAAAATAGATTATTTTCCTAACTAGGAAATATATTTAGGATTGGGACCATTAAAAATTCCCTGAATCTTTCCAGTTCTATTAAGAAGTGTAACTACTACTGTAGCTGTCTTATAGGATGGCATCTATGTCCAAACTATATCACTCTGTAAGTTTAAAGGTTGGTTTTGGTTTTGCTCATTTCTCTCAGTTAAAAAAAAATTTTTAAGAATATGCAGGAAATGTATAGAACAAGAAAGTTTTATATCTTTGACTCCATTATGTTCAGAGACACAAAGATGATTCAGGGTCTGGAGCAGCTCTGCTACAAAGATAGGCTGAGGGAGCTGGGATTGTTCAGCCTGGAGAAGAGAAGACTCCAGGGGCACCTTATAACTGCCTTCCAATACCTGAAGGGAACCTACAGGAAGGCTGGAGAGGGACTCTTCACAAAAGTTTTAAACTGAGGGAAAATAGGTTTAGATTGAATCTTAGAAAGAGGTTCTTCAGTATGAGGGTGGTGAGACTTGGGAATAGATTGCCCAGAGGGGTTGTGGATGCCTCCTCCCTGGAGGTGTTCAAGGCCGGGATGGATGAGGCCTTAAGCAACCTAGTCTAGTTGAGAGGCGTCCCTGCTTTTGGTGAGGAGTTTGTATTAGATGATCTCTAAGGTCCCTTCCAGCCCAAGCCATTCTATGGTTCTATGATTACGGATGCATTAAAACTTTCTCAGGTTGCATGCTTTATGTGAGATGTGCATACTATGCATTATGTAGGAAGTGTAAAATATTAATACTCTTTAAACTTCAGAATTTTGGCATAAATAAGCATATATTCAGGAATCTACCTGAAACAAAGAAGTAAACTAAAAAAAGCCAGATGCCAGAGCATTTCTTCATTTCCTCTCATGTGTTTGTATAAATTGCTTAGACAGACAGAACCACAACCATGAGGGACTGTGTTTATCCACACCTGCAGTGTGCAACATAAGGAGTTCATTCTGACATGTCCCCACTTCAGTCTTCTGGTCACCAACGCTTGCCACGCAAAGGGAGTCAGGGCACTGGATAACAACCTGAGATAGCTTTTGTACTAAGTTTAAGTTTCTACAAAATTTACAGGCTGGTATTCTTTGGTGGCTTTGACTACCTTAACAGTAAAAGGAATATTAATTATTTGAGTTACCATACTATTTACTAAGTTTCCTTGAAACCAGAGCCAGATGCTCAGATACTGTAGCTATGGACAAAATAGGCTTGATTAGGTTAACTGTTATGAATAGCAAACTAGATTTTCCTTAAGGACTCAAGAGCTAAGTGCTAAAACATCATTGAAAGTAAGATGATAACTGATATTTCTGGTGTTACCTCCTTTAGTCTGTTGGGTTTTTTGGTGGCTTTTTTTTTTGGGGGGTTTTTTGGTTTTTTTTTTGGGTTTTTTTTGTTTTGTTTTTAATTTTAGTTTTATCCCTGTCATGGACAAGATTTTTTTTTTTAATATGTGACTATTAAGACATGTAATTTAGTCCTATGTTGTCTTTCACTCAAGACAACCTCTGTCACCTGCAGTTCTTCTCATGGTGCACACAAGTGTCAGTTAACCTGGAAGTAACAATAAGGATGATCTCAGACCTCATATTGAAACCAGATTCTCATTGTTCATTTAAAAACTGAAATTAAAATAACATAGTACTAAAGACAACACCAATAAAATATAAGCAGTAATTTAAAATGCTTTTGTCTATCTAGAGGATATTCTATTTTGCCCTTAAACATTGACTATGAAATTTGGAGGATTTTTTTTTCTGAAGCGATCAATACTCATGCTTATAATGATAACAGGTGGCAAAATAGCAAAATATATCTGGCAAATGGGCAATGCTTTAGTGTTACCATGAGTTACATGGTTTTATGTAGGCTTTGGGGTTTTATTTTTTTTTATTTTAAACTTGATCATAGTATCAGAAGAAGAGGCAGGATCTCTTTTGTGTGCCTTTACTAGAACAGATATTTTTGATGTATTGTCAACTGAACTGAAACAAGGTTTCAAATAAAACTGACATACTTTTTCCCAGTTCAAAGGAGAAAGAAATTGCTTTTCTACTAGACTACAGTCAGTTGTTTCCAGTAAGTTTGAAGCAGTCTATCCTTAATTACTGATTCACAGTGAAGGCAGCAGTGCAGGTGGAATTTTAGAGCAAATACAGTCCCAGAGGAATAGTGACAGTGCAAAGAAAAGGTGGCACATGAAACATGACAAAGATACAGAAAATAAGCCAAAGAACAAGATATAGCTTGCCATGGAACACTTTGAAGAAAATTATTCAGGGACAGCATGAAGGAGAAGATTGCTTGTAGTGACATAGAACTATGAGGGAATAAGGCCCCATGAGTTACTTGGAACTCTCAGAAATAAAGTTTCTGTTAGAAGAATATTTGAGGTTCTTGTCAGTTACTTCTTTCACTGGCACCCCATATGATAGCCAGCTATTCAGTAACGAATGACTAATTACTACTATTATTTTGCACTGAGTTTTAAAAACAAAACATTCCCTCCATGCTGATCTAAATTTGGTATGACAAAAGAATTATAGGGAATATGAGTTTGCTTATTTATGTATATAAATCATGCTAGCTCACTTATTCATTCAAATCACAGACTCCCAGAATCGTAGGGGTTGGAAGGGAACTCTAAAGATCAGATAGTCCAACTTTCCTGTCAGAGCAGGGTCACCTAGAGTAGATCACAGAGGAGCAAGTCCAGGCAGCTTTTGAAAGTCTCCAGAGATGGAGGTCACTAAATCACTAAAATAACTGATGGGGAGTAAGAAGAGCCTTTGGAGACTTTTTTAAATGATACTGGTTTAGAGATGAGGTTTGAACAAGGTGTAGGAACTCGTATTGTGCTTATTCTCAGTGTGCTTCAGTCACATGCAATATGCCTATATACATCTTTGCTTTCAGGAACATACAAATTGTCTACATACAGGTTTTTCAAACCCAGTGCTTATCCTCATCTTTTTTTCATATATTTGGTTTTTTGCCTGTAAGCAGGGCCCGGTTTTTCAGAATTAATTAATTAATCTATTAATTCTATATATTTTCTAGTTACAGCATCTCAGTTTCATGATTGAACAGCCATGTTACTACAGCCAAAAAAAAAAACCCTCTTGAAAAACTTGTTTTTGACTATCAAAACACACTCTGTAAGTAATAATTGCCTAAACTTCTCAAAGTGTTGCTTTTAATGTCTGTGGCTTATTTTTTATGAAATAGAAGTGTTATTAAATTAATAGATACTACCAAGTCTAGACGATCTTTGATCTTAGATTCACTCAGTATTGGAACATAAACCATTTGTTTTCTTCACGTTTCTCTTCATGTGTACAAATTACAACAATCAAAACAAATCCCATGGGGTTTTTTTAGCAAGTCTTAGTGGATCAATGGCATGTATAGTAAGAACTGATAGTACATCACCTCTAACTCCTAACATCCTTCTGGATGCCCCTGAAAAAAATTATATGGTTGGAAGTGCTTTCTAACAGGCATCCCAGTTTGGAGGGTGGAGGATTAGGAGCACATCACAAGTGCACTTCCCTTCAGTTTAGATACAACTGTAAGTTCTATATTGTAATAGCAACATAGGAAAAAAATGTACATACAATATATTTCTCAACAAGGTGACAATATTATGGAAAATTGTAAAGAATCACAAAATATGGCAATTCCAGTATTTTCAAAACTTCTGTCAGAGTATTTTAAATCCAGCTTCTAGCAATGCTAAAACACATGTAGGCAAAATAACAAACCAATATCAGCCTTTTATAAAAGTGCACTTTCTTGTTCTCTTGTTTAGGTGGGTACTGTGCTCATTCATTTTCATAGACCTGTAGCAGAAGATGTGTACACACAAAATCTAACAATTAGAATAAATTATTTTGGAGAAATTGTGCCCTTCGTTAGTCTCATAGGCTGTTGGTTTGTATTAAAATACATATTAATCACCAACCAGTAAGTCTCTACATACTGTCTAAAGAATAGTTTTCCACTTTTGTTTGTCATCTTCATTATGATGATTTCTTGAAGCATAATATTTACTGTCTTCTGTCCTCTGTATTACTTAATTTAGTAATAATATATGAATTCAATAAAAATGTAGACTATTTTCTTTTTGTTTGTTTGTTTCCTCTCTGCTTTCTGATAACTATAATTTTTATTCCCTGAAAACTCCCAATTTTTGAGAGATTTTAGACAATTAAGCACAAGATTTGATTTTACTTCACTTTTAATTAAAAGTGAAACCAGAATACAATTAGGTGATTATGATTAAATTATTTTTGGTTACTAACATTAATATTTAATATAAATAGATATAATTATTTAATATAAATAGATACAAATTTCCTGAAGTCTCTGTTAGAGGTATTATTGTTGTATCATTACCTAAGTTACTAGCAATTATCTTATAAAAATAATAGCTTTAAGAAAAGTGAGCAAAACATAACAGGAATAATTTAATTTCCAGAGGCCATCCAAACTCCAAATGAAATACTCATGTCAACAAAAGAAAATTTTTCCTTTTCATTATTTTGAATGTCTGGTTTATTAAAAAAATAATTCAATTACTCTTCAGATAAACTATGCAGATCCACACTTCTTTGTGTCTTTTTTTTAAATTTTAGAAGTCAAATAGATTCACATGCAAGGAAGCAATCCATAAAAGACATCAGTTCTTATCACTTCATGTTTTTCAGGAGCAAAGTGACCTTGCTGTGAATGCATGACTTTCTTTATTTCCTTACAAAATATAAAATGGTATGCTTGTATTGCTTTGCTTCAGTGAAAAAAAAAAAAAAAAAAATGTGAGAAGGGAACCAGAAATTAAAATTAGTGAGTCTTCCATGTCCTCTGAGTGATATACTAAGACAATAATAAAAAGCAGTGGAGGTTGAGGTGGTAGAATACCAACTATATGTTTTCATATCACAGAATCACAGAATGGTTTTGTGTGGAAAAGACCTCTGGAGATCAGTTGGTCAAGCCAGGTTATTCAAGCCAGGCCACATACAGCAGATTTATCAGGACTGTATCCAGATATATTTTTAAATATCTCCAAAGAGAGAGAATCCACAACCTCTCTGGGTTGTGCCAGTTCTTGGTCATTCTTGCAGCAAAAAAAGTGTTTCCTGATGTTCAGAGGAAATCTCCTGTGTTTCATTTGATGCCCATTGCCTCTGGTCCCGTCACTGGGCACCACTGTAAAGAGCCTGACTCTGTACCTTTTTAACCCTCCCTTCAGGTATTCATACAGATTGATGAGATTCCCTTGAGCCTTCTCAGCTCCAGGCCAAACAGTCCTGACTCTCTCAACCTTCCCCATAGGAGAGATGCTCCAGTCATTTCATCATCAGCTTAGTTGCCCTTTGCTGGACTCTGCCCCTTATGTCCATGTCTCTCTTCTACTGGGGGAGCCCGGAACTGGACCCAGTACTCCAGCTGTGGCTTCACCGGTACTGAGTGGAGGGTAAGGATCACCTCCCTCAGCCTACTAGCAACACTCCTAATGCAGACAGGACACCAATAAGCCTCTATGCCACAGGGGCACATTGTTGGCTCATGTTCAACTAGGTTTTCAGCAGGACTCCCAGGACATTTTCTGCCAAGCTGCTTTCCAGCTGGTTGGCCTCCAGAATGTACTGGTGCCTGGGGTTGATCCTCCCCAGGTGCAGGACTTTGCACTTCCCCTTGAGGAATGTCGTGATGTTCATTTTTTTATTTATTTACATAGAAGCAGTTCACATTCTTGCTTCTCTGCGATAGTTAATACTTGTACTTTTTGACACATTTTTCAAAAAGTAAGAACACTATTTTGCACATACAGATCAGCCTGTGTTTAACTGAACTTTAGGAATCTGAGTTAGGTTGCACTAATTTACCCTACACTGGTTGAAAGATTGTTATACTCAATTTGCTATTTTCCTAACACGTTCTGTTACAACTGAATGTATTTTTCATTTATTTAAAACAATATCTAGAAACCTTTAATAGGAAGGGATTGTAAATGAAACAGAATAATTATTTTACCACTAATTCATATCTATATATACTTAGGGTAGTTACATTTATGATCAAGAACAACAGTTGAAAATACAGATCTTGATTCAGCACAAAGCTTAAATACATAATTTAGTTTTGAGGCCTTGATAATCCAAATTAATTTAGTGTCTAAACTACTTCAATACTATATACTGTATGTTTCTATTATATGTTACATAAGAGTCAGAACTCATACCTACTACTTTCAGTTATTTGTATTAGACTTGTACATCTAATTTATATTTATGGATAATCAACCATGTAGCTACACAGCTGTCCCACAGTGCATCTCACCTACTTTCACTCATCTAATCAGTAAGTTGAATATTTTTGGTGCCACTATCTGAAAAGTGTTCTGCTTAGCCTTGATTAGAAATTCAGTTACAGGTTTTGGATGCACAAGAATTATTTAGAAACATTTTTCTTCTATTTGTTGCAACAGACTGAAAATTCCAGTAACTTTTTTTTTTTGATGATATATATGTAATTTGTTCATATACAGTATTTCAATTTAAGCATGCATATATGTTTTGTGTGTATTGCATGTTTTGTGCTTATGTATTTATGTCCAGATGAATTTGTGAACATCACTTTGCCTAGAAAACACAATGTATGTTTTTCACAGTAAAATGTGAATTGTAAAGAACACCTAAAACCTCCTATTTATTTTGCAGCAACATACATTTTTTCCTCTAGATGGCAATATATTGCAAGAAATATTCTCAATCTGTTTGCAGTGCTTTTAAACATTGAATTTGACAGTCTCCGGAAGGTAAAGTGAAATTACTCATTCTTTTTGCTTGAATTTGTTTTTGAGGGTTGATAAATATAACACAATAAATAATGAAGAAAAGAGGTATAAAATTGGAAGAAATAAATGAGTTAAATAAAAGCATCAGTTATAGTATATACAATATTTAAATATTTATAACCAGTAGTCACATGGACTTTTATATCAAGGTAACCTGTATAAGTATTTTGCAAGTATACTAGTATTTTCCACATATATTATTGTAAGAAATGGGGTGTTTACAGTTCCATATCAAGACTTCAAAATCACCTATGGTCTTGTTAAATTTTCTGGTTTAATCACGTTACAATATAATATAGCAAAAATAATATACCAAAAACTGTGATTAATACTGATATGAAAAATGATGTATAATATATCGGAGGTAGCAATGTTGTTGTAGTTATGATGACTAAAGAATATAGAAAGAACATATCTGTCAGAAGAGATGGTATCTTTCTTAGATAACTTGATAAGCAAGGCATTAAAATAGACATGTTTCCAGGCGTCTCAGTCAAAAATAGTAATATGATGTTTTCCTTTTGTCCATACCTTTTAATCCTTTTTTTTTTTTTTTTGTGTTCTTGCATGATAGAATAAAAAGATAGACTGTATTGTCTTGAAAATGTTAAATAGAAACTCAAGTGTTTCATGGTAGCAGTTCACCAACATATAGAAATCTGGAGCTTATATATTTATATGTATGCTTTTAGAAAATACTGTATGCACCTACTGAAGAATACATGAACAGAGACATTATTTAAATTCAACTATACTAACCCACTTGAGATATCCTTTTTTGTATACATGAGCTTGTTTGATTTTTTCTCTATAAAAAGAAAAATAATTACTGATGCTTTAATTTTCACTCTTTTCAGCAGAATCTGATAGAGCAGTAAATCATCCCAGAAGGTTTATTCATCATTTATCTTCCCCTGAAACTTCTAGTATGGATTCCTAAGAAATTAATCAAAAGAAATGTTTTTCCATCACTTTTGTTAAGTAAAGAGATGACTTGGTGACATGGTCATGAGGACACTAAGAATAAGCTCTGCATCTGGAGAGGTCAACGAACTGTGACATATGCCTATTAGAAAGAGTGAGAGGGGGCAGGGAAAGGTGGCTGTAATGACAGGTTTATGACAACATGTCTGCAAATTTATGTAAGTTAGTAATATACTTTGCCTCTGGAAAATTGTGTGGGTTTAGAGATAGATTTCTCATCACTGTACATGTGCCCCTCTGAAAAGTATGTGTTTAAAACCTTGTGTAGAGCTGGTATTATTTGCCTTTTGGATATGATTAGGAGGAATAGGTGGCTCCTGAGGCTAATAAATATGAAAAGGAAAGGCACAGATCAAGACAGATAGGCATTGGTGGATACTGATAGTAGAAAAGCTGTGGGCATTTCCTTTGAGACAGCAAAAGGATGAAGAGGACCTGTCTGTTGACTCTACAGATTTAAAGATTTCTTAAGGAAGGGAAAGACTTGAAAAAATGCTAACTGATTTCACTGTACCAAACAGATAAAAGCTTCAGGCAGATATGTAAGAGTTAAGAATGCGGCAGAGGAGTTTGATGGATGGTTTCTTTGAGATAAAAACCTGAAGGTTAAAAGACCAGTAGAGAGGCTGAGCTGGTCAGGGTATAAAGCATAAATAGCATAGGAAGATCTATACATCTTTCTGTGCACAAAACACTGGTGAAGCAGGGGAGTTAATGCAGGAAGAAGGGAAAAAGATGGAACTCCAGGGTCCCTCTTAGCTAGTTAAAGTATGAAATCTCCCATTTGAAGAGTAGCAGTTTCTGAAACTATTAAATATAATGAGTTACTGTGATGTACTTTGACTTCTGGAGCCTGCTTATGATGTCCAGCAAAACAAAATACCACAAGTTCAGAAAAAAATGGTGCTGAGCTCTCTGGTGAAATCCTTGATGTGTTATGGAAAGAGACAGTGTGTGACATTGCTGCAGTGGTGCATCTTCTGAAGAAGGTGTTGCTGTTGGTCAGCAGTCTGAATATGCTTCATGCACTACTTCTCCTTTCTTAAACTCCTTAAAACTCTAAGGTAATGCTATAGTGATACTATACTTGCCATTAGCAGTTAATGCTATCTTCGCTGCTGCTAGTAGGAAGTAAACACCAAAGTATTCCTTAATAAAATCTTGTCCTTGATGGTGAAGAAAGATGCACATTTGAGGCAGAGCAGTGAAGCTCTCTGTATGAACTTACAAGGTTGTAGTAGTAACAAGTATGTCTACACATGGCCTTTGTGTCATAGCATACATCTGGAGGATATTTCTCATGGCATAGAGTTATTGGAGAGTTAGTTTGAGAAGAAAAAGGACTAAGATAAATGTAATGTCCCACCCCTGGTCTACAACAGACACATATATCTATCAGATGCCTGTTCTTCCCACTGTCTCATTTCTTCCTCTCATGACTCAAGAGACTGATTTCTTCAGGATTTAGGGTGGTACAAATACCCAGGTGTGGTGCAGCTCTTATGATACAGCCTTTCTTTGTTTATAGCCTAAGAGAAATGTATTTGGAAACCTACTGCACCTTGGTGATCTCCAGCTGTTAGATCAGCCCTGTAGTATAACTTGCGAGTCTCAAGCTTTTTGTATCTGTACTGAGACTTTGTCACTTTTCTCTATTTCTAGAATTAGTGAACCATGTAAGAAAAACATCAAACTGTCTTTGCCACCATTGTCTTTGGCATCTATATTGCTTAGAGACATTCAAAGTGGTGGAAATTGTGATGTAGGCAGACATGGACAGACACCACTTTTGGAGGAGAAAGGTTAACTGTCATTTTCTCGTTAATTATGCTAAACAAGAAATCATTCACAATTCAGTTTAATACTTGCTTAGAGACATCAGGAAATTGTTGTGAAAAAGTCTTAATCAATAACTATAAAAATATATTATTTAAAAATTGACTATCAATCAGAAATGGATGCATGGGAGTAATGGTTGGGACTCATCTGACTAAATTAGATTGCTAAGAGGTAGTCATCCATTGCTGATTTTTGACTGTTACTGTGAAAAAACAGGAAGATAGAAAAAATAACTAATTTAATCCTAAATTAAGCATTTAGGACAGTTTTCACCTGAAAGTGACCTTTTCTCTCTATTGACCAGTTTTAGAGACTATATGTAGGTGAAGTGAATCTCACTCAATGTCTGCTCTAGACAGTGTTAGTCTGACTTGGTATATGTTGTCAAAAAAACCTGTAACTGCTCTAAGATCTATACATATGAGGACTTTTATTATGACTGTAATGAAACTACAGCAGGTGAAATTTAGGAAGAACTGTTTTGTAATGTTGCTATAATGTCTGCCATATTAAATAAAGTCACCCTATTTTTCTTGGAATAGTACTAGTTTGTAATATATTCTTGCTAACTGTTACAAACTGGGGTTTGCACTAAGGCAACTGAATTTGTTAGATATTTTCATATGCAAATTTCTTTAATGAAGACAGCCCCTTAGATGCTGTGAAAATAATACTTCAATCTCTTGAAGCTTTTAAACTCATTTCCATCTGTGCTAAGTTGGAATGTAAAATGCTGTAAAACAGCAGTATCTACTCAGCACTTGAAGAGTAGTAAATGAAGTAAAGGGCAAGGAAGATAGCAACAGGGATATTACTTTTCTGCAGAAGGTTGAACAAAATTTAATTAATTCATTACAGAATTAGTTCTTTACTCCATATTCGGAACAAAACCTACTTCTGTGAACAATTCCTTAAGAAATCTTTTATGTTAGGGCTAGAATAGTTATCATATAGTTATCACACAGTTACTCACTGAGAAACTTACCTTTTTTCTCCTTTGAAAAAATCCTTTCAGTTCATTTCATCCTGTAGATTTCCTGTATTATTTTTCTTGTGTCACCTCTGATATATCAGGGAATGTATCTTTCTTGAAATTCAGAATGTCTTATCTATATTTTTAAAGATCTCATGTACTATCTATACATATTTAGGGACCTGTTGCAGTTTATAGAAAATACAGAACATCTTTGACTCATTTGAAAAGAAAGCTGGATGCTGGAACATTATGTGCAATACTAGAGTACAGATGAAATCACAGGATTTAGCAAAATTCCACATTGCTTTTGAGGAGCAGATGCTACACACAGAAGGTGACTGCTGTTAGGATTGTGACCTGTACCAATATTCATCCATGGATTCAAACCAATGCTTAAAATCATAGGCAGATTCTTACAATACCAGGTTGGAAAGGATCTTTTCTTCTACACCACAGGCTTATTCGACCTAGTCACTGAACTTAAAGGGAGACTAACTTGCCTTTGGAATTTGACCAGAGTCTTATTGAAATCTCAAGTCTAGGGAAAAAATGTTCACAGCTGAGCTGTTTCCAATGATACCAGCTTCTGAGCCTTGAGGATGACATACAGTTATCCCCAGCTAGAGTAAATGACCTAATTTATGCTAAATATGTGTACTCTGGATGCTTAAATCTAAAGTGTATTTTGTGCAAGTATTAAACTGAATTGTGAATGATTTCTTCTTTAGAATAATTAATGAGAAAATGACAGTTAACCTTTCTCCTCCAAAAGTGGTGTCTGTCCATGTCTGCCTGCATCACAATTTCCACCACTTTGAATTTTCTGGTTCTAGTGTTTGCAAGACCATTGCCAAATCAGGGAGCTGGCAGAGACCTAGCACCACACAGACAGAGCTGGTTGTTGGCCCCAGCACTGTCAGTTCCCAGAGCTGTCTCGATGGCTGAATCCTTGTGTACGCACAAGGAAGACAGTTGGAGTGAAGCAAGGATGACCTTCTCATCAGCAAAGTCAATTTAGTTTAGATTAAAGCAACTGTGTCTTTAGTCTTCACCAGAAAAGTTTAAAGGTTCACCCAGACAGTGTGCTCTTTTCATCATATTACTAAAACTCCCTGTGGAAAAAAAGTGTTAAAACTTTCAGAATAATGTCCTTTTGCACATTTTAAAGGAAGATAAATCAGTCAAACATTCTGACATTATACTTCTAATTTAAAGAAAAAAACAAACCCAGTGGGTCAGACAGTAACCTCTTCCTCTGTTTTCCCATTTGGGCTTCTGTCTGTCCACTGATATTGATTAACACTCAACTCTTACTTTTCTAGAGTAATTATGTATGACAGATCATTAGGACTACCTAGAAGGAGTGATGTTAAAACTTCAGATATTTTTTAAGACACTGTTTGCCAAGGCGTTCTGTTTCTAGTAGTAAGAGACAGATTATAAAATATAAATTATTCTAACATCAGACAGAGACAGTAAATAAAATGTATTGGAATAGTTCAATTTATTTTCATTGAGTTTCTATCAGTTGCTGCTTTGTTGCTTAATGGAGGGGAAAAAAAATCCATTATTTCTAAGTCACATATTTTAAAAGTCAGAATACTTGAATATGTTTCTGTAAGTTTTTTGTAATGATCTGGGACTGAGGTTCCTCAGCTGTAAAATGGGAATAGTTTTTCATGAAGGTATAAAGAGACATAATTAGCTAATATTTAGGAAATACTTTGAAATCCACAGATGGAAAATTTTTCAAGTTAGTGCTATGTGAACTGTGTTCCAAAGTGCTGAGAATGTTACTCTGATAATATTCTGCCAAAATATTCTGCCAAATATGTAAGTATCAATCAGTCTGTAAAAGAGAAAACAAATTCAGAATTGTTAAGACTCTGTACATCATGGAAACTAATTAAATTAATGGAAAATGGAGTGGCGTGCTCCTGATACGGAACAGAAACTACTGATGTGATTATTATGAAGGAAACTTCGTCTTCCATATGTTGAGAATGGTTTTTCTTTCAAGAGACAGTGAAGAAGTTACTTTCTTTACAGAACAGGCCATCAATGCACAGGATCTGGGCACATAATTGTAAACCAAGAGTTTTACTTTCATTAGCAAAGGAATAAACAAAGGTGCATTTTGTCCCTAACGGTGCTTAAATGCAGACCAGCTAACTTTAAAAAAATTACCTAATTGAGAGTGTAACTGTTGAAATCTCCCTGAATATACAATTAAGGTAAATAAATATCTTCAAGACAAGAGTAATTGTAAATGGATGGGTTGAATCACCCTCTAAACCTGCCTGTTTCTTTTGTACTTTGAGTATAGGGAATTTATATTCCTTCTATGTTTGACTGTATTTCTAACAGGGTGCCTCAGTTGCTAAATCTATGTCATGAAAGATAGCACCTAATAAAGGAGAAGAAAGCAGTGCTAGCAACAAGACCAGCTATTCTATCTGCTTTTAAGAGGTAGAAAATGAGGAAAACAAAATACAGAATGTAAAATAGTAACAACAAATACCCAAGATAAATGTTGGCTTTGTAGTTATTGAGATCTACTTTATTTTTATAGTGTTATCCTGTTCATGACAAGGTAAATCAGTAAGAATATTAAAAGAACCAGACATAATATAAGCAATGGATGAAATACAGTGCCAAAATTCTATTTGTGCATTATTTTATACATAATGGCATAACACCACACAGCTCAAAAGCACACAGATGAGCCCTCGGTTTGTCAGGAGTTCAGGGAACAGAAAAGCAGCCTGCAGCTAGCTTTCTCCACCTATGTCTGGCACAAACACATTAGCTAAATGCTGTATTTTATTGCTAAATAGAAAGAACCAAACATTGAAATTTTAGCATTAAGCAACAGCTAAAGCTGGCAGAAGAAGAAAAACAATAGCATTCAAAGAAAATAACAACAACAAAGAGGGTAGTAATATGGTCCAAAAATGAATAAAAGACAAAGGACCACATCCAAAAGAAAAACAGGTTATAAAATATGTTCAGAGATAAAATATTCCCAGTGGAAGCTAACGGGGGAAGCATTATATCTCATATTGTGGCCAAGCGGAGAATTGTGCAAATCATCCTTTATACTGCTACCAAATACCAGTTTGTGTCTTTGGTGTTAGCCACTTTTTACTACTGTATATTTATTTCCATGCTTTTTTTTTAGGGGTACTGTTTTAATCTGTTTAATGCCTTTGGTGGTGGTGGTGAGCTGTTATCAACAAAAATTTCTAACATATGTCTACTACTGGCTCCATCAATTGGCGTACAGCAAATTTGGGATATGTTAACATGCACTGAATGAAGTATGTGAGTGAAGCCTCTGCCCTTCATTCAAAACAGTTGTAATTTTAACGGCCTTCTAAGACCCCGCATAGTTACGTCCCCATAATAAACCAGAAATAGGTCACAGCTCAAACATATGTGCATGACAGCATCCAGAATGGACAGAAATGTGAGGTTATCTCACAGAAATGTAAATAAAGTAGGTACAGAGATTGTGAATATTGTCCTAGTGAAAAGCTGCACCTGTACAGAATACGATCAACTGACTGAGTAAAGTAATATTCAAATGCCACCAATGTGGGATGGTTCTATTCCTGCTACCCCCATCCCTATGGTCTCCCTCTTCATCCACTTTAGCACTCACCAGATATGATGAACAGATTGTTTGATAAATAAACAAAATTCACATGATAATGAAGAGAGTAGTTTTCATCTCTTTTAGAGGCTGAATTCAGACAAGAGGGAGCTTCCAGGAAGATCCAGAGACATGACAAAAGAGGTTCATGAGCTGCACATTTGAGTATACAGACAGAAGACAAGGAGAAGAGCTAAATGTCCACAGACACCTTTAGCAGCAACTGGATCATATCTGTTTCTGAATTTCACCCTTAAGAGAGGGAAAATCCCCAAGAACATAAAAGGAGGAAGTAACTAAAGCATGGCATAAAACTCCTGATAATGTATCTGCCATTAAGGAAAAGCTAGAGGGAGTATTTTTGTTGCATGATAATAGTTCCCAACTTCCAGCTCTAGGGAGGAAGACTTTGTACATCCTGTATCAGAAAAAAAAGTAGTACTACACCAAAAAAGTGACTGATTCTACCATCAGTTTCTTTTCTGAATTGAAACAGTTTATGTTTTGTGATTATTTTTCTACCTATGTAGCTGACAGAAGGGATAACAAAAGAGCCACTGATTTGACTTCTTTTTGAAAAAATTGAACTGGAAACAAGTGCTGCTGAAGCAAAATGGATAAGCAATTCAGACAAAATGCCTGGGGAAATCCAAACTGGGTAAAATAAGCTAAAAAAATAACCAAATGGATACCAAATGGAGTTAAAGGGAATCTGACAGTTCTTCCCCGCCCCCCCAAAAAAAACACCCAAAAACCAAAACCAAACAAACAAAACCCCCCAACAAAACAAAGTGAAAGAAGGAATGCAATAATGTCTTTGCTGCAACAGTATGATGAATGGCATCTGTTTTGATTGCTTTCTGGATATGTATTTCATGCAATGTCAAAGAAATTTGTCTGGGTGGCCAGAAAAGCAATTTTGCCTGTTTGCCTTGTCCAGAGAGCCACTCAACACGGCAAAGTAGGCTTGGCTGGGATGCTTTTACTGTGCAGTACTCTGGAAGAGGGGAATGAGAGAAAACACCCAGGGTGATCCCTAAAGAAGGAACAGATGAGTTGCCAAAATTAAGACATTGGTCAAGAGGCTTTTCCTAGGGGTGAAGACCTCAAATGAAGTGTGTATGATTTTTGCAACCAATGAAAACAACTGAAAGTTGCTAGATTGAGATCAAGACTGGAAAAAAGTTGTAGGCAAATCTTTTTTTCTGCATTTTGTGTCATCTGTTCTATTGGATGTGTTCTGTATTTTTATGAGGTATTTTGTTTGACTTGGTGTTCTGGTGAGATTGGAGTTGGATTTTCTTTAAGAAAAAAAGATTCTTGAATTTTTTGGCCTACTGTAAGCATTTTCTTTATCGGGCTAGGGAAGCATATGAAAAGAAAAAAAAAGTGTTTTCTTATGTCTTTCTAGGATTAGCTCAATTCCTTCAAAGCAAGATAGTAAGCATTTATTGGGCTGTGTATAGTTAAACTACCTTCATTTGCTACTGGCCATGTAGCTACAGGGAACTGTGCATTTACACCTGCAGTGAGCACTTGCAGCTCTCTCCCATGCAAGAAATGAGTTGGCAGTACTCTACAGCAGCTTTCTGGTTACTGAAACTCACTGACAGGAATGCACCAAAAACAGAGTAGTCCAAGAGAAAGTCATGTTTGAGCAATGCCTCAGGCATCATCATTTAAAAAATTTAAAAAGCACAGACAACCTGGCTTGTAAGAGATGTCATGTAAAGGCTTCTGTGACTAAAATATAAAGAGTATGTGTCTGTGTTTTGGATTGCCCTCCAGTCCAGTTATATTTTGGTGCTCCTTTCGTGATGCAACAAAACAAAATAAAGTGTTTATGTTGTCCTTTATAAGTATATGTCATATATATTTCTCTAAATGTTTGTTTGGGTCACAATATTTTTTGGTTGCCTATAGAAAGAGCTTTTTGTGATTCAATTTGTAGAAAATAGTCTATGTCACCATGGTACTTATCTATTTTATTTTTTCATTCATGTAGTCTTATTACTTTCCTAGATTGTTCTTCCTCAGATAAAAAACTGCCTTA
>JANVCC010000021.1:19574681-19595608 GCA_025345505.1 Todiramphus chloris collaris
TGTTTTTTTTTTTTTTTTTTTTTTTTTTGTAGGCAAACCCTTTCACTACAGTGGAACCAGTTATGATGAACATTACTATTCAGAGTGAGTAAGAGTGTTGCAATCTTGTTCTTATGTGTATCTTTTCCATGGCTTATTTTAAAAAAAGACCTTTTGGTTTTTTTATTACTACCTTGGGAAAAATGACTGGAAGAACAATTTTTCAATTATCTATATTAAATTCTTTATGATATAGCCAAGGGAGATGGGAAATTTTGTAGCTTCATTGTTTTCTTTATCTGTTTTCTACACACAGAATTTTACTGTTTTGTTGTTGTTGTTGTGGTTGTTTGTTTGTTTGTTTGTCTTAAAGCAGTTTTTGATTCTGACATATTTTGTTGATACAGTAGTTATTAAAGACTAAAACTAGTGAAAATGTTAATGTTTTCTAAGCAACTACCCGGAGAAAATGCAATGACCATTATTGTGAAAGCTCCCGCATTGGCAGAAAGGATGGCAGATAAACTGGAATGTGTCAGTACTTCAATTCAGTTAAATTGAAATGTAAAGAGTCCAAAAGAAGCTTTGTTGGGTTTTCTAAAAGCTAGCACTCGGGTTCATACCCAGCTGCAATGGCACAGTGCAGTACTGTCTGTTATGAGTGTCAGTTTCAACGCCATTGCTCAAAAAGGTTACTGAATTTCCCTAACATCATTTGGTTTGCAAAATGGACCCCTCACTCAAATGAACATGTCTTCTTGTAGAGTGGGAGCATTTGATAATTCCTTGTCCTCCTGTTACATTCAATTATCACTTTAATCCTTTTTTTACTTTTGTACTTAACTCTCTTCCCGTTTCCCCTCCATTTTATACGTGAAACATAATAGGGCTCAATGTGATAAAATTAAGAGTTTATGGACATTAACTTCCAATTACACACTCCACACACCAACATTTAACGTGATAGATTTCTGTTTAGTCATTAAACTGAATGGTAATCTGTGTATTGTGGCTTTTAAAAAACCCAAACCTCCGGCAAACCTCTGGCTCCATGAAAGAGAACCAGCATGGGAGAGATAATCTGAGTTCTAGAGAGTTAACTGTAACCACTAGGACAGTGATTCAAATATGCGGGTGGGTTTAGCCGGGTTGGTCTAACACACCTGCTTTTCCCAAAGCCTGCTATTCTCATGGCATTGTACTAAACAGAATTGAATTTGTTCCTGAGCAGGTGCAGTTTACAATCAAGTGTGTAAACCACACCATTTTCAGTTCAAATTCACAATTGCATACACTGGAAGGGGTCTATTTACCCATATTGTTTGCCCTCCTAGGTGAGCATAGCTAGACACAGGTCATTTACAGCCTATACCTTCCTGTTCCAAATGGCATTGTGCCAGCAAAGAATAATTTTGAGTTGCAGTTGGATTTCATTGATTTCAGTGAAGTCCCATTTGTCATAAAGCTTGGAAATTCAATTGGGAGTCAGTATCAATATATTCTGTCACTAAAAAATTCAGACTTGTCCCACTGTACAGAGTAGGGAAAGATGTGGGAAAGCAAACTCTACAGTTCATAGGGTGATATAGTAAAGTTTTTAGGATATTTAAAGGGAAATTGCATAATTTATAATGTAAAGCAATCTCAATATTTTATTCTACTTAGGTAAAGGGAATATACAACTAAGCAGGAGAATTTGAAGGCCAAATCAGATACAGTAATATAACCTTATCTGAAATATCAACAAAACAGCAGTCTTCAAGCAATTACGAATAACCTACTTCTGCATATAGATGTCTTATGGTAATGTTAAGCTAGTTTTCTGTGATTTGATATGTTTTTTCGATATTATAATTGTAAATTTTCATGTGTTAATGATTAAAAAAACCCAACCTGTTTCTGTGCAAACTTTAGTCTATTTTAAATTTAAATCTCAACTATGTCTTAGAGTTGCTTCCAACCATGTTATCTGGAACATCTCATGCGAAGCTTGGGGTCAAGCACAAACTGCAGTGTGAACAAGCCCTAGATTGTAAGTTTTTGGGAACGTGTAGGTTTCAGCTAGCAGGACAAGGAGGGATGTCTGTGTATTGCTCTGGTAAAAAAAAATCTAGTAATGTTTTACTTAATATCCTTGTCTTATATGTGTGATTTTAAAAACAAACAAGCAACCAAACAAGCAACCACTGTTGCTAGCAAAACTGTAAATACTCAAGACTGGGAAGTTATGAGTGCTTTTATCCTTGCTTCTGTGGAATGGGAATATGCCATGTAGTTTCTTCTGTATTTATTGAATACTATGTACATTGGCACCCTGATCTTCTGTTGCTACCTCAGATAAGCAATTGTATTTATTTGCAGAAGGAACATAAATATTTATGTCCTTCAAATTTTGGGTTTGGTGGTACAAATTCCCAGTTTATATTTACATTCACGCTCTTACATAAGAAGTACATTGAAAGTCAATGAAAATTGTATACTTTTCTGTATATGGACTTATACACCTAGAATAAAATATTTATTTGCATTTGGAACATAATTTTTCTATTGTTACATCTAATCTATGTAATTTTAGATGTTAATTTTACTTACAGATGATCTGCTAGGAGTCTTAAGTGGAACAGTTGCTCATTAGTGTGGGAGGCAAGGGTAAACAAGTTGATTGAAAAATGTAATCAAAGGCAGCAACTAAATCAATATGTTTTCTCTGCTTATCTGTAGTTTGGACATATTACTGTCCAAAAGTAAAGGTATAAATTAAGTTGGATTAAACACTGATTTCTTTGGAAAGGTCTTCTACATTTCTCTGCTCCTCCAGGTCAAAAAGCATTGACTAAATATATTGAAACAAAAATCTTGTCAGTTTCAATGTTCTTCAGGGGAGTTCCTATGGAAAGTATCTACGAAATGGTATGATTTATGTTTTTCATAAGACTAGCTCTATCCCCAAAGTGATACAACTGGGAAATCCCATCTGTGCATATCATTTGCTACCCGTTAAATTACTTTACTCAAATTGGTTTTGGTTATATCTATCAACCTCAGGCTTAATGCAATTCATGAGGAGGTGGTTAACCTTAATTTTGGTTACTGGCAAGAGTTTAAATTACTGTTGTTCACAGGGTACTAGGACAGATTATTTTATAGGAATATTTCAGGTCCAAACCAAAGGATTTTGGAAGACACAAGTTCAGTTTCATCACAAAAGAGTAATAAGACAATCTTCTATGGATTTAGAACAAGATAGAAATCCTTGAAAGGATTAATGTAATATTAACATTTTGGGGATTTCAAAATACATTTAATAGCTTTAAGTTGCTGACTTAAAGTATGAGAACAGATATCTCACTACTCACAGAAAAGATACAATTGTTTTTAAACAAGAAACATTTTAATTATGAACCTTTAGATAAAGTGACCAAACCCAACTGTTACTGAATTTATTGAACTGATGATGACCAGAGTCTACTGCTGATTGGTTGATAGACCCGCTTGCATCCTCTGAGGTTGGATCATCTCCTTCTGGATAATCCAAAATTGAACTTCATTGCAGACCATTACTTATAAAATTGGATGAACCAAATCTTGGGATATGATCAACTGGAATGTATGAATTTATAGGTATTAGCTGCTATCAAACCAGAAATGTGAACCTTCTCATGCCACTAAGGCTCCAAAGAGTTGACAGTGACACATCCCTTTATCAGTATTATGTTTCAGGTAGCCTTTTGTTTTTATTATCTTTTCAGATTGTAACAACCATAAAATTTTAAGGCAAAACAGAAATAAAATGGTACAAATTAATCCCTTTGCTTTCTGATGACCTTCTTATGACTTATGACAGAATAATTTGTTTAGTTTTTAAATATATGAACTAAAAAAAAAAAAATCCATTAAAGGTGAGATTTTAAGACATAATACCAGATTATGAAGAATCAGTAAAGGTGGTGCCAAGTTGTAAAAGGCAAAACAACTAAGCACAGAGAGAAGAAATAAATTTATTTAAAATATATCAAAGTAAAAAAAAAAAAAAAAGTGCTGTGTATTTCATCTGTCTAAAGGATGAGTGAAAGGATGACTTGTGGAAGATCATGTGGAATATATGTATAAAATTTTGGTTATTAGTTTTAGATTGAGACAAATAAAATATGAAAGAGTGCATATGAATGACTGGACTTTGTTTCCAAAGAACTCTTAACATACATTAAATATAATACACTGAAAAAAAGTACTATAGTGAAATGTATGAAAAAAATCTGCACACAGTTTGATAAAAAAAAAAGTAAACACCAACATCAAATTACATACTGCTCTGGAAGGAAGTTAAACAGTGTGGAGGCTCACCCAGAAGAATGTAAGAGATGTAATCTGACACACATTAAGAGGTCTCCCTCTGCTGAGGCCTTTGAAAGAAAATGTGTTTCCTCTCATTTTCTCTAGATTATACAATATTTAGAAACAGTCAGCAGTTCCAGCTTTAGTACTTCCAGTTGGTCCCTGATGTGGGTTACTCATGTATTATTTAAGCAGAACTCTGAAATAAATTCTCAGGATAAAAAGTAGCTAATGTAGGCTTGAGTATGAATGTAGGCAGAACTTTACAAAAGAAACTGAAAATACTCAGAAATTGTCTTACTTCTTGACAGCTAAATGTATAGATGGTGGGACACTGTCTCAAGGGAAGCAGTGAAAACTCAAATACTTGGTATTTTTAAAAGTAGGTTTGGAAAACATTTAGTTGATGTATAAAAGCAAAGAAAACTGTTTTGGCAAGCAGAAAGAATTTATAACTGCCACTCAAAATGCTATCTTGTAAGCCTGAGAAGCTTTTGCTAACACTGGTCCCAGAATTTATCTTTTGCTCAACTAAGAGAGAATAATGCAATTCTGAGACTATAGTATTGAGTTTTGAAGTTTTGAAATAGCATGGATGGAACTGACCAAATCAATCAGAGCAAAGAACTTTTTCCTATGTGAAAAAAATATGCAGAATTTGGCAATATTTTGTTTCTTTCATTCCCTCTGGGTCATAGAAAACTTTTTATGCTTGTTCTCCCAGATCAACAACTTTGAGGTTTCCTTCTGTTCTCCTGAGTTTGTCTGTGATGCTTTGAGAATCAATTTATGAAACATTTCTCAAATGTGCACTTCCAAGAATGACCTTTGGCATTCCTGTATTCAGGACCTTGGAACTTTTCTGGCCTTATGCCATAGGTGGAGAGCAGTGGGATTCATCACTGGCACACTCTTCTCCATGACCTTTCCTGAAATGAGTATACATCAAATCAATTTAGCAACATAGGAAAGTTGAAGAGTTTGTTAAAATAGTTGATTTTAGGGGTGACTTGAGATTGTCACTGTTTCTCTACAGTAAGGCTTATGTCCTTGTCAATGAAAGCATAGCCATCAGTTTCTTTTGTCTGACATCAACACCTAGTTTTTCTCAAACACTTCCAGAGAAAAGTACCAATAGTTTCCCTGTGGTGAGCTCAGTTGAGCATGTCTTGTCAGCTAATAAAAACTTCCACAATTGTTTGACACACTTTTTTTTTTTTTTTTAAATTGTAGTTTCCTAGCTAGATCTCCATTTATAATGTACCCCATACCTCAGTTTCATCTTGAAGATGTTGTTTTTACATCTGTTTTTTCTTAGTCACCCCCAGGTGTCCTCTCCTACACTTCAGATAGGATTGAAGCTTGCTTACAGAAGTTTTAACAACCTGCAATCAGCCTGGAATTCTTTAACACTCTGATAATGCAACACGCATCATTTCATAGAAGTCCTAAGCAGTACCTGGTTAGCCTCTGCAAACTGTCAGAGTTCCTAACCCTCAAAAATCTCACTCCTAGGCTTTGTATCTGATAGGGAGGACATATCTGCCACTATCTTGTTTAATGCCTTCAGATGAAAATGACAGCATCAACGAGAATTAACAATTTTTATGTGTTCTCCATATATTGGCATATTACAGGCAGCCTTAGGCGTCCTGTCATAGTCACTGAATCAAGCAGTCAGTTGTACTGAGAAAAGACATGACTTGTAGGTAGAACTAATATCTTTTCTTAGAATAATAGCCTTTATAGTTGGAAAAAGAACATACAGTCCCTTCTTAAGTCTGGTGTAGAAGAAACAGACTTCAAAGCTAAATATGAGTTGACAACACCTGCTCAGTTTAATTCATATTGATTTCTCTTTACATTTGTGCCAAATTACTGGCAAGCAGTAGCAGAAAAAGAAAACAGAAATAAAAAAAAAATCTTTCTAACAGCTCATCTGTTTCGTCTTTGGTTTCTTCTACTTGTCCTTGCTATGAGCTGCATTATTTACTCCTGCCTTGTGCAGGCTTTAGCATTTTGTGTGATAGCAGCAGATTCAATTCTTTAACCTGGCCAACACCCACCCTATAGCCTCCATTATTTTTTTTCTTTTATGCAAAATTAGGTGGTTTTGCCATTTTAATGAGGGGAATCGGTTTATCTTGTGATCAAATTAACACCAGCACTTGTTTTAACTAAGCTCTAGGGGTGTGGGGTAGTGCAGATGGAAGTGAAAATCAAAATTGTTTCGTTTGCAAAAGAGAAAGATGCTCAGTTCAGGCCATGCTGCCAAACCATATCCTGAAATATAGGCAACTGGGTGGTTGCCCCCAGGGTAAATAGAAATGGGCATAACTTTTGCTATATATTCAGAATAAATGTGAGTGGTAAATACATTGGTTTGTGGAATAGGTTAGTGAAAAAGTAGGAATCAGTATTCAAAACACAGATGCCAGAGGTGAAAATAACGTCTGTTGCTTAAAGGGTTTTCTTTAAGATAGAAATTCAAATGGCGCACTGTGCCAATATTTTCTGGAGAAAAAAATAGAAAAATTGCCTTCCTATGGAAGACATCAAGGAAGACACAGAGACAGACACATAAGCCCTTACCTTAAGACCCACTGCTTACCTAGGAGAGATTAGAGTGCTAACAAAAATTAGATTTGGGATTCTAAGCAGTGTTGGTTGTTTTAATTTGTTGATATTCAAAGAAAAAAAAATTATTTAGATAACTTAGAAATAAGGAATATTGTACCTCAAAAGATGTTTTGATATTTCAGAATTTGTTATATGATCCCTCTCATCCTCATTCCTAAAAATTATATCTTAGGAAATTTCATATGGAGAAAAGTACATAAAGGTAGATATGTGGATTTTTTTTTTTTTTTTGTATGTGTTTGTTTTGTTTTGGTTTTCTTTTTTTTCTCTGACTCTTCTAATTGAGTGATAAAGCGGTTCTGTTTGTTCCTTCAGGTATGCACATCCTGATCAGCTACAAAGATAAACGGGATTGGACGAGTGCAGCTGTATAAACTTAATGAGAAAGATAAATCATGTTAAAATGTTCTAGTCAGCACTTTGATCTTGAATTGTTTTTTTTCTTTAAATGGTAAAATAAAAAATATCTGTGAAACAGAGAAAAGTACTTATTTTTAAAATAGCAACTTCTTTTTAGAATTTCAGGGCTTTGTCCTAATACTGATTTCTTGTGTCATGTTTTGTTTTGGGTTTTGTTTGTGAGGATTTTTTTGTTGATATTGTTTGTTTGTTTGTTATCTTAGAGAAGAAGCTGAAGATGCTAAATGTCTTCCCATGCTTTTATCTCCCTTTTCTATCTTCTGGAAAATGGATTAAAATCATTCCTCTCAAATCTCATTTTTACCTACCAATTCTCATCCTTATCCTGTCTTCCACTTTTCTTTGAGTGTTGTACTTTTCTTTTTATTTTTCAGTGAGGAAAAAGGGAAAGAGTAATCATTTTGGTTTTGTTCTCTAATTTAGTAAAGTTGCCTCATGGATTTCTAATAGAAAAGTGAAAGTCAGTGTGGAAGGAAAAAAATCACAGTTAAAGCATTATTGTATCAAAATAAGAAAAATTCAAAATAATTCAAAATCATACTCTTTCACTAATTCTTTTTGCATAATTAATGTTTAGCCAAATTATTTTGTAGCTTAAAAATTGTATTTTCCCATTGACCTCTTAGGTTTTTTCTGTGTTTAGTGTAAGTGTGGTAGTTCAGGATGTCTTATTATTGTTTATGCACAGCACCCAATACAGTGGAATATGGATGATGTTTAAAACCTTAGATATGCCATAAACAAACTGTTAGTAAGTGAAGCAACAGTAAGGAATACAATCTTTGATTATTTTGTAGTGGACAAAAATAGGTAGAAATAGTAACGTGGAAGCTACCTATTGAAAATATATGTAACTATCTACATAAAAAGGTCTGCAATACTTGAAATATATTATAGTTACAGAAATATCTGGGTTTACTTAAAGAAATTCTGAGGAGTTAGTATGTCAAGCCAATAAATGCTCAAATTAGAATTTTACACTTACTTTGGAAGAAATACCATGATTTTGAATTTGTGATGCTAATTAAAGGGAACTAACGAAGTACATGGAACTGTTTGGGTTTGTTTTTCTTTTTTTAATCAAATGAACATCCACAAAAAATTAATATACAACTGGTCCTGAGAAATGAACAAAGTGAATATTCTTTTCATCAAAACATCTTGTGAGGTGAGCAATTGTTCTTAATGCAGTAAAAGACTCAGGAATATGCACATCATTTTTTTTTCAATATTAGTGTAGTTTAGGCTTAGTCAGAAATAGTACTAAGTGCTTTAGGGTGATACTAAAATTCTGGTGCATTCTGTTGCCACTCAAATCCGTGCTGCTCTGCCCCCTGCCCCGTCCTGTTCCATCAACAAAGAGCTTGTTTTTTCTCCTCAAAGCAGCTTCCTGCTTTTCATGAAAGCACTTCTTTCAGCTAGCACCTTAATATTCCTTTTTCTGAAATAATTTGTATAGAGTGTGGAGTTTCTTTGAACAGCAGTGAGAAGCCATACAGAGAGCAGGACTGGGAGAGAAACAGAGATAGCTGCCATCTGCCACTTTAGCTAAACTGAAGCAAATTGAAAGGGCTCTTCAGCACAAGTTCTTCTTTCTATTTTTTTTGTTTAAGCCCATCTTATGGACTAGGGAACAAAACCCCTTCAGTTAGAAATGTACTCCTTTTTTTTTTTTTTTTTTTTTTGACACTTTATGTTGCTTTTACTGATTGGACAGGGATATTTTAGGAAAACAGTCTACTCTGTATGATACCAAATTTAGTTGGGACTGGGAGCAAAAGATGTGATCCAAAGCCCATTGACATACTTCAGGAGAATTTAGATGTTTGCTAAATTATATGTAAACAAATCCATAAGCTCTATGTTTTTGATTTGAATATTAAAATAATGAGCAGGAAAAGGAGTTCTGTAAAAGAAGGGAATATGCTGTTAGGGTTAATGCAATGAGAGAGCACTAAAAAATTCTGCAAATGCTTGCATTAACCTACATGAGTAGTCCTATTGTACTTATTATCCTTAGAGCAAGTAGGAGCACAGAACATGTTTATGTCTCTGCAAGAACACAATGTGTTTGGGACTTCGATCAGTCACTAGCTGTAGTCACTGTGCAAATCTTTTGTCTCTGTGAGTCACAATAGACTAAAATCACTGAAGGCAAGTCTCAGACTTATTCCGTATGTTTCTGGAAGAACTGTAGTTTTTACATCATTATCCTTTTCAAATCTGTCATTCAGATCTGAACAAAATTAAGCTAAAGGCAAATCTTGGTCAAATGTATGACTACAGAATAATAAAATAATGAGGTGCAAAAAGAGTAGTAATGATTTCCAGGAAAGTTCCTAAGAAGCATAATGCCTATAGTGCATGCCCAAACAAGTTAAGAGTCCACATAAATATCTGTATAAACTTGTGCATGTTACAAATAATTAGTAGTATCTGTGACATTTATGAAGACAAATGGGAAAGTTTTAAAATTGGAAGTCTGTTTCTTCGTCAGTGAAACTTACCTGTTGATCTGATAAACTGTTTAGTGGGACATAAAATCTTATAGGTAATATTTAACCTAATACAAATTTTGTTTCTGAAACTTTCTCTTATTTTGCAGGAGTTGATGTCCATAGAAATGGAGTATGATTTAGAACTATATTCTCAATCTGAAGATAAAGAATTAAATCAAATAAGAAATGAAGAAAAATAATAGGAAACTAGACCATATAAATTCTAATTACTTATTATAGGGTGAACTTAGAACTATGATTACCTCTAGAAATCCCAGGAATCATGGGAACAGTCTTAATTTGAAAAAAATAATTGAACTCACGATATATTGATTACAAAATATTCCAGATTATATGTCTTTAGGCATCTTTAGAAGACTAAGAAGTAGGAAAATTGTAACTGTTAGTTTCTTTTTACAGAATACTTCATAGTCTGTCTACTTCTTTGGTTATATTATGATTTCAATATTTTTCAGACACTGACACCAAGGAATTGTTCTGAAATTTGGGATTTGTTGTTGTTGTCTGTGTTTGGTTTTTTTCCTTCTTTTTCTTATTTTGTTTCCAAGTGAAATGGTTCTTTGTGGAATCAAGAAAATTTGTTTCTTTTAGGAACATTATCTTTGCTTTCAATTTAAATTATATTTGTATCGTGATATTTTTGAGAACGAGCAATAAATGTAAAAAATGAAGACAAAATATATCTTGTCATTATCTGTGGGATGAATTCACTTTCAGACAGACTTGTTTGAGCAGAGGGAAATAATGACTATTTTTAAGGCAGTAAATTGTGAGGCTCTACGTATGCACACAGTGAAGGAAAATTGTATTTTGAATCCCCTACAATTTAAATAAAAAATAACCAAAAGAATTGTGTTTGTTAAGAGATTTTATAGTCATGAATAGTTGAAAAAAGATCGAGGGGAAAAAGAGTGAAAAATTAAACAAATCCAAATAATTAATAGGCAGCATTATGCATTTGTAGAACATGATTATGTACAGTGCATAAAATCAAATAGATGTTTTTCCTTTTTATCAGGATCTGTGGATAAGATTCTTTAATAATATGAACAGTCTCATAGATCTTACGAGGACAAACTCTGAAGATAAAGTGTTTGTATTGGATTGATATGATGTTCCCCAAAAGAGAATTCAAGCTGATTCTACAGACCACTGAAGCCATTCAACACTAGTTGTAGAGGATATAAAGTAAAAATTTGTGGTACATTGAAGTTATGAACCTGACAGGTTTTTAAGTAAAAGATATAGGTAATAATCTGATAGAAGTCTGAATAGTTTGTCATTGTGTATATAATATGACTTAAAAATGAAACACGTGGTGAAACATTAGTTAGTCACAACACATAGACATTGGAAAACAGCAGGGAAATGAGATTTTTACTTTTTCCTGTGAAGTCATTGAAGTGATAATGACTTAAATTTTTTCAACCAAAGTGATAATAGTTTCTGTGAAGTAGTTGCTAACTATTTTACTCAAGTGGTAGAAGAGGCTTGCACACAGGGTTGAGTTTGCAAAGAGCTTTTAGTTTCGATCTAGCTCATTTTCTCCATAGTCAATGTAGGTTTTGTAATTCAGTTTCAAAAGCAAAAGAAATAAAAGCTATACCTAACGGGTTTGTTTTTTTTTTTTTTTTTTTAAATTCTACTTAAAAAATTAAATATGCTGACTAGGATTTTCAAGTACTCTGCTAGCACAGACTCCAGAAGGAAGTGGTGGGTGACAAAGGTCAGAGATTCCCTCCTGCAGGAGATAGAGGCATCCATCTGCCAGCCAGATACGCTTTCATGGGAGCCTTGTTGCTTTGCAACATCTGGGATGTTTTTACTCAATGGTAATCGAAAGGTTGTGGAGATTGGGGAAGGTGCCCAATGAATGGAAAAGGTAACTGTTGCACCAATCTTCAAAGAGAGGTTAAAAAATGACAGTATCTGGTGAACTAGAGGGCTATCCTTTGACAGAAGGACATTCCTTCCTTTGGTGTCTGGGAAAGTCATGGAACTCTGGAAGTGATAGGTGTCTTTTAGATGTGAGCAGCGTATCCTGGCAGCAGTGAAGCCTAACAACATACTGGAGTGACTGTAGCCATGAGACTGAATAGTCCTTCTTTTCACAGAATTGTTTGGTTGAAAGAGGCCTTTAAGATCATGAAGTCCAGCTGTTTTCTTTCATTTTTTGAGGTCACATACAGACTACTGCATACAGTTCTTTACCCAATGCAAGAAAGACATCAGCATAATGGGATGGCCACCAAGATGGTTGAGAGTGAATTACTTGCCCTGTGAGTAGAAGTTGTATCTCAGAAAATAAATGGAGTACAAACATCTGTAATAATTAACCATTATTTAAATAGTGTTCATTCCAAAAGGATTTTAAATAATCCAAAGTGATGAAATTTCTTTGTCCATTAAAAATGGTTATAAAAAAGTATTTAGAAAATATTTAGCTGATGCAAAAGTCTATCAAAGTGGTTACAGGGTGTTGGCCCCCTTGAGTCAAGTAGATACAGGATGTCCATCACAGAGCAGAGAAAGACCACTCATACTGTGTCATGATATGCACATAGGATTATACAGACCAAATGCCAAATGGACAGCACAAGGATATGTATCTGGAAAACCTTTTAATTTAGGTGAAGAATGGCTTTTTTACACTGTGTTAATTTTAAAGTTGAGATGTCCAGAGTCTAGGAACCTACTGAGCATTTGTTATTGCATAGACAAAGCTTTATTTTATAATAACATCATGTCTAACAATATTAGACCTAGGAAGGCCTTTTCCTGGTGTTAAGACCCTTTTAATTTCAATAGAAATGGAATGACAGCTTTGGAAGAACTTATACACAAAAATTTTGTATGAAATGACTGTAAGTTTGCTTAGCAATTTGTATTTAATTAGTTTTCATGCAGAACTTAAGAGATGGACTGTACATTTCACACATAGGTCAAGAACTCATTTTAATAGGTAAAATGAATTGCCTAAGTCAAACATTTTGACCTGCAAGGTTAGAATGGCAAAACACAGAGAGGCTTTTCTTTTATCCTCCTTCAGTAATTTCTATGTAAAACCCAAACAGCTATAGATTATTGCACGTTATTTTGTTGCTTTGAATGTAATTAAGAAGATATTTATGGATTGTGATCTAAAAATTCCATGTAGGTCTAACACACATCCTGGAAGTGTCACAGGTAGTTCCTCTTAATGATTTATTATGACTACTAACAGTACACCACATTGACCTGTGGTTTGCATTGAACACCAACTGCCATCTGCTCTGATGTATTATCTGCTAACATCATTGCCTCCAGATACGATAACACATTCAGTTGAGAGCGGCAAGGCATTTCCTGTTTGTGATATTCCATGTTAAGGAAACTTGTGAAACGATTAGAAGAAGTAGCAGGCAGTTAGGTGGAACTGAATTTGTACCGGGCTGTGAATTTCAATAAGAACAAAGAAAGTAAGAATACCAAAGATCTTGAAAATATTTGAATTTATTTTTTACAAGTCATAGAATTCTTGGTTTGGGCTGGGAAATGAAATGTCACAATAAAATGAGAGTTTCACAGTTGTGGTATCTGATTTAAGTGAACAAATAAGCCTTTTCTTACAAGTGTTAAGAAAACTGAAAGATTTGCATAAGACTTTCAGATTTGATTCCATGATTTTATTTAAGCACTCTATAATGATGGCAGATTTACTAGTTATTCATTTATTAATGATAAGCTAATGTGAAAGCAAGGAAATCACTTCACGTCTATCCTCAGGCCAAAACCAAATGTGCTGAGAACATGGACCAGAGACACCTGATTTTTTTTTCTTTCTTGTTTTGCTTTGGGCTTAAGCTGTCCGTGATACTGTGCTATAGCCAACTGTGTGATTAGGATTTATCATCTTAAGTTATGCTTGGATTTTAGAGTGCATAAGGGATGTGCCCTAATTAATGAAATAGGAAGCACAAAGAGATCCTGGGGTTTTTCCCTACACTGGCATAATTTTATAGGTTTTGAATTTCATGCGTAAAACAGAGTGCTTGACACAGGCTAAGGCTAGAACTTTTCCTCTGAGAATTGCTACATGGACATAGTCCTGACTGCTTTATAAAAACACATACAATAAATCTGGAAGTTACAGATGACATCAGTTCAATGTGTGTTACCATGTATGCAGCGCACAGGTGCTTTTCATGACTGGTAAATCCATGCTTGGAAGCACTGAACTTCCAGGGTAGCTATGTATCTGTATTGAGCACTGGAACAGGCTGCCCAGAGGGGTTGTGGAGATATTTAAAACCCTCCTGGACGTGTTCATATGTGACCTGCTCTAGGTGGTCCTGCTCTGGCAGGGGGGTTGGTCTAGCTGATCTTTTGAGCTCCCTTCCAACCCTTAACATTCTGTGATCCTGTGATTCTGTGATTCTGTGATTCTGTGATTCTGTGATCTGCAGACAACTTGTGTGCTATACACAAAAAAACCTCAAACCATTTCCTGGAAGCATTATTTTCTCAGTTTGCAACCTATCCACCTGCACAGCAAGGTTATTCCTTTGAGGACCTTACAGTGGAAACACCTATCTAGTCTGAACATTTGGGTATGCCACACATTGATGGAGCTACCAGTGTAATGTAATTATCTGAAATCCTGTTGAAGTATGAAAAATCCTTGAAAATATTCCTGAACAAAAAAAAACCTCAGAAAATTGGTGGCAATCTAAATTGAGAAATTTTCTGTCTTCACTGACTCTGGAGCCCAATTATGCCCATCTTTCTACCTTTTAGATGGAATATGTTTTTCAGGTTAGTAATCCAGATGGCAATTTCTTCTGTGTGCATGAGTGGTTCTCCTATATTTAAAGAAACACCTCCCATCTATCTCCTTTTTCTAAATCTTACCTTTCTGACTTTAAGGGGGAGAAATACATACCTCTGAAGAGGGAGACTTGAACTCATAAAGAGAAAAACCTTTTGTGGTCTGAGTCTGAAGAAAAGTGTATAGAAACTTAATACTTGCAACATTTGCTGTGATAAACCACTTTTCAGTAAATTTTTCATTTTCCTTTTAAGTTAATTGGTATATGGTGGAGAGAAAGTGCAATAGAATTATATTGTTGGCTATTTGCATTCTAAATATAAAATAAAAATAAATGGATAATGAAAATTAAGCTTTCCATAGCAATAGGGGTTTATCAGTATCGTGGATCTGAAGTGTTTGCCATTGTCAACTGGACTACTGTGTACTTCAATGACTAGTTTGTGCATTTGATGTGTTAATGGCTCTGTGGAAGCTGTTATGTTTACTGACCGTAATGGAACAAATCAGCTCATTTTCAATTTTGGTATTATTTTCCATCAGTTTTTCACTGCTGAAATGTTCCTATTCATGAAAGAACTAGAGATGCTCATTTTTTTACACTAGCTATTCTGTTTCTGACCTGTTTGCTTACCAGTAAGATCTGGATTTACTTCTTTTTCTATCCTTATAGACCTTGATCTCTTTCCTCCTTGCCCCCATCTGTAGTTATTGTATTTAGAACTAGTTAAAAAAAAAAAATAAAATTTGTTGTTCTACATTGTCCTTTATAAATTAGAGCTAAGTACACTTAATTGGTTCTGCTAGGTATGGTCTCTCCTTTGGCTCCATATAATCTTTAGATTTCTTTTGAACTTTATATACCTACACATATATATATTTATGTATATATAGACTGATTGATCCTTTTAATCCTGAAGTTTAACAACAATCTTAGCCTTAGTTAGCTAGTTAGCTAAGTAGCTTAGCATCTCCACCTAAATTAAGTAAAAATGAATGTCTGTTGCTTTAATTTCCTAACTGAACCCTCAAAACTAAGTAATTTTATAACCTGGAAACTTTAAAGGATGTGGTGAGAGGGATGTCAATCACAACCAGAAGACCGCTGTTACCACCGGACCTGATTATTGCTGTCCGTTGTCTCCAGGACATGGGGTTTCAGTTCAGCTATATTACATACAACTCACTGACTCAGAAGGAAACCTTTTACAACCTCTGGATAGATATTTAGGCATTTAATAAAATTTTAATACAGTAGTAGAGATGAAAATAGGAAACTGAGCTTTTTAACTCACAACTGAGAATGACATAGCAGCAACTATTTTTTGATTTTTAATGCTGAGGGAACTGAGGCAGGAACAATGACCTGGACATATAGAAGGGATTTTCCAGAGACATTCTTAAAGAAGCTGCATGGATATTAAAGACTCATGCTTTTCTTTTCCTGTTTTACTAAGACACTCATTTACTACTGTGATGCTCCAAACCACTGCTGGTGTATGTACTTGAGCCATAGATGTCTCTAGAGTAAATGAACACATTATATTAGCTGCAGGCTAGTCATATACCTACATATGTTCTTTAGACAAGGCAAATGCAGTTTGTATTTCAAAGTCTTGAAAGGTGTGAGATTATAAATTTTTAATATACAAAACCAAACAAACAAGAATATTTTATTTTTAAAATACCTTAAAAACTAAGGATTGTAGTATAATTTTGCCAAACATAAATGAAAAAAAACCCAAACTGCACAACAAAAACAAATAAGTAAAATGCAGAAATTATTATTAATTTTTTCCTTACTGTTCACAAGTCCCAAAAGGAACATAAACTGCTGCATTCGCAGCAAATAAAAAACCCAGTTATTTGTACTTTTCTGTATAGGAGTGAAGGTGGACTCTCCACACTTATCTAGCTAGCAACTTTTAACAACTGTGTGGTGTATTAGCTGTGCATAAAATTAGGCAAGACTGTACAAGCCTGTTCAGCATTGCTCATTCCTTTAAATAAACAGTAACTTATACATCTTGTATGTTAAGCTAATAGGAAAGAAGCATCAACATATTTATTCTATGTAAAATTAACTAATGCAGCTTGGATAATGGGCATTCTTGATGAATATAGCATCCAGTATTTACTTTCAGTAGCTAAATAAATGGTTGCTTTTCAAAAGCACATAAATTACTGTAACTTATTGATGTTAGTTCAGAAAACCAAGCTGACTTTATAAAAAAAAACCCAAGTATAATAGTATATTGTAAAAATACTGAGAAGTCAGCATATGATGATAGACTTTTAAACTACTTTGTTTCATCTCTGTACATCCTGTTATTTATATAGAGACACATTTTATGTGTATCTAACCACATATACCATCAGTAGAGGCCTGATGACAGCAATTTAAGGACATCTTTGACATGAGCTGCTCACAGTAATTTCATTTACTTTACTAGAATCCATGATTCTCAAAGCATATTTAAAATACAGAAGTAGCCCTGGATTCCTAGTGCCACATGAGATGAGAATATATTCATCCTCCTATTTTACAGACTGAAAAAAAAAAGTCTTCCTCTGTGTATACACATGGTGATGTATACAAAGTACATGAAATAAATGACAGGGAAGAGACACATCAGGATAGTCTTAATCACAGTTTTTTTTTTCACATAGGTGGATTCCAATTCCCAGGTAAGTCAAGGGAAGGATTTAAATTTTCATCATTAGGAGCTGGATTAAATGATCGTATGTTCACAAGATAAAATTACTTGTATTGATGCAGCAGTCTTTAGTGTTGTGAATACCAGTTACTATAGATTCAGTATTGACTGTTAGATATTCTGTTAAATAACTGTTGATATTTTTTAATCTGGCTGGATTAATCCCATTTTCTGTGAATTTCTTCATCCTCCAACAACAATTCCAGGTTGTGAAGGAGAGGAAAAATCTATTTTAAATAACAGTAAGAGGTAAAGCCAAATTGAATGTAATAACAAAAAATGAAATAGTGTAATGAGAACTTTTAGATAACAGCAGTCAGAGAGACATACACTTCAGAGGAACTCCACTGGGAAAAGTGTATTTGAGAAGCAAGTTGATAACTTAATGTGAAGGGTTTCATTGATTCTCATAGTAACCTGTTAACTCTGATGATATTTCTTTGGGATACTATTACAATAACAACTATGTCCATATCAGGCTAAACTTCTAAGAGCACATTTGATCTGCATGGTCTCATTGTGAGTTGGCACATTGGGTTGGGCCTCAAGACTGCTCTGGTTTAGTAGGGGAATGCAGCATGTTTGCATGAGCAAAAGCTCAGCTTGAACTGAAATTGGCCAGAGATATCAGAAAATTTAAGAAAGGGTTCTTCAGATACGTTAACAAGCAGAAACAGAAGGAGAATATTGGCCCACATTTAAAAAGGAGAGGTGAACTAGTCATCAACAATGATGAAAAGGCAGAGGTTCTCAACACCTTCTTCAGCTCTGTCTTTACCAGTGCTGTTGGGTCCCAGGCCATGGGAGCAAAAATCCAAATTGATGCAGACACAGACCCACCATCAGTGAAGGAAGAGTGGTATGTCAACTATTACAGGAGCTTGACCTGTACAAATTGATGGGCCTGGATGCCATCCATCTGAGGGTGTTAAGAGAGCTGGCTGATGCCATTGTGAGGCTGTTCTCCATAATCTTTGCAAAGTTGTAGAGACTGGGAGATGTGTCTGAAGACCGGAAGAAGGTTAATGTCACTCCCATCTGCAAGAAGAGTTCCAAGGAGGACCCAGGTAATTATAGACCCATTATCCTCATGTCAGTCCCTGGGAAATTTATGGAGAAAATCCTCCTAGGGACTATGACAAGTAAACTGAAAACATGATTGGGAAAAGACAACACAGATTCACCAGGGGCAAATTGTGCCTGACAAACATGATCGCCTTCTACAACAAAGTAACCTTCTTGGTTCATGCAGGAGGAGCAGTGGACATTGTCTACCTGGATTTCTCGAAGGCTTTTTGATACATTACCCCACAGCCTCCTCCTCGAGAACCTGACACATTACCACCTAGACAAGTGGTCTGTATGGTGGGTGGGGAACTGGTTGACAGGCCATACCCAGAGGGTGGTAGTCAATAGTTCTTTCTCAAACTGACAGCCACTCATAAATGTGGTCCCCCAGGGATCAATATTGGTCCCAACACTCTTTAATATCTTCATAAGTGATTTAGATATCGGGATCAAGAGCACCCTGATAAAGTTTGCAGATGACACCAACATAAGTGGGAAAGTTGACACTCCAGAAGGGACAGACACCCTCCAGGAAGACCTGGACAGGCTGGAGGAGAGGGCTAGCAGGAACCTTATGAAGTTCAATGGAGACAAATGTAAGGTCTTGCACCTGGGAATACATAACCATGCAGCTCAGACTGGAGAGCAGCCCTATGGAAAGAGACCTGGGGGTCTTAGTGGACAACAAGCTCAACATGAGTAAACATTGTGTTGCAACAGCACAGAAAGCCAACAGAATACTGGGTTGCATTAACAAGGGCATCACCAGCAAAGATAAAGAAGTCATTATCCCACTCAGCACTGGTCAGACTACACCTTGAGTATTGCATTCAGTTTTGGTCCCTGTTGTACAAAAAAGATGAGGACAGGCTGGAAGGGGTCCAGAGAAGGGCCACAAGGATAATCACTGGACTGTAAGACCTGCCATATGAAGAAAGACTGAGAAAACTGGGTTTGTTCAGCCTTGAGAAGCGAAAGCTTAGGGGAGACCTTATTACCATGTACCAATAGATAAAAGGTGGCTACAAAGGAGATGGAGACTCCCTTTTTAGAAGGAATCACGTGGAAAAGACAAGAGGTAATGGGTACAAGTTACTCCTGGGGAGATTCCAATTGGACTCCTGAAGGAAATTTTTCACTATGAGATCAATTATGCATTGGAATAATCTTCCAAGAGAAGTGGTGGATTCCACTGCATTGAACAGTCTTAAGACTCAGCTTGACAGGGTGGTGGGCCATCTCATCTCATGTAAACTTTTTTTTTTTCTTTTTTTTTTTCTTACCTTGAAAGGTTGGACCTCATGGTCCTTGACGTCCCTTCCAACCCAGTATTCTATGATACTATGTGAAAACATATGTATTTGTCTATATAGGCACAGTCTTTGGTGCACTGGTGTCTAAATAGATTGAGGCCTAGATAGACTTCTCCCTAGCCCAAACAAGTAATTCTACATAGTACAGGACTAAATCCAGGGACCATGCCCAGATATCTGGTAATTTCTAGACCTTGGATACTGAATTAATTTTAAGACTGATCTTTTTCTTTTTTTTTTTTTTTTCTCTTATCTTTTAGAAAAGAGAAGAACAAAAAAGGCCATTAAAGTCCAGTAACGTAATTTTCAAATAAATGGCAGAACAGTTATTTTTTTCTCAGAACTGAATGACAACGCTTGTTTCAAGGATAAAAGTTGTGCACATCTATCAGATTTTCCTAACAGAGTGGTACAATAGATAATATAAAAGCATCAGTGGTGGTCATAAAAATAAAGGTGTTTATTTCAGTCTTTGCCAGACATCTTATTATAAGGAATGATTGCTATGAATTTGTCTTCCAGTAAGGAAATACTCTTTGTCACTTGATATAGCAAAGGTATTTTGACTGGTTCCATCACTGACAAGATGGAGAACTTAGCTTTCCAGAATTTCTGCAGCCCAGGGTGTCAAAGGAAGTATAGTATTACCCATTGTTAGGTTAAGAACTCGTATTGCAGTTTACTTGCTGAGAAAGGAAAATCAATACAGCATCACATGCAAGATACATGCATCACAGCAAGACTCAAAGGGATGGATAAAACCAAATTGCTGATTACCATCTCTTTCTTCATTACTTGCTAATTATCTGCTTCTTTTTTTCACTGCCAGACTGCTGCTTCTAGACACAGGACAATTCTCACCCAAGTCTTCTAATCCATTTTCCACAGTTCTCAGATGTAGAGCAATAAACCAACAGGTACTAAGGTCTGAAATGGTGTCATCAAAGTGTCTGGCTTTCATGGACATGGTAAAGAACTGAACATGTGAGGGTGAATATAACAAAAAGTAAATACATCTCCTGCTCTCATTCCTAATTTAAATATTAAGAGTTTTCAGACTCATTTTTAACTATTTTTTTTAAAATCTGATTGTTAAAAAATTGTCATTTTTTTTTTTTTTTTTTTTTTT
>JANVCC010000021.1:19595708-19644292 GCA_025345505.1 Todiramphus chloris collaris
AGATCATCTGAAAACAAGTGTTTTCATGCCCTTTGATGTTGAGGCAAAGCCAGCATCAGAGTAGAGGGTTAGAGCTAGAACATTTGAAAGGAAATAGTTGAATTCTGTAACCAAGATTAAGCACTTCTAAGACAGTAAAAAATCAAATGAACCATAAAAAGCAGATGAGCCTACATTAAAGTCAACTATGCAAGTAACAGCTTTGAGGGTTTAGTTACTATTTTTTTTTTGTTGTTGTTGTTGGTTTTTTTGGTTTTTTTTTTTTCCTTTTACATTGATAGCAGTAAGCTACCTTTTCCCCCTTGTGGGCCCACGTCTCAATCCATCTCAATCTACAACTCAGAAGGCTATACAATGCAGAGACATCCTTCCTCAAAGGCCATAAAAGTTTACATGGTATCATAGACAGCTCCAGCATATCTGGGCTAAGAGAAGCATTACAAAGCCAGCAGATATACCCAGAGTCGGAGACCTGCCTTCCGTGCAGGTCCAGGGATTTAAGAGGTAGGATGGAAATAAAACCACAGCTGCATGTGAAAAAAAAATCTCTGGAAAACAGGGATAGGATAGGTGAGGTATCCCACAGTTAGTGTCCATTCTAGGCACACATGAACATCACCATAGCAAAAGACTAATTCTGAAGACATTAAGCGAGAGCTAAACAATGTAACAAACTCCTTGTGACCTTTCTTCTTTTCACTGTTATTCCACAAAAGTAATAAAGTATACAGGGGGAAGTAAAACAGATTTTTTCCTAAGAAAATAGCTCTTTGTCATTTCCAGTAAATCACCTTCCATTTTCATGTAAGAAATAAAGAGAAATTAGAACAGCTATTTTGTCATATGCTGCCTGAATTTCATACAGATATATTTCATATGTATTTCAAAATAAATAAAAAGTTTTAAATACCTGACTTCAAACACATACTGTAGAGACACAGAAAGATGAAAATCATGGTGTTAAAAGATGTTGCTCCCTGTCTTATGTATAGAATAATTTATTAATACCTTTTTTATTCAAGCTACTTGAGGGTGCAGGTAAGTGGGTGGTTTTTTTTTTCAGTAGTGCCTGAAATGTTAGGACACTTCTGCCCAGACATAAGTCAGCATCACAAATAGTGAATAGAAGCTGGCCAAAGTAGCTGAAGATATTTTCTTTTGCATAAATGAAGACTATAACTGCAATTTTTAAATTAAAATGAACAAAGCAATGCATGTTCTCACACTTCCATAACCATGTGTAAGCAAGTATTAAGACAGGGCATATTTACATGGGTCTGAAAACAACTCAGCAGGGAGGGATGCAGTGTGTCTCTTGAGGACAAAAGAGAGGCAGTGGCAGCTTCTAGGCACTGAACTGTCTGCAAAACCAGACTTGGGTTTTTTGAATAAAGAGATGGCCTCCTATTGTTTATTCTCTTTGAAGAAAGGACATTCTGTAGCCTTCCTTTGCAAATAAGTAGAGTTGTACTAAAGAGATACCTGTCATAAGATTTTTTTTTCTTCTTTTTTCTTTTTTTTTTTCACCCATATATTTTCTTTTTCTTTTTAGTTAGATTCTTTTTTTTGTGTGTGTTTGTGTATTTGTTTTGTTTTGTTTTTCTGTTTTGTTTTGGTTTTGTTTTGTTGGGAAAAGCCTGGCAAGATGATTAATATTGGTTTATTTGCAGCAGCAACAACAGCTCATCTGAGTTTTCTTCGTAAATAGCTTTGCAAATCATAAGTTTATCCACTTACGTTTGGGTTAAGATGCAGAGGAGCATTTTTCAGGACTATGACTTGAAAATAATTCACAGTAAACACCACATGCTTAATCATTGCACCTTGAATCAAAGAACATTTCTGCATTTTATAAAAGAATGCCCAATTCCTTTAAATAAACAACCTTTTGTCTCTGTACCGCTTTCTTTTCCAGTCTTACACAGATCCCATAACATGCTTCTTTAAAGAGATATATATATATATATATTGTTCTTTAAGAGGAAATATTCCTGCCAGCACAGTTTGTGTGATGGTCATATAAATACTTACATGGAAAGATGCGACACAATAACAGACTGCGACTTCTACTGAGCCATGGAAGGGACACTAGTTATGGCTTTGGTAGATAGGATTTCTGACTCGTACCTACCCTCAAAAAGCAGAAGACCAGAGGTACATTTTTTTACTAGAAGGAAGGATACATAAAACCATGAAAACAAAATATATTCACCTGAAGGTTTTAGAAAAAAAATGTGGTTTCCTGTAGGCATGGTTACTTGTAGGTGTTGTAGTAGCATTATCCCCTCTGCTGCTATGTCTAGACGTATGTAGATATTACACAAACCTGTTATCTCTGGGATAAAATCAGCAGATCAAGTAAAACCTTGCCATATTCTCCTGTTAATGATACAGGGTTTTCATCCACTTCTAGTCATGCAGCTTGGCTGAAGAAAGCGCTGCACAAGGTGTATAAAGATTTTTGAGTACTGCCCTGTATTTCTAGGATGAGATGCTCCATATAGATAGAGCTCCTTGGGTCACACTGGCTGAGGCTGGTAGAACAATTTTGATTAAACAGGGTCAGGTTCCCATATCACTAATAAAGCTATAAATTTTTGCTGTCAATGGAACTACACATCTTACAATAGGTGACAGGAAACATCAAAACCATGGTCATAAATCTTAGTACTTCCCCAACCAAGCAATAAGCTATTTCTCATGGTAATTTTGGTTTAGGTTTTTTTTTTTTTTTTTTTTTTTTTTTTGGTTTTTTATTTTTTTTTTTTTTTTTTTATCTTTTATACATTCAGTGTAAATGAAAATGTGTCACATTAAAGCAAAAAAATGAGAGATGGTGGAATCACAGAATCACATAGAACAGACAAACTGAGATCCCTTTTACACATTATTAGTGCTTCTATGCTTAAATCGTGTTTGGTATTAGCTACTATGGTGCTAAGTGCCTTAGATAATGTACTTTTCAAGGAAATAATAAAAAAAAAAGAATCCAGAGAGTGTGTAGGTAGCTTCCATTAGCAGTAATGGGAATTTGGGCACATTTGCAACTTACAAAATCCTCAGTTTAGAACTTTTTTCATCAGATAATGATTGCAGGCCTGGAATGGAAGCATGGGAGCACTAAATTAACACATCTTTTCAGATCCACAGTCTTTGTAAGGAACTACTTTATTAGTCCTCCTTTGTTTTAAGTCCCAAATATGTTTTCATGTCAAGATTTTTTTGATCCTGAATAAGATTTTAAAATTAATTTAGTAATAATAATAAAAAAGGTTTACTGTTTGGTTTAGTTTATTGGGGTTTTTTGTTTGTTTTTTTTGTTTTTTTTTGTTTGGGTTTTTATTTGTTTGTTTTGTGTTTGGGTTTTTTTTTCATCTAAGAGAGTAGTCACAGTTATTTTTATTCTTGCAGTGTCATTTAAGGCCAATCTTTCTACATATGAGATTGAAAACCCTTGATGAAATGCTGAGAGTATATTTAGTTATTTTAAGGGTAAGACTGACTATTTTGTGTAAATGTACATCTACATGTGTAGGCAGTACAGAGTGTGTCTTTTGCCCAGGATTTGTGGACACATGGCAATAATCCTCCAGATGTAATAAACTGTCTTGGGAAGTTACTCTGTTAAATAATTCACAGTAACCTGAGGCTGAGTAGTCATGAATTGGTTCAGCTTAAGTGGATGTCTTAAAAATAATTTACATGTGGATATTTGAGCAATATTTTATGTAAAAATGAAACTCCTGACCCTTGAAAGGATGTTCCTTTCAAACAAGAGCCACTTGAGTCTGCCACCTAGTGAGACAGAGGGAAAACATACCGAATCACACAGCAGGGCAATCCATTACATTCGTGGTGTAACTTCACAAGTTTTCATATTTCAAGACAATTTAGGTGGTTTCTGTTTCCTGACATTAAATTTAGGAATATATTCTGGATTATTATTAGTGAAAAAAAATCTATTTGTCAGATCAGGACTCTAGATTTTTTTTAGAAGTATTTGCAAATATGATTTTAAATTTTTTTTTTTTTTTTTTTTTAGTATTTACAAATGCCTGTAAGATATTACATCTTCTAGAAGTGATTAACTGTGCATGAAGGCACATGTATTCAGCACATCTGAAGTCACCCTTGGCAGTAATAACTACAATTCAGTCACTGTCTGCAGGGAGGCTTAGCTGTGGGATCTCAGGATCAGGTTTAGATAGTAATAGAGGTATTAGGTTTGCTAGATAGTTGAACAGGACCCACAGTAACATGCTTAAGAAAGATTTTAACTTTCCAGTCATCATGTGCAGAATAAATATGTGTAGTAATTCTAGATAGAGTTGATCATTTTGCATGTGACAAAAAAAAAAATCCAAGAACTGGAGTAGAGAAAATATCAAAAATTTGGCCAAAGAAAATAACATGAGATAGAGTGATTCCAGAATTCAATCTAAATGGAAATGAGGATTAAAAAACCAAACCAAAACAAAAAAACAGGTTTCTTTTAAAAATTATTATCAATTAAAAAGACTTAATTATCAAAATTAGTGAAAACCATTGAAGCAAGAACTTGAAGGTAAAGTTGCTAATAATTTCTTAGATAAATATTGAAGTAGCTACTTAGAATTTGCATCATTCCATACTGGGTTTTCTGTTTTTCTAACTTGATTTTTTTTAAAAAAATCATACTTTATATATTCTTTTAAAAAGAAAATGTATACCCTCAGTGTTGTTTAGAGTACAACTAAAACAAAAAACAGAAGTGTGATTTTGATGTGCAGAGATTTATCAATGTGCAAATCTATCTTCATGGAAATGAACATAATGCATTACACACTTGATAGTGGACCAAATAATTATCTTTAGGTCGCATTGCCACCATCAACTCTGACTTAAAGTGTTAATTATCTTGCAGATATGTATAATGGGAGTTTCTTCTTAAACTCAACATCACAGTGACAATTGATCCTCATGCTTATTATTTCTTCATCAGTACTGTGCAGAGATCAAAAAAGATACAGAGCTTGATTTTTGTCACTTTACTTTCACTGGACTCCTTAATTGCAACAGTGATTACGTGTCTCCAGGGTTGTGAAGGTCACAGAACCATTTTCATGATATCCCAATGTTCTCACAACTTTCTGAAATATCTTCCTTTAGAGATGCAGTGTTTTTATGCGTAGGATCTGTACTAAGGGCAAAGTCTGCACAGTGGCTTGAAAGTCCTGGAAGAATCAGAAGAAACACATTTTCTGTTTAAAAAAAAAAAAAAAATAAAAAAAAATATATATAGTTGGATGTTGGTTTGTTTGTTTTTGTTTTATTTGTTTGTATTTTTGCTTTGTTTTGTTTGGGTTTTTTGTTTTGTTGTTGTTGGTTTTGGTTTGGTTTTGTTTGTTTGGTTTGGTTTGGTTTGGTTTTGTTTTTGCTGTTTGTTTGGGTTTTTTTACCTGTGGACAGGGAAATTACACTATTGAGCTGCTGAAAATCTGGTCCTGACTTCTATAGAGTAAACATGTTGTTATCATAATTGTAATTCTATACTAATTATATTAGAAACTAAGTGTAATAGAAATATGAAAGCATGTTTTGGAGAACAATTTACTGCTCCTCTTACTATTTTATACTCTTCTGAAAATGCATTCCTATCTTACAGGAGGAAACAACTAAGACAAGAGACAAACTATGGAGTTCTTACAAATATGGCCATATTTGTGCTGTAAGCTGGCACTGTGTCCTAACAGTCAGTCCCTACATAACTAAATTCAGTTTTACTCCTGAGTCTTGACTTAACAAAACTCATGGTTACACCTAAAAGGTATTTTTGCACTGTGGCTGAAAACAATCATTGCATTCATCTACCAATTAATTTCCCTGTTTCATCATAGAAGACTTTAAAATCCCATTTCCAGGTGATAAAGGGTAGTATAATTATTTAATACTTGAATTAGATAGTTGTAGTCGATTATGTTAAACATAATTTCCAACTATTCCAAGTTGCAAATAAGAACTGAAGAGAAGCTGAGAAAAAGGAAGTCTTTCCTCTTTTCTAAGCTAAGTACCAAAAAAGTCCACTTAACTTGCTTATAATCATGAAACTCATGACCCATACTCTTTGATCAGACACATCATGACTTGAATTTGTTCCTGGCTATGTAGTTTCTAGATAAGGTAACCTGTTCAAGAGAGGACATCAAAAAGAAATTTGCTTAGAACTCATTTCTGTTTTAATAGGAAATATGAGGACAAGTGACTTTATCCATGGTGTATTTAATTTTCTTCCTTCTCTCTCTCCTCTTTTTAATTTTTTTTATTTTTTAACATTGACCTACCATTTGAACTTGGAACAATCATACAAAAGCAACAATGATGGAATGGAAGATAGATAATACATTACATATTACATTAATTACAGTTCTGTTAATTAGCATAAAAGCAAAACTTAAAGAACATGTGGGAAATCTTCCTGGATTTAAGATATATCAAAAGCTTTAGTACAGTCAGTTCATGACATCAAAATGTAAATTTAATTTTTTAAAATTTTCTGTGATGGGTGTAATCTTGAATAATTTAGTCTTTTTTTTTTTCCCTAAATTTCTTCCAAATAATCAGTAAATATTACACGGTGAAGAAAATCTCCATACTCAGAATGTTATTTATTTTAATAATCTCAAAAAACCTACCAAAACCAGTCATCTTAGATCAACATGAAATCTGGAGAAAGGTGCACATAAATACATTTGGGCTGGTATCAGAAGCACAGTTTGTCTTTATGTTCTTTGAAGCTAAGGAGCTGGTGATTTTAGGAAATTTAAGAAGGGAATTACTAGCCCTTTATGATCCATTCAGCTTTCCCACAAGTATTCTTTTAAAAAGCCCACATCATTAATCTCAAGAAAAACAAGGAATAAAATTGTTATTTTTTTAAAACATGAGGTCATTGCTAACTAGACAACTTAAGACAGAAGAGACAATAGAATATTTCCATTTATGCCTTTCATAAATTACATCAACTCTTCAGCTGACAGAAGCAAGCACCTTGCTATTGATGTCAGAGGAATTACATGCCTGGGTCATTTTGCATATGGAGATATACCGCTCTACAACAGCACAGTAGTATCTCCCAGTGATATTTTACTTTGATAGCTGACCTCTTTGGTATGTTGTCAGTATATCAGAAACACTTTTTTATTTTCTAAATTATCACTGAATCACAGAATAGTAGGGGTTGGAAGGGACCTCTGGAGATCATCTAGTCCAACCCCCCCCTGCCAAAACAGGTTCACCTGTTGCACAGGAACATGTCCAGGCAGGTTTTAAAAGTCTCCAGGGAAGAAGACTCCACAACTCTTCTGGGGCAGCCTGTTCCAGGGTTCTGTCACCCTTAATTATAAAAACTTGATGCTGAAGATACTTTTTTTGAGTTTCAGGTGTCATATACTACTTTGATGAATGTCATTTTGTAACTGCATAAAATAGTATATCTTAATGCACTTCATTCAGTAAAGGGCAATAAGATGTTTGAAATCCAAGGCATATAATTTTAAGAATAGCTGCTTATTTATCAATTATGGCATTATATTCAATTAAATGTATTATAGGTGACTTGGGTACCCACTGTGTTCACAAAATCATAACTTTTCTTTCTTAGGCTCATTGGACATTACATGACATTAATTCAGCAAAATAAATTGTCTATGTCAAATTCATGTACGATGCAAAACAGAAAATGAAATGTCAGAAAATCTGGCTTTATAACCCCCTAAAATTATTGAAACAGGTAATGGGGAGATATCCACCTAATCACTTTTATCTACAGATGTATGTAGAAGGATATGCTGATTTCACAGTGATATTTGTGATTAATTTGGTTTATAATGAATTCAGAAAAAACAAAGTGAAATGAGAGTTCCAGTAGCTTACATTCTATATGCACATACAAAGGAACAATTGCTAGTTATTGTTATTTCTTAGAATATTAACTTACATTTTTAGTGTATTTTTTTTTTGTTATCTTACAGTTGATTAAAGAACTGTTAATAACAGAGGAAAGTTTTAATTTACTTGCTTGTCTGCCAACCCATAATCACCAGCATTGTTGTTTACATACAGCTGACAAAGGAGGTTAAAATAATTTGTGATCACAGCTACAAACAGAGAAACTTGTTCATCCCTTTGCAGACTGTGGATATAAGAACAAAAACATCAAAACCATAGTCTGTATGTGACCCTTGGTTAAATGGGCTTGCAATGACAGAATGTGTCTATAAATGAAGTTAATTGGGCATTTTTGCTCATTGTAGTGTTTCATGGCATTTCAGAGCCCTGTTACCACAAATGGTGATGTCCATTGATTTTATGTGATGCTTCAGAATGCCAAGCTGTAAGCAAAAATTATAAAAGGCGTAACATGGCCCCAAAAAGCATGCATAGATACATTCATTGCTTTGGATTTCCTGATTCATATAAGCTGATTTCAGTTGTATTCTCATGATGATAGCTTATGATGATAAAAGGACTTCCTAAATAATTTCAGTCTTTGCATTCATTCTGGAGCTATTTTTTTGTCCTGTCAGGACTGCAGATAGGATGTGCCTTTTGTCCTATAATATGTACTAAATAAATGGCTCAAACCACAGCTGTTCCGAGTTCTTTCTGCATCTCTATCACAGAATGGCTTTCATTTTCTCCTGAGTCTATGGTTCCTGGGGAGTGCAGTACCTCACACAGCCTCTGTTTTAACATGTGTAAGTTGTAAACATAGAGTGAGATTCATCTCACAAACTCTTATTTTAGAAGTTCATTTCTCAGATAAGCATTCAGTATGCACTTCTGCAATGCCACTTATCTGATGTTGCAGCACAGATTTAAGATATGGCAGATAAATTGTGCCTGTAAGTCCCATTTCTTTCTGTTGACTGTACAGGGAGCCTTAGGTGACTAGCTGAGAGATCTGCAATCTGAATGCGTGACTTGAATTGATATAATTAGACATTGACATTGTGATTCAGCTCATGGTAGGCACAGTGGAAGAGTGAAAGCCCCGAGATCCTAGTAGTACAGTGCAAAAACAAGTGTTAAAGAGAAGTTACATATAGTTTTAAAGTGATGTTGGGTAGAATGATTGCTCAGGAATCATTCTGTCAGTACAAAATCACTAGCCTTTTACTTCCTCTTATTCCCTTGAATTCTTTCTCAGTAGAACATATTAAAGTGCAACAGACAGTATATATCTGGTTTTAATCACAAGGAATGGCACATAAAATTTATTTCTCATTGTTCACGTTGGGTTTTTTTTTTCAGTATAAGATATAAAGGGCCATGGATGACATCCTTTCTCAGCCTTTATTTCACTAAATGAAATGAGCCTGGTCTTTTGGACCTCTTTCCTTGTCTTCTTAAGCCCATATGTTCTACTCTGTATCTATTTGAAATTTTGTTCATCTTTCTTCAACAGGTTCATCAGAGTTATGTACAGTATCTCAAATTCTCAGAAGGACAACAGAACTTATGGTTTCTTAGCTGAAAATGATTATATTTGCTTTGGCTATAGTTAACTACTCATGGGATCCAGGGAAATGTAATTGTTTTTCTTCGTTTGCCATTTTTCAGTTCACAATATCATTCTTCTTGTATGGGTGTCTAAATGTGTGATACTTCTTACTTCTAGACTTCTTCCTATTTCATTAGTCCAGCATTTGATATTGATAAAAGTATTAAATATTTCCAGCCTTTACATCATGTTCAGATTTCATATACAGCTTGCAACTTTTAGTGCGAGGCTCCTACAATCAAAATGTTAAATAAAATATATTTCAAGAATGATCTGGAAGAATCAATTTTATACCAGTTTTCAACTTGGCTGGTGAAACTTCTCTTTCTACATAACTTGTTGTTCTCTCCACTTTGTCTGGTCCCTTTAGTTAATTTCTGAATTTAGTTACTGAGTTCAACTAACTTACCAATTTGTCTACTAATCTCAATGTCCTTGATTAAATGAACAACTTTTCAATATGGCATCACATCAAAGATGTTATTGGATTTTATATAGCTGAGATCTTTTTCATCCCTTTCATCCAGTCCTCTGTCTGATCCTGTCACAATTTTCTCACTTGGCAGCTGATTCTCATCACTGTGGATAAAATGGTGGAATTAAGTATAGAAACAGCCATTTCATCATCTCCTCTTCTATGAGCTGCTCCTAATGCTAGTTTTATTTTCATGGTTGTCAGGAAGGAAGGAATAAAACAACATATCTAAATATTAAATGCACTGAACTACTTTACCCTTGTTATTTTCTAGGAGCTATTTAGCATAGTGATAATGATTCACAGTATTATGACTAGAGCTAAAAGTATCTAAGTAGGCTTATAGCTAAGTTAACCCATAGTATAATCTATAAAACTGTTCAATTTACATTACAGAAGTGCACAGAAACAAGGCTTTTAGAAAATAGATCCCCTTTCCATCCAGAACTGTATGAATTAGGGGAGATGACTTTTTGATGACAAGCAGCTTCACTGGCAATATCTATGTTGTTTACTAATACAGCAATTGAAATAAAGATTGGATATCTAGGAAAGTAATCATGGAAATATAGGAGGAAGATCAATAATGTTCTTAGTGATGAGAAAGTTTTGGAATGAACAAATTATAGCCTCTTTAGCAGGATAATCAGTAGATTTTACTCAGGCTTTTCATATTCTTTCAGAGACATAATTTTTAAATGATCTCTCAGACAGTTTGTGTCCAAAAAGAGGTTCAGCTCTTTAATCTCTCTTCAGTCCAACAAAATGTCTGTCAGCCAACCCATGCACTGACATAAAACATTTGCAAGCAGAGCAGCACTGGTCGGTAGGCAAATGTTCTTGATCTATGACAGTGCCTCTTATGTAGTGGTAAAAACAGTCTAATAGGGATTCTGTTGAAATAAGGCATAGTAAGTTTTAGGACCCAGACCTCTTAAAGGTAATGTTTACCTATAAATTCAATGGAGAAAAGGAGATGCCATTGAAAGACTCCCGAGGAATGTTTGTTCAGTATTCTATCTTTTAGTGTAGACATGAATGAAGTTATCCTGGGAGAAAAAGAATATGATTCATGAATTGTTAAGGCAGATTTGTTACCATGAATAAGTTGGAACACTCATGCTTTAGATTTATTCTAAAACAAAAAAAAAACCCACATGTTTTCAATAATCTTATACATTTTGAGATATACCTGGTCTTGATCCCCTCTGTAATTTTATTTCTTTTCACAGGATATAATAGAAAATCCTTTCTCATATAAACTGATGATAAGCAAAATAGATATTCAAGAAAGTAAAGTATATGCAAAGTGTTAGAATAAACATGTTTATGTACCTGTTAAATATCAAACTGTTGATTTCCTTTATGGGTGAAAAAAACCCCCCAAAATATTTCTAGTAAATGCATTATTTGGCCCAAAAACTAAATTCAGCATATGAAGCCAGAATATAATGTTAAATGGCAGTTTTGGAGCTAACTCCTTACATACGTCACTGAGTGTCTGCTCTGAAGTAATTGAGTCTGGGAAAAAGCTAAACAGGTCTTAAAAAGGTGGGGCAGCTGGAAGACTGCCTATGTTTGAATGAAGTGGGTTTCCATTTCTCCGAGGGACACTAGATGGCATTATTAATCCAGATATTCCAGACCACACTACATTACAGTGTTTTACTAAAGGAAAAAGACACTCAGAAAATTGTGTGAAACATTTCTTAATAGGTTTTATTTTCTTATGTTGAAGAAGAGTTCAGATCAAATGATTATTTTAAGTGTATGGAGGTTCAAGGGCATATATTTCATAAAATAATCTCCATTTGTGTAAATGGTACAGGCAAAGGCATATAATGCTTCCACAACAGAACTGAATAAAAGTCCATGATAATAAAGAGAAGGAAAAGGAACAAAGTCTTGATATAGAACTGATATAGGTGGAAGGAATAAAGAATATACACATTTTAAAATGAGGAGTAAGGGTTGGAGAGGTTGTGGGCAATGCCAGAAAAAAACAGTGGAAATTAGTGGAAAATCATGGGGGATCATAGGGTTTTGACTAAAGAATCAGGGCATCAAAACAACAGATTTCACTACTTAGGTATCTGAATTATTATGCATTGATTACTGAACTGACTCACCTTCAGTGACTTAGTATTATTAAAAATTTAAATAAATTAGTATTTTTGAATTCAAGTTTCATATTGTTTCTATAATTGACAATGATGAAATCATAAGCTATGCAGCCGTTGCCCAGTGCCTGGGTTTTCAAATGCGTAATTACAATTTATTTGCTTGACTCATGCAATGCTGATGCCTGACGGCAAAACGACTCACTCAGCTGAGTCACTCCCAGATTTTACCAACAGTTGCTTCAGGAGAAACTTTCGTTTTAAGATCCACATGACTGTATACCTGTTACAGAACTGCTGGTCAGGTTTTAATATCCAACAAGATGCTAGAGCAACCTGCTAAGCCATCAACCTCTGAGCAGCTGAAGTCTAATAAACTGGTCAAAACATCAATTTCTAACTGAAAACCAGTGTAATCTCTTTCTTTGTGACCACAACCTGCTTGTTCAATAAAGAGCAAACAAGAAACGCCCTATCTTGACCAAACAAGGCTCCATATTGTTTCTTCTCAAGAAAAAAATGAATTGTGATAGTGAATCAAATTTTCATTATAGCAATGAAAATACCATTAAGTTACTGTGCAAAATGCTCATAAAAACCATAGACAAAGAGGAGGTTTTAGTCACTTCTGGTCAAGTGGGAGTTACTTTCAGGTGGGATTGCAAGTGGCCATCTCTTGGGCCCCAAATCTGATCAACACCAATGCTGTGACAGCTGCACCACTGCTCCCCAGAAAGGGGTTTTGCAGCCTGCACACAAGACAAGCTCCAGTATGACATGGCTCTGAAGCCTTTAACCAGACTTCTGGGGAAGAGTGGGAGGAGAAAGAGCAGGGAGAAGCTGGGGAGAAATGGGGCTAACCCCCTTCCTGCCCTCGGGAGCTGCACTGCAGCCAAGGCACTCAATCCTGGCCTGAGCTACCATGTCTCTGCCTGGCCTTGTTCCTGCTGGTTCTGAGCCTGACCCTGTCTTTATGCCTCCATGTCCTGGCCTGGTCTTGGTCTGTCTCTGTTCTCAGGGAGTATGCTAATCCCCAGGTCTGGGGCTGCCTCAGCTGCCCCCCAACTTGGCCTGCTCCTGGGTGGGTGATGGGATGGCACCTGGCTGGTGAGCCCCTGCCCTGCTGCCCTGTGGGTAGCTCTCAGCCTGAAGAAAACCTGGACTGGCAACAGTACTGGAGAAAACTATTTTGAAATCATACTTGAACAAAAATTAAAAATGAGTCATCCATGTCACCCTGTGCTGCAAGCCCGTAAATTCTCACCAAGATGCATTAGCAATAACACTGCATGTGAACCATGGTGAGAAATTCTTTATCACACTTTAACTAGAATGTGAGAGGCCTCAGACAGAGTATTCTTTCCACTCAGGACACCCTATATTAAAGAAGACATAGACAGTTTAGACAGAATTCAGAGGAGAGACATTAAAAATATGAAAAGGTTTGGGAAGAGTGAACTGTAGGGGAAAGCCTGCACTGCACATGTAAGACTAATTATTAGGAAGTGATCAGTTGTTCCCTGTATTTAACAGGTAAGTATAGAGAAGATTATGACACTAGTTTAATTTGAAGGAAAACCCCTCAACTTTATATTTAGTATGGTAAATATTATTCTAAGTTAAAGAATGTTGTATCACTGTGAAAAAATGGAATTCACCTCTCTGAATTTTTGTACTTTAAGTTTAGAGAAGAATCTGCCTCTATACTTTCTGGTCTGTTGAAATATCTTCCAGACTTTCATTTCTATGGTATGGCAGGTAGAAACCACATCTGAATTATATATTTTTTTAGTATATATTTTTTCATATTCTTCTAATGTTAGTGGCAATTCTGCATTATAAGGAGAGCAGAGCACTGGAGGTCCTTCAACAGAAATGCTATGATGAAATTTTGTCTAACAATGCATGTGCAATGCATGCAGAGCTCAAGCTTTCAAGAGCAAGGTCATCCATAATTACACTTCATTAAATGCTGTAAAAGATCCTCTAGATACTGCAATATAGGTATCAGTACCATCGAGTACACATCATTACTTGACATTCACTGAACTACTTGGACTGCACAGGTTATAACTTGGAATTTTATTAATCAGAAGCTCAGAGATATTTTATAGGATCTGAAAATCTATCTGTTGAGTAGGCTAAAGGCCTAAAGGTTTATTTTTTGGCTGAAGCTTGTGTAGTTTTATTATACTGATCATCCTTAATTTTCTTTGTGACTATAGTTCTGGTGTTTTTTCCATAAAGAAATCATCCATAAAGAATTTTTTCTGAATTTTGTGGCAGGAATACTGGATTCTATAGGGTGGCTTAAAGCTTCAAAGGAAGCTTCTTTTTCTATTTATTCTAAGCAATCTTAGACTGTGCTAGAGAGACATATTCCTGCTGTGCTATTCATGTGGTATATAAAGGTTATTTTTAAATATTAAATTCCATGAAGATCATTACACTGGATAGATTATTGTTGGATAGTCAAAATCAACTTGAAATAAAATTAGGAAGTAAAAACACCTCCATATGTACTTTAGGGCTAAAGGAAAACAGAGTAAGAAGTTAGAGACTGAGTGGAGTAGGGAAGAAGTAAGAATTCTTTAGTTATTGTAGTTAAGTTTTTACATTTAGCCAAGAGTGGGATAAACTACTATAATTCAGAGGTTTCTCCCAGTTTTCCTGCTTTGTCAATAGCTCCTCTATTTTCCATTCTGACCATTTATTTCTCAATCATTAAATAAAAAAAAAAAAAAACAAACCAAAACATTATTTACTGGGTTTTTTTAAAATATTGTTATGGTTTCAATATTGAAACAACTGAAGTTTATTTTTTAAAACAAGTAAATGTGTGATTGTTTCATGTTGAAACCAAGTTTAAACATTACATATTAAAGAAAAAAAAAAAAAGTGCCTGAAATTACAAGATTATATCCAAAATGTAATTTCTCTGTTGTGACAATACAGGATTCTACCAATAAATGTATTGCTGCTGTTCCTAATCAGGTTCAGGTAGCTGCTCTGCCATGGCAGGAGAATGCTGCTCAAATCAGCCTCGTGAATGCTTGTACCAGCGAATCTCAAAAAGCCCGTTAGATGTCACTATTCACATAGCTGTACCTTTGCAGTGCTGTGGGAAACTGTAAGGCATTGTGTATTTCTATATGTTTGTTTATTTCTTACTCTAAATATTAATAATATTACAGGTTTATCACTTTTCTATCTTTTTTTTTATTTGTTTGGTTGGTTGGGTTTTTTGCATGGCTAACAGAAACAACAGGAAAAGAATCCAGAGATCCCTCCTGTACCATTATGCGTTGCAGGACTGCTTCAGAGAGGTAGCTTAGTCTTATTACTGTAGTTTCCCCAATAAACCTTCATTTAAGTAATCAGGGCAAGGGCAGGCAGAACATCAAGTAGCGCAGATTTATGCACATTTTATCTGTGTAATGAGGCATGAGGCAAAACCACATCACCACTTCATCTGATTTTTCATAGATTTTTCATAATGCTAACACAGTAACCACTTAAAAAAAAAAAAATAGTGGAATTTTAATGCTTAGATCTCAATGTGATTGAGGTTTAATATTCTTAATTTTTTTTAGTATATTTTAAAAATGTAGTATCAAATTGATAGTAATCTGATTTTCCTGTATCTCTGAGGTTCTTTGAAATTTATTTTCTTTTACTGTGTTAGTATTACTAATCCATCAGGCTTTTTTTAAATGTTAAGACTAAAAGGTTCTGTATTACACTGATATGTTGCTTCTTTCTGCTTTATACAGACTATAATGTCCAAAGATGTTATAATGCTGATATTAGGATTCACACTGTCTTCGCTACCAGGTTATTACAGTGGAACTTCTGGAAAGGTCAGTGGTCATGTTAAGCTGCTTGTTTGGGTTTTGTCTGTGGCTCAGCCTGTGAGCCTCAAAGACGGGACCTTATCATCCACTGATGTAGAACAAACTAGTATTTTGGAAAAAAGCATTTGAGTACTCTTTGTGTTGATTGGAAGGGAATCATATAAAAAGATAGCAGTTTTGAAACAATAAGAAAGCAAATCCTCTAGAGCCAGGAATTAAGGTGGTACATTTCAAAACATAAAGTACTAGAACAGCTGTACACTATATATGCCAAATATTCCAGTACAGATTTCTCAGTCAAAGACGATAATAGGACTGAAGTATGTAGCAGAAATGAATAGTTACACTATATCATTAAGTGAATGTTGTCTTAAGAAGTATGGTCATTTCAGTTCTTGAGTCTATAGAGAAAATAGACCTATGATTAAGGGACTGGAGCACCTCAGGTGCAAAGAAAGGCTGAGAGAGATGGGTTAACAACTCCGAAGAAAAGAAGAGTTGGGGGATCACATCAAGGTATGTAAATACCTAAAGGGAGGGTAAAACAAGGACAGAGACAAGCTTTTTTTCAGTGCTGCCCAGTAACAGGACCAGAGGAAATGAGCATACACCAAACCACAGGAGATTCCATCTGAATATCAGGAAGCACTTTTATACTGTGAGAGTGCCCGAGCACTGGCAAAGGCTGCCCAGAGAGGTTGTGGTGTCTCTCTCTTTGGAGAGATTAAAAAAACATCTGGACATGGTCTTGGACAACTGACTCTAGGTGGCCCTGCTTGAGCAGGGGATTTCAAACAGCTGTCTTTCAGAGGTCCCTTCGAACCTCAGCCATTCTCTGATTCCATGATTCTTTGACATTTTTCGGGTTCTGTTTAGCTGTCTCATTTTTAATGTCTATTTAAGGATGAGTAGAACATGGAAAGTAATTTTCTTTTTACAAATCACCCCTTTTATGTCTACATTCTAAAATTTAAAATTCAGTGTTAACATTTTTCTTCAGTTTTGATTATTTCAGGAAGATGAAGGCAACCTTTTTCTTTGTTTGCACCATTTACCTCTAGCTAAGAAAAAGGCAGAATACATGGGGAAAGAAAAAAGTAAGAATTAAGGTCCTTCTTTCCAGCTACTGACTACAACATTTTACAGTTTTTTTCTTCCCTTCTCTTAGTGAGACTAAGATCTCTCCTGCACATGCTATCTATCATAATTCCACTAAAAAGTGCAAAGTCTTTGGAGAACACATATCTTCAAATGAGAAAAAAATTAAAGTTTTGTAGTACTATATTGAAAACACCAACCTGCAATTTCTCAGAGGAAAAGTACATCAATAAATAATGTATGATTGCAAAGGAGAGTTGCAATAAAGTACATACAACTAAGGCAGACATCCATAAAAATAGTGTTTCTTTTCACATTTTGACAATACTTGCATAACTTGTCACACCAAGAAAACCTTCAGTTGTGAATGTATTTGAATATAGCCATTCACTACCAATAACTGCACAGAATTCTTCAAAATCATAGAGCCCTTTTCCTTCTCTTCTTTGTGGTCTGGATAATCAGGTTGTGAGGTAGATTGTTAACTGGTCGAAGGAAAGAAGTCAGAGAGCTGTGGTCAATGGGGCAGAGTCTAGTTAGAGGCCTGTATCTGGTGGAGTCCCTCAGGGGCAGTACTGGGGCCGGTATTATTCAATATATTCATCGATGACATGGATGAGGGAACAGAGTGCACGGTCAGGAAGTTTGCTGATGATACAAAACTGGGAGAAGCAGCAGAAGGCTGTGTGGCCATTCAGCGAGACCTGGACAGGATGGAGAGTTGGGCAGGGAGAAATTGAATGAAATACAACAAGGGCAAGTGTAGAGTCTTGCATCTGGGAAAGAATAAGCCCATGTACTAATATAGGTTGGGGATTGACTTGTTAGAGAGTAGCATGGGGGGAAAGGGACCTGGGGGTCCTGGTGGACAGCAGGATGACCATGAGTCAGCAATGTGCCCTGGTGGCCAAGAAGATAAATGGCATCCTGGGGTGTATTAGAAGGGGTGTGGTTAGTAGGTCGAGAGAAGTTTTCCTCCCCCTCTACTCTGCCCTGGTGAGACCTCATCTGGAATATTGTGTTCATTCTGGGCCCCTCAGTTCAAGAAGGGCAGGGAACTGCTTGAAAGAGTCCAGCACAGAGCCACAAAGATGATTATGGGAGCGGAGCATCTCCCTTATGATGAAAGGCTGAGGGAGCTGTGTTTCTTTATCTTGGAGAAGAGGAGACTGAGGGGTGACCTCATTAATGTTTATAAATACATAAAGGGTGAGTGTCAGGATGATGGAGCCAGGCTCTTCTCTGTTCTCTCCAGTGACAGGACAAGGGGCAATGGGTGTAAGCTGGAGCATAAGAGGTTCCACAGAAACATATAAGGGAAAACCTTTTCACTGTGAGGGTCACAGAGCTCTGGAGCAGGCTCCCCAGAGGGGTTGTGGAGTCTCCTCTGGAGACATTTAAAACCTTCCTGGACACATTCTTATGTGACCTGCTCTAGGTGGTCCTGCTCTGGCTCTTTCTCTCTCTCTCTCTTTCTCTCTCTTTCTCTCTTTTTCTTTTCTTGCTTTCTTGCTTGCTTTCTTGCTTTCTTGCTTCTTTCTTTCCCTTTAATAAAAGCAATATCATGGTGAGTGGAATGCCATAGATATTCTCTTAGGGAAAAATCATTCAACATGTTTTCTCCTCAGAATATTTCACCTGTCAGAACAGCAAACACTATTCTTTTCTGCACTAAATACAGTGAAATGAGCTTTCTAAATAAATAAAAAACACTGGGTTACATTCTCCAGCTTTCTAAATTAACTAAATAATTTTACCAGAAAACTTTATTCCTGAAGACTTACCATATAGACTTGAGTGTAGATAGGATCCCATACTCTTTCTTAAGGCCTCCATAAATTGTTCATATGAGACAAAAACTCATCCATTCAGAAATTAAAGATAGGGTTCTTCCACGCTATCAAGCCATTTTAAAGAAAGACAGCATATTTACTGAGACAGGTCTTCTGCTGTTATAAATGCTTACTTTATAAATGTGACAGTTTAGATCAGTGGACCATTTATGCTGTAATTTTCCTATGTTCTTTATGAAGATTTCGCATTGTCATCACTAACGCTTTGACACAGAGACATCAATCATGGACAAAAGTGACCACCACAGAGGAGATGAATACCGTCTGGTTGTCTAACAGATGCTTTCTTTTGCTTTAACTTGCTCTAGCACTGGAACCCAAGATTTCAAATAAAACACTATCAGACAAGAAGTAGGATGAATTTGAAAGTGTCTTTTTCAGCAACAACAACAACAAAATAATAAAGAATTGTGCTTTGAACCTTTTTTTCACTTCACCTTAGTGTGGAAGAAGATGATGGAATCAAGATGGGGAAAAAACAAAATGTGGTCAAAGATGCTGTATTCCACAAAGGGCCACATAACCCCATTACGCTAACAAGCTAAAAGCAGATGAGATTATTAACTTAGTTTCAACAGTTGCTCCATCAGCAGTTTACGGAAAAAATCCCAAACCAAATCAAAACCAAAAAACATCACTTTTCTCTCGCTATCATTTCAGTAAATATATCAAGGGAGAAAAATATCTACACATATATTGTGCATTTCCTTGGTTTGGAAATCATACTTTAAAAAAAAAAAGTGGGTTTTTTTTACTGTATCCATGATAGTTGTAAATGAATGACCTATTAAATGGGACTCATTATTCTTTAAATAATTTCTTGGGGAAAATGAAGACACAGCATTTACATTTTCTCAAATGAGGGAAAAATGCAGTATCTTAGGACTCTGTCACAGCTGCTCTTCTGAAACTATTAATATGGTTATGGAAAAAAAGATGGGGAGAGGTTTTTTAATATTGCTGAGAAAACTGTGGTCTCTGGGTGGAAGTTATTTCTTTATTTTCATTTATTTAAACATTTTCATTGTAATGTATGTGATTTGATTCTTGAAGGGCAAATGGACATTTAAAAATATTGCCAGGAAAAAGAAATACAAGTGTTAAATAAAAGCATTTCTCATGACTCCTCTGTGATTGGAGAGACTGAAACACTTTATTTCAGAAAGAAATGGCAAGAACCTAACTTGAGAAACATTTCTTCTCAATTTATCTACAAAGCAGACATCAAAATATGTTCTAGTTTATCCTAGGTCACTTTAGTGATCAATGGAGAGAAAGAAATGTCATCTCCAAAAGGCAGTACATCTATTTCACACATCTGTCTTAAAATTACATGTATCATACACTAAAAATGCTTACTTCTCTCATTTGGTAAAAGGGGCAAATGTGGTGATAAGCTGATACACAGAAGTTTTACTTTAAATTTTTCATGTAAGAACAGGTTGCTTATATTTTGCTAATTGGGTCTTTTGTGTTATTCTAAGGTCAAGTTCACTTTCAAGATGCTTCTACTTCAGGTCAGAAGCAATGTCATTTTTTAAGGGTTTGGCAGCTGAAAAAAACGTAAGAAATGTGTTTTTTAGGTGCAATTATCCATTTCCGGACATGTGCTGTTAGCTCAAAAATGACAGATTAAAACATCTTAGTCTTCAGTTCCCTTTTTGTGATCCTTTCCCAGTGATTTTGGATACAGGGTTTACAATGGTGGCCACCTTTAAAACTTTCTCATTTTGGGGAGCAAAGACAAAAAAAGACTGGGATTCTACTTTGCTGACTTCCTTGGGTGTTCCATCGCCTGCTTATTCCTGCATGCCAGAGATGTCCCAGGGCCAAGAGTCCCAAGATACACTCTTTGGCCTCTGACACTTGCTCCATAGATGAGTTAAAAATTTCCATTTGTACTTCCACATTTTTTTCTTCACAGGATTCTGCTCAGTTACAGAGGTGAATTGTGCTCTTAATCTTTTCCAAAGCAGAATTCTAAAGGCAAAAACATATTATTACTGAGTTTAGGTAGAATATATTTCCATTTTTTAATTCTCATTTTTATTCATGCTGCCTCTCCTGAATTACATTAATGTTAGTATCAATCTCTTTGCATTACGTTTAGGAACACGAAAACTACCATACTGGTGCTTGATTTCCAGACACAAAGCAAGCCTTTCATTTGGCAGATAGAACAGTTTCAAATCTGCTATAAGATAACCTCCCTACCCCTCTGTGATTTTTTTTTTTTCCTGAGAAATATAGACTTTTTTTAGAAATTCAGCATAGGCAGTAAAAGTCTTCAGGATTTCCAGCAAATCAACAGACATTTGCAACAAGCTTTTATGAATCACTGTCATTTAATAATCCATACCAGTATGGTGTACCATTTTATAATCTACTAGCTTGCTGTAGGGCTACCCTTTCTAAAATATCAGGTTAGAGGTGCTGTAGGAGCTTGTCAATTCATGAGTGTTTATCGTCGGTTGTTACAAAGGTGATAGAAAATTTACCTCCAAATTAAACGTGAGTTCAAATGCTGTCATGGAGATATAATCATGGATCATTAAGATTAATAAAAATCTTTCCTAACATGTTGGTATATTTGCAACTTTGAGATGTAGTCTATTTTATATTTATATATATATATTATTTCTTGAAAGTAATGACTCTACACATTATCTAAACAGTTTTGGTTGATATTGATGATTCCACCTCTTCCTCAAGTACTGTCTTCATATATCCTCAAGGAAAATAAAACTACATTTTGATACAGAAAACAGATCACTGTGTTGCAAAGTAAGATAATTCTTTTCACTCCACTAATCAAGCCTATGCTGAAACCTGTTGGTCCTGAAAAGTGAAAAAATTCTTTGACTTCAAGATAGTTGTCTCTGGGAAGGTGGGTAGTACCTGGCCCACTAACAAGAGAACAAAAGGAACAATAATCAAACGACAGCACATACAGAGCAAAGGCTGTTTTGCTGCCTTGGCTGCAGGAGAGACCTGACTCCGTGTGGCTTCCCTTGCACTTTCAATTTCAAAGGCTGACACTGCAGCAGAGTGTTTGACCTCTCCAGAACTGATCTGATCACAAGAAACCCTGAATGTATCCTTGTGTTCAGTGAAATATCCTACGTGATGATGACACTAGGAAATGAGCATACCCACAATTTCACTGAGTTAAATTAGGTTCCTTTGGCTTCAGTTAACCCTCCAAAAGACTGTTGCGCTAATATTGGAAGTAGCCCACACATTCAAACAGAGTTGGGGTTTTTTTAATTATTGGTGATAGTAGACTTGCAGCAGTGCTGACCATTGATACTGTTCTTGGCACTGTTCACCTGAGCACATGAAGGAAAATAGCCCATACACTGCAATTTCATATTAGACAAGAGAGGAAAATCCAAGGGAAGGGATAAGCAGATTTTCCTAGAAAGAGTGGATGAGTATTAGAAGGAACTTCCAAAGAAGTGATATAATGATGGCAGGTTGTTATGATCAGTAATAAGTAGGTGAAAATTTGTGGTCTACAGTTAAGGAAAGATCAAAGCTCTATCCAGTCATCACTTCTGAACTTAAAATCCATTCATCTACCAGTACCCAATTCTAAACATTCAAAATGTTTAAGGACCATTGAAATATTCAGAATGGAATTAGGGGTAGACTATCATGGGAATAATGGGCAAGCAAAACCATCCTTCAAAGCATAGCCATAGATTTAAGTGGTGATCGTAATTGCCCACATATGAAGTGTCTTTGCCACTTCTTGTCTCTGGAAAGTCAAACACATTCCCAGACCATATGTCCTCTAGTTTCAAAGAATTTCTTCAGCACAATAGTGTTTCATATGTATGGAAAGGCTATGGTCCATCCTGTAAATCTGCATAACCTGCTCTTCTGCATAATTTGTTTACCATTAAGGTCAATGAAAAGACTCCTGTCGATCTTAATGAAATCTTCATATGACTTCTATAGCCTTCTTGAAAATCATGGGATTTATCTATTCCTGTGAATCTGAAAGGGTTATAGCTCACGTAAGAAAAAATCCTAGAGCTGAATAAGTAAACAAACCAGGAGAAGTAAATGCTATTACTGTGTTCTATGCCACTATCTTCATTACAGACAGGTAACTAGGGGAGATAATTATTATCACATAATCTGAGATTTGATTATGTTTTGTCCTGAGAAAGATGATATACTATTTAGTGACTATTTTCTTGTACTGTTTAGAGAAGATTTCAGATAATACAAAAAAATATAATATAAAGAAGTGACTCATAGTGTTAGCATATTGTTGGTTAATGAATTTGAAAAGATTTAATGTGAAAATTTGTCCTGCTGAAGTAGCCAGTGAAGAAAAAGTTTTCATTCTCCTTACACCCAATGTCACCATTGCCACTTCAGGATTTTCAGCTGAACAATTCACATTTCTCTTTTAACACCAGCTGGATCTCTTTTAAGTTCAGTGGGGAATAAAACAAGCTATCCAAGTCTAAAATGGGTTGAGGAGGAAAGTTCATCAGATCAGGTGAAGGTGATGACCTCTGCTGAGGTTCATCTGTGTTTTCACAGGTATCCTTTTCTGGATGACTCCTTCTGTCCTCTGTGATATATTGTATTCAGTGTTTCACTTTGTGATAGTAGTTTCCTGGATCACAGGTGACACTTTAGCAATGGGTTATTTCTTTGTTGGGAGAAAATGATTGGCGTGCCACAGGATACTTTAGATCAGGTGGTTTAATTCTGGTACTCTAAGTATACAATTCCTCTTCTCATATTTTCAACAGAATTATGAAGGTAAGAGAAGTAGATTAAAGGTTATTGATCTAATCACTGAGGTAGAAAATTCTCTAGAGTTATGGCTGTATTCTAATTTGAATTTGACTGTTCCTGACACAATAGACTCTTTCTTTCATAACCCCTTAAGAGGCAAATTAGACACCACAGTACTACAAATAATTAATTATGTACTCAGAAGCATAGACATCAGAAAGCTTGTAAGATCAAAAAAATATTGACTGTGCTTCATTTTCCTGTTTTTTGTTTTTTGTTTTTTTTTTCCTGGAGAGTTTAACTGGTCCTGCACAAATCTGTATTCATGTGTGAGCATCCCTGGACACTGAGAAAGCTGAAAATTCATAATAAGTAGACCAGAATTTCCCTTGTCAGACACAATAAAAGCCTTTCTTTTCCAAAGATGTTGAACATTAGCCTTCCATGTTATTCAGTTGGAGTTTCTCAGTCTCAAAATTTCTTAATACCAGGCCCTAAACCTCCTGTGTTGCCTGTATGTGATAGAGCTATTTACAGGAGTCACTCTTTTTCTTGGCAATAGACTCATCAAATTAGATTCAGTACTGAAATGAAGGGGTCATGTGTCTGTAACTCTAGATCTCTGTGTCTACACATAAGTAAGTCATCGACCAGAGGAAAAGAATCCTAACTAAATTCTTACAAAAGTTTTTCTTTTGAAGTTATGAAAGCCAGCAGGAGGTGTAGTAATGATTACCTAAACACAGGCTGTTACTGGACTTCTCAGCTCTGTGGTTTTTTTTTTTTTAACTTCCTTACCATTGGGTTGCCTTTACAGCATAAAGGCAGAAGCTGAACTTGCTGCACTGATATTTGAGTAATTGTTATCATTCATTCTGAAGCGTATTAGGAGAATAGTATCAAATATCTACAATTACTTCGTAGAAAAGCCTGTCTGAATTCCTCATAAAAATGATCTGTCCAGTTTTAAGAATGCATATATTTTCTGATGATTGAGTGTAGGCTGGTTTTTTTTCTTAATATATAAATTTGTACATATATATAAGTAAGACTAAACTGTTTATTTATATCCAACAGTAAAGCCTGGGTAGAAGGAATCTCAGAATAAATAACTCATATAGAGTTTCAAGTCTTACTGTAATGGAAATAAACATATCTGAGAGTTTCCCTTTAGCTCCTGGGAATAAAAGAGAAATAATTTTTTCAGAGTATTAATGTGTTGGCTTTTTTTTATCAAATAGTGTCTGTAGATAAAGGTATGTTTAAGAAGCCAAGGAACGGTCATGAAAAGAAGCCAGAATTAATCTTACAATAAACCCCACACAGACAATTCCCAAAGGGTTTGCCTATAGTGGGTTTGTTGCTGAATAAGTGCTTTACTGAACTCAGAAGCTATTCCTCAGTAAAAGAATGCTAAAAATACTTTTATAGTAAGTTTTTCTGTACACAAAGGATCTGTTTTTCAAGCATACTAAATAACTGATTCTTAGAGTTCTAAAACTTTTTAGAAAGAGAGAAATATGACAATTTTCTAGTCCATGTAATGATATAAAGGAGAACTTAGTGTATGAACATTCCCTAGTCCTGCCAAACACTTCCTCCAGGTTTCAGATCTTGTCCTATAGCTTTTTCTAGGTGAATTGAATCTGGAGCACTTCTCTGTAAACTCAGTACTTTTGTTCTCTTGTCAAGATTACATAGAAAGCATGCCAAATAACATTGCTCTCCTCCATTTTCTCACATAATGTCTCTATCTGCCTACTAGCAGCAATTATCATGTTTAAGGCACCTTTTTCCTGAAGATTGTGAGCTGATTAAAAGACATCGATTATTTAATTCTAAATCAACGTAGTTTTTATTCACCCAAAGGTGTACAGCCAACAAGATGGGGTTATATCTGTCATGTACACATCTCAGATATGTTTGCATCTCATATGTACCTCCTTAGCTCTCTCCAAGCCAAAGTGAATCCCACTGTCTCAGGTGGTTTGTAGCTTCCAGCTTTCTCTAACTTATCCCATATTTATTAGTACCTTTCTCTCTCAGAGTCTTCTTGTCTCATTACTTGTAGTCTGGAAATTTTAACTACTTAGTAGGGTTTTTGTTGGTTTGCTTGCTTGCTTTCTAACATTTGTCTCTGGCTTCAGAGATAAATCACATGTCAGAGACATTGATCACATATTAGTAAAACTCAAAAAAGGATTTTCCACCCTTTCCATCTCTTAGGGTTTCTTCAGCTTCTGGGTTTTTCTCTCTGACATGGTTTATTTCTCCCTTGTTTCTTTTTTTATAACTCCTTTCAGTCAAAACGCATTTTCTTCAAATAGAGAAACTGAGTGGTAGAAAATTTTCTTTATAAATAACACAGATCACTCACTCTCTGTGATGCTGTCAAATATCTGAAAGTGATCTCTGAGACAGATTTTAGCATTTTGATACTTGATGCTGTCTTGCCTTTCTAAAAGTCTTTAAAGATAGTACTAGTTTTGAAATGGTACCTTTTTTATGTTGTTTGAAATATACAGTGATACAATGAAAACCTAAAGCCTAGGAATACTCTACACAAGCCTAAAATAAGTCTAAATCTATAACACCACAGAGCCTTTATGAGTGCTTGTGTGGAGGCAAAAAAACCCCACTGGATTCAAGCAGGTTTTGGAGAGTTTCTAAAATGAAGGGACTGTCCATGAGCTGGGTTTTGGTCCTTTTGTTTGTTTTTGTTTTCATAGGAGACAGTACATCATCTCCCCTACCATGGAATCCTAGAGGATCTCTGTAAGGAGATTCTTTTTCCTTGATGTTTCTGGTTTTGGTTAAAAGGGGATGATTCCAGTGTATCTCATGACATAAAGTATCTACCTACTTATCTTGAAAAACTCCTTCATTTCCAGCTTGTAAGCCTTTGGAAGAACCAGTAAACCTTAACTATCAAACTATTGTTTTCAAGGATATATCCATGCATGTTGCTTCCTTTGTCCCTTGACCTTCTCTTGTTCTTATGGTGATGAATATCATTCTTGAGTCTATCTTCCAGCTCTTTGATAGAGTCTGACTTTTTCCATAAGGACTCCTGTGAAACAAGTGAGAATTTAGTCATTACTGAAGGAGAATAGATACTACACTTTCTCATTTGCTTTGAGCATCTTTTAGGGCCAGGTTTGGTGATAAGCTTATTGAATGAGTGGTGCAGATAGTAAAAAATCAATAACATGTTCACAGTCCAAGAATAAAATTCACAACAAAGGACTGACAAGAGAGGAAAATAGAAATTCTATTTGCTTTGTTTTATTTAATAGTGCAGGGGTCACATTCTGATTTACAACAGCATAAGTCAAAAGCATTTCTATTAAAATGAAGTTTGCAGCTTCAAAACTCAGATTAGAATCTCTGACTCCTTCTAAAATGAAGTTTTAAAATTAAGTTGTGCTTTATTTGTTAATTGAAAGTTTGGTATTCTTCTCAGTTTTCCTGGTCAGGAGGGAAGGCTTGCAGAGGAGTGGACAGTTCCTGCACATTCAACTGGTTGTGCAGCTGGTGTCATGGGTATTTGGTTTTTTTCTTTTGTGACCATGGAAGCCTTTTTGAGGACTGAAGACTGCCTGTAAGATACAAGATCAACCTGACAAAGTAGGGTCAGGCTTAGTGGGCAGACCATTGTGGGTGATGTGGTGGGTGTCTGCTATAGACCATTTGATGAAGAAAAAGTAGCTGAAGCCTTCTTCAAACAACTTGAGGTAGTCTTCTCTTTGTACACTCTAGTACTTATGGAGGACTTGAATTTTGCTGATGTCTGCTGGAAGGAAAACACAGCAGGGCAGAAGCAATGCAGGAGACTTCAGGAGTGGATTGTTGACAACTTCCTTCACACTGATGATTGAAGAGATTGTCCCAGAGGGGGAAAAGGTTTCTGGGGCAGGAGTTGGCAGGCCTCATTGATAAGGTTTTAAACTAGATTTGAAGGGGGAGGGGGTCAGTAATCTTACATTTTCAATTGCTTGTGATGAACACTGGGACAGAACATCAGGGGCTAAGGAATGGAATCCTGGTAAGGGCTATCAACTTGTTACCCTGAGGAAAGCCAGTGACAATGCACTGGGACACCCCATAGGAGTCAAAGGGGATTCGCACAAGAGGGTGATCCAGCCAGCCCAGCTGAAGGGCCTTTATTCAAATACATGCAGCTTGGGCAATAAACAGGATGAATTAAGGGCCACTGTGCTGTTAGAAAGCCATGACATAGTGGCTATTACTGAAACTTGGTGGGATGATTCCCATGATTGGAATGTAGGGGTAGATGGTTACAAGCCATACAGGAAGGACAGGCAGGGTAGGAGGGGAGGAGGTGTTGCCTTCTACATCAGTAACCAGCTGGAATCCATGGAGTTACATATGGGGAAGGATGATGAGCTGGTTGAGAGTGTATGGATTAAGATTAAAGGTAAATCAGGGAAAGATGATGTTACGGTCAGGGTCTGCTACAGACCACCTGACCAGCAGAGTCAAGTGGATGAGGCCCTCCATAGGCAGATAGAAATGGCTTCACATTCACAGGCCTAGGTCCTTGTAGGGGATTTTAACTACCCTGACATCTGATGGAGAGATAGCACAGCAAGGCACCAGCAATCCAGGTTGTTCCTGGAGTGTGTAAATGATAACTTCCTCCTCCAAATGGTGGAGGAACTGATAAGGAAAGGGGCTATGCTGGACCTTGTTTTGAGCAACAGGGAAGGGCTGGTGTCCGATGTAAAACTTGGGAACAATCTTGGCTGCAGTGATCACGAAGCGATTGAATTTAAGATCCTCAGGGCAGCTAGGAGGACATACTCCAAGCTTACAACCCTGGACTTTAGGCGTGCAGACTTTGATCATTTCAGGGATCTGCTGGCCAAAGTGCCATGGGACAAAGCCCTAGAGGGTAGGGGGGTCCCGGACAGCTGGTTGACATTCAAGGATCACCTTCTCAGTGCCCAGGAGCAAACTATACCACCAAAAAGAGAAAGGCAGGAAAGAATGCTAGAAGACTTTCCTGCTTGAACAAGGAACTCCTGGACATCCTGTCATGCAAAAAGAAGCTCTACAAGGAGTGGAAGGAAGGACAGCTAGAATTGGGGGTGTACAAGGAAGTTTCCTGAGCAGCAAGAGACCTGGTCAGGAGAGCTAAAGCTCAGTTAGAATTAAATCTAGCCTAGGAGATTAGGGGAAATGCCAAAAATTTCTATAGGTATATCAATGGAAAGAAAAAGACTAGGGAAGGTGTGGGCCCCCTCAGAAAAGAGACTGGAGAACTGGTGGCAAGTGATGCTGAGACGGCTGAGGTCCTCAGTGACTTCTTTTCCTCAGTCTTCATTGGCAAGGGCTCCAGCCACACCCCCAGAGCCACAAAAGTTGATGGCAGGCATTGGATAAAAGAACTGCCCCTTGCAAGTGAAGATCAGGTTCATGACCATCTGAAGAACCTGAAAATGCACAAGACCATGGGACCTGATGGAATACACCCACGGGTGCTGACAGAACTGGTGGATGATGTTGCTAAACTGCTATCTATTATATTCGAAATGTTACGGCAGTCTGGTGAAGTTCTCACTGACTGGAAAAGGGGAAATATAACCCCCATATTCAAAAAGGGGAAGATGGATGAACCCAATAACTATAGACCAGTCAGCCTCACTTCTGTGCCTGGTAAGATCATGGAGAGGATCCTCCTGGAGGCACTACTGAGGCAGATTAATAATGACAAAGTGATTGGCTGTAACCGACATGGCTTCACCAAGGGCAAATCTTGCCTGACTAACCTGGTGGCATTCTATGAGAAGGTCACAACATCCATAGATGGGGGAAGAGCAACCAACATCATTTACCTGGACTTGAGCAAAGCCTTTGACACTGTCCCGCATGACATTCTGGTCTCCAAGATGGTGAAATATGGATTTGATGGATGGACAATTCAGTGGATAAAGAACTGGCTTGACAGCCACTCCCAAAGAGTGGTTATCAATGGGTCAGTATCCAAGTGGAGACCAGTGACAAGCAGAGTCCCTCAAGGATCAGTACTGGGAGCAGTCTTGTTTAACATCTTTGTTGGCAACATGGACAGTGGCATTGAGTGCACCCTCATCAAGTTTGCTGATGACACCAAGCTGTGTGGGGTGGCTGACGCTCCCCATGAAGTTCAACAAGGCCAAATGCAAGGTCCTCCATCTTGGTTGGAGCAATCCCAAGCATCAATATAGGCTAGGCAGTGACTGGCTTGAGACCAGAAGTGAAGAAAAGGACTTGGGAGTGCTGGTGGATGAGAAGCTCAACATGAGACATCAGTGTGTTCTCGCAGCCCAGAGGGCCAATCGTTTCCTGGGATGCGTCAAGAGAAGCATGGATAGCAGGTCGAGGGAGATGATTCTCCCCCTCTTGTGAGGCTTCACCTGGAGTACTGCGTCCAGTTCTGGAGTCCCTACTACAGGAGGGATATGGATGTGCTGGAACGTGTCCAGAGAAGGGCCATGAGGATGATCAGAGGGCTGGAGCACATCTCCTATGAGGACAGATTGAGAGAGTTGGGGTTGTTCAGTCTATAAAAAAGAAGGCTCCGGGGAGACCTTATTGTGGCCTTCCAGTATCTGATGGGGGCCTGCAAGAAAGCTGGTGAGGGACTTTTTAGGCTTTCTGGCAGTGATAGGACTAGAGGGAATGGATTAAAGCTAGAGATATGTCGAATCAGGTTAGACATCAGGAAGAATTTCTTCCCCATGAGGGTGGTGAGACATTGGAACAGGTTGCCCAGAGAGGTGGTGGAAGCCCCGTCCTTGGTAGTTTTTAAGACTAGGCTGGATGGGTCGTTGAACAACCTTGTCTAGTGGGAGAAGGCTGATGGCAGAGGGGTTGGAACTAGATGATCTTTAAGGTCCCTTACGACCCTGACAATTCTATGATTCTATGAAGGGAAATGCTTTTCTGGACCTGGTAATAATAAATAAGGTAGAGCTGGCTGGTGGTACAAAGATCAGGGGCAGCCTTGGAAGTGACCATGAAAGAGAAGAATTCTTGGGAGTTCCTCATGAGAGGATGTAAAAAGGCAAATAGCAATATCGCAGTCCTGAACTTCAGGTTAGCAGAGCAGAGCTTTAGCCTATTCAGTGATCTGCTTGGAAGAATCACAGGGAAATTGTCCTGGAAAGAATGGGGGTTCAGGACATCTGTCTGTCTTTCAAAATAGCAGCTCCTCCAAGCTCAGGAATAGTCCATGCTCCTAAGCAGGTAATCAAGCAAAAGCAGCAGAGAATGTGCACAGCTGAACAAAACTCAAATGAAGGACAAAAGCATACAAGAGAGGGAAATAAGGACAGATGACCAAGAGGAATATAGAGACATTGTCCAAGAATGCAGGGAAGTGACACTCTTTTGTTTCACTGGGCCAGGGATCATGCAAATAAGTCTTTCAAAAACCCAGCCTCTAGAATCACTGAATGCCTGTAGAGCTGTAAGTAGCCACTCACAAGTTGGACTAGCTCAAAACCCATTCTGAACTATACCGGGAACTACAATAACTCTCATTTGCCTGGCCAGGCATGCCTCTACCTTGTGCATGCCCTCTTCATAATGACTAATCCTTCAAGGTGTGGAGCATTTCCTGTGACTACCGGCATGCAGCTTGAGCTTGCAGTTTAGACATTTTCAGCAACAATGATTGTCAGCCCACAGTGGAATAAAAGACTCCAAATGGTTAGAGATATTAGCAAAAGCTAACAGTAAGAGCAGTATGACTGACATGGTTATATAATCTTTTGTATGGCATCATGATCTCTTATCAAGTATTAGTGATTTGAACATGTACGACCTTTTTCATTCCAGCAGAGCAATATAATAAGTGTTTATGTAATGACCAATCTAGGCAAAGAGTAACAGTAAAATAAATCTATTACCCAAAATCATATCTAGTAAAGGATAACTTAATATTGTCATCTGCATAGCCAGTCAGATAACAGCATTGTAGATGTCTTAATATAAGCATTTTGTAAGGAGACTGGAATGACTGTAGATACAAGATGTAAACAAAAGTTTTCTATACACTTGAGTCTTCTATATTTAGTTGAATCATTTGAGTCAGAGTCTGAGAGTATGGAAAAAAAAAAAGATAGGCTAGAATATTCAATTATCACTTCATTCTGATTGTTTTCTTTGTGATATTGTTTTAAAATTAATCTATAATATCAATAGTCTTAGATAACAGAAATATATTTAAGAATTTTTATGAAAATAGTTCAAAAGTTTACCTAATTTTCTGAATAAGTAAAGGTTTTTTTCAAATAATCCCTGGGCAGAGGATAGGCAAAAGAGGTTACATCTGGCCTTCAAAATGCAGAACACGGAATGAATTTCATACATTGCAATAGTGTCAAGATCAAAGTGATCATTTGGTGTTCAGATATTTCTCTTAAATAGCTGTCATTGAAATAATCTGTCAAAAATCAAACCATAAAAAATGTTGGGGAAATATGTATGGAACACACTTAGTATTGACTTTTTTTTTTTTTTGAGTAAAAGAAGTAATAAAAATATGGGAGGAATAGAAGCATCGCTATTATTTTTAGAGGAGTATTTCTATTTTTTTCAAACTATGTTCATTTCTGATTTCATAAAGTGAAATATTTTTTTAATTTCCATTTTCTTTAACAAACCCCAAATTCTACCAGACTTTGATTACATTTATCATACACGTAATTCTTGATCCTGCTGTGACACACATCACTGGTTGAGGTGAAATCTTTATGCAAGTGATTTTGATTAAGTGCAGTTTTATTCAGGAGTTTTAGATACCTCATCTAGCTGATGAGCATCAAATTTATAGTCTGTGTCTAGTGCTACCATACAGATTTCTTTATTCCATTCTGTTCTTGTTCTGGTTTGGTGAGGATGAAAGGTTCTAAGATTGTGGTTAAAGACCATATACAAGAAAAGTCTGCAATTGTCAGCAGCTTATGGTGTCTACTCAAAATGTAAAGTACAACACTGGTAAATAAAATGTAGAAAAGAGTTTGCCTGCTTCAGTCTATCTATGTGTCATAATTTTTAATTTTGTGAAATAACCATGAGCAACAGAATTAGTAATGCACTTTCCTCTCTTCAGAATGCAGCACTATTCTTCCACTGGATCTGGAAACTTCCTTTTAAATAATAAGCAATTTCTTGCTGGAAAACAAGCAGTGACCTTTTATTTATTTGACAGATGAGTCTATAAATGCAATTTAGTCTTGTGAGACATGACATTGACAAGCTCTCTGGAATCTCAACTGGACAAAATTTCACTAAATGGAATTTTTTTTTTTTTTTAATCTATAAACATGAAAGTCACAGAAAGGTTGAACTCTGCAGAAACCTACACCATCTTAATAACTCTTTTTTAATGACTAACAATATTTTCCTTATATACATAAACCCTCTAATTATAGACTTTGGGATCATATTAAACTGTTATTTTATTTCCTCCATTTCACATTGTTTGCAATGAGTACAAGTTCTGTTGAGGTAAGAGTACAATGAAGCACACAGGCTGTAAAATTAAAAGCTTTTTAAAAGCTGCATATGAAAATTCCTTTTAACTGAAATTCTCTATTCAGAATTGAAGTGTATTAGAAACAACTGAACTAACAAGGACCTAATTCTGCTTGACTTGATTGCCCTTCAGTCAGTTCAACTGTGTGAAGTTTCACATTTCAAGATCCTTCTTTCTTGCTCCAGTATAAATGCATAATTACAAAAGATACAATTGAAAATCATAGAAAGGGCTTGGAGTAGCAGTTGATTGCTATGTAATTCTTCAGATCTCCAACTGAAAAATGAAGTCCTCACTGTGAAGTGGAAAAAAATGAACATTATGTATATGAGTACCAACAAAATGAATGCATGTATTTTATATGTATATACAAATAAATTGGGGAAATCACAGCATGCCAAAGTTTAGTTACAGGTCAGCAACAAAAGTTCAAGATGCAGATGGATTTCTTTCACTGCAACCTCCTTTTTATTTTTGCATTACAAAGAAAATAATTTTTAATCTCTCTCTCAAAGACACAGCATGCCATTTTCTCATTAGTTTTCAACTGTGATTTTATTACTCAGGTAATGTTTTTTAAGGGCTATTTTTTCTAGTAATCCTGACCAACAGAGTGAGATGAAATAATATTTTTATGTTACATGTGAAATTGATTTAGTTATTTTCTTCTCTTTCTTCTATATTTGGTAATTGCAGTTAAACCGGTGTTTAAAAATTGTTGATATCTAAAATTCTTTCTGATATTAACAAGAATCATAGTAAATATTTATCTTTAATATTCTCTTAGTTAATAAAGATGTTAAATAATTATATGAAATAACAACAAAAAGTACTTTCTTTTGAGATTGTTCTTCACTATATTCCTTTTCATATTAAAAAAATCAGGATGTCTATGACCTCTTACCACCTTTCCTGAAGAAGTATATATATTACATATAACGAAGACCAAGGTTTATGATAAGTACAGGTAAAATGAAATATATTTAGTGGTCCTTGGCAAGATTTAACACCTTTGATGTATATGCGAAAGTTTCCAGTTTTAACATAACTAATTGTCTTTTTTAAAGAAATAAAATAAAAATTGCTGGCCTTACTGTTCTCATCTCAAAGGACAATCAATGTTCTTGACCATGACTTAATTTCTTTATAGATCTCTACATTGTGTCTATAGATATAGCCATAGCATCTGAACTGTAGAAAAATGTGCCAGCTTACTTTTCAACTCTATTGGTTCCTAACCTTTCATGAGCACTTAATTCCTCACATAGAGAGAAACAGCCATGCTGTAGAAGCCTGTGGACCATGAAGGGTAATTGGATAAGATCTTTTGAAAGATTTACAAGCCTGCCAAGGATTTTGCCAGCTTTAAAGCTGACTGATTCAGTGTGAAAAGATCTGAACAATTCTGACCTAAAGGTTTAAAGAGAGACCTTTTCTGTGAAAGTGTAATTTAGAGCCTGTAATAAAACCGTACAGAAAAACACCACAAGGAAGAAAACAGCCATAAATTCTATAGTTTAATATTACATTACAGGACACTTTTCGGTGACATATCCTCTTATCTTGCAACACACTTCTGCTGCCTCAAGCTGTTTTTAATTGTTTCTTTTAAGGGTTACAATGGTATCTCATCAATAAAAGGGTAATAAGAAAGCCACTTGTTTAATACAGCTGAGAATGTTGACTTGCTTTCTCTCTCCCTGTACATAAACATGCATGAAGTTAAGAACAGGTTTTTGCACAGTGCCATAAATAAGAAATAAGGGGAAGAATCACAAAGAATATTAGGCAATTTATGTGGAAAGTGTACATTCTCAAAATTCCTGTTTAATATCTGTACAACCTTGAATACTCCATATGTACTCAGTGGTAAATTTCCCTGTGATCCTTCATTTCTACTGCTGTATTACATACAATGAGAAGTACAATATGAATTTTGTCTGGAACATCTTTGAGATCTGCTTGTGTAAACTGTTATAAACATATATCTATATAGTAAAGACCTCTGCATTTCCACCATTTGTTTGGGTAATATTCAGATAGTTTAAAAAATCAAATTACACATAATTGTCATTGGTTTTAAAGAAGGGGACTAGTTCTCTGTTTCTTTTCATATCTGTGATTAAGTAATTCCTGGGCAAAATGCGTGCACAGGGACAGGGTCTCATTGGAGTGTCATGTGTGCTGATTTTCACTGCTTAGACAGAAAATACCACTGGTTTCACAGATGTCCTAGGACTTTTCTTCCATATGTTTTTGTTTCCAATCTTCAGATAGTATTTCCCATTTTTCCCCATTTCTTCTGACTGTAGTCCTTTCAGAGTTGTTATTCTTGTGTTCTAACTTTATGGTTGTCCTGGTTTGAGTTAGAACTAATTCTGTTCAGTGATTTTACTTTTCAGCTCAGTCTCTTCTAATTAATTGCACTTCCTGAAGTTAGCAGCCTGTTTTCACAGGCAGTGTCTGCTTCTAGCAGTGATAACACCCCATGTTTAGAGTTATTACCAAGGATTGGTGTGCAAAACTAGGTCACTGCTAATTCTTGTGTACCATGCAGAAAGTAAAGAAGCTGCACCTGCAGGGAGGCGCAGACAGGACAGATAACCCTAAACTGACCAACGAGGTATTCCATCCCATATCCATTATATTCAGTATAAATCTGAGGGATCTCACAAGGATCGAGGTCTCTTCTTCTATGGCCAGCATCCAAGGAGGACTCATTCTGTTCTGCCTTCAATCCCAACCCATGCATTCCTGAATCCAGTTCCAGAATACAGCTCCTGATCTGGGTTCCCGAGCAGTCTGGGACTTTCCTGGTGTGTGCTCTGCAGCATCAGTGGTGACAGTGATGTAATTGCCATCAGGGGGGTTGAGTTCGCTGCTGATTTTGTATAAATTTTTATATATTCCATTTTATTATTGTTATTTTCTGGTTTAGTTTTCTTTTCCAACCCATAATTCTCCCCTATTCCCTTTCTCTTTGAGGGAGACCACAGACTCCTGTTTGAATTGCACTGGTGTGACTGACACCCCTCTTGGACAGCCAGGAACAATGTGGTGGGGAGTGTAAAGTATATCCAGAGATAATCAAAACATGGACCTGCAGTGCTGGCTGAAGCGTTAATCTTATGAGGGAAAGATCAAAGTGTAACTGTGAGATACAGGGGAAATCTCTGGGGCACTTCCAAATGGAAAAAAAAAAAACCATCAGAGACTTCACCACAACACTTAGAGAAGCACTGGGAGAGAGACAGTGAATCTACTTGGAAAGAGTAGACTGAATTAATTTATTTGGGTTTTTTTTTTTTTCCTTATGAAATTGAGAAAAGTACGCTTCATTGTGATTGGATGTATGCTGGCATGTACTGTAATTCTAGCAGTACAATTCCATAGGTGTCAAAATATAGGAAAGCAGGCTGGAATATAACCCCAGGGATAAAAATTAGGAGTTTATTGTTTTCCTGAAATAAATATAGTTTCTATAAATGTATGTACCTATCAATTCCTAGACATATTTTTCTAAAATAACTGAAGCTACCTAAGTATGAAGGGAATGAGGATTAGCTTTGTAACAGATGAGATCTCCTCTCTCCTTTCACACTCTGGCAAAATTTAGACAAAATGGCACATGGTAAAGGTGGCAGTTACGTATAATTTATTTGATTTTTCATTTTCAGTGGATAAAGCTTCAGAGTGAAGGATTACAAGAGTCAGATTTGACAAACATCATCATGGAAATAATTAGAGTTTGACATTTTGCAGGTGTTCTGTGACATGATGATTGCTGCTTTAGGAATGTTCTAAAGTGTAATTAAATCGCAACTCTTACCATCAGACCATAAATCATTGTCTGCAGTTCAGTGGGATATCTTCAGACCATACATTTTAGAGGAATTAATGTATTTTATCATATTGTGTACCTTTAGGGAGCCTTAATCATTAAATAATTGCATTAATAATTGGGAGGAGACATACATTAGATGTGCTTAATGGATCGGGTTATTGACACTCTAAATCAAAGGAATTACGCTGCATTTGTTTTGCTACGATTAGGTGCATTTGTGGTGGCAAAAAGACATTCTACTATACAATACTATGTAAGGTGGCCTTTATCATCTTTCTTAAAATTTTTTAATAAGTAAACTATGTATTATAGCATAGAAGCTAAAAATTTTGTACTCTGAATCACAGAAATACTGTAACATTGTGCAAGCTTGCAGCTCTTCATCCAGATGGAAGAACGCCTTGCTAAACAGCATTTACACTTACCCAGCTATATTCCTTTTGCACTAGAAGTACATTGTACTCCATTTTAAAGAATCCAGAGAAAATCTGCCTTCTCTGAAAGTGAAACCTGGCATTCAAACCTCACCTAATCAGTGCCCTTTAAAGATTATGCTGAATGTTAGCATTCAACTTGACTCTGTTGTCTATGGAGACTTGCAGCTAGTGGGCAACCAACTGAAAATATAATGAGTCTTAAGGCTGCTCCAAAAAAAGCATGGCACAGGTGGAGCACTGGAGAATACAGCAGAGTGACTGGATGCTTCCAGAGTCAATCACTGGCAACCAATTTCTCTGCAAACTCACTGTTTTGCATAAAGAAGAGTGAGGTATAAAACTCAGAGTCGTGCTTACCATGTTGAATAACTGTGGTAGACTGACCTTTGCTAAAGGCTTCTCTCCCACCCAGCCACTTCCTCAATCACTCTCTTCAGTGGTGGAAAGGAAGAAAATAGGACATGAAAGCTCATGGGTCAAGATAAAGAGAGGGAGATTAGAGACAATTTGCCTTGTCTCTAATTTCTTGTCTTCACCCCGTGTCAAAATTTGATCAGACAGGCATTTGACATAGGTTAATAATCCCAGATATTACAAAATAATTTTTACGGTGTACTAATCCACAGTTTGGTATGTGAAAAACCATCATTACCCAGGAGCACCAGGAGTTTTTTTGTGTTTTGGGAAAAAAAGGAAAGCCTTTTAGACCTTGATGGTTTGCTGTTTCTGGGTAGTCACTTATGTGGTCGATTTGGCAGAAACTTCATGAGAAGACTGGGTGCTGATATATCCAGGTGAGCTACCCCTTGTCAAAGTCTTCTAAAGGCAGATTCAAAAGGTCAAGAAACTTGTCAGATAAAATATTGAAGTGTCCAGGTGAAGCAGAAAGAAACATCCTTGGAAATTATTAGGATACAGGGATTTAAATGCTTTAATGTCACTCTAATCATACTTCCTAGACTTCTTTTAGGACTTCCATATTTGTACTTAAAATTTTAGGCTTGTAGACACTAATTTTTTTTTTTTTTTTTTTCTGTCATAGCAACTGGTTTTGATATTGCAAGCTTACTACATTTTCTAGTTTTGTCAAAGAATATAGTATGTTCACCCACAGCCAAATTTCTGCAGCTACAGATCTAAATTTTGATGACTTCTCATCACAAAAGAAAACCCCACAGAGAGCCCTGTATTTTACAATTTCCTAAGGACTTGTCTTTTTCTTCTTCATTTCCAGCAGACAACACTAACTGAAAAATGTGCTTATTGAATACTGTCTCTCTTGGGTTGTGACTTTCTTAGTAATCATTAATGCTGTACCAAAGCACAGAACAGGAATTATAGTCATGATTGGGGAATATTTTTAAAATGTAAATTTGTCATCATGTATATTCCAAAATGAAAAGATCACAGTGTAGTCTTCTGCTTCTGCATGGCCTTAGCTATAGCACATTTAAGTAGAAGTTTCTTTTCTAATTTTATTAATTTTGAGTATTATTCAGAAAGTGAGTTTCAGATACTTCCCGGATATTTGCCTCTATTTTATTAATCTTTTTGACATATTTGAGCCATTTCTTTTCCCTCATGACTTGCAGAATTCCTCTATTTTAGCAAAAGTATGTCTGCTGCTGTGAGATTGTAGTACCTCTGCAGAAATATGAATTGCTCCCAACATTCATAGGCTTTGCCTCATTCATTTTTCCACAATTATCTATGTTTCAGAAGCAGGAGTTCTATATATTCAACTCATAGCTTTATTTTTTTTCTTATTTGTGGACCCTGACTATATACCTTTCTTCCAGTTAAATCACTCTAACTTCCTATAAGTACCAATCTAATTCAGCAGCTTTCTTACATTTGCAGTTGATGAGGGAAGATGCATCAGAATTATTCTCCTTATTTCCTAATGTTCATTAAAATTTTCCCTAGGTAGCCAAAAAAAGTAGTTTTAAATAAGTGATGAGGGTACAGTGTTTCAGGACACCCTTGTTATTCTGCAGGGTGACACATGATATATATATATAGATATATATATATATATAGGAAACACCTATATAGGAAGCAGTTGAGTTTAGTAAAAGTGTAGGATTATTTAGAGATAACTAAAAACCTGATGTCAGCAATGCTGACATCGCACCCGAAGAGGCAGAGCATATAAAGTTACTGTTAATATAATCTTCTGGACTGAGGCTGACCCAGCTACTGTTTGGAAATTGGGGTGAATAGCTGCAGATCTGCTCAGGGCTCAGGCTGCACTGCCTCACACACAATGAGCACAGTGCTGTGTGTGGACAGGTTATCTCCCAGCACAGTGTACAGATCTGTGGATATACCAATGACCTTGTGATGTGACTGTTTCCTCAACCTCTGCGCCCTCGAGTCTGTAAAGCAACAGCTCTTCAAGATACATTAGGGACTTTTTTTTCTGGTTTGGCTTTCTGATGAACATGTGTGGAAATATCTTGTACAGGACTTGACTTATGACAGCTGAGAGTATTCTTATCCAAAGAAAGAAAAGCTGTGATCAAAAGCATTCTGACCTCTGCACCGTGCATGATGTCTCAAATGTATCCTGATAAGAAGATTCCTAGGAATAGTAAGTAGATTTTAAGGCTAGCTAGCCTGAACCCTTGCACAGAGTAAGTAATAAGATTTCATTCTGCAATTCCTTCAAAACCCAGAAAATTACACTAGTGTTTAACTCCTATGTGAAAGATAAAATATTCTGAATTCACTGTCACACTTAACTCATTTTCCAGCTGAAGTTAACACTACTGATAGGGAAGGATAAGATGTGAACTCAGAACAATGGATGTGATAGGGGTACCTTCACTGTAGCACATCATGAAGAGTAGCAAACCAGAAGGCTGTTATTATGCTGGCAACCTATTTTGCACTGTTTCTTTGTTTTCTACCCAGCACTCATTATATGGCATTTAATAATTTTTAACTGCTGTCCTGAAAATGTCATTTGTTTTGATGTGAACAAATAATCTCAAATACTTTGTTTTATAAAATTGAAAGTGTTTCTCTTTAGTTTTTAGCATAACAATCCGGTTACCTCATCATATACTAAATAATATGTATCAATGAATTCTGAACCAGTGTAAGGGATTGAATACATAGAATGCATGAGTTTCTTAAGTATGAAAAAAAAAGTCCAGGTTTATTTAATGGGCAGTTTATTTCTGAGTACAGGTCAAATGTGAGGAAGTATAAAATATGAGGATGTTAGATCATGTAGGAAAAAGGCCTGAATGAGAAGTAAACTAACTGGTAAGGGGAGTTTGATCTACAAAGGTTTTGCACTATCCACTTACAAGACCTTAAAATTAAAATTGTACAGAGTGCCAGTCAAGTCTTGACCTAATCATTTTTTCCCAAAACGCATTCTCCTTCATTGAACACATCTGGTTGTTTCCTTTTCTATTGGTGGAACACTGGGTCATACATGAATTGTCTTTTAATTGTGTCTATTTAATTAAGATTTTAATCCTAATGTTAGATATTAATTATACAGGTAATTTGTCAGCTACTATTACAAACATAATTATACTCTTAACTGTCTCAAACAACATCATTTTAAGAAATGGGAAAGGAGTAAAAATTAAAATATGCACATTGTTCCTCTTATACTGCTGAATAACAAATCTTCTGTCCTGAAGGTCAAATTCCCTTTTGTGACAGCTTTCCATAGAAATCTTTTGTTTCTTTTTGCTTCTCTTTGGTTTTCTCTAAATACAAGAGGTCATGTACCTCTAGTTGCACTTCCACAACTGTGTCAAGTAAATACTTAAATGTCTCATGCTAATAAAGTATAAAATTAATAAAAAAACTGAGTAATTTATGACTTTGTTACTGACAACAGTTTGGGAGGATTTTTACACATCCTTTTAAATCCCCCTTCAGAATTCTTTTAGTTTTTACTTGTTAACATGAAAGCTATAATCAGAATTTTCTTATATTTCCTGTAAGAAAAAAAAAAAAAGGCAAAACTGGTGCAGTTTACATGCATCTCTTAAGGCAAAGGTAGAAATAGCTTCAAGCAACATTATGTTTGTAATTACACTGCTATAAACTTGGACTAATTCTGTGTCTTTGAAAGAAAGCAACTTCTTTATATTTCTTTGAAATCATTGAAGAATTTTTAAAACAATATATTTTTTCCTTTATATTTTCTTTACTGGAGACATTTACTACTTATATAGCTTATGTATAAGAGGGTTGTCAGGTTGAGCTCTTTTCTTTCAGAGTTTGATATCATAAAGAATAACTAAATGGAGCAGAAAGCCTAAAACTCTTCAATAAAGCAAATAAGTTTTAATATCCAATATTCTTTCTGATGCAAGTCATATCTACAGTACTTCAGAGGAAAAAATATTTTATAGGAACTCTCATGCATCCTCTCCTGTGTTCTTTGAGTAGGTTCTCATTTGTCTGTCCTACTATTACAGTCACCTTGTTCTTTCTTCCAGTCCCCTAATATTTATTTCTCTTCAGAACACATCAAATCTGCAATTAGGAGTACATCTTTTTTCCTTCCTGTTGCTTTTACTATATTTCTCCTTGTCATCTCTTTGAGTATTTGTCTCTCTGCTTAACTATACATAGGCATCTACATCCTTTATTAGATCTAAATATATGCTCTTCTGAAAACTAAAGACAGAAACCCAAATTTGATACAGACATTGTGATGTTTTATTTTTAGAAGTTTCTACATATCAGAGCACTATGTAAGCATACAAATGATACAGATCAAGAAGCAGTATAGTGACATTGCTTCAGCAGTTAGCACAGGCTAACCAACCCTGTGAATCATATTCTCTGAATCCAAATGGCAAATAAAATACATATACTACTTCCAGTACTCAGCCCAGTTAGGCATGGCACTGCAGTGAATTGCTGCAAGCAGGTTTTCTGCAGTCTGAAGTCTCTGAGATACATGTGTCTGTGAGTTTGCCTGGAAAAAGTCAGATTTTGAAGATGAGTTTAGCAGAGGTCATTATTCTGAGAAAGATGATGTGTATGTTAATCAACAGAAAATATTAAAGATGAGGATTGAACCCTCAGGCTTTCCCTCAATGAAGAAGCACAGTGGAATTCAAGATAGACTGTTTTGAAGATGAGAAAATTGTTTTTCAGTCTTTATTTTGATTGATTTGGAGTAGGTTCTTGAATCCCAACTCCAGCCTTCCAAATCGGCTCCCTATTTGGCAAGCTATGGGGTGTTTTGAGATAGCTTATTCTTAGTGAATCTCCTTGGATGAATTTATTTAACTTCATACAAAATATGTAGTATCTGGGGGACATGATTTAAACCATATATAGTACCTGGTGGACATGATTTAAACCTGGTGTCTCTTGTGTTCCAGCTGAAGCTTGTCAACTCAAGGAGAGATTACAGAACTGTGAAATCAGTTTTGTGTTTTCTTTTTGTGTTTCTTATGGGATGATTCCAACACCAACAAGTAATGTCAGGAAGGGATTTCTGCCTTAAAATAACCTGTATTTGTGGTCTGAGCATGTTCTACATCTCCTCTGGTAGAGCTGGGAATTACACCTCTGAATGTTATTACAGCATGACATGGACCCAACTCTCTTCCCAACTCTCTGTAATTAGGAGGAATCTCAGTGCAACTCATGTTTCATGGGCTATAGCTTGTCCATGTTGCATTAAAAATTGGTCCCTAGCCTTACAAGATGAATGTCACTGATTGCCTCCAGGCTAGTGAGGGCTAGCCTCCTATGTTGCAGAATTTTCCTTAAGGGAGTTAGTTGGTGTGGTACAAAATATGGCCAGGGAGTAAACGAAGGGCAGTTTCAATGCTCAAGGGCTCAGTGCTTCAGCTGACTCCCTAGCACTTGTCAACCTAGTAGCATAGATGTCCCTGGAGTGCTCCTCTCTTTGTGCCTCCAAGGTGCTTGAGGAAGAGCAGGTAGGACAGTATGTAGTTTGTAAATCCCTGTAAACATGGTTGTGAAATAATCTTGATGGCCATGAACAGGATGTTGCCTGGGGATTTGTGGGCATATCTGAATGCAGAGGCTCAGCTCCCAGCCTACCTGCTTTGCAGAAGCTGTTTGCATAAGTAATGCAAGAGCCCTGAAGATGCCCAGCAGCTGAAACAACTCCTGAGGACCTACTTTTTAGACCTAGGCAACTACTGACAGATAAATGGCACTATTGTGTTCTAATGAGTCCCAGCTAACAATTCAAGTTATTGAGGTCTGAGGCTGGTAAGCTTTTCAAAGAATCTAAAGTGAGATTTAGGCCAACACTAAAAATCCAGTGAGGTCCCAAAATATTCTGAATATATGATACCTTTGGTTCTTTTTAAAATGTCACCTTAGTGTGAATTGCTATCAGCTGTGAAGAAATAAATTTTATGACTCTAGTGCAAAGCACACATTATATTTGTTCTTTGTAAGAACAAAAGCTCTAATGGAAAAAAGTGCTCTTTTCTATTTCACACACAAAGCATTGCTAGTCTGAGGCTGAAGTGGGTGCAAGGTATCCATTTGAGTTTAATTACCCAACCAGGCTGAGCACAGCCAGTCCAACAAAACCCCAGCTATAGTTTTTAATTGCCTTAAATGAGCTCCTAACTAACTATGTGGAGTTAAACCACAGCACAGAGAACACAATATAAGTACATAGAAACTCTGAACACTCAGGGCTCTAGAGTGTTCAATTAAACTTTCCTTGATTATTCAATAGAACAGAAGTGTGCAAATTAAAGGCTTTCATGCTACAGCAGGCTACGACCTCATTCTCAAATTTCAATATCGCAATGGAAGTTAATTAAGATATTCCCCATACAAAGCAGAGGTAAGTTTTGTTCCAAATACCTCATATAGGCATCTCTCCTGCTGTTAAGTGAATGGCTCCTGGTGAATCAAAATAAATACTGTTCTGGCATAGACTCACTTTTATTGTGTACACTGTGAGAAAGTAACAGTATGAAATCATTAAAACATTTAACTCACCATGCTGAAATACCGTTGCTAAAAAGCATTGTTCTCGTTGCATTCAGATTGTAAAGAGTCTGAAAAATAGTCTGGGGAGGACTTACACTAATTCCTCATTCTGTGATAGACAGACACTCAGTTTGAATAGGAAAAAATTGCATTTCCTCAGGTATGAATAATCACCATACCTGGTGGTACAAAAACAGCAAAATCCATATGCAGTAGAAAGGACAGCTTCATTTCAGGATATCTATTGGTTCATATGGTGTCAGGAAATCTGGTTTTACTAATAACTGCAGAGTACACTGGAGTCACTGCATGAAAAATTTTTTAAGCTTAATTATATGAACAGAATGCCAAACATGTTGGACATGGTCATGTAAATAATACTGGTTTTGTCATTTATAGAATCATAGAATAGTTTTGGCTGGAAGACACCTTCAAGGTCATCAAGTCCAACCTTATTGCTAGCCCTATCAAAAACTACTAAACGATGTCCCTAAGCACAACATCTAAACACTTCCAGGAATGGTGACTCCACCACCTCCCTCGGCAGGCCATTCCAATGCCTGACAACCCTTTCTGTAAAGAAATGCTCCTATACAATTTCTCTGTGTGACTTGATGATATTCTTATACTCATTATGAGTCATCTATACTTTGTTTAGAACCACTGAAATGTATTAATGTCATTTTAAAAATTGCACTAATATGATAGGATTCTTAGAAAATATAATTATTTAATCACAGTGACATACTTTTCATAACAAAAGTTTTTTTTATACTCTTGTAACAATTTGTGCACCTGTTTAAATTATGTCTCACCTTACATTGCTAATTATGATGTAAACAGTATATTGCTGCTTTGTTTTCAAGTTATTTATAAAGAATTATTAGTGAAATAAGTAATTGAAAACAAAGAGACTTCTTAATTTTATTATGCATTTTGTTTGACCACAATCATGTAGGCAGACTGAGAAAGCCATGTCACTTTAAATTTTTGCCTCAATTATTAGACAAATTTATCTGTTGCCTCAGATTGTGCCTTTCTTTGTCATTTCCCTAGTCTTCCATTATCTTATCATTGTCTTTTATCTCCTGTCCAAAAAGTGACATTGGAAGCTGATGTTTTGGTACTATTTGTTGACTGAACATCAGATCAGTCAACATCAGCTTTTTTTTTTTTTTCAGAATGAAACTTACAATTTAATTTCAGATAATTAAAAAATAAGAGTTCAACACTGACACAAGATCCCAATATCTTCTTCATGAAGTATATAAGCTTAAATCATCCTCAAGGCATCTAAAATCTATGCATTGTAATCTCTGATTTTTAGGCACATACATGCTGCAAGAGATCTGACTAATCTCAGTGAGGACAGAAATCTCAGTTTAGCTTAAATACACTTCAGCAGGCTAAGACTATATATACGGATGTTTTACTTCTGAACATTTACATTTGGCATATTTTGTAAAAAGATTAGTATTTTCATCCTCAAATTAGTTCATGTATTATAAACTTCAATTGCATAAACACATTCAGATATAATTTTGTGATAATTCTTTGAAATTTGTGAGCAACTGCACACAAAATATGTCATTAAATAACTATGTAAATAACAAAGGTAACTTTCAAATGTGTCCTAACTCAAGACTGAAAAAAACCTCCATAAATATTGGTCCAGTATCTATGATGTTAGGACATGTTAAGCAGCTTAGGAGGAGAAGCATGCCTACTTCTTCATAGGCTTATTATAAAGATTAGAATAGGTACAAGGAATTAAGTTTATAATGCTAACACTACTTAACAGCAGTGAAGATATGAACACGTAGTGGCTGTGTACCAGTGTGTAGGGGTAAATTAAATGTCTGCCAGGGATCAGGTCCCTACCAAATCTTTGTCCTGGTTAGTGGTATACTTTTGGCAATTCCCATTCAGAGGAGAGTCAATAAATGGTTGTTGTGGTCCCACATGAAGCCTCTTGATTGGAGCAACCAATGAAATCAACAGCTGTTGTGTGTACTTTCTCCCTCAATGTTTGGGTGTTAGATCATGTTATCACAGAACAGCACAGACCTTTTCTCAGCCTGTTCAATCGTGACAGTATAGTTCACACATTTTTTTTTAAAAAACAGACTGTGCAGAGACACCAAAGTCAGAGGAGAATTAGATTAAGAAAAAAAAAACCAAAACAAAAAAATTCTCATAAGATACAATTAAGTTTGAGGTAAATATTTTACTTTGTGTGTATTTTTCATCTTTATATTTCACTTATTTTTTAAAGAGGGTTTTGATATAATCTGTGTGATCTGTACCTACATTATCTACGATATGACTTCTGGATGTAGACATAAGTCAATCTTCCTTTCTATAGCCTTTCTCTTCAGCTTGATGTGAGGTTCTTTGGTGGCATCATAGTCAATCAAATGTATAAAAGTACCTTTACAATCAAGCTGTGTGTGCAAATGGCATTTGCAACAATAAGCAGCTAAGACTAAAAGATGTAGCCTTCTATCTGTTTCATGTTTGGATGTGTATAATGTCAGCATTGGTCATTAGAGAGCCTCTCACAGACTACCCTGATAAAATGTGTATCAACCTTATGAGTTTAGTGCTATGAAATACTGGACTGGCAATATAAATGTTTCACTAGTTGGAAAATCAATAATGTAAAATATCTAGTCATTAAAATGTCTTGTGGAAAGAGACACTAATGCTAGGTGAGATACTGTATCTTTAGAGCTTGCTTAGACCAGAAAGAGTGAGGAATGAAAGCACATTCATTAAGTCAATAGATGATTCTCTAGGACACTTTTTTTTTTGAAGTTTCCTCCATGATATGATGTTTTCTTTAGAAATTGTAGTTGAGAAGCATTGTTTAATGTTCAGTCAGTCTAATGAATAACTATGCAATAACCACCCAACTGATGCTTAAGACTACAGCACAAATGTACAGAAATTATTTTATTTGTGCAATTTTGTAGTATTATGAAGCTGCTAATTAAAGTATTATTGCTAGCTTCCAATTTCTTTTATGAGTTAGCAGTAAGGTAATATTTTCAGGAAATCAACAGGCATTCTTTGTTAATATAGAACTAATGTTAAGGAACAGCTGTTCTCTTACCATTTTCAGCTGCCCCACTTAGAACAATCATCCTTTTTAATTGCTAAACCCCTGTCTTTTATTATATTTGATAGAAAATATTGATTTAATTTCCAGTCTTTTCTTTTTCTGACTTGTAAAATGTTTTATTTCTCTAATGCCCATTTACATGGTTTATTACCTTAATTCCTTTATTTAATCTCAAGAACACTAAAAATTATTATGAGATTAATTGTGCAGGGAAGTAATGTTTCTCCCTTGTAGTCTAAGCCATATACTTTCTCTACAGTCTTTTTGGTACAGAAAAGAAAAGAAAAAGGTGTCCTGAGAATTAGGAATTTCTTCTCAGTAATAATCATAGATTTATATGAAGATATAGTCTTGCTTCTCAAATTACTGCCACTGTAGCACATAATTGCTGAGCTCGTTGAATGTCTGAATATTACAAATACAAGTAAGAAATAAAATTGAGCCAAGGTGACCATTTCTTTCAATAAAGAGCAGTGAAATAGAATCCATAACATCTTATTCTTACTTGCTCATAACACGTTATTCCCACTTTCTGTTACGTGCTAACCATAAGTGATTTTTGGGCTTTATATCAAAACCTATGACACAGGTACAAAATTTTGGTATTCCCACTGACATTATTTGACAAGACTACTTCCCTGTTGTACATAATTGTCTTTTGGCATGTGCAGAAAAAAACGCTGATGAATTACTTCCTTGTAGCACCAAAATTTGCTCATATGTTGGATCAGGATTATAGGAATTGTCATGTTTAGTTGTACCATGGCAAAGTCATTATTCTGCCATTAAATGGCCCAGATACAGGAAATATTTCAGTCATCAGACAGTGTGCTTAAACAAAAAAGTTTTCCTCTAACATCATTATTATTATATGCCCTGAAGAATAAAAATTAATATCTATTTTATAATCTTTCTTTCTTTCTTTCTTTCTTTCTTTCTTTCTTTCTTTCTTTCT
>JANVCC010000021.1:19651840-19749233 GCA_025345505.1 Todiramphus chloris collaris
AGAAAGAAAGAAAGAAAGAAAGAAAGAAAGAAAGAAAGAAAGAAAGAAAGAAAGAAAGAAAGAAACTCTTATTTACAATGCAGAAAAATGATGGATGGATGTATATACAGGAAAGAAAATGCAGCAGGCAGAAAAACAAATTCTCTGATGTTAAAAATTGGTCCAGGACACTCTGTTTTATTTGTATTTGACTAGCATAGTTTTCAAGTGTAAGCATTAAGAGTGAAGTGCGTACACAAAACTGCACTTCTTGCCCCACAACAATGTGTAGTCTCTGTGGCAGCTCCCTCTAAATCCCTCAGTTCACCCCACAAAACAACTGTTCCATTGTTCTTAGAGCACATTAGTTGTCTGCAGTCTTCATCTCAGGTGTTCTTTGAATTCAGCAAGGCACTGAAGTACTACTCCAGGCCTTTGGCTGGTGATTCAGGACTACAGCAGGTGTAATTAGGCTCAGACATGCTGGTAGAGAATGCAGGAGTGCTCCTACAGTATGCATGCCCTTTAAATGAAGCTCCTGTTGTTAGAAAAGAGTCTGTTTTCAGCTTCCTGCCATTTTCATTGCAGCACAGGACTGTTCTGCAGCAGGGGATCCTTTTAGATAAGGGCAGTAAGAATTGACTACTATGGGTCAGCTTGACATGCTTTTTTAGGACCTGAGCAAGGAATTCAAGCAGAAAGATTTCAGGTTTTTGAAGCTACAAATACCTAGATTAACTCTTGATGTTTCCAGTGAGGATTTGCTGGTACTAAAACAGCACCAAAATAATTTGTGTTAAATGTTGGATGATTAGTATCACAAAAAGCAGAGCTTATATGTGAACTACTGGACTGTGTGAATATACTATATCAGTGTGCATGACACATTGTCTGAGGAACTTGCTTAGTATTAAGCTTTTGTCTGAGGAAAGCCCTAGTGGCATGTTGTCTGTAGATGTGTGTCTAAATTGTAACTGCCCTAATTTACATGAGTAACTGTTTCTGGTAAAGATAAATCTGTCTAATATGCATACAGATATTACTATGCTGTCCATTAAAGATAAAATCTCCTGATATGCCACCTTAAGAATATAGCTCATTGAAAATCTAATTTTCCTCATGAAAATTCAATGGAAGTATTTTTCTGTCCTTAGAGCACAACTCCAATTCCAGACTTTTTAGAAAAGCTATAATAGTTCACTTATACTCTGTGGATACAACATCCACTGAACTGATCATAGGGAGAGCAGAATATTTGCCTTCTTCAAAACCCAAACCAATTCTCTAAGAACACATATAACCTTGGTATATTCAGTTGCATAATAGCCTTTTATTCATTTGGGTCCATGTTCAACAGGGTACCAAAGGAGGTATATTACTTCAAATATGATCAAATGGTCCCACTGAAATTAAAGAGTGTGTGCCTGAAGTTAGCTACCTGTTGAAATTCCCTGGTGAATCTTAGCATATGAGACACTTTTGCAGAGACTTGATTTTTAATTAAGCTCTTTTATACCACTGTACCACTCTAGATTACTATTAAACACAGTATTAGAATTGTGCAGCCTGAGAAAATAATTTGATTGCCATATGGTATGTGCCATGTCAGCAAGAACTCTAACATGATCTCTTTTCTCAGTACTGGACTAAAACTCCTCTATCCTCTGCATACTTAAAGCGATGAATATAGGAGCACTAAATGTGAAATATTGTACGCAAAGAGACATAGTTAAAAACGTTCAGTTAAAAATACTAGGTGGTGATTGTATAGAAAGCAACACTGTTAGGCTTTGCTCTCAGGTGAATGTTGTTTAACAATATTATTATAAAAAAGCAGTCCTACAGCAACAGCACCTACTTCTCCTAATAAGTACATTATCCACTACTTTTGAATTAGCCTTATTAGAAAGGAAGAAACATTCTGAAATGAAATAAGCTTATGAAACCAGTAGGAAAAAAATGAAGCAGTCAGCAAACTACACAAGATGCTCCCTGCTTTTCTATTCCCTTCAGAGAATCTCTATTAAAAAAAAAAAAAAAAAGAATTTCTAGATGTCTCAGGGAGATTTAACCAACTCAACTATTTGTTCAAAATTAGCATGAAATGTAACATCTGATCCTCAAAAAAACCTTAAATATGGAATACAACTCTTGTATTTTGCAATCACAGGACTAGATATCATTCTTCCACCCACTCTAACCCTGTCTATCACGCTACAATTCAGTCAGAGTTCAAAATGACCATCAGAATCCCCAAATCCCAGACTTCATTTGTTAGCACTCCATCACTTTCACGATTAAGGCAGTCTGCGAAAATAGTGGTTGAGATGTTCTGAGTCTCACAATAGCAGGTAAATTGCAACCTTAATGTGCTGGTTGTAGAGGGGTAATGACAGTACAAATTGAGACCATATTTGTAATCTTTCTCTACAGCTGTATCAGGAAATGAGCCAGCTTGGAGCAAAATTCTAGGCAGAGGCTCTTCAATGAAACATGAAGACAGATTTAGACGGTCAGTTTTGGAGATAATACTGGTTTATTAGGCTGTTTATTTCTTTACTTTTGGATTTGGGACAAATTCGCTCATTGAAGTTTCAATCCTTTAATTAAACATAAGAAGGACACTGGGCACAAAATCCCCCCAAAGGCTGTTTGTTCAGTGTATAGAGCAGTGAGCCATAAGAGCACTGCTACAGTTTGCCAGCGCTTCAGCTTGTGCCCTTTTCCTGCCCAGTCTGTCGAGATGACAGGCCCCGTGGAGAAGACAGTGTGGGCGTGGTTTCATTTGCCAAATGCAGAGTTCTACATCTGATCTAATCACCCTAGGCCCCTTTCTAGGGTGCAGTTCTTTTTATCCTAATTTGTAGGTCTAAAATAAGTCAGATGGATTGTGCTTCAGAATTGCCTCTTTGTCTCCCTGGATTACACTCAGAGCCTGCAGTGAACAGCTCATGCTGTTGGCATCTCAGGTTAGGTGAGACAGCCCTGTCCTTTGTGCTGGTACAGAAGAGCATAATACACACACGGACCAGTTCTCAGTGTGGTGGGGCAGGCTACACTGTTGTAGTGCTGTATGTAACAGTAATATTTATTTCTTTTGTGATATCTAGCCATTACTGTAGGCTGCTTGTGGATTTTTTTCCCTTTGCTGATTTCATCTGTGTGTAAGCATTTGCACAGCAAAATAGATTAATAATAATTTTAAAATACCCTTTTTGTGTAGCATTTTACATCTGTGCTCACTGCCCACAGGATTTATGGGGGAGTAAAACACATAGGTATTGCATCATTGACTTTTAATCAGTAATGACAAAGTTGGCTTTTAGAATACTAATTCTGAGACAAGCATTTACATAGTATTTCCTGTCAAGTGACATCATCTTAGTACTAATAGTAACATTTCATGCCATAATTATTCTTTAAAGCAGAAATACCTGAAAAAGATCACTTAAAATAAAATAGAATTCTTAGTATCATAGAATAATAGAATGGTTTGAATTGGATGGGACATTTAAAGGTCATTTGGTCCAATCCCTCTGCTGTGAGGAGGGACATCTTCCACTAGATCAGGTTGCTCAGAACCTCATTCAACCTGGCCTTGAATGTCTCCAGGGATGGGACATCTACCACCTCTCTGGGCAACCTGTGCCAGTGTTTCACCACTCTCACTGAAAAAAATATCTTCCTTTTATATAGTCTAAATCCACGCTCTTTTATTTGAAAACCATTACCCCTTGTCCTGTTGCAACAGGCCCTGCTAAAAAGACCATTCCCATCTTTCTTATAGGTCCTCTTTAACTACTGCAAGGCAGTGATAGAGTCTTTCCAGAGCCTTCTTTTCTCCAGCCTGTATTCTCAGGAGTGGTATTCCAGCCATCTGATCATTTTCACCATCTTCAAAGGTTTTAATGCATATAAAGGGCTTTGTATGACTGCTTATCTCTTTTTAACAAGCCATTACAAAGGTGGTTCATTTATGTGGCAGATTTATGGTTCTTCTGTGGAATCCATCACTGCTTGTCTCCATTTTCATTGAAAGAACTGTATTGTGCTAGTTCAGAAAAACTGACATGAAGTTGTAAAATAATCAAAACAGTATACAGAGAAGACATCACTGGTTGTAGAAACTAATTACTTTTCAAAAAAATATTTTAATAACTCTTTTCCATGTTGCCCCTAAAAATGAAAGTGCAGACAAATTGCCTTTACTTTATACGAATGCTGCTCTTGACTTGCCCCCCCTCGTGGTTGATAAGTGCAGGATCACATTTTACACGGCCTCGATTCTCAGGGGGTAGCATCTGAAGTCATATTCTGTGGATGGGAATGCTATGAAATTCAGGAGAACCTGTCCTATGGTATTTTAATGCATTTTGTTTTTCCTATGCTGTGGCTTTTCTAGGCAAATTTCTCATTTAAAAGCAATGCAGATCTTCCGTAACTCAGCTAGTAAACCACAGATGGAGTCCAGCAGTCTTTCAAAGTCTCGCTTTCTCCTTGAGAGTCCTTACATTCTAATGTATAATCAGCTGGGTACTCCCTATAGTGCCATCCTTGCCAAAAAAGGGAATGGTTTTGCAGTATAACAGTAATTTCAGTAGATATGTGCCATCTATACAGTCCCTGAGGAAGAGGGTATCCTAAAGGAGATGGATACACTGACTCATCACTATTTTGCTCCACAGCAGCAGTACAAAGTAGGTTTTTTTTCTGTTTTGTTTTTTTCTGTTTTGTTTGTTTGTTTGTTTGTTTGTTTTTTTGTTTTTTTTTTTTTACAGGAGGGAAACTGTGATTCATAAGCATGTCTATGTTTTGTTGGGGATAATCCATTTAATCTGAATGATAAAATACACATAGGGATTCTAGGTGAGAAAGTAGCTGTGTTGCTTGCTTTATCAATAGATATGTAAAACAGAGTAACACATTCAGCTTTTTACTTTCTTTTTTTATAGCCTTATAGTACAACATAAGGTGAATGATTCTGCTATATTGCCCTTGTAACTAGGAGCAAGAATGTTTCACTGACCAAGGATTAGAGAACAGAGATTGGAGGGAATGAGTCCATTCTTTGTGATCGTAACAATGTACATTTTTATTTTCAAAGGATCTGTGTCTTTGTTGCATTCTCTTGTGGTAACCCTGAGATCTGGTAATTTATTAGCAAAGAGTCTTTTCATAACATAGTCCTGTCTTTGTGAGTCCATGACACTTGGAGGGTTGATCTCATGGTTTCCTCAGTTGTATGTTAATTTAAGTGACATATTAAAGCCTCAAGTCAGACTTGGATGTAGGCTTCAAAAGCTCAATTATTTTTATTTTTAATGTAACATTTATTTATAATATATTTTTGGTTGACATTGATAACTTGTTTTATGTTCAATTTTGAAGAAAGAGCCATAATGACATAGCTTGCCAGCTAATCTGAAAATTACTTGCCATGACTGGCAGCAAAGTAATGGGACAAATTTAACACTTTTAAAGAATAGATCTCTTGGACAAAAGAAATCAAGCAGACTTGATTTTTCTGTCAGAAATAGAGAAGTCAAGCCTTGGATCAATATTTGGAATATAAGAAATAGAAGCAACTTTCCTTTCTACCTCCTACCTCAGTTACCGTGAGGATTATGCTTCTATGACATCATGAATATTTCTTAAATATATATCAACAGCATTTTTAGTATTAAAAAAACCCCCAAAAAACTACATACTTTTGAACTCTGGCAGTTACTGAAATAACTGCAAGACACACTTCTTTCAATGAAAAATGTATCAACTTCTTCCTCTTTTTTGTGCTTAACTCCTTCAATTATTAAGAAACTTAGCAGTTAGGTGAGCAAATTACTGCAGCTAGTTGGCTGTCTGAGGGGGATAATGAAACTGTATGTGAGAAAGGGTGTTTGTATATTCGCTCTGCAGGCCGAAAAATATGTAAACCAAATGGTAGGTGGTATTCAGGCCAAGATGTGCTGTAAGAGTTCTTCATAGCGGTAAATAAAATAAAACACTTACCTTATGTAGTATTAGAATTTTAACTATTATGGGGGCAGTAGCTGTTTGGGGAAAAAAACCACAGATGTGTAGTCCTCTCAGTACATTGTCAGTGAAAATCTTACTTGAAATTGGCAAATGCCTTTCTGTGTGTGTGGAGGCAAAAGTTTGAAAGCATGTAATTTCTCCCATAGGCACTCTTCACTTGAAAGAACAGAGCAAGGCACTCCCCTACTATGAAACAGGGCATTTTGACTGCATTCAGCTGTGATTTTCAAAGCAACCCTCTCCATAAACATTGAAGTTCCCAATGTCTCTTGCACTGCAGTTAAAGAAGGGCTCTTCTGAAAGAGCAGGTAGAAACTCCTAATAAGAAAAACTGAGAAGGTATTTCTTAGATGTTAAGTCTTTTGGTAGTTTTCTGTTGAAATTAGTATCTAGTACCTGAAATGCACAAGTGGTTAGTAGTATTGCATTATAATGAGTGATGTTATCTGCAATTCAAATCCCCTTCCCCAGCGGGGGGGGGGGGGGGGGGGGGGGGGCGGGGTGTGTGGGAAAGGGAGAAGGAAATTCCACTGAATGCAAAGCTTGGATAGCAGACTTATATGCAGTTATACAAGTCACTGCCTTCTGCATTTTTATGGCTGAAAATCTTTATAAGCCATGCTGTACTTTCTCTGCTGCTCAGAAATAGGCAGTAAATCATCTAGACACTATACTGAATTTCTAGGACAGGTATATCTATTGGTAGATGTGATTGGATATTTAGTATTCTCAAAATCTTTTAATGTGCTTTGGTTAATATTGAGCCTTCTTGAACTTGTCTGTACATTATAGCTACTAAATTAGGCATTGTATTTGCATATTTCCCCAACTTACCTCAGCTGGAATCATCATTATTTGGGTAACGTAGCTTCCTGTCATATCTGGGAGGGATTCTTGTCATGCAGAATTAATTCAGACGCTCTGCTCATATTGGGTCTTTGAGCAAAAGATAGGTCTTTTTACATTAGTATAATGTGTTGGGTTTTTTCTTCATGTCTTTTTTTCAGCAGAAGTGAGTACCGTATGTAAAAAGGAGTTTGGATTTTCACTGAGTACCAGAGAAACAGCAGCAAGCGAGACAGAAATGAGCTGTCAGACCTCAGACTACTCTTTGAGTCCAGGTAACTGCTTCTGCCTTGTCCTGATTTAGTATAAAAGTGTGATATGTGGTGTACATCATCCTCTGCTCTGCTGTTTCCCAGTCTCCATGAAAGAGAACCTCCCTGATCCAAAAAACTGGAAAACAAGCACCTTGAACGATGAACCACACATCATATAACTCTGGAAGCAGCCTGTCATTTTGATCTGCCTTGTTGCCAATAGCATTATCAAAAGCAAAATCCTCAGTGTCTCTTTCCTTCCCAGGAGAACTGAAGTAAATAGTGAAAGTAACTTTGTTTGATCTGGTATTTTAGTGAAAGTCTTATTGCTTCTTGAAAAGAGACCAGTGTGATAGTTGGACTTGGAGGGTGGGAACTGAAATTTAACCAAGAGCAAAAGAGGAAAAGGACAAACTAAATTTTGCTTGATGTAATCCCCCCAACTGGCACATTGTATGTTCACAATTTAGAAGCTCTTCTGAGAAGTACTTTAAAAAATGAAAAAAAAGGAGCATAGCACTTAGATGTTTATATAAAAATACATATATTCTATATATATATTCCTGAAACAGCTACAATTTTCCAATGAAACACATTGTGTAGAAGTTGTTCTTTTTCACTAACACTGGCTTTTTCAAAGTAGAGGGCTCATTTATAAGACATACACAAAGAATGATATAAAAGTCTTATAACTATTATGTGCATAAGAAATGTCTTATATAGATAGATATCTTGAAAATAAAAATATTATCTTTCCAGGTAGAAATAGAGTAGAATATTTTTGTGTGTGTGATTTTAAAAAAAGAGCTCTGATATCTGTAATGTGGCATAAATTTAATTCAGCTATCAGATATCTTTTTCAGTCATGAGTCTGTCAAAGGGTAGCTTTCAGATTTCTGGGTTTTGGTAAGATGAAGATGTCTATCTTTGAATGCTGCAGAGACGAGGCACTGAAGTAGTATCTCTGTGAATGCTTGTCACAGTCTTATTCCAGGTTGGCTTGATTTTATTCTATTGCCTTTCTTCAGATGGGATTCTAAAACATTATTTTTGAAGCCTAAGAAAGTCATCTTGGTTTTCTCCAAAGTTGACAGTGAGATGTCCTTACGAGGAGCTGAAAGCTGAAGAAGGTCCTTCACTGCTCATGATCTGGGTCCCACAATGGGTATTGAAACAGTGAACATGCCAAAATATGCCTAGGTATGCACTAAAATGTTGCCTGTGTTATACAGAAAGCTCTGCTCATACAGCACTAATAGCTATGTCCTTTCTCAGGTGATGTTATTACTGGCCTAGCCAAGTAAAAGAAGCTGTGCACCACTGCAGTCAGTTCACACAAATTTTGTCTCTGCTGCTAAACAGGATGGTCAGAGAAAGATTTATGACCTCAAAACCTATAAACCTGCAGATATGTCATTGGACTTATCCAACAAAAGTCCAGGGAGAAGGAAGCTAAAAAAATGGTATAGATGATTGGGAAATCAGTGCTTGAAACCTCTCCTTGGACTTCTTCATGAAGTGTGGGCATATCTACAGGGCTGGCCAATAACAAACCACACCACAACCTAAAGTTATCTTTGCCCACTGTTTCTGGAAGCTGACTACAGTAATGAGGCTTAAAGCTGGAATTTTATTAATATATTGAGAAGTATACAAGCATTGAAGAAAAAAGCCAATAGTTTGTACTTTCACTACAATGCATTTAGTGGTTAATCACACATTGCTTCTTAGCAGTGCCAAACCCTCTAAGATTATAAGCTTATTTTCTTTGTGCTATTTGAATCCCTATTTTAAAATTTATAACAAATGAAAATGTGGTCTGTTTTTCAAACAACGGACTTAATTATGCTTTTCTAATACATCTATGCTGTCATCCCCTTTTTATTGATGTGTATTTAAATAAATTGTGAATTAATTTCAGAAGTATGTCTAAGTGGTAAAGACAATCTAGTAATCTTTTTTTTTTTTTTTTGTTTAAATTTTAGTTCAAGTAGAAGTCTTGCAGTATTTTCTTCTTACAGTAGATGGCAGATGAAGACTACATATTCCCTTGCAATTTAATTTTGTCAATATCTAAACAAGGGGGTTATCCCATTTTCTAAAATTATGTTATTAGTGTTTAGGAGCATCTGCATGTTAAAAGTCTTATTTCTTCTTAAACAATTTTGTTTTAAGTATCACTGAACTGTTACTGTTACAATGTTGGAAAATAATAATAAATAAATCACAGGTTAGAAAGAGAGTGGATTGGAATGAAATGATTTCTGCTGCATTAACCTTGAAGTCAAACTTGTTCATTTCTTATGTTTTCATTTTCCCAGAGTTAAGTAAGAGCAAAAATGTTTCTGTAAAACACCAGTGCTTTCAATAACAAGCACTATGTTAGATCTAGCAGGCAATACATTGCCTGAACCTGGTTTAATTTATTCTGGTAGATTTATGCAACAATACAGAACCTGTATTGATTAGACTAAAGCTGAAGCTGCAAAATTTTAAAAAACGAATTAAAGCATTACACATGTACTTTCAGTTGTAGGTAATGGAGTCATGGCAGACACTGTATGTGTCTCGTTGAGCCATTGATGACCTCATAGAAAAATGTAATTCTTATTTCCCCTGAAAGACCAAGAAAAAGTGAATCAGTCTGAAAATCAATAAGGGTTAGTGCACATACGAGTGACAGGAGAGAAGCATGGACATTAGTTTTTTTAAATCAGTTAACATTTTTCCAGTGGACATATTAATGTTTGCTTGCTGCTTTAGCTTTTAAGTTATTCCAGCTTTGTCAGACTTTTGCAGTGAGGGTTGTTCTATTATTTTTTTTTTTATATGTGCTCTTACACTGTGCTTATCATCCTAATACCTGAGTGCCTTATGATAATGCACTGAATAATTAACATCCACCACATATTTGTACTGTCAGCTTCCCCCAAGGAGACAAGTATGTGTGCGGGAGAGTTTCTTTTGGCAATTAAAGCAACGCACAGTGATATATGCTAGAGAGGGCACACTCCAAGAAATATGCCTTGTAATTAGAGCGATCTGATGATTCTTTAATTCCTGTGGTAGGACTTCTAGTTTTTTGTTAGCTGCATTTTCTGTGTATTTGGGTCTTCTGTAAAATGGTGAAGCAACATTGTCTCATGAGAGCATATTTATTGAAATTTTAACTCATGGGTGTGAATTCAGAAATGGTGCATGCTTATATAATAGGCTTGCAATGAAATCAGTAGAATTACAATGGGAATTGGAAGGAACTTCTGTACTGCTCTCTATGCAATTTATATTTCATTAATTGCTGCAGTCTTGCTGTGCCAGTATTATTCAAAAAAATATTTAAAGTTGTACTGCAGGAAGCAAGTATGTTATCTTGAAAATGCATCCTGTTTTCTTTTTTTTTTTTTCTTTCAGCATTCCCTCTGTCCTTGCTCATCATACGGTTGTATTATCACATTAGCCAAGGGTGATATGCATTTGTGTGATTGCTATTGCCAGGAATCAGGGATATATACTAGAATATGTATTCATGATAAATTCTTCTTGTTTAGGTAACAGCCTGAGCACTTTATATAACAATTACCACTGTGAATAGAATGGATGAGAACTCTTCTCTTGCAGTGGAGAACTAAATCTGTTAAAGTAATGATGCTGGATCCTATCCAAACCAGTTTTGTATTTTACTCTAGTTACATTAAAAAATAAATAAAAGAGAGCTTGATAGATTTCAGTCTTCACCACCCAAATTACAAATGATTCCATTTGATGTGATCCTTGATCTAAGCTAATAGTAGTTGAATATATTTGTCTATCAATTACCAATATTTTGCAACACAGAGCAGAGAGGAATAGCAAATACCGTGAACGTTTGTATGCCTTATTCCTATTAGAGGGACATTTGGAGTGTGGAATCTAAATCTCATTATGTTCCTTCAACTAACAAAGAAAAATGTCTATTGTTTGTTCCTCATAAGAAAAATGGAATAACTGAATAATTTTTGTTTGTTTCCTGTTTTTCTTACAGCTAATTATTTATTATCATAGGATCTAAGAATCACAGTCCCAGTATTCCCATTATGCACAGTACTGTAAAGACAAAATAAAATTCATTATCAGAGCCTATAATCAGTACACAAAATAAGGAACAAGAATTGAATTTGTACAAAGAAAAATGAGGGTTACAGCTTGAATGTCAAATTGCCTTTATGCCCTGTGAAGGTTGAATTAGGGATTTATAACTTCTAAAGCACATTTTAAATTTAATTACAAGGTGGCACTGGAATTCTGGCTTTTCATGCATCCACAGAATGAATTAAAAAAAAAATAAATCCAACACCCACACAGTGGAAATTATGTCTATAATAATGCTAAACCTTTCTTCATGGATCACTTAGGCTGAAAGGTTGCCTCTCATCTCTGTTTCTTGGTACCTCTGCTGACTCTTTACTGGGGTGCTGGGGTCTTCACAGTATAAACATTTCCATGAACAATGATGGAATAGCTGGATCTTTTCTTGTAAGTCATAAAATGGCCTTGAGAAGAAAATAAAACAGTCTAGATGTCCACCTCAGTATGTTTTATAAGACTTTTAAGAAGCTGTCCTTAGTTTTCTCATAAAAAAGGGTAAAAGTAACACTTTATTTCATTTTGAACTATGAAGTCTAAATTTCAATAAAACTCAATTCAGTCTCGTACTACACTAACAGAATGTAGTCTTCAGCCATCAGCACTTTTCAGTAATGATAAATCAAAATATGGGCCAAAAAAGTTCATGGATTTAAAAAAAAATATCTGCTGGTTTTAGTTGCCCCCCAGACTGGGAAAATTTCTGACAATGATCCAAATCAGATGCAAATGCATTAATACTTGTCCTCAAAAGAAAGGATTTAATCCAGTCTTTGGACATATTTTTTTTCTTATTTAAATACATATTAATATTTTGGCATATTATTTCAATCTCCATTTTACTTCTCTGGCTTTGGATTACTGTGCAGTGGTTTTTCATTTTTTATTTTTCTGACTCCATTTAGGCACTTTTAATTGTGTCTCCATTTGTATTAATATACTAAAATGTTACTGCCAGCACTAATTTGAGATTGTGAATTGGAATTACACAATTTATTTCTAATTAAATACTGAGATTCCTATATATCTAGTCCATCTGCTTTGACTCTGCACAGTCATGCTAATTTAATTCGGCTCACTGTACTTAAATTCTTGAATGTATTTTGTTCATGCTCATCCTTCAAGCAAGAAGATAATTATCTGGCAAAGCTTAAAACATCTTGAGCCATTACTCTGAATTAGGTCTTGGAAAGTGCTTCAGATGTTTACATAGTCATTTTCTTTTTGTTTTACTTTGTTTTGTTTTTTTAAGACATTAAGCATTGCTCTTCGATTGGGCAGGGCAATTACACTGAGTGTATGTCTATTCGGTGTAGTCAGTTCAGCAGACTGTGTGTGTCTAAATTGCAGCTAGAAACAGTCTTTGACTTACATTTATAGGTCAGGGTGAGCCCAAATGCCCAACTCCTTACTTCCTCTGCAGTTCACAGTGGACTGTGGGCTTGTTCTTACATGTGAAATTAATTCAATAGCAGACACGACTTGAAAGTCCCATATAATCCAGGCCTTGGGAACTTGCCATGAGATTGAATAATACTTGTTGCTCGTGTTATTTTCAGAAAGACATTATTTTTTTTTAAATCATATAAAAAAACCCACAAAATATGCTTATCTAAAAGTTCTTTGAAATGATGAAAGATAGTTTTACTATCAAGAAGGAAAAATGAACATAAGCTTTGAAGATAACTCTTGCCAATGCTCTGTGAAGGATAAAATTGTTTTGTCCAGCGTGTGTGTGTTTAGGAGGTGGGAAGAGGTGGAGATAGGACTTTCAGACTCACAGGAGGAAACTGCTGTTCTAGAAATTGTGTAGGGAATACAGAGACTGGTAAGCTTCTCACATTCTTCAAACTGTCATAGAAAATATAAGGTACTGCAAGGATGAGATGCAGTTATTTTTTTCCTCTGTCCTTATGGAAGCTATTCCAGTGACATAAAGAAAATGTGGACCATGGACTACAGACAGAAAATGAAAAAAGGGTCATGGTCCTGTAGTCAGACCTTCCCTCTGGGAAAAGTGAGATGAGGTTCCAGCCCTGGTATTGCTCTAGAAACATTCTATATCTGCTGCATTAAAGAGTTAGTGGATACAGTGCAGGAACAGAAATGAAGAATGCAGAATTTGGTCTAGAAAGAGGATATGTCCCTTTTGTTACCAACTGGCTTGACTGATCTGGGGTTCTGATTGTTTCACTCTCTTCAGAAATCGGACCTTAATTATCAAAATAACACTTAAGATTCATAAAGGATTTAGGAGGATAGTTTTGTAAAAACTTTTTGTTTTTACTTGTCTGTATGTAAATTTGTTATAAATACATATTTGTTTAAAAGTAGGCATACTAAAGCATTAATTCAATAAACTATGTTTATTAAGACCCAGACTTGGCCTACGTGAATGTAGATAAGTAACTTCTGGGTGTCAGGGGTGCATGATCTCTCTATAGTCAATAGAGATGCCTCCAGAGGACAACTCAGCCCAAGTACAATTCAAATTGGCCTATGGAAATTCCTCCCTGCTGACAACAGAAGCAGCATGGAGCAATTACCCACTTACATTTAGGAGCCTGAAATTAGGTGGAAGTAATCTGAGCCAATGTATTAAGACTTTTTTTTTTTTTTTTTTAAACTTACAGCTATTACTAAACACAACTCAGCCCTTGTTTCAGGTGTTTGGTCCACTAAGAAATAGATGAGAGAAGTCTGAGAAGGGAAAGAAAGGAAGCCAATTATTTTATATAGTGCTCTTAGCTGATACATGCACACCAAGCTCATCATTACTATGAGAAGCAGCATTCTCTCTAAGGAATTGAAAATCTTTCTGGGCTTTTGGCAGATATATAAAGGTAGAATTTAATTCTATTTATTCTAAAATCTGGGCTTTATTCAAGAAGGAAGGAACACACTTAAGTGAAATCCCAGTACAGGAGAGAAGTTGCCTTAACTTTCTTTTGGCATAAGATGTAATTGCTTGCAAAATACAAGTCAGAATAGCTACATATACATGCCTGCAGAGCATTCTGCAGTTTGGAAGCTGTAATGGTGATCTATAAGGGTTTTCAGGTGGCAGCTTATTTCCCTCAACTGACAAGTAAATTATATTAATAGTGGTAAGGGGACCCTTAAATTCCAGATATTTACATCCATTACATTTTAAGCAGCTGCTGCAGACTTCAGGGCACACAAATCTTAGGCATTAAGTTACACTATTTGGAGTTTAAAAAAACCTGCACCTCTCAGCAAACATATTTATAAAATTTCTTTAAGTGTGGCAAATAGATATACCATTTTGGTTACTATTACTGTTAGTTGTTGTTAATATTATTATTAATTATCATTATCATTGTTATAAATTATAAAAAGGGGTTGTAATGAGTAAAACATATAGAGATCCCAGTGGCATATATTATTGTGTGTTGTTATTAATATAATCAATGATTATGATCGACAATAAATTGCAAAACATTTCAAGACCATTTGGAGTTCCCAGCTGAGCTCACAGTCTCATTTTGCCAGGCTCTACAAAACCACACAACAACTGACTATGCCTCTCTTCCAGTATAAACAGATGTGAAACATATAAAGCTGCAGGCCTGGTCTGATTAGGAGAAGGAGACTTACATAGTACAAAATTAGTTCTTCAATTTAGTTGACTAAGGCCATGATTTCAAGAATGTGTTTCACTCTGACTTTAGTAGAGCTTTCCTTCTGTCTTTTATACATTGTTCCAGAATACAGAGGATAGTTATTGTTTTCCAGTTTACTGACTTTAAAATACATGAATTCCATAATATGACTTTAGTTTGACTAGCTGTAAAGGTCTACTGGTACAAGACCTAATAGTTTTCAGAAGTCAAACTATTGATCAGATGATAGAGAAAACCAAGAAATCCTGAAAAAAACACACTTTAAAACATTCTGATAATATCCTCAAGTTATACATTATGAGTTCATTGGAACCAAGTGAGCCTGTGGAGGATTAAGTGATTATTTGGCAAGTTAGTGGCTTTTGTTGGATCTTTTGTGTTCACAAAAAAAACATGGAAAAAATATTTAACCTGTAATATTAATACCTATAGGATAACTTATATTCAGATGCACAATATGAAACAGTGCTAATTTAGGAACTTAGATATAAACCATGCCTAATCAGGCATGGTTTATATCTAAGCAAGATACCCTCATCACAGACCAATCATAGAAGATATAAATAAGTTGTTTTTCTGACTTATCAAAATGCAAGAGAGGAAATGAAGCCACATCATATTAAACATAAATCAAGAAATGTTTCTTTTCTCTGTTTCAGAGAAAGTCCTTTCTGAAGATCTCAAGTTTGATCAACTTATTTGATTCCTTTGCAATGTCTGTATCCCTTAGTTTCCCTTTTCATTTCCATAAAACACCTGAAAATGAGCATGTTTTGGTGATTATTTTTACACCAGGTTAGAATTAATCTGTTATTCCAGAGATTAAATACAAATCATTTTCTGGACTGTAGCAAAGTATGTGTTGCTTTAGTTTTACTGCTTTATTCAAAAGCATGATCTGAGTAAGAGTTTGAGAGACATCTTACATTTGAACAGAAATATGCTGCAGTCTGTATCAAATGGGAAAAGATTGTACAGTGACCTCTTGCAAGATATATGCCTCAGCTCAGCACTGAAAATGTTTCATTTGCATAGACATTCACTTTATTGATTGCAGTAGAAAAGACAATAGATAATAAATGTGATAAGAGTGAGTGCTGCTCAAATGAATACTTGTTTTTACCCTGCATGAAAGCTCATTTGGAGCTTCTGTGATAGAGTTAGTCTCAGAAAGCATTGATGTCTTACAAGCATATTGCAGAAAATCTGCATGAAGCGATATAGAAAACTAAAGGAATTCACAGCTTTATATTCATGAGAGTGAGACAACACTGCAATTTGAAAATGCTTCCAATAAAATGGGAATGTACTTTCCTTGATCTGACATCTTCAAAACATTTTTGGTTACTGTACTTTACAGATATCCTGTGCCATGCCACATGCATTTTTTGGTTGTATCACAGTTGCAACAACTTCACATTCCCTGGCAGGTTTTACAGCATTCAGGCAGATATTATGCCTTACCCTGTGCCTTGCTGTCTTTTATTACCTTATCTGTCAGTTGAAAAAGCTGTCCTGTGTCTGAACATATAACAGGCTTTGAACCTCAGATTCACATAAGAAATCTTGGAGGATATTGGATAAAATGTTTTGTTGGATAAAATGTTTAATGGATGTTATCACCCTTGTCTCTAAGATTCTTAATGGCAGGAAAGTAACTTTTCTTAGAAACACACTTCTTAGGTGTTTCTACTGCAGCAATCCATAGTGCCAATTAAAGCAATAGACAAATGGGATTGGCTTCTGTCCTTATTTAATCATCTGGAGGTCAGATGCTTAAATATCAGCTAGTCAGCCTAGACTCTCCTGTCATCCAAGTAAGAAAGCTATGTACCTCCTAAGGAGTGTTTAAGGTAGATCCCTTGAATTGCCTAGAAGCGTGTCTTTCTCCCAGCAAGGGAGCCTCTGGCATCAGACATGAATGCAATTTCTTTCAAGTCTGAAGTTAGTTATGCTGAAGCTGTCCTTGAGTGCTTCTAGACTTAGATATCTGAAGACAGAGAAACTTAAGATGGTGTAAGGTATCATATGAACACTCTTTGCCTACTTTATGTCAAATACAGTGGATTTTAAACAGCAGATAAAGATGATTCTATGCCTTGGTTTATTTTTTTTTATTTTTTATGAAGTGGGATAAGGAGCTTTCACAGAGTGCTCTCACCACTGTTCTTGCTAACTGCAAATGTGTGTCTGTGAGTGGCAGTGGCTGAAGTGCTTGTTATCTTGTGGGGATCTCAAAAGACTATTTTGTGGAAGGGGTGGGTGTGTGTGTGTGTGTGTGTGCATGCTTACATATAAGATATTGCAAGTTTAAGAGAAGAGTATCATAGAAAACAAGAACAGTATAATTTACGGAACTTATCATGGAAATACTAATTCAGCAGGATATTTAATGGTTATATGTTGGAACCCCCCAAAATGACCTTGATCAAGGTTAAAGAACATTGTTTCTTTCTCCTGTTTGCCTTTTCTTTAACCCTCAACTGGTGCTGCCACATGCCTGCTTCTATGAACTCAGCACTCAGCATCACTGAGGTCTACAGCACAGGTGTGCTAAAGCACTGGAATTCCATAGTGCTGTCATTGAACTTGTTTTTTCAGCACCAAAACGTTATTATTAAATTTCCTCATAAAAAGGATGGTCAAAGGACACAGTTATAGAATAAAGTCTCAAAAATCACCTCATTCATGAAATCACAGGATAAATAGGTAGCAGAATCAAGTGACTCACTGTCTTTCATGCTCTGCCCGTCATTGCATACCCACCTTTGTGACTTTGAATGTAGCCAGGGGAAACCCAGCTGAGGTCTGGCCTCCCTGTGCTGATTACACATCACTTCCTCTTGTGAGGTGTTGTGGTGCTGGCATTGGTGCTACCATGTGCCATCTGTGCTTAGCCTGAGAGAGAAATGTAACTTGACAAGATTTTACTGAGGACTATCAGCTTCTGATGGGGATGGATCCCACTACTTTCAAGGTAAGAGATACACTTGAGATAAAAACCACTCAGTGGTAGCAGCTTTTTTGAGGGCTGCACCTGTTTCCAACAAACTGATTTGAGTGCAGCTTTAACCTGAACAAAACTGTGGAAGATGCATTACCTGCAAACAACAGTAAACAGAAGATTTGCAAGTCTAAAGAGTCAAGTGAAGCACAGTTCTTTCAGACAGAATATGAAGGACCTGATCCAGGGCTAATTCTTGGGGCACTCTGGTAGAATTCATTTGAGACTTCATGATCAAATTAACAAGTATATGAGTAGGGAAAGAGAAGTGCTGAATTCAGAAATTAATTCTAGGTTTTCTAAATTTCAACCTAGTGTCTAAACCACCAGATTTTTCTTATTTCCAATCAAACATGTGGTTTCTCCAATTGGAAGTACCATTTATTGATAACTATGAGAAAAGTCAGTAACTTTTTAATACTTCCCCCCCTCAAAAAAAAAAAAAAAAAAAAAAAGCCAAGAACATGGTTGATTTTTCATGCTTATTTTCTCAAGTTTTCTTATCCTTGAATATATGGCTGCTTTATGGTAAAATAAGATATTAAATAACATGGCATCAAAGTCTTCACTATTTGTTCTGCATCAAGGGAGAATGCTATGCTGACATAAAAAGTAATCTTTATTTTTACACATCTGTCTATCTTAGTGTTCTGCTTATACAACAAACTGTTGAAATGGAAATAGCACCAAGTCTAATGTTCAAAAGCAAAAATAAAGGCAAAATATTTTTGTATACTTATCAAGACCTGATAGCCTCCAAGAAGATGTGGCTTTTTTAAAGTGTTTTATGGCTTTCATATTATTTTTTCCTAGTCTGGATTTTAGAAACTCAAAGTATGTGAAAAGCTTCAGTTCTGTTGACATGTTTCTTTTAAAATCACTGTAAGAAGTGCCTGGGTTTAGGTGTCACTGTAATGAATAATTAATTATGGATTGCTATATAAATGAGAGCTATTACAAATATTTAGAATGTGATAAAAATCCTTGTTCTCCTTTTCTTTGCAAACAGAAAATGCAACATGTATTACAGATTCAATAGCAAGTGAGTATATTTAAGGTTGAGCTTCCTTAAGATTACTGCAGAGTGTTATCTTTTTTGACATTAAGCACCATGATTAGTCCAAAAATAGTTTTCTTTAGAAGTAATCTGTTAGTATTTGTGTTAACATTAACATGTTAAAATGAAGGGCAGTTAGATTTATTATTAGTAAATGAAAATACTACTAAATGCACATTAATATTTCTCTTGGAACCTTATCTATTTTAAATATTCTGTAACATAATTATATAAAAGAAAATTCAGGGTTTTTTTAATATGTCAGATAGTGTTATCATCTTACAGGCAGCCCTCCAAGGTTAATAATGTCAGGAAATATAAAGTGGTTTTGACTATAAGATTAGACTTCTTATTTGGAAAAGGGCTTTAAATTTCATTTCAAAAGTAGATTTCATGCCCCATGAAATTTAAACTGTGACATTTAGAAAACATTTACTTTATTATAATGTAGTGAAAAATTATAGTGTACGTGCTTCTTGCTCAGTCTATCAAGACTGCTCCTGGAAAGACTGGGAATCCTTTTTCAGGTAAAAAAATATGTGAAATTCATGGAAGAATCAATGCCACCAACTGTTCATCATCAGGAGACAGATAGTTAGGCAGCAATAATTACTTACTTAACTGTGTTCACTGGAGTTTGAAAACAAAACCTTAAAATGCTTTTGAAACTTGATTGTTTTTAATGACAATTTTCTTGAAATGGTTTAACTTTCAAACAGAAATTCCATAAATATCTGATAAAAATTAAACAGGTAATGCTGGTAACTCTGTATTACTTGCTAATTGAACTTGACCAAATGACGCTGTGATCCCACATGATTTTTTTCAGGAAGTGGGGTTGTCTTATATAGAACAGATGTATACTTACCCTTTCGCTTCAGGTGTATGTTTTGATACCAGTTTTTAACAGAAAAAAAGCAAAAAAATATATATACCATTTGATATTTGTTATTGCTCCCATGATTATTTACCATAACCTTCAAAGAGATATGTACTGGAATGTATTCTGATTTATTATCGGACTGACTCCACAACCATGAACAGGTTTACTTGCAAAGCTCAGACAAGGGATATAGATATTTCCAAATTTTTCTTTGCTAAGTTGGGAACCCAAGACTGCAGGGCATGAAGAGCTGAACTCCACTACAATCTAGTAGTCAGATCAGAGGTGAATGAGATAACATTTGGAGGAGAGACAAATGTCATCAGGCAAAATATTACCAAGGGAATTGATGTCTTACTGGTATTTCGAGGAAGTGTTAAACACTGGATGCAACTATATCTGATCACAAGTCCTTAGGAAAGAAGAATTTCTGGAAAAGATGTAGGGAAGGATTTCTAGCATGGTATAGGAGAATAGAGAGTCCATTTAAGAAGCAGCCATTCAAATAACATGTTTGGTGGAGATTGAAAAGAAGAATGACTGTTATCTCTATATATCTGAGGCATACTGGGAAGGGGCCAAACTGCTTAAACAATGGCTCAGAAACAGGGTTGAATATTGACATTTAATGCATTTAGAATGGAGATTAGGATGATTCTAATTATGAGAAGATAAGAATGAAGTCCTAGAACATCCTTCCACTAAAAGTACTAGGAGCCACTAGCTTGACTATTTTTAAGAGGATCTTGGTAAATTAACAACTGGATTATGTGATTTCAATACCAAGGGCACAGGAAGTCAGTTCCTTTACGGCTGCCTTGAAGAGTAAAAGTGTTAGAGAGTGCCTACTTTCGAATAAAGTTAAGATTGATAAAAAAAAAGGACAATATGAAACACAGCAATAATATTTTCCTGTTAAAGATGGCAAGCATGAAAATTCTCATGAGGAACAAGGAACCTAATGGGGGAGAGAAGTACCAAGGACTGCTACTTATGCTTCAAAATAAGCAAGTGAAACCTTCTAGCCCCGTGCTCAGAATCTCTATAAGCATATTTTGATGTTATTTGTTTCACAAGAAAGAGACTTGAGCATTAAAAATGCTGAAGCAGAAGTGTTTTAATTAACTGCATTACCATAGACCATTTCTGCAGAAGTGAAGAGTGTCTCCCATCAAATTTATGGCCAGTCTTCTGTGCAAACAGAGACCAGAGGAGCTGATGAGAGAAGATGCAGAGTCAAAAAATTAGTTCAGTGGGCTATCTTCAAGTACCATTGATAAATAGAGATTTTCTGGAAGGACGGAAGAGACCAATTTACTGCTCTTTGGGTACCCTGGATGTTCCTCACATAGAGGTGGGTAGTAAAAGCAGCCATCCCTTACATTTCCAGGTTGCCCTGATAACAATAACATTTTTGTTAATCATGTAGAAGCAACACAGCTGTGACCTGTGATGAATTAGTACTGCAGATGGATAGTTATATATGAATCATGCTGCTTTACTTAGCATCAGCCAGCAACTGACCATTAATTTCATCAATCAATGACTGCCTCATGGACTAGTTACAATTAAAGTTAAATAAATTGTGTATACCAGCATGTATAAGCCCTGGCGGACATTGTGGTTCTCACTGGGCTTTGTGTTTTCTAAAGGAACTGCTTATGCCTCAAAGAAATTTTGACATAAATGAGAAAAAATAGAAGATGGAAGAATAGATATCTTCATCTTAATGAGAAAGTTCAAGATGCAGAGCCAGTAAAGAACATGGATATTCAGCTGCATCCTTCCCAGACTTTTGGTAGAAGCATTATGAAAAGCAGATTGATGTCAGATAATAAAAATGTGAAGATAAAGGAATGTTTGAAATCACCTTCCTCTCCTAGATACCTAACAACTGCTGAGTTAAGAGCCATGTGAGACTGGATTCAGATCTGGAACTGTTTGTTGCACTCAAGAACATATTTCTTTTATTCTGAGTAATAACTTCAGCCTCCTCTTTTAAGATAAGTCTTTGATAGTGTTCTTATTTAGTTTTTAAATAATAGTCCAGTTTACTTAGTCAGAAATTTGGAGAAGGTAAGAACTGGAGAGTTGAATTAGGTGCTTTCCTCAGCATGAAAGTATTTGAAGACTTCCCTGATAGTGCATTCAGCAGCAGATTATAAATTAGTATGGAAGGAGCTGAAAACTCATAAAATTAGTATGTTCAGTTGAGCTGAAGCATTGTCAAAAACGGAATTCAAGACTGGTAAGGCCCAAAAAGATGAGAGGAGAATGAAAGCAAAAATGAGGTAAAAGTCATGAGTTAACTCAATAAATTACAGAAATGGGAATGTAGTGGATTGTCTAGCTATAAAAAGAAACTTCAGATCACTATGAGGCAAATTGTTATGCAGGTTTCTCCTGGTAGTTTAGGAGGAAGCTTTAGGCTTGTTGAGGAGTTTAAAATGTGTAATTTTGATAGAATCAGTTCAATGGAGCATGGTTGTTCTTCCACATTCCCAGTGAAGGAAGGAATATCCTGACAACTTTCTGCAGTTTTTTTCAGGTTATGAAGTCATATACATTATCAAGTGTAAGAAAGAATCCAGAGGGTCTGAAAATAGGGATAAAATTTACAGGCATAAAGCTTTAGTCAAGGAACAAGATCATATAAAATGAAAGGGACTAATAATGCCTAAGTATAGAAAAGCAAAAAAATTGCTGGTCTAATGTATGAAGTAGTGGGTAAACTGAAAGACTTTGTGGGTAGACAGAAAGATTGTCTGTGTGTTAACTGCCTGTTCTAGGTGAGGTGTCAATGATTAAGTACCCAAATTTTCCATACAGCTACCAATTGATTATTCCCATTATTTATTTTTCATAACGGGTAGAAAGTCATGACAGTTTACCAAACCATTGCATTATCATCTGCATATATTCATAAATATAAAGAAAAGGTTTTATAGGATAAAGACAAAGTGTGAGAATGAATAGCCAGAGAAATCCAATAAACAACACAACTATAGAGTGATTGAACAATTAAGACATAAGTACACATTATAAAACAAACCAAAAAATGGTAATAAAGCACTGGAAAAAATTGTTTCCTAGGTCTAAAAAAAATTGATAGTTTTTTAATATATCTTGGATTTGAATTAGAACTGTGACAAAACCATAGAAGCTGAACAAAGTTACTGAAGAAGAATACAAACTTACACACTTGTTCTGACTCAAGTTGTACCGGACCCAAGAAGGTCAAGATTTTTGGTAATCTAGGGTGCTTGAAAAGCTTTAGTGAGAATAATCCTGATAGAACTGATTAACTGATAGCAAGATAAGATTTGCCAATCTCTTCAGTTTATTCAGTAGAAAGTCTAGCTTCCAATTGTCTGAATTTATTTTCTTATACACTATCATTCTCAAGTTACTGAACAAATGTTTTGTGAGGATCTATTTCTCTAGATATGAAATGTTTTGCATATGTTACATTATTTACATACATTACATTACATAACAGCCATTTCAGGAACCTCCCTGCATGTTTGATTTCCACATCTCAGCTTTCCGGGTGCTTCTGCAAATATCACAAATTCAAATGTTTTTAAATATTAATATTCTACCATTCGTAGTTCCTGTATACATGTTTAATTTATAATCATAATCAAATGCACTCTGACATAATCTAATATTGTACATATATTGCTGTTTGGAAAGTCACTAAACTGAAATGCTTTACCTCTTGTTACCATTTCACATCTCTTGGTTTTATTTTTTTTTAATGTTGTACATTTAGTAAGTTTGACATAGTATTTATATCTGAGAATATCCAGAGTAGATATCTTCTGCACAAAGGCTAAGAGTTTAAATGTCTCTCCATTACTGTTTTAAGGTAAAAACAGCCTTGCTGTTACCTCTCTGCATATCTGTTATTTACTTCCTTTTGATATATGCATTTTGGTTTTGTTAATAATAAACAGTTTAGTTGTACATAGTTTCCATTACATGACCTTCATCTGGTATAATTTTCAACAGATTTTTCTAAGACCCTAAAAATTTGTCTTCTGTGGACGTACTATGGGCTTCTTATCTACTGCAGAATAAGCCAGTTAAAGCATAGAGCAAAAGAGCAATTTCAAGTCCTCAGTTGGAGAGTGAATTGTTTTATTTAAAATGAAAATAATTTTACCAAATAGTCTGTTTAAGAGTATAGAACAACACAGAGAATTTCTACTAGTTGTTTGTACATACTGCCTTGGAAAAAAAAAGGACAAAGAGATACATCACAACAGATACAACAAATCCAGCCTCTATCTCACAGATATCCTTAACTGAGTTTTGTGCTCAAGAAAGCTGCTTTGCAGGAAACAAAATGATACATTTCTTTCAGCAGTATGTTCCCTGAATGCTAACTGAGGTTTCTGTTGCTTTTTTGCTCTATGTATTTCTCTCTTATTTTATTATATTTTCACTCTTGATAGAAAACAATCACTGTTTTTATCACTTTGGGAAATTAATTCTTTTAAAGCATAGATTAATAAAATATTGGTAAAAGACATTCTTATGTACATATGGCTGAAGTGAACAAAAATAATTTTATTCCTCTAGGCTTTCTAAAGCTGCAGCATTATTGGCTGTCTCAGTCTCATTGATTTTTCTCATGTAAGCGTGTGGGGGTTTTTGCAAGTAATGAATTGCAAGGGTTCAGCATGGTGCATCTTTCATTAAATCTGCAGTGATGAAATCTGTTTAATAATCTGTATGACATTCTTTTCCCATCCACCAACTTTCATCTGGGATAAAGATGTAATAGAATTGTTTTTCTTTCATATTTTCCATGGACAGGAAGTAAAATCTATCATATTTTTAAGACACTATGAAATTCTACTTTCTTGTCAAATTAGAACCTTGCTTTTATATATATATATATTGGCTGATAGCAAATATGAAAAAAAATAGCAGATATCTGTTAAAACATCGGATTAGTAGCCACGATTAGTCAAAGACCAAATTAAAAAGGGAAGAAAAATCATTATTGAAACCCCACAGACTCAGTCTTCAATACTAAAAATACTTAAGTTTATGCATATAAAAGAATGATCTCATTGAAGTTTATGGGATCATTGTTGTAAGTAAAATTGAAGCTTTGCTTACAATCTACACTGAAATGATTAAAGTTGGCTACAGTTTTGGTTCTATGTCATGAAAAATAAATAATTTTGTAAGTTCTTATCTTTATAACAATGGGTAATAATTAATCTTTTTTATTGAGTGCTTAGAAAATAAACAGTATTATGTTAAAACATTCCAGTTGAATTTATAAAGGAAGATTCTGAATCTTGATCAGTACTTTACATCATTAATCATATGTTACAGAGAAATGGAACTGAAGAGTGGAGACAATTACCCTTTGTGCTGCATACACAAATATATATTCAATCAGAGAGAATATGCTGTTGGGTAAAATACTGGAGCTCAAATTATAGTTTTGTCTAGAATATTGATGAATTGCAGATAACATTTAAAAAGCTGTTTTCTAAGAATAACTAAATAACCAAAGCAGACTGTCTCTTTAAATATTGATCATATTGACTTACTAAACCTGACACTCTCTTTACAGCAGTCAGCTTTATTCCTTCAGGTAATGATGCTCTGCTTGTAGATCACTCTAGTGCTGGTCTATGTTAGAATTTTAGTGTCCATTTTAAATTCTAGATGAAGCTCATAAAATCAAAGCGTATTTCAACACTTTCTTTCCTTCTGTCAAATAAGGAAGAGTGTTATATTTTAGCTACACATTGACACTTCAAATTTGAATGCCATTGTAATTCTATACTGTATCATGAGTTATTTCCTAGCTCTGATGGGGGTAGGGTAGGGACCCAGTTCTTCATCTTTGTCTAATCATTACCATAGAGTATGTGTGTGTTACTAGATAAAAAGTGGTTAGGGAGTGGATCCATGAGTGTCCTTGCTGCTTAGATATGTTTGCTCCCTGGCTCTCTCCAAGACAAAACTTGTCTATAGGGATCTTAAGCTAAGCAATGTGGATATAAATCAGTTGATGCCACTTTGCTTAGGATAATATTTTGCTCTTTTACTACTTATTGTTGTAGATGGTCGATGTCTTGACATGCACAAAATGCCCTTTCTTAGAAATCTAATGATGCTGGAGGCTCTTCCAGATGAAAATTTGTGTGACTTGCTTCCCTGGAACTTGCAGAATAATACAAGGGCAGACTAGTAGACATCATTAAGCAGAGGACTCCACTGGGGAGAATTGACATATCTAAGTCTGTCTTCCTCAAATGGAAAGGTATCAGATATGTGGGGTGAAAGCATGTATTCCTTATTGCATGCTTGAGGACTGAGATCAAATGAGTGTGTAAATAGATGTAATATTGTATGGAACTATTTTCTGTATCTTCTCTTTAATGTGTTACATCCCTATTATGCACAAAATGGCAACTATGTATTTTAAAAGTGAACTCCTAGAAACACAGTGCATCTGAAGGCAGCAGCATGTACGTTGTATGTATCACAGAATTTTCACAGTTGGAAAAGACCTCTAAAATCACCATGTCCAACTGTCAACAAGAAAAAAACCAAACTAAACCCAAAAAAACCCCAAACAAACAAACAAAAACCCAATCAAAAACAATAAAATCCCCCATCAAAACAACACACACACAAAAAACACCTCACTACCCCACTATAGGTTGCCCTTAAGTTCCTCATCTACACTTTTTTGAATACCTCCAGGGATGGTGACTCCACCACCTCCCTGGGCAGACTCTTCCAGCACCTGACTACTCTTTCAGTAAATTCTTCCTCATATCTAGTCTAAACCTCCCCTGGTGCAACTTCAGGCCATTTCGTCTAGTGTTGTCATTATCTACTTGAGAAAAAAGGCCACACCCACCTCACTACAGCCTCCTTTCAAGTAGTTGTAGTGAGCAGTAAGGTCTCCCCTCCGTCTCCTCTTCTCCAAACTAAACAATCCCAATTCCCTCAGCCTCTCCTTATAGGACTTGTTCTCAAGACCCTATCTGTAGGTTATAATCTTAGTTTATTTCTTTGTAATAATCAGTGTGTACATGTTTGTTCAAAAATGAGTGTAAATAAAAAATGAGTGAAAACATTTTGAAATATTTAAAAGTTTTCTCTGTTACTATCTGGCATTAGTACACAATAGCTTTAACTAAGGTTCAGGGTAATTTCAACTGTTTTCAGAATTTTGACACTATAGTAGGCCAACTCCACATTTTTTTTCCCTATACTCTTCTCCTAGCTATTCAAACAGTTATTATAACTGAGTTCTTTTATAACCCTCTGTGTTTCCTACTGCTACTTTTCCTTTCCAGTAAGCTCTCTTCAACAATACCTGGAAATATGAATAGCACTTATAATTCAGTCTCTTTTAGAAAAACATTTCATTAATTTCTTTATTTGTATCTACTCATGCCATTTGGGCACTCTGCTGTTATACACTCTACTCTTGTTTGCTTTGTTACTCCTCTGAAGTATCACTCTGCAGGATTTGAAGGTTTCTTCTTTCTCCTGTGTGATGCAAGGCCACTTAGTATGCATTCCCTTTCCTTGTCCTTGGGTTTTTTTAATCTTTTTTTTTTTTTTTTTAAGATACATATAAGCCACTTACCTGAAAAGTCTAAATGTATTTTGTCTGAACACAATATGTGCTCTAACAGTTGTATCTTCTTTATACTCTGAAGAAACAATGTAAAAGTAAAATCACAATTATGATACATTAACTTGAAGCTCTTACATTTTGTTGGAATCAAAATAAGAAGGTCTATTACTAAGGCATTTAAAATTCTGTGTTTTTTACTCTTTATTTTACAGACATCATGGGAATGGCACAGGAATTATCAGTTCTTACATGTATCTCAGATTATTCTTTGTTAGCAATGAACATAAATTACATTATAATTTCCAGTCAAGGTAAAATTTGATTGGAGAGAGAAGAAAATAGCTGGAGGAACCACCTCTTACACAAATGTTTTAACAAATCCCTATGAGCCATATTTTGTCAAGAATAATTTTCAACTCTTGTTCCTTCTATGCACTAACATTTATTTAAATGCCTTCTGCTGCAGTTTTCTTTTTAGAATATACCACATTTGCATGGCATATTTTGGAAGATTGTGGGACATCCATCCACTGATTGTGGATGCACTTAGTGCTTGTCAGGCCACACTAGGAATACTGTGTTTAGTTTTGGTTCCCACCCTGCAAAAAAGATGTGGACAGGCTGGAGAGGGTCAAGAGAAGGGACACAACAATGATCAAAGGACAGGGAAGCCTGCTGTAAGAGAAAAGGCTGAGAGAACTGTGCTTCTTCAGCCTTGAGAAAAGAAGGCTTAGGGGAGACCTTATCACCATGTTCTAGAATTTAAAGGCTGGCTACAGGAGTCACATGAAAAAGATGTGGTGTAATGGGTACAAGTTATTCCAGGGGACATTCCGACTGGACATAGGAGGACAATTTTTCACAATGAGATCAGCCACTGGAATAATCTCCCCAGGGAAGTGGTGGATTCCCCAACATCAGACACTTGAGATTCAGCTGGACAGGGTGATGGGCCATGTTGTCTAGACTGTTTTTTTTTGCCAGGAAAGGTTGAGCCCTTCCAACTGGATATTCTACAATTCTATGACTGAACAGAAAGAAAACTAGGAGAAAATGCATCTCTGTTCCAGAAATTTATTCTGAAGTATTGTTTGCTTTGAAAGTCCAAACCTCCAATTTCTTGTCATTGAATGTCATTTCCATGCAGTCTTAAGAAAGCGCTGCTGTCAATGGATGGGGAAGATGGTTATAGAAGAAATGGGACTAGATCAGGGTTCAAAACCTTCATGAGGAATCTATAATGATAAAGAGTGAAGAAGGTGAGGTGGATGGATGTTTTTAAAGACCGTATATATGGCTTTGGTGAAAAGCTACAGATGATATCAGTATTTATTAAATGAAAGTGACTTTCTTGACTTTTGAGATATGTGATCTACTTCTAAGCACTTAGTTATTGGTAGGCATAGCAGAAGTTCTGGGTAGTGGATGGTTATCATCTTCTTTGAGGCTATAGCAGAGAAGGTGGAAGGCCAAACAGCTTGTTCCAAAATGTTAGCAGTTTGATTTAATATAAGCATTTTCAAGCAATAATACAGACACTGCTTATGCAGTACTAGTTGTCCTCATAGTCTATTCCTCTGGCTTAACTGAGCAGTTCCAGTCCTCTGGCATAGTGGCTTGACAGTTCATAATTAGTTGTTGCTGTATGCTAGGGCTTTAAATGCCAATACTAGTTGTGCTTAATGAAGTGATGAAAACAAAAATGAAATGAGCAGTTCCTTGGCAGTGGAGGAAAAAATACAGATGACACTCAGTCTAGGGGAGCTGTGTATGAACACAGGCATGTCCTGGTTTGAGTGAGAACAGAGATAATTCTGTTCAGTAATTTTGCTTTTCATCTGAGTTCTTCTAATTGTCTGCATTTTCTGCAGGTAGCAGCCTGTTCTCACAGTGTCTGCTTCTAGCAGTGGTGACACCACATGTTTAGAGTTACTACCAAGGATTGGTGTGCAGACCAAGGCTGCTGCTGGGTCTTGTGTACCACACTGGGAGGTGCAGAAAAGCAAAAGGTGGCACCTGCAGGGAGGAGCAGACAGGACAGGTGACCCTAAACTGACCAGTGAGGTATTCCATCCCATATACGCCATATTTGGCTTAGAGCTGAGGGATCTGAAGGGTCTCTGGGCTCTTCTCCCCTCTTGGACTGCCTTGCCATCTTTGCTTGGCTTGGCTCAGGTCCTCTTTTGGTTCCTTGCTTGGAGTACCCAAGGAGGACTCTGTCCATTCTGCCTTCGAGCCCTGTCTGTGTGTTCCTGAACCCGGTACCAGAATCCAGCTCCTGAGCACAGCTCCCGTCTGTTGCAGGGCGCAGTCTGGGACTCCCCCAGTGCCTGCTCCACAGCATCAGTGGTGACGGTGATGTAATTACCATCAGGGGGGTTGGGTTCGATACTGGGTTTGTATATATTTGTATATATTCCATTTTTATTATTATTAATTTCCTTTTCATTAAAGCTGTTCTAGTTTCCTTTTCTAATTGGTAAGTCTCTCTCCCTTATTCCCTTTTTCATTCCCTTTGCGGGGGGGTAGGGGGGTGGTAACAGAGAGTGTGTTATAGGTCTAAGTGGCTGCCCTGACCCTAAACTGTGACAGATTTATTGGCACCCAACATGGGGCGCAATCAGAGCTCTGATAGGTTGCCTGAATAGTTCAAATTCCAGTTCGCTCACTTAAAAGAGTATCACCTTTTTTCCTGAATGTCTTTAAAAATTGGAAACTAAAACAGGCTGCCTAAATGATGTTGTTTCTGAGACCAGTGTCCATTCATGTCTTTTTAGCATTTCTTTTGGAGTAAAATGCTGTACTGTTCCCTTACGTGCTGTACGCATTATGTTACTGTTTGCTTGTTCTCACCGTTTATCTAAAAGCTCTTGGGCTTGGGTGCTGGGCGAAAGCCTCTACTTTCCTGTGGTGTTTATCTCTGATTTATGTTGCCCTGAATTGGGCAGTGAGTGCATCTCTGTACTACGGGCATTACATAGTGGATTTTATTACTAGGAATACTTTTGGTTTCATCTCAGGAAGTTATACTGCTCCCCACTATGCTAATCTGACTACACCAGATTTTAGAACTCCAAATTGTGAGAATTCTGGACGTGGTTACTATCAAAAGATCATATTATTGCTATTATTTTCTAATATCTTCACTGTGTGGCGTCAGATTTGTCATCAGTGCAGTAATACAGGTCAGGTAGCCACCAAAAATCCTAGATTGAGTGCCGCTTCCCTGCGACGGTCCATGGTACGCTCTGTACGCAGGAAACGTGCTGCAACTGTTCAGTCTCCGCTGGCCCCTGCAACGATCTCTGCTGCTGCACCAGCTCCAAACCCAACCACCACGGCTACTCAGTCTCCACAGGCCCCCTCAACTACTCAGTCTCCACAGGCCCCCTCAACGAGCCCTGCTGCTGCTGCTGTTCCAAAAACAAGCACGACAGCTTCTGATACTCCTCAGGCTCCCCCCACAAGCACTGGTGCTGCTCCTCCAGTTCTCAAAACAAGCGCTGCTGCTGCTCCAACTCCCACAAGAAGCACTGAAGCTGTTCCAACTCCAGTAGCAAAGCTGGCAGATATACCGACAGCTACTGTGACCACTCCCACTCAATCTGCATCTGTACAAGTTGCTGCTGTGAAGAAAAGAAAACAAACAAAACAGCCAAGTCCAGCAACAAATCAGGGAGACGGTCCTTCTCAAGCTGAATCTGAGTGTGAGTCAGAACCAGATGCAAAGTGTGATGCCACTGCAACTGGAAAGAAACACCTAACAAAAACAGATAGCCCGGTGTGGTCAGATGACAATGGAGCAGGTCCTTCTAAAGCAAGCCCATCAGATGTAGAGTCATCAGATACAGAGGCTACCACCAAATCTTTACTTATGAAGGAGCTGAGAAATCTGAGAAAGGACTATAGCTGTCACGAAGGTGAGCCACTGATCACTTGGCTACTCCAGTGCTGGGATAATGGGGCCTACACCATCAAATTGGATGTCAGAGAAGCCAGGCAGCTGGGATTCCTGGCCAGAGATGGAGGCATTGACCAAGAGCTTGCAAGAAAGAGTCTTCTCTCTGGAGAAGACTCTTGTCAGCTGTAAAATCCAGGTACTCCTATAAGGAGGACATCAAATATTGCCCAAGCAAATGGACTGCCATGGAAAAAGGTATTAAGTACTTGAGAGAATTAGCCGTGCGACAGGTGATTTATGGTGACAGACAAGTAGTGAATCCTGATGCAATCCCATGCCAGTGACCCATCTTGCGGAAGTTTGTGCAAAGTGCCCCATCAACATATTCCCGCACATTGTCAACATTGGTCTGGGGAAGACGATGAGGTACCAACTCTGACAGAAGTGGCCAGGAGAGCATGACAGTATGAAGACAGTGTTTCTGGTTCTCTACAAGTCCGTGTATCAGCCCTGGAGAGATCAGTTGAAAAACTGATTGAAAAAATAGAGAGAAGGGAGAACAGATCCTAAGCTTCTCCTCAGTGGACCCGTGTTGAAGATGTTGATTCTCTAAGAGAATGTGCTCTTCTTCAAGACCAGCTAAACAGGAACAGTATATGTTGCAGGGCCCAGTCTGAGACTCCCCCAGTACCTGCTCAGCATCAGTGTTGACAGTGATGTAATTACCATTAGGGAGGTTGGGTTCAATACTGGGTTTGTATATACTTGTATATATTCCATTTTTATAATTATTAATTTCATTTTCATTAAAGCTGTTCTAGTTTCCTTTTCTAATCGCTCAGTCTCTCTCCCTCATTCCCTTTCTCTTCCCCTTTGGGGAGGGAGGGGGGTTAACAGAGAGCGTCTGTTATAGGTCTAAGGGGCTGCCCTGACCCTAAACAATGACATTAGGCAAAAGAAAGCAAACGTAATAACTTATGAAAGGGTATAAGAGAAATGTAAAGAATAAATCAAAAGAGGTGTGCTGTTTCTTAGATGAAAAGGAAGCCATTCTTGTTAATAGGGCCAAACTGGTATTGAAATATGTACTACTTGCTAATGTTTGAAAAGCAAGCTGAGATAAAGCAGAGAGATGTTAGATGATGATATTCTAAGAAGTATGAAGCAAGAATTTAATAATGAGAAGTCTTCTGGGACCACTGAATAGAGTCAAAAATGGTGCATACTACTTTAAGCTGGGCTAATGCAAAGACTTAATTTTTCAAATCACAAGGACAGTTGCTGCCAAGGGAAAAGCATTTGGTGATAACGACCTGAATAGTGATAAAGAATGCTTTCAGAATCTGCAGAATCTGTACATTAGAACTTGAAAAATAAGGATGAAGTTTTAAAAGGGATAAAAACTCATAATGATACTGTGTGATCAGATCTCCCATCTCCCAAAAAATCCCTAACGGAGCAACTGAAAACAAAGGCCATTTCTACTGCAGCTGTCAGCTTACCATGTGATGAATCAACATTTGTCAGAGCTGTAGACCAGCTCTTTTTGAATTTTTATCAGTTCTAAACACTTTGGAAACTCAAAAGATATTGTCTTTTCAAACACTGCAAGTTAGAACCTGTATAGAAGATATATTCAGTTCTGTTCATTTGGTTTGTAGTGAAGGGAACATCCAGCTAATCCCCACAGTTTAGATCCAGATGGAGTTTGGAGTTTTCATTTCATACCTTACTTTTGTTCTACTGCTGCATGGATTTATATGGGCTAAGTTTATCACGCTATCAGAAGGTGGGTCTGAGTTTGTGATCCAGATCAAACTCTTTTCACACACAGAATATACAAAAAAGAATGCAAGGTTGATTCTTACGGTGGGAGGGACTTTGTCCCCCTGGTCCCACTTTTTTTTTTCCCCCTCGGTCTTCACTGCAATCTCTCTCCCCACACCTCCCAACTTAAAAGACCACAAGGTGGGACCAAGGGGACAAAGTCCCTCCCACCGTAAGAGAAGACCAGGTTTGCGACCACCTGTGGAACCTGAACATACTCAAGTCTATGGGATGAGACAAGATGCATCCCAGACTCCAGAGGGAACTGGCTGATGCAGTTGCCAAGACACTCTCAATTATATTCAAGAAGTCCTGGCAGTCAGGTGAAGTCCCTGGTGACTGAAAGAAGGGTAACATTACACCTGTTTTACAAAGGGTAGAAAGAAGGACCCTGGGAACTACTCACCTGTCAGCCTCACTTCTGTGCCTAGGAAGATCATGGAGCAGATTCTCCTAGAACCTTTGATAACACACATGGAGGGCAGGGAGGAGATCAGAGAGAAACAGCATGGCTTCACTAAGGGCAATTCCTGCCTGACCAACCAAGTGGCTTTTTACAATGGAGTGACTACATCAGTGGATAAGGGAAGAGCTATGGATGTTGTCTATCTGGACTTCTGCAAGGCTTTTGACATGGTCCCCCACAGCATCCTCCTCACCCAGCTGGAGAGATATGGATTTGATGGGTGGACTGTTCAGTAGATAAGGAATCGGCTGGATGGTCACATCCAGAGGGTTGTGGTCAATGGCTTGAAGTCCAGATAGAGATCAGTGACAAGTGGTGTCCTTCAGGGGTCCATACTGGGACCTGTACTGTTTAATATTTTCATCAGTGATATAGACAGCAGGATTGAGTGCACCATCATCAAGTTTGCAGATGACACCAAGCTGAGTGGTGTGGTCAGTGTATACCAGAGTGGCAGGATGTCATCCAGAGGGACCTGAACAACCTGGAGGATGGGGTCCAGGTGAACCTCATGAGGTTCAACAAGACTAAGTGCAGGGTCCTGCACCTGGGCCAGAACAATCTTCCTCATCAATACAGGCTGGGGAATGAAGTGATGAAGAGCAGCCCTGAGGAAAAGAACTTGGGGGTTCTGGTGGATGAGAAACTGGACATGAGCCAGCAATGTGCACTTGCAGCCCTAAGGGCCAACCGTATCCAGGGCTGCATCAAAAGAATCATGGCCAGCAGGTTGAGAGAAGTGATTCTCCCCCTCTACTCTGTTCTTGTGAGACCTCACCTACAGTACTAACTTCAGGTCTGGAGCCCTCAACACAAGAAGGACAGGGACCTGATGGAGTGGGTCCAGAGGAGGGCCACAAAAATGATCAGACAACTGTAGCACCTCCTATGAGGACAGGCTGAAGGAGTTGCAGTTGTTCAGCCTGGAGAAGGCTCCAGGGAGACCTTATAGTGGCCTTCTAATACCTGAAGGGGGGTCTACAAGAAGGCTGGGGAAGGATTGTTTACAGTATCACAGAATCACAGAATGTCTTTGGTTGGAAGAGACCTTCAAGATCACCTAGTCCAATCTTTGACCCAACACTGCAAGCTCAACACTAAACCATGTCCTTGAGCACCAGGTCCACACAACATTTAAATGCCTCCAGGGATGGCGACTCCACCTGGGCAGACTGGTCCAATGTTTGACAACCCTTTCAGTGGAGAAATGTTTCCTGATATCCAACCTAACCCTCCCCTGGTGCAGTTTGCATCCATTCCCTCTGGTCCTGTCATGTGTCACCAGGGAGAAGAGGCTGTCCCCCTCCTCACTCCAACCTCCTTTCAGGTAGTTGTAGAGAGTGCTAAGGTCTCCCCTCAGCCTCCTCCAGACTAAACAACCCCAGCTACCTCAGCTGCTCCTCAAAGGACTTGTGCTCTAGGCCATTCATAAGCTTCATTGTCCTTTTCTGGACATGCTCCAGTACTTCTCTGTCCTTCTTATAGTGAGGGTCCCAGAACTGAAAGCAATATTTATGGTGTGGCCTCACCAGTGCCAAGTACAGGGGGACAATCACCTCTGTATTCCTGCTGGCCACAGTGTTTCTAATACAAGCCAGGATGCCATTGGCTTTCTTGGCCACCTGCATGCACTGCTGACTCACATTAATTGACTATCGATCAATACTGCCACGTCCTTTTCAAACTTGAAGCTTTCCAGCCACACATCCCCAAGCCTGTAGCTTGCCATGGGATTGTTATTACCCACATGCAGGACTTGGCATTTGGCCTTGTCGAACCCCATGCAATTAACCTTGTCCCTTACAAGGTAACCTCACAAGGGCATGTAGTGATAGGACAAGGGGAAATGGTTTAAACTAGAGAAGGGTAGATTTAGACTGGACATTGGGAAGAAGTTCTTTACTATGAGGGTAGTGGAATGCTGGAACTGGTTGCACAGGGAGGTGGTGGAGACCCCATCTCTGGAGACATTCAAGGCCAGGCTTGATGAGTCTCTGACCAACCTGATCTAGCTGAGGATGTCCCTTCCCACCCAAGGCATTTTATGATTCTACTCTAAGATTCTAAGATGAACTATTCCATAATGTTCCCTGGAGGTCAGGCTGACAGGCCTGTAGTTCCCCAGGTCCTCCTTTCAGCCCCTCTTGTAGATGGGCATCACACTGGCAAGTCTCCAGTCATCTGGCACCTCCCCTGTTAACGAGAACTACTCATAAACAATATTTGTCAAGCTCCTGCATCAGTCGCATCAGCACCCTCAGGTGGATCCCATTGGGCCCCATAGACTTGTGAGTGTCTGTGTAGCATAGAAGGTCATTAACTGCTTCCTCCTGGATTACAGGGGATTAATTCTGCTCTCTCTCCCTGTCTTCCAGCTCAAGGAACTGAAAACCCAGAGGATAACTGGTCTGACTGTTAAAGACTGAGGTAAAGGCAGCGTTAAGTAACCCAACCTTTCCCCTGGTGGCAATGTTCCCCTCCATGTCCAGTAATGGGTGGTGAGTCTTCTTGTCTCTCTTTTTGTTGTCAATGTATTTGTAAAAATCTTTTCTATTACCTCTTACAACAGTGCCCAGATTGAATTATAGCTGGACTTTTGCCTTTCTGATGCTTTCTCTGCATGACCTAACTAGATCCCTGTACTCTTCTTGGTTTGCCTGCCCCTTCTTCAAAGGTGGTAATCTCCCCTACAGGTTGTCTTATGACACATGGGGACAGACTGCTCCTGTGCATCTAAGATTTCCTTCTTGAAGAATGTCCAGCCTTCCTGGATCCCTTTGCCCTTCAGGACTGTCTCCCCAGGTACTGTTGCAACCAGTGTCCTGAACAGGCCAGAGGCTGCCTTCTGGAACTCCATGGCAGTGGTTCTGCTGAACCCCCTCCTTCTTTCACCAAGAATCAAGAACTCTATCATCTCATGGTTGTTGAGCTCAAGATGGCCTCTGACCACCACATCACTCACCAGTCCTTCTTTGTTTGTAAAGATCAGGTCTAGTGAGGCATATTTTGTAGGTTCACTCACCAGCATATGTCAGAAAGTTATCTTCCACATACTTCATGAACCTCCTGGACTGCTTCCTCTCTGTTGTGTTGTATTTCCAGCAGATGTCTGGCATGTTGAAGTCCCCCACAAGAATAAGGGTTAGTGATTTTGAGGCTCTTGACAGCCACATGTAGAATGCTTCTTCTGCCTCTTCATCCTGGTTGTGTGGTCTATAACAGACTCCCAACAGGATACCTGCTTTGTGGGCCTTCCCCTTCATACGTACCCATAAGCAATCAACCACACCATCGCAGTTTTTGAACTCTACACAATTGAAACACTCCCTGACATACAGAGCCACCCCAGCTCCTTTCCTTTCCTGCCTATCCCTTCTGAAGAGCTTATAACCTTTCACTGCAGCACTCCATCCATGAGAGTCATCTCACCATGTTTCTGTGATGGCGACTATGACATAGCTATCCTGATGCACAGTGGCTTCCACCTCCTCATGTTTGCTACTCACGCTGTGTGTACTGGTGTAGATGCACTTGAACTGAGCTATGCATTTCACCCCCAACATTGGCGTGCCACCCCTTCACTCATCTCCAGTGAGCCTCATTTTATCACCTTCCCCCTTCAAAACCAGTTTAAATCCCTCTCAGTGAGCCCTTACAACTCATGAGCGAGAACCCTTTTACCTCTTTGAGACAGCTGAACTCCATCTATGACCAGCAGGCCTGGTGCCGTGTAAACCTTCCCATGATCAAAAAACCCAAATTTCCACCGGTGGCACCTGAGCCATGTGTTAATGTGGTGTGTTTTCCTGTTCCTTTCTGTGTTCTTCCTGCCACAGAAGGGGTTGAGAAAAATATGACCTGTGCTCCCAATCCTTCAACCAATGACCCCAGTGCCCTAAAGTCCTTTTCAATCACTTCTGGACTCGCTGTCTGCAACCTCATCACTGCCAACCTGCAAAACCAGTAGTGGGTAATAATCAGAGGGCTGAACCAGACCAAGGAGAGTCCTGGTGATGTCTCTGACCCAGACCCCAGTGAGGCAGCACCTCCCTGTGAGGTGGATCCGGTTGGCACATGGGGCCCTCTGGTCCCCTCAGAAGGGAATCACCTACAACAATGACCCTCCTTTTTAATTTTTAACACAAGCAGCCCTAATGTGTGGGTCTGGTTGACTCACCACAGGCAAACCCCTGCATGGACCTCCATCTACATCCTCATTTGCCTGTACCCAAAGTTCCAGAGCCCCAAATCTGTTGTGTAGGGACAACTGGGAAAGTGAGGGACGCCAGGAGGGGATCTGCCTGTCTCCCCACACAAGGACCTATTTCCATTCCCCGCCCCCATCTCTGAGGTCCCCTCCTTGTGCCCGGTGGCAAGAGGGGAGGGGATCCTCTGCTTCTTGGGGAGCCTTCATCTGCTGCCTTGGCCTCAGGGTGCAGCCCCACCGACCTCTCTCCCTCTCACACTGCCCGGGGCTCCTTAACCTCCCCAGCTCCTCTGCCAGCCCTGCCCCCAGGCTGAGCAGGTCGCTCACCCGGTCACCCCGCACACAGGGGTGTCTCTGCTCCCCCCGGTACCGGTGCCGGGCTCAGGCGCTCCCTGCAGCCGAGACCTGCCCGGCCGCAGCTTGGGGCAGGAGCTGCCTCTGGGTCCCCCCATTCCCTCTGGCAGCAGCTTTGGGCCGGGCGGTGACCATGGCTGGGTCCTCTTCTGGGAGGACGATGACCACTAGTTGAGTTCGCCTCCCAGGCCAGGAGGGGGGACCAGTTCCCCTCAGCTGAACACTCCTCTGGCACTGGTGGAGCTCCCAGAGGCCGTGGCCCGGCCCCTGTGCCCGCTTCCTCTCTGTGCGGAGGGGCTGCACTCCTGAGCCAGCGCTGCCCCGAGAAGGGACTCCTCAGGGGATGGGGAGCTTGCTTGCTCAGTGGTCCCGAAGGGTTTCTATTATGAGGGAGGTGGTCTTGGTGAGTGGTCGCAGTCATGCCTCGTTCAGCTCTGCCGCTGGTGCTGCTGCTCTGTCCGGGCCACCTCAGCAACCGCCCACAGGCTGCCGGCCCCGGCACAGACGAGCCGCTTTATGGGCCTTTCCCGACTTGGGAAAAAGGCCCCAAAAGAGCAACTTGCCGGCCCTTTTCTCCGCGATTCCCTTCCCCAGTGTGGACTGACCTGCATTGGAACTGGTCACCATTGAAAACTATTTACTCGACTCTGCACCTGAAATGTTTATACACCAATGCACGCAGCATGGGGAATAAACAGGAGGAGTTAGAAATCCATGTGTGGACATGGGGTTATGACCTAGTGGCTATCACAGAGACATGGTGGGATGCCTCACATGACTGGAATGTGGTCATGGATGGCTATGCCCTTTTCAAGAAAGACAGGTCATCAAGGTGAGGTGGTGGAGTTGCTCTCTATGTGAGGGAGCAACTGGAATGTCTACAGTTCTGTCCAGGGGCGGATGAGGGGCAAGTTGAGAGTCTGTGGGTGCGAATTAAGGGACAGGCTGGCATGGATGATACAGTTGTGGGTGTATATTACAGGCCGCCGGATCAGGAAGCTGACGAGGCCTTCTACAGGAAGCTAACAGCAGCCTTGTAATCTCAGAACCTGGTTCTCATGGGGGATTTTAACCATCCAGACATTTGCTAGAAAGGCTATTCAGCCAGCCAGCCACAGTCCAGGAGGTTCCTCCAGTGCATTGATGATAACTTCTTGATGCAAATGGTGGAGGAGCCAACTAGGAGGGGAGCAATGCTGGATCTTATTCTCACCAACAAGGAGGGGTTGGTTGAAGCAGTGAGGGTTGGGGGCAGCCTTGGCCTTAGTGATCATGAGATGGTGGAGTTCATGATCTTGTCTGGTAGGAACAGGATGTCAAGTAGGACCAAAACTCTGGATTTCAGGAGGGCCGACTTTGGCCTTTTCAGAAAATTGCTGAGTGAAATCTCATGGGACAGGTTACTAGAGGGAAGAGGGGCTAATGATAGCTGCTTAATATTTAAGGACCTCTTCTTCCAAGCTCAGGGCCAGTGCATCCCAGCAGGTGGGAAATTGAGAAAGAGATCCAGGAGACCTGCATGGTTAAGTAAGGAACTACAGAGTAGACTTAAGAGGAAGAAGAGGGTCTACAGCTCATGGAAAGAGGGGCTGGCTACCTGGGAGGAGTATAGGACTGTTATTAGAGAATGTAGAGAGGCAACTAGGAAGGCTAAGGCCTTGCTGGAACTCAAACTTGCAAGGGAGGTCAAGGGTAACAAAAAGGGCTTCTTCAAATATATTGCAGGAAAAGCTAAGGCTAGAGGCAACGTGGGCCCTCTGATGAATGAGGCAGGTGCCCTGGTGACAGATGACACAAAGAAGGCAGAGTTATTAAATGCCTTCTTTGTCTCTGTCTATACTGCTGAAGACAGTCCTCAAGAGCTCCTAGCACCTGAGGCACCAGAGGAGAGCATGACTAAGGACTCTTCCCTGGTTGATGAGGACTGGGTTAAAGAACAGCTGAGTAATCTGGAGATCCATAAGTCCATGGGTACTGACCTCATTCATCCAAGGGTGCTGAGGGAGCTGACACAGGTCATTGCCAGACCACTCTCCATTATCTATAGTAAGTCATGGCACACAGGAGAGGTGCCTGGGGACTGGAGAAGGGAAAACATCACCCCAATCTTCAAGAGGGGCAAGAAGGTGGACCCTGGTAACTGTAGACCAGTCAGCCTTACCAGTCAGCTCCATCCCTGGAAAGGTAATGGAGCAACTTATCCTTGACACTATCCTTAGGCATGTCAAGGACAAGAGGGTCATCAGGAGCAATCAACACAGTTTTATCAAGGGGAGGTTATGTTTGACCAACCTGATAATCTTTTACAAGGACATAACCAGGTGAATAGATGATGGTAGAGCAGTGGATGTGTTTTTTCTTGATTTCTCTAAGGCATTTGACACTGTCTCCCACAGCATCCTTCTTGCTAAACTGAGACAGTGTGGTCTGCTTGATCAGGTAGTGAGGTGGATTGGGAATTGGTTGAAAGAAAGAAGCCAGAGAACTGTGGTCAATGGGATGGAGTCCAGCTGGAGGCCTGTAACCAGTGGGGTTCCACAGGGGTCGGTGCTGGGACCGGTTTTGTTTAACCTGTTCATCAATGACCTGGATGAGGGCACAGAGAGCACTGTCAACAAGTTTGCTGATGATACCAAGCTGAGTGGAGTGTCCGACACCCCAGCAGGCTGTGCTGCCATTCAGTGAGACCTGGACAGGCTAGAGGGTTGGGAAGGAAGAAATTTGATGAAATTCAATAAGGGCAAGTGCAGAGTCCTGCACCTGGGAAGGGACAACCCAGGTATCAGTATAGGTTGGGGACTGAGCTGTTGGAAGTCAGTGAAGGGGAAAAGGACCTGGGGGTCCTGGTTGATGGGAAGCTGACCATGAGCCAGCAGTGTGCTCTTGTGGCCAAGAGGGCCCATGCTATCCTGGGGTGTAGCTAGTAGGTCGAGAGAGGTTCTCCTGCCCCTCTACTCTGCCCTAGTGAGGCCACATCTGGAATACTGTGTCCAGTTCTGGGCCCTCCAGTTTAAGAAGGACATGGAACTGCTGGAGAGGGTCTAGCGCAGGGCTACAAAGATGATTAAGGGAGTGGAACATCTCTCTTATGAGGATAGACTGAGGGAGCTGGGGTTTTTTAGCTTAGAGAAAAGAAGACTAAGGCGTGATTTATTCAATGTTTATAAATATATGAAGGGTGAGTGCCGGGAAGATGGAGCCAGGCTCTTCTCGGTGATGCCCAATGATAGGACAAGGGGTAATGGGTTGAAGCTGAGGCACAGGAAGTTTCATGTAAACATAAGGAAAAATTTTTTCACAGTGAAGGTGACGGAACACTGGAATAGGCTGCGTGGGTGGGTTGTGGTGTCTCCGTCTCTGGAGATATTCAAGACCTGTCTGGACGCGTTCCTGTGTGAACTGGTCTAGGTGATCCTGCTTTGGCAGGGGGGTTGGACTAGATAATCTCTCGAGGTCCCTTCCAGCCCTTGACATTCTATGACATTCTATGACATTCTATGACATTCTATGATTCTATGGTCACCTTCTTTTTGTGAGTTCAACTAAACCCTTGCTGATTATGCCTATATTAAAAAAAAAACTAAAAAAGGGCCAGAGGATGGCCTTCAGCATTAGTGTTTTTTACGACTTAATTCTTACTGACATCATGGGTACAGTTTTGTCTGTGCCAAACACCATTCTCTCATATTTTGTCTGAGCACTAATTGAAGAGAGCAGATGCCAAGGAACACTCTCAAGAAGGCACTGTGGACACCACTGCTCCATGTTTGAGTCCCTCTGCTCTGTTTAGTTCTGTAGTGTTATCTAAGTAGGCTTGAATCCTCAAACTCCCCCATATATTTTTATGTTCTGCTGCAGATCTTCAGTGTATGTATCATGTAATCTTGGAGTCAGCTGTAGAAATTTTTCCAGGGATTATGAACTAATAAAAATAGATGAAATGTAACAACAAGTTCTCCCTGCCAACAATGTACCACATAAAGCCTAGAAAAGATCTGTAGCCAAGTGTTACACTGTGCAGAGGTGGCTGTGCCATACCTCTTGGCCTCAGGGACAGAGAGTAGTTCCTTGTTCTTCTTACTTTACTAATATCTATGTATTAGTGATACTAATTACTAATATCTATGGGCACATTAGTGCCCAATGTCTGCTGGGCACCTAAAAGAATATTTGTTGTGTGCCAGCCCTCTGAAGTGGAAAAAAAAGTGTTCATCAAGATTCCAGCTGACTCCTTGCAGCAAACCAGAAGCATTTTGTGTTGTCCCTTTCTGATTTTCCTTTCTGGCACTTATAAAGCATCACTGAAGCTTCTGGCACTGTAGGGTAACGTTTCCTGCCAAGCATCTTACCTTCCCTCCTGATGTCATTTACTATCAAACAGAAATAATTGGCATTTATGAACTATAAACAGGGCAGATACACAGTCTGACACATCCAATCCACTGTCCTCGCAGAGGCCTTCATCTTTTCTCAAGGATCTAAGTCCTTCTTTTATCACTCTGTTACCCTTTTAGCCAGAAGTACCAAACTGAACTCTCCACACCTTAACACGTCACAGATTTCATCAACAGTCTTGGGAGAGGGGATAGAAATCTAGATGCAGTTTTCCACACAGATTCATAGCCCATACTTTTGGTGAAAGTAGAAGACTTCTATTTCATTTCAGTTGCCTTTTAGCTCAATCAGTCATCAATTGTACACAAAGTGAACATCCTGGTTTAACCCCAGCTGGTAACTAAGCACCACAGAGCCACTCACTTGCTCTCCCCCAGTGGGATGGGGGAAAGAATCAGAAGGCTAAAAGTGCCAAAACATGAGAAGAGATAAAGACCATTTAACAGGGAAAGCAAAAGCTACATACTCAAGCAAAGCAAATTTACTCACTACTTTCCATTGGCACACAGGTGTTCAGCCATCCCCAGAAAAGCAAGGGTTTGTCACGCATAATGATTGCTTGGGAAGACAAATACCTCCTTCATTCTTCTTCCCACCCAGCTTGTATTTCTGAGCATGATGTCCTATGGTATGGCATGGCATGGCATGGCATGGCATGGCATGTCCCTTGGTGTGGCATGGTATGTCCCTTTGGTCAGTTAGGGACAGCTGTGCCAGCTGTGTCCTCTTCCAACTTCTTGTGTAACCCCAGCCTACTAGCTGTCAGGGCAGCATGAGAAGCAGAAATAACCTTGACACTGTAGGTACTGTTCCACAATAGCTAAAACATCAGTACTGTATCAACACTATTTCCATCAGAAATCCAAAATATAATACCATACAAGCTACTATGAAGAAAATTAACTCTATCCCAGCCAAAACCAATGCAGTCAATCAGCTATCCCATTAAGCCTGAATGCTTGATAGCTGGGGCAAGCTCGGGGGTAATGCGAGGCAGAAAGATCAATCCTTTGAAGTGGTAAAGCAATTTAAACACTGTCTACAGCATGCTGGATTCAATATAATATCTTCCAGATTGAGCTTCTGGGGGAAACTTAGAAGCAGACTCAATTTGCAGAGAACAACAGATCTTAATGTAAGAAATATATGTGAAGACTGTGGGCTTGCAGTGAAAAAAGACTGGGTTTTGAGCATCTTCAATATAGAATTAGATGCCTGAAGGTTTAGCTAGAAGTCTAAGGATTTAAACAACCCTACAACCACATTAAACCTTGCTTGATTTCTGGTAAGGGGCTAAAATTAACATAACATTTAGGTGCCTAAGTTTCTTTATGAGCATAGATAATAGCATGACAGGCTGAAAAGGTATTCAAAGAGAAAGACGAAGATAGCCTTCATGGTTGTTTCACACTGAAGAATGCAAAGACTATCAAAATTAAACAGATAGTATTTGTGGAACATTTGGTTTAGACAAAAAAGACAGTAACACACACCGAAATCCCAGGACTGCAGTCTTATTTATAGGTTAAGAAGAATTAACTGAACTATCAATGCATTTTCATGAGGAAAAAAAAAACAAACCCAAAAATGAATTCAGGAACTGTTTGTGAAAGAGCAGGGAATTAAAATTTCCGTGTACTTCTAGAAATAAGTTATGGAGACATCACTATGTAATTAACATTTACCAGTGGCAAAGTCGTTCAGGGTAATTAGTTAACAAGGAAATAAAAATGTATGGGATGCACAAATTAGCAGTCTAGCATTTGAGACATAAGTCCAATCATAATGGGAAATTTAAATGCCAAAGTAGTTTCCTTCTTGATTTTAGCTACTTTCTCATGCCTGTGTTATCGGTAAATGCTCCACTCCTAATCTTTGTTTTGCATCTTCACTAGAAGTAGTGCTAATAGAGGAGATTAAATGTATGTTAGAAAATTAAGACACATAGAAGTACTGTATAATCTTCTGAGAATTCACTACTTGAGTAACCCAAAACTGGAATGGTAAATGACATTTCTAGAAGAATAATCTTTCTATAGTGTAATAGGTGATACACCAGAAGTCAAAAAAAGTTAACTGTTAATTAATAAGTCTGTGTGTTGGTTCTGACTGAGACGGAGTTAATTTTCCCATAGCAGCCCTCCCAGTGCTGTGCTTTGCATTAAGAGCTGCAAAGGTGCTGGTAACACACCTGTGTTGTGTCTACTGCTGGGCAGGGCTCGCACAGCACCGAGCCTGTTTTTTTCCAACATTCCCTCTGCAGGGGGATGGGGTGGACAAGATCTTGGGAGGGGACACGGCTGGGACAGCTGACCCAAACTGACCAAAGGGATATTCCATACCATATGATGTCAGCTGAACTATAAAAGCTAGGAAAAGGAGGAGGACGGGGACATCGGCTTGTCCTCCAGAGCAACCACTATGCTTTTGGAGCCCTGCTTCCTGGAAAGGGACAGACATCGCCTGCTGATGGGAAGTAGAGATTAAATCTTTGTTTTCTTTCACTTCCACATGTGGCATTGCTTTGCTTCTTCATTACACTGCTTTTGTCTTAGCCCAGGAGTTTAATCTTATTTTTCTTCCCCCTGGTACAGCTGAGAGGAGAGGGGGAAGTGATAGAGCAGCTCAGTGGGCACCAGGCATCCAGCCAAGGTCAAACCATCACAGTCTGAATTAAATAGTGTTTAAGATTTTACTCATCTAGCAGAGATTTGCTCTTGTCAAGTTAATATTGGTTGTAGGTAGTAGCTAGTTTAGATAGGTTATCATTTTATGATTTATTTTCTCATTCTTAGATTTTGAATAGGAAATTTATCCTTGTCTGTCTACTTGCAATACCATCACATTCTCTTTTATTTTGTTTACAGAATAATAATATAAAAACCCCACAAAGGCCTGTCTGCAGGCCATTAGAAATTTTGAGACTGTCAGGGGCAGTGGTGGAGATTGTTGTTGGATTGTCTTCCTGCTTGGTTTCCTCCTGACCCTGCTCCTCTTCTTGCTCCTGAGATGCCTTCCCTTTTATTGTGACCACCATACATTTGCTGGGCCGAGTATAACTTTATTTACTTTATACCAGCATTGATATTAGTTTTGTTATTTCATTAAACACCTTTTCATTTCAACACATGAGTCTCCTCTCCTTTTTGGACCCCTTCTTGGCTGGGGAGGGGTCATCAAGTGATAGAGCAACTGCTGGATTTCAGCCCTGGATACAAACTAAGCATAGACAGTGTTGCAGAAGATGCATATGATGACAAGGAAGGTTCTGTGCATTCCCTTACTGATACCCAGGTTGCACATGCCAGCTGGAGTTAGTTATGGGCTCCCAGATCCTTCACTGTCCCTGGCATCCCAGTATTAGGACTATACTAGGGTCCTTTCTTGCTGTCTTATACAGCTTTTCTCCCTGGAAAAGCAAGGTGCACAGTATCTCAATGTCAGATACAGGCATGGGGATTTTTTGTGACCAAGTTTCTGTGTTTGGCTTCTGTTCATCTGCAGCAATAGCTAGGAGTCAAGAAAGGTAACTAATAGTACTCCAGATGATGCTAACAGCCTCTATTTGTGCAGCTATCTTGAACCCTTTCTTTCAAGATGGTCATTCATATCAGTTTCCATTTTACTGCTGTTAGTGTGGGATTCATTTGCTTACACGTAGCACTTAGTGCCATTCAGGATGCATAAAGCACTTCACCTGGCTTCCAGCTGCCACTCAGAAGACTGGGAATCCTTGTCAACTCTCTATCTGCCAGATAGAGAATAAATTAATTGAACCATAGATCTCCAGTGGTTGCTCTGAGTGTCTATATGAAGATATCTAGGTATCTGCAGTTAGGTGTGAATCTCAAACAAATTTCACCCCATCCAGAACAGTTTGATGCCTCAGCCATTAAGCTGCACCTCACAGTGATTGACAGGCACCTCATGGTCTGGACCCTTAGTAAACAGGCTTGGTGTCTGTGCTTGTCCATGTTTTGTCTTGGCTTGTGCCTTCAACCAATCAGAATGACCACAGTGCACCCTCAACTAGGGTATAACTGGGGTCCTGCCTAAGAGCCAGAGGAGTTGGTTCTTCTCAGAGTAGCAGGTATGACAGTTGGACCTCCTTGTGGGCACGCTGTCCAAGGACACTGCCATGGATTGAGTGAGTCTCCATGGATTGAGTGAGCCTTGCCCCCCCTTTTGGGTAAGTGGTATCTCAGGCACTCTGGTGTGGGAGGTTTCCCCTTGATGAGTGAGTGTATGCCCATTTTGGTTCATCTTTCCTTAAGGTTTAGGAGTTAGTTGTAAATTAGTTAATTCCCAACAGACATCCAAATTTGTATTTGGTCAGAAGGAACTTTATTGCAATAAACCCTCATTTTGGATAGCAGCTGCTGATTTTACCATTTGTTAGTGTTATAGCTGACTGTAACAATATCTTTCAATTATCTTTTTCTTAAGAAAATATCCACTAATTATCTGCGTAGAGTAAAATTAAAAATCATATTTTTTCTTTTTTTTTTTTTTTTTTTTCTGCTTTTTATTTTTATGAAATATCTGTGAAAGCTTTTTTTAGGCTCTGTATTTTTTCTGTCCTGTCTACGAGTAATATATAGTTAATCTATTTGTATGATTTTATTTTTTTTTTAAATCATTTGTACTTCAGCATATATGAAAGAAGGAGTTGGAGTTTGCCATTAAAAGCATGTTTTCTTCAGGCTTCACAAAAAAGAAATTCCGATATAAGTTTCTGATAGATCTAAAAGATTTGTATTTAAGATCAGTGTGAAGCTAGTGGCACGGTAGTATAGACATTAAAAGTTGCTTACTTAGTGCAAGTACTGCATCTACCTTGAAATGTTAATTTCTTTTTCTTTAAACCTTTTAAAAATGTGACAAATGATTGTATGGCCTTCATTAAAAAAAAACACCATACATACAGAACTTTAATGGGATATTGCTGCTGTTAAAGATAGCAATAAACCCTGTATTTGAAAAATGTTTGCTATAACATGGAGTAATACTCTAACATTACCTCCCACAGATGGCTGAATAATCCATTTCACTGTCTGTTATGATTTATCAGCATCTCTTTAGCCAGTTGGGAAAGTTTCACTCCCTTTGCACAAGGAGAGCATTTCATACATAGAATCTATAAAATCATAAAACACTGTCTATGTGATTCATTAGATATACCAAATTAATGTTAATGAAAAACCTACAGACTTAGGAAAGTACATGTATAAGCAATAGCTCATTAAGTAATGACAGTGTAAAAAAAAATTAAATCACATAGTTTCTATCAAATATATTTTTTTAATTATCATATTTCTATGAACTCGAAGTTTTTTTGTGTTTTGAGGCATATGTTTATATTGTGCCACTTCTACCCATAAGTGTTCCAAGGGATTTCAAAACCACTATCTCTATCATTATACATACTATTAAGCTAAGCCACAGTACTCTCAATGGCATAAATTCAGTTGCAGGGGTGGCATTTCAGGTTCTAATTACATGAGCTATTCACAAAGTTTTGCTTGCAGGGCTACACAAAATATAATGAGTATTATGGCATGTAAATATAAATAGATGGGGAAATACTTTGTGGATGCAGAAAAATGTCAGACTAAAACATGTGAAACTGCAATGGTTGTGTTTCTGAAAACACTAAAATACTTCTTCCTAGTAGAGGCAGAAGATCATGGAATGCCTGTGGCAGGTGCAGTTCCCCCCAAAAAGACAAAACAGGCAAAGCAAACAGGTTGTGCTGGAGTGGTTTGGTGCCTCTGCCAGAGCAGTTTGATGTCTCGGCCATTAAGCTGCACCTCCTGGTACTTAAGTGGTGCCTCAGGGTCTGGACACCTTAGTAACCAGGCTCAGGGTCTGTGCTTGTCCATGTTTTGTTTGGGCTTGTGCCCTCAACCAACCAGAATGACCACAGTGCACCCTCGACTGGGGTATAAATGGGGTCCTGCCTAAGAACCAGAGGAGTTGGTCCTTCACAGAGCAGTGGGCCTGGAAGTCAGACCCTCCCCTTGGACATGCCATCCAAGGACACTGCCATGGATTGAGTGAGTCTTCATAGATTGAGTGAGCCTCGACCCCTCCATTTGGGTGAGTGGTATCTTGGGCACTCTGGTGTGGGACGTTTCCCTTTGATGAGTGAGTGTGTACCCATTTTGGTTCATCTTTCCTTAAGGTTTAAGAAGCAGTTGTGTAGCAGTTAATTCCCAATGGAGGATGGAGCCAGGCTTTTCTCTGTTCTGTCCAGTGATAGGACAATGGGCAATAGGTGTAAGCTGGAGAATAAGAGGTTCCACAGAAACATAAGGAAAAACTTTTTCACTATGAGGGTCGTGGAGCTCTGGAACAGGCTGCCCAGAGAAGTTGTGGAGTCTCCTTTAGACATTTAAAATCCGCCTGGTTGCGTTCCTATGTGACCTGCTCTAGGTGGTGCTGCTCTCGCAGGGCGGGTTGGACTAGATGATCTTTCAAGGTTCCTTCCAACCCTTAATATTCTGTGATTCTGTGATCTGAACTTATATTTGGTCAGAAGAAGTGCTGAGCATCTTTGGTTGCAATAAACCACCATTTTGGATAGCAGCTGCTGTTTGTTTTGTTGGTGCCTCCATGATAGTGCCTTCAAGGAGAAAGTGATAAATATGAAAATACTGTCAGCCATATTTATTGTGTTACATAAAAAGGAAGCTATTAGCACAGTTTAATTCATAACAAGCAGTACCAACCAAATTCCAAGCAATGTGGTATTAAGCTAGGCTTTTGCTGCTGACTGGGAAGTTTGGCTTGGAGTCAAAAAAAAAAAAAATTAAGGGAAATGTTGAAGGTGCTGGCAAAATTTGAAACATTTATTGTGCCCAGCAATTTTGTCAACACTATGCATTTACAACTGTAGAATTGTAGTGTGGTAAAAGGATTTATTGCTACAAGAAGACAAAATATTATGTAAAAAGAAAATGGCAGTGTTATGTCTAAGACAATTAACTCATCTTAACTCTATATACTAGAATAAATTACCAGAACTGACATTTTAAAAGGAAAAAAAAAAAAAAAAAAAAAATCCCCTGAAATATTATTTTTCTTTAAAAAACCAGTAAAAATGATGATTGTTTTTCATTTGAGTTTCAAATTCCCTGGCAAATCTTGATGTTCACATGTACTCCACAGTGTCCAGCTATACGATTAAAAACTTATATTTAAGCTCAGGCACTTGGAACATTGCTTTAAAAGCAGAATGCTATATTGCTTCCACACAAAATGGTCCATGGTGATTACTAAAAGAAGAAAACTGATACTCAGTGATTACTGTGGGGTACTGCACACTGGAAAGATGTTTTTCAAGCTTTTTTTTTGATATATATTTTTTTTCTACATTAAGGAATAAAAGGTACCACTTTTTCATATTTTAGTCTGAAATTATTCTTTGCACCAGACAAACATGAGTAAAAATAAAGTAATACTTTAATTTGCACTTTATTCACCTACAGTTTAAAATCAACCTCATAGGTACCATTACCTTATATAAGCTCCAGTTTTGTTTTGTTTTGGTTTTTTCATACAACTAGCAAGTAGGCAGGACAAAGTCGGACAAAGACTTATGTACTGTTTCACTGAATAAAATCTGTGTTTGAAAATTCACATTTCATGGTATGCACAGATTAGAAACTTCTTCCTACAGATTCTCATAACTAAACCTGAATATTAGCTCTGGCAGGTTTCTTGAAAGATTATTCACTACCACTTCCTATCTTTCAAATGTGACATTATCACTTGACTGTAAATGTCAGTTGGCATAAGTAAGTAGATCTATCTCCCATAGCTCTTACAGAAAAAAAATGTTGATAATAGTGATAGTAATTGACTGGGCTACAACAAATTTCTAGTACATTGTGAATGCTATGTATTATCAAGGTGGGGAAGAGAAAGCTGTTGTCAGTTTATCACAATTTTTATGCTATATACTGAAATCTGTATATGAATTGTACTACATAGTTAAAAGACATAGAAGACATTAATTTAAATGTCTATTCATTGTTGATCAAGACTATAGACACTCACTGAACAATTTCTGTGAGTGACTTTCAGGTCTACAACTCTAGTCTGGCTTTTGAGAGACACTCAAATCCCTAAAATGTCATCAATGAAGAAAAATATCATCTAGAAATATGACACACAGTAAACGTGGCATTGGAAAAAGTGCTGAAAGAAATATACTTTACAATCTGTGAAACCTGTGTAAAAAAAAAAAAAAAAAAAAAAAACAAATGTATTGATTATTCCTATTAGCTTACAGAGAAGAAAAAATGTAGTAAATTCCGTGTTAAGCTCAACTAAGATTTTGAAAATTAATTCCTTTGGTCAGTTTCAAGATAGAACTGTAATATCTACCCATATTCCTATAGGAAAAAAAGAAAAGTTTTTAAATGTTTTTACATCTAGAATAATTTCAAATTTAATTGTTTTTTCTGCTAAAATTCTGTATCTATACCCCACCCCACTCACAATTATTTATCTGCTCTGTCTGAAAATGCTACTGAAAATGACACACAGTGCTGTCTAGCCAAATGATTTTGGTTTTACCTATTAGATCTTTGGGACTTTAGCTGATGAGAAATCTCATACTCATAAGTAAGTCTAAATATAAAAGAAATTCTGTTTGTGTTCTATAATATCTTTTCATGTGCCATTATTGGCAACTGTGAATGATAGTCTAGTAAAATACTTATTGACATACTAATCAATATTAGTGCCACAAGAGGATTTACAGGCAGTCAGAAGTGAGAGACATATCATTTCAGTGAAATGGAGTTTTTATTTTGCAGATCTTAACTTCAGGACAGAGACTTGGAGAAGTGATTTTAAGCAGGTCAAGGAAGGCTTTATCAAAGAGGTAACAGACCCTGAACTTCTGCTCCCAGATAAACTTCATGCTGTATCTAAGAAGAATTTTTCTGAGGTATAAAAATCTATCACTTGGTCATCTGATAAAATCAGAAAAGACTATACTCAGGTTTACTGATAGAGACAGGAGAAAACTAAGTAAAAGTACTGACAATATGAAATCTCCATGGCACAGCTAAGGTCTGGAAAGCAAACTTGTTATTTATTTTGCCTTTTTAAACTGAATGTGAGATTTAATAGTTTAGCATTAATTATAGGAAAAAATATGTTATATTTGATGGATTTCACTGAAATTAAAAGAACAGGTTCTGATTGAGCCTAATAACCAAATAGTTGAGACCTCGCACACTTTACTTGTCCTCACCTGGACAAGAACTGGATTTAGAATAATTAATTGAAAAGATTCTAACCCATTGAATAAGTCTTGAAGAAAGCACTTATAGCTGCATTTTACCAAGGTTAATTCCTGCGAACACAAGTAGTCTTACATGTTTAAGAACCTGTGTAGAAAAAAATCAACAGAAGATCAAACAATACTAAGGCAAATTACAAGTCCCTTTCCCTGTTATCACTGAGAGGAGACCGTGCTCTTGCTGTGACAGAATAATAGAAATACACAGTGCTTTTGTGTATGTACCTGAATATAATTCTGACAAAATTACATGATGGTTTGTTGTTTTTATTTTCCATGTTGACAACATTATTTATAGTAAGAAAAAAAGTTCTTCAAGGTCTGTTTTCTGCATTTTTGAGAGGTCAGAATGACTTCAGGTAACATGAAAGAGTATTACTGAATGTAAAAAAAAATAGATGTATAACACTTCAAGTGTACCAGAAATAGTGGAAAATCTGCATTATAAATTATGAACCCGACCAGAAAGAAGCACAGTAAATGTTCAATTTTAAAATTTACACTAATATTTTCAGAAGTAAAGTCCTTTAAAAAGTCTTGGTGATGTAGCTAGAAATAAACTAGAATAACCACAGCAGCTGCAATATTTCATACCAAAGTCAGTATATTTAAACTTCCAATTTATAAAAGAAGGTTTATCAGTATTCATTTTGTCTAGCTAGCAAGTAACCCACTACTGCCATGAATAAATCTTGGCATTATAAAAGCCACAATTAAAACCGGTATCTTTTTTGAACTGTGCTAAACACCTCTCCATGTACACATTAAAAGATAAAAGAAATGGTAAGTCATAACTGAATGAAGAAGAAAAGCATTGCTTTATCTCAGTCAGCACCTATATGTGTTACACAAGCTATTAAGCCATATGCTAGCAGTTAAGTGTTGGATCTAGAATTAAGTGAATCCCTTCACTAGTGTTTTAGAAATTACTTCTGGATTCTTTCAAATTCATCTAATGTATTCTCTAAACCATCAATTATTTCCAGATATGCACAGTGGGAATTTCTGTGAAATCTGCTATACATTGCTTTCTGCTTAACTGTCATGTTTGAGCAACCTGATCTAGTGGAAAGTGTTCCTGCCCATGACAGGGAGGTTGGAACTAGTGGCTATTTAAAGTCCCATCCTACCCAAACCATTGTATGATTCTATGTCTGTGGATGTCTGAATAAGATGTAAATTTTTTTGTGTGTCTGACACAGAATAACTCATTCAGCACCTCAAGAATGTGTTTAGAATTTTAATAATGTGCTGGTGCACATGATCACTGTGAGTCGGTCATTGAATAAGATATTTACTCATATAAGGGAGCTTTCAGGTACATTTGTCTGAAATTTACTTTTTTGGTCCCTGTATCCATACTGGAACATGTTGATCCGTTGTTGTGGCCCTTTGGCACACCACTATCTGTTGTTGCACTGCACTGGGAAGCATGGTACCCTCTCTAAGTCTGGAATGTGCAGGTGCACAGGGGAATCAGGCAGTCAGCCAATCTTAGCCAGCTCCTTGTTGTATGGTGAGCGATATCAGGAACCAAACAATGAAAGGACATCTCAAGGACAGGATGAGGGAGCTGAAGATTGATGAAGTAATGACCGCCAGAGGTGCCCCAAGACCTCCACTCGTGTGCAATAGGGGGGATGACCACTGTTAGCCACTGTGGGTGGGAAAATACTGTTCAGCCTCTGTGCATGTGCTGGCCACATGTGCACCACCACTGAAGCAGTCTCCACGGCCCCGCCAGGAGAGCTATAAGTAGCCCACTGAGGCAGGCAGAGGGGAATATATTTTTGGAAGATTGATCTGATGCACATCTTGATACAGGGGACACCCTTCAGAAGACATTAGGACCTACTGACTCCTCTTCCTGAGCACTGCATTACATGCCATCCTCCTGCTTGGCAGTTTGTCTATCACCTTGGGGTTGGTATTTATATGGGTATGTTAGGCAACTATTTGGGTTTCTTTGAATAACATTGCTTTTGCTTATTAGTTGTGTGTGTGAGTGCTTGAATAAAACTGCTTTTTCTTATTAGCTATATGTGTGAATGCTGTCCTTTGTGAAATGAGAATCCTTCAGTAACCTGGCACAGTCCCTTAGAAATTTTTAGTGATTTTAATGCTTTTGCAAAATAAATATGTAGGAAATCTTGGCTACATGCATATTACAATTTTATCATCTGAGTCTAGTCATGTGTAATCTTACATCAGCAAAACTCTTTGACTTCCCCTTGAAGTCTGTGTGAGAATCTAATGTATTAATATGGGGATCATGTAACTTTTTTGTAGAGTAAAAAAAAAAGTATCCTTAATTCTATTGACTGATACACCCAACTGAGTTGTTGACTGATAATTTAGAATGAGATATAGATAGAATTCAGTTATTTATGTGTGATCAAATACCAGGACTTTTGTGCTTTCATATTTTTGTTCAGAATTATCTCTCTGAAGTCTTGTGCCCCTGGTTTGTTTGGTTGTGACTTCTTTAGCCAACACGGTCTTTCTTGAGTGAGATGTTATGATTCTTGTTCTTGGTTTTGATAAGAATCTCATACTATCACAACCCTGAGATGTTATCTCTTTCCACTCTGTTGTGTTACATTTTGGTTTATTTTGTTGGGTTTTTTTCCCCATTAGATCTGGTCTTAAACTGATTGCTTATTTAGATTTGAGCAAAACATAAACAGTTAATTTAAATGTGTACAAATACCACGTCCAAGACTTCCACTTACAAAGTTATCATCAATGACTGTTACATAACTGGAAACATCTAGCATCTCATTCAATCCACCATCACTTAATGATTAAGACTGTCAGGATTTTGAGGGCACCAACAGTTCAGTTTTTTGTCTCCTCACTAGAAGACAGACATTGAGGTGTTGGAACATGTCCAAAGAAGGGCAACAATGCTGGTGAGAACAAGTGTTATGAGGAGCAGTTGAGGGAAGTGGTGTTCTTTAGGCTGCAGAAAATGAGTCTTAGGGCAGACCTTATCATTCTCTACAACTACCTGAAAGGAGGTTTTAGCAAGGTAGGTGTTGGCCTCTTCTCCCAATTAAGTAATAATAGGACAAAAGGTAAAGGCCTCAACTTACACCATGGGAGGTTTATGTTGGGTATTAGGAAAAATTTTTTCACTGAAAGGGTTGTCAAGCAGTGGAACAGGCTGCCCAGAGAAGTGGTGGAGTCCCCATCCTTGGAGGTATTTAAAAGATGTGTACATGTGGCACTGAGGGACATGATTTAGTGGTGACTTGGCAATGCTAGGTTAACAGTTGGACTTCATGATCTTAAAGGTTTTTTCCAACCAAAATGATTCTATGATTCTAAGTCTCTCCAGAATATACCCTACTTGGAAACAGGACAATCATTGGAGCACCCCAGAACAGAGCAAGGGATTTTGTAAATGCTGTGTGGATCTGATCAGCATTCTAAGCTTGAGCATATTTTACTTAGTACAAGAGACAGACCCTTGGATTACTCAAAACTGAAGTTATCAGTGTAGGCTATTTAAACCTATGAAAAATGTGACAGGAACAGAAGAACAGCATGCCTTCTTTCAGTCACACAGAAACTTCACACACGTGCAGAACTTACCTTCTTCAAAACAGCATAACACCTTAGCCTATAAGACTGATTAGTAAAATGTAGTTGAACTGACACGTGACTTATTCCTCCCAATTATGTATTTAGCTTCAAAAAGTACATCAAGGCAATAACATTTTTTTGCAATGCATGTGTCTAAAGCTCTAATTTGCTTTTATTTTTAAATAGAGAGGACAGACTGGAGTCTGAAGTCTAAGCATATAAACAAGCCTCTGGGGCTGTCACTCTGAATGGACTATTAGAAGCACAATTTGCAAGGGAAACTTAGAAACCAGACATCTACTTTAGCAAATCTCAAGCCGTTATCTGATTGAAAAGCTAATAAGCTTCCAGTGGTTTTAAGAGTAACAGAAATTATTAATTTGATAGCATCGGTAGTGACAAAAAAGGGGCAAACTCCTGTTAGTACATGGGTGCCATTTAAAAAAAAATGGATATGCTACATTATATGAAAGATTATATACATATTGTGTATATATACACATACAATTCATAATTCGTTGTCTTTTCTCTAGAAAAAGTTGTAATATAATGAGGGAAATGGCTAAGAAAAAAGGTCATATTTAGCTTTGCTACAAGAATCAATACCCATAATAATAATAATAAAAAAAAAGTTGAATAAATGAGAGGGGTTTATTTTAAAATAATATTATATTAAATGTCTATTTTGTTTTTTTCAGAACTTTATGTGAAATCCATGAGGTACCCAGCACAGACTATTTACTCTGACAAACAAAACCACAAGTGTTTGATTATGATGAGAGAGTTCCTGTAATAGAGCCTCTCTGCAAAATGTTTAGCTTGCAGTTTTGAAGCCAAGAGAATGGCTGTTACTGCATTATCCATCTAGCAACTACTGCAGCTTATGGTAGAAGCTATTCAGTTTAATGATTTTGATTAATAAGTCTTATTAATTTTTTCACATTGAAAATATTTTTTTTTAAAGTAGTTCTTAAAAGGCCTTACAGCTCATATAGCAGTCATGTAACTTGAAATATATCATATTCCTGAAAAATTCATATATCAAAATATCATATCATTGAAAAGCTGGTTTATTATTGAAAAATTAAATTGTTAATTATTGTGATTTAAGCAAACCTGGCTTCTGGCAGCATCTGGCCTAGTAACATGGAAGACAGAATTTGGAATCACAGGCATGACACTGAGTACTTCTTGTAAAGGAACAGTAAAAAAAAATTACTTTTTGTAGGCAAAACACTTACAATCCTATTATCTTGTTTTCCAGAATTTACGTTTCCACAGTGTCCTTCCCTTAGTATTCTTCTAGTATGTCCTAACTTCTAGCACTTTATACCAAATCATGTAATGTGAAAATTTGTTATGTTCACAGTGTTTGATTGAAAGAGAACATGTTTTCCCTCAGAAATGGAGGAACAGATAGTAGAGAAGAAAGATCTTGCAAATAATTTCTACCAAAATTTAATTCTAATGCGTGAGATCTTAATATTCCCTGAAGTACCTGAAATCTCTGATCTGAATACCATTGGCTTCTACAAAATGGTGAGACTTTCACAGGTGTTTGAAGAAACTCAAGAAGTAGAGGTCTCAAATAAGTCAAGTTTCATTATTTATTAAGCCAGTGTCTCTACTGTGAAAATTACTTCTGCTTAGAGTATACAAGCTAGAAAATAAGACCACTTTCTTTAAATTTTTTCTTCCTGTGCTTTCCTTTTATTGTCTTACATGGAAAGGCTCAAGATTCTGCACAAGACCATAACACAGCAAAGCCAGGTCAAAGACACCTCTAGTTCTTGAAAAATAAAGTCAAGGAACAGACACTCACTGTTCACCTTTTTTGTGCCATTCATGACTTCACAGATTTCGTCATCATCATTATAGTATCTCTGTCTCTGCTTTTCACTTTTCCAGCCTAAAGATTCTTAGTTCCAAGTTCCTCTAAAGTCTTCTTTCATAATCCCTTTGATCCTCTCTGAACATTTATCTGATTCCTTCCTTTTTTGAAATGGAAGGACAAGAGCTGTACAAAGTGTTCATATTCAGCATGAATTTGCAGTGTTGGTTTTTTTTTTCTTATCTGTCGTCCTTCCTAGGAACTCATAAAATTAATTTCTGATTAAACATTAAATGTAAAAACATTTCTGATTTCTACTGAATACCAGACTGATCTTTTCAGAGAACCACGCATTTTATTTCAGAGATCTTGTCCCTGAATAGCAGTAGTCAGCTCATAGTCCATCATTGTATAAGGATTCTTAGGGTTGTTTTTGTGTATGACTATCATCACTAAAAAAATATCTACTGTGGATTTCAGTGCTAATATGTCAATTAAATCAGGCTGTTATGTGAAAACAAGTTAAGCAAATTTGCATATGTTCTGAATGAGAACCAAGTTATCAGTGGCATCCTTTTCCGTAAGGACAAAGAAGGACACTATCCAGTTATCTCTGTAGATGCTTTATGTACTACCTAAATTGTGAAAAAAAAAAAAAAAAGCAGGGGAAAGAAAAAAGAAGACAGAATGAAAAATAATTCAAATCAAACCCCAAAAACAATAATATATACTGCAAAACAAAGACTTTGAGAGAGCTGCAAAACCACTTTCACCACAGAATTGATTCATATCTTTTTCATTATTCAATTAATTATATTGAAAAAATAAAATGTTATCTTAAAATTGAATTGTAATCAAGTATAAGATGTGTTCCTAATTTTTCAGTACCAGGTCATGGGGAATTCTAATCTTGGAAATACATGAATGACATTCAATGTCAGCTAAGGTTTTTTTTTATTTTTGTTTTTGGGGTTTTTTGGTTTTTTTTTTTGGTTTTTGGTTTTTGTTTTTTTTTTGTTTGTTTGTTTGTTTTGTTTTGTTTTGTTTTTTTTTCTCTTTTCTAATTTTGCCTAATTAAATCTGTGTGACATGATAAAGCAATTTCCCCGAGGGCTATCTGATGTCACTTTTTTTATCAACATAATTTCATTGTACAATGCAACTCATCTTTGGAGAGAAAACAAGGTAATGCTAGGTAGTGACCTCAAATCTATCCAAACCACGAATCTACTCTAGGGAAGGGAGAAAAAACACATTAAAATTCTTAGCTGACATAAATCTGGCAATCTATACAGAGTTATCTGTGCTGATGTTAATGGATCATGATGACTTATACCAGCTAAAAAGCTAAGTTTCTTTTACAGAATGGTTCTTAGCTTGAGCTGCAGATAATTAGTGTGAAATGCTATTTTAAACTCAAGTGTTTATACAAAGAGCAGTCCTAATTATCTATATTATATAATTATTCCTAAAAGTATCTAGTAAGGGAATTTCCCCTAAACAGTGTTGCTCATTTAATTTTTGAGGAACTTACCAATAATAGGATTTCATCCTCCTGGCCCTTAAAACAAGAATAATTTCATCAAGTCACTGGAGCTAAATGACCACTGTACAATTCTAAATAATATTTAATAGCTTATCTGTACCAATCTGTTTGACTTAAGGGTAAGATTTAATATGTATTAATGAATCAATTAACCAAAAGTGGTAGCATGAAGCATTTTAAAGTATTCTGAAGCAGAATATAGCACTGAACCAGGAACTGAACCAGTTTCTTTAAATGTTTGTGAGCTGCAATTCCCAATCAATATTTCTGTGTTAACATGACTTTGTACTCATGTTGCTAATTTCCTGGGTGTTGAGGTGGAGGCTTGAGTTGTTTATACATTTTTAGAAAGAGCACTCAGAAACTGACCCTGACCATCTTGGCTGTCATTCAACATTTGGCAGAATGGTTACTGTGTTTGTCTTCAAAAGGAATTAGTCTTTCTTGTTGAGTACTTCAGATAAAAATGGATAAACTGCTAGTCAATACAGACCAAAACCAATTGCCTCTGTGTGTTAGATGTTAAAGAATAACTGCTAACTCTTGCATTAAACCCCCGTTAATTACTGACTGACTCTGAAAATGTTTGTGACAGAACAGAGAAATCCTTAATGTCAGAATCTCAGTGTGCCAGAAACATTTTACTTCTAGTATTGCAGAATAGGTTTGCGTCTACTGTAGTATCTACAGCCTGATCCTTTGCATATCTTGTCTGCCAAGTCAGTTCTGTTCTGTGTTCTCAGATTCTAATAAAACATGCTTTTGGTGAAAGAGAGACAGTGAAAAGAGACAAGTGGAGACTCCAGTAATGAGAGCAACTACAGAAGTATCCAACACAGTCTTTTTCACATTCAGAGTTGTGCTTCATTCTGGGCCACTGGTCTGTTTAGTACAAAATATGCCACAGCTAAAGCAGTACTTGTACTTAATATTACAGAGCCTGGAGGCCAGTTTCCTGTTTGGGCTATGGCTGGTTGAACCTACTTTATCCAGCAGAGCACCCTGTTACGTCATAATATATTCTGTCACAAATCTAGTATGAATAATCTTGGCAAGGTTATTTTACTTTTCATGAAGCATTTTCATGAAGAATTTTCATGAAGCAATTTCTTGAAGCAATTATAGTGTGATTTCCAGATTCAAGTCCTGTTTTTTATGGTAGATTATATATTTAATCAAAGATCACTCTATATGTGTACTTGAGTGTGTACATAAATGACAAGAATAAGGAATGGAATTAAGATCTTACTTCTAGCTTCTCCTGCAATATTTTGGAAGAAGTTCTGTGAATTCTAAGTATAGACAGAACATAGTGTAAGGTCTGTTCTTGAGCCCAAGAATCCTCAGTTCTGATTCACTGCCTGAAAGTTAGCTGGTCATTCCAGTCAATATTTATATTCAAAAGAGAGAAATTGTCATGTTTAAGGGGTGATTCATCTCCTCATAAGATAAAAAACTGAGACAGGACAGGTGAATAAGTCCCTGAACATATCTATTTGTCTCCTGTGATTATAATGGGTAGATAGCTCAGGAATAAGGCAGATAAATTCCATCCCTGCTGTCCCATCTAGGTGAGTCTCATCATAGAATCATTAAGGTTAGAAAAAACCTCCAAGATCATCAAGTCCAATCATCTACCTAACATTTTTATGGCCTGTAAACCATGGCCTGAAGTGATGTATCAAAACAAACTCCAGTAAAGAAGTAGATGTCCAAAAATAAGGCATTTAGTAATAAAGCTAAAGAAATTATTTAAAAAAAAAAGTCGCATCCAAAGAATGTAGATCAGGGACTTTTGCAGAGAGATGAAAAAAATACTGGAAAGGCTTTTCTGGTTTGTTTATTTTATGCTGGTCATCAAGGCAACTGAAGATTTGAAGAGCTAGAAAAGGGCATTAAGCACTCAGTTTGGTTTTATGCAATTGGCACTACTGTCCCCTATCATGGTTTAGGCTCAGCTGGTAACTAAACACCACGCAGATGTTCAGTCACTCCTCCCAACATGGTGATGGGGGGGGGGTGGGGGAGGAGAAAATATAACAAAAGGTCGAGGAGTTGAGACAAAGGCAGGGAAGGCTCACTTCTCAGTTATGGTCACAGACAATAAACAGATTCAACTTGGGGAAAAAAACCCCACATCAGTTTAATTTGAATAACAACACTAATTTACTAATCAAATCAGAGTGAGATAATGAGAAATACAACACAAACTTAAAAACTCCTTCGCCCCACCCCTCCCTTCATCCTGAGTTCAGCTTTGATCGTGATTTCTCTACCTTCTCCCCCTCAGCATCAAAGGGGGACAAGGAATGGGAGTCAGTTGATTACACATTGTGTCTGCAACCCCTTCCTCCTCAGAGGGAGGACTCCTCACCCTCATGTTGACTTATGTTGAGGGCATACAACATGAAATAGATAGGCAATAGCTGTTCCTTGGTTTCTCCATTGACACAGAAATTTAGTTTGTAGGATAATATTTCCCTTCATCCTCCCTACAGGTTTTTTTGAGATGACTGTTTGTACTGTGTCTGGCTGGGGTGGAGTCAGCCAGAGTCGGTGGAGTCAGCCAGAGTCTGTGGAGTAGCCAGAGTAGAGCTGCGTTTTGGATTTCTGACTAAAACACTGTTATATTCTATAAATATTTTGTCTACTTGCAGAAGATGTAGGTTCCTATCCCTCCTGTCCCATTGGAGGTATGGGGGGAGAGAGAGCGAGTGTCTGTGTGGGTGATTAGCTGCTGGCTGTGGTCAACCTATTACACAGTGGAAAAGTTTCCAAGAGATAAACACTACTGTGGAATTAGCCAAAGCAGAATATTTTCAAGTAATTCAAATGGCATGTATTGTCCCTTCATGTTGAAATGGGGAAAGAGAATATGAGTCATCTGACCTATTCCAGATTTCTATGCTGATATGAGATGAATCATGCTTTCTCGAATGTGTTTCTTACTATTCAGTCAGATGAATTCCACACTTTGTGTCAGTAAATGAGGACTGGTCTCAGTGAAGGTTCAGCTAAGCAAGAAGCTTAAATACAAATTATAATGGCAAGAAGAACAAAGTAGGTAACAGTGGGATGACATGTATTGGCTTGGAGAACTGGAAAGCTGACAACATTATTACACGCTAGAAGAAGGTTCCATTTTGGGAATACATATTTAGTAATTAGCAATAAGACCATATATTTTGTGACAGACAGACTGATGCTTGAAGGGGTTATAGTATTCCCCTGTGGGTGGGATATAAAATTATATTTTAAAAAGTTGAGAATGGATTAATGGGATCATTCAAACCAGATATTGCATTCAGAAAATCAGAATGGAAAAAAAAAGGATACAGAAGCAGTGGACTCTGGGGGATGGAAGCTGTGAATGACAGCTGAGGTGATACAAAATAAAACAAAACAGATTTGAACTAAAGAAGTCTGTAAGAAGCAAGAACTGTTATCTAATATAACAGAACAGAATATCCAGCAGATAAACTTACTGGGCAGTTATGGGATGCAGTCTTAATAACAGAGATTTGAAGAATCCTGTGAAAAAGGTAAGTATTAAGAATGCTACAAGGGAAAAAGAAAGAACAACAAGAAATTATAAAGGATTAGTCAAGAAAACCCCTAGTGTATTTAACAGATCTTTTAAATCAGAATCAATTGAATATCATCTTGATATGTATCACCAATACACACAGCATGGGGAATAACCAGGAAGAACTAGAGATCTGGGTGCAGTTGCAGAGACATGATGTCATTGCCATTACAGAGACTTGGTGGGATGGCTCACATGACTGGAATAATGTCATGGATGGCTGTGTACTTTTTAGGACAGACAGATAAGGAAGGCAAGATGGTGGAGTTGCTCTTTATGTGCAAGAGCAACTCAAATATATTAAACTCTTGCTAAGGGGGGTTGAAGAACATGTTGAAAGCTTATGTGTAAGAAGGGACAGGCTAATATGGGGGATACTGTTCTGGGTGTTTGCTACAGACCACCTGCTCAGGAAAAGGAAGTTGATGAAGCCTTCTACAGACTGTAAGAAGTAGCCTCAAAATCACATGCCCTGGTGCTCATGGGGGACTTCAATCTGCTGGAAAGGACACACAGCGAGGCACACACAATCCAGGAGATTCCTGCAATGCCTTGATGATAACTTTTTGACAAAGGTAGTGGAGGAACCAATGACAAGAGGTGTGCTGCTGGACCTTGTACTAATGAAAAAGAAGGTCTGGCTGGGGATGTGAAGGTTGGGAGCAGCCTTGACTGCAGTGACCATGAGATGATGGAGTTTGGGATCATGAGAGGAAGAAGCATGACAATAAGTAGGATTGCAACCCTGGACTTCAGTAGAGCTAACTTTGACCTTTTCAAAGATCTACATGGAAGAATTCCATGAGCTAGGGCTCTAGAATGTAGAGGAGTCCAAGAAAGCTGATTAAAATTCAAGCATCAGTTCCTCCAAGCTCAAGATTGGTCCATTGCTTTGAGTAAAAAATAAAGTACAGGAGGCAGGAGACCTGCATGGATAAGCAAGACACTTCTGCAAAAACTCACATGGAAGACAGAAGTTTAGAATATGTGGGAAAAAAGGTTGGCCACTTGGGAGGAATATAGGATCATTGTCAGAGTAGGTAGGGATGCAACAAGGAGGGCTAAGGCACTCTTGGAATTAAATATGTCAAGGGATGGCAAAGACAACAAGAGGGCTTTTTCAAGTGCATCCACAGGAAAAAGGAAAAGTACAAAAAATATGGTCCTACTGCTGAATGAGGTGGGTATGCTGGCGAAGGAAGATACGGAGAAGCTGAAGTTACTGAATGCTGCCTTTGCTTCAGCCTTTACTTCTAAGGCCAGCCCCCAAGAATCCCAATCCCTGGAGGTAGAAGAGAGATTCTGGAGGAAAAAAGTCTCCTTCGGTTGATGAGGACTGGATTAGAGATCATTTACGAAATCTGAACACCCACAAATCTATGGGCCCTAGTGGAATCCACCCACAAGTGCTGAGGGTGTTGGCTTATGTTGTTGCTGTGCTACTCTCCATCATTTTTGAATGATCATGGAGAACAGGAGAGGTGCCTGAGGAAAGCCAATGTCACTCCAGTCTTCAAGAATGGCAAGAAAGAGGACTTAGGAAATTATAGGCCGGTCACCCTCACCTCCCTCCCTGGAAAGCTGAAGGAACAGCTCATTCTGGAGGCCATATCTAGTCATGTAGAGGAAAAGAAGGTTATCAGGAGTAGTCAGCATGTATTCAGCAAGGGGAAAGCATGCTTAACTAATCCAGTAGCCTTCTATGATGGTGTGACTAGCTGGGTAGGAAGGGGAGGGCAGTGAATGCTGTGTACCTTGATTTCAACGAAGCTTTTGACGCTGTCACCCATAACACCCTCATAGGCATGCTTATGTGTGGGTTAGATGAATGGACAGTGGAGTGAATTGACAACTGACTGAATGACAAAGCTCAGAAGGTTATGATCAGTGACAGAGTCTAGTTGGAGGCCTGTAGATAGCAGTATTCCCCAGAGGTCAGTACTGGGTCCAGTCTTGTTCAACAGATTCATCAGCGACCTTGATGAAGGGAAGGAGAGGACCCTCAGTAAGTTTGCTGATGATACTGAACTGGGAGAAGTGTCTGACATTCCAGAAGGCTGTGCTGCCATTCAGTGAGATCTGGACAGGCTGAAGAGCTGGGCAGAGGGGAATCTAATGAAGTTCCACAAGGATAAGTGTAGAGTCTTGCACCTGGGGAGAAATAACCTCATACACCAGTAAAGGCTAGGGGTTGACCTGCTGGGAAGCAGCTTTGTGGAGAAGAACCTAAGAGTCCTGGTGGACAACAAGTTAACTGTGAGCCATCAGTGCACTCTTGTGGCCAAAAAGGCCAATGGTATCCTGTGCTTTAAAAAGTGCTACCAGCAGGTTGAGGGAGGTTCTCCTTCCTCTCCACTCTGCCCTAGTGAGACCATTGTGTCCAGTTCTGGGCACTCCAGCCAAGAGAGACAAGGAATTACTGGAAAGAGTCCAATGGAGAGCTACAAGGATGTTTAAGGGACTGGAACAACTCTCTTATGAATAAAGGCTGAGAGACCCGGATCTGTTTAGCCTGGAGAAGACTGAGAGGGGATCTTATCAGTGCTTATAAATATCTAAAGGGTGGGTATAAAGAGGATGGGGCCAATCTCTTTTCAGTGCTGCCCAGTTGTAGTACAAGGTGCAATGGGCTTAAATTGGGAACACAGGAAGTTTCACATAAAGGAAAAACTTTGAGGGTGACAGAGCCTTGGAACAGGCTGCCCGGAGAGGCATTTCTCAAAACCCGCCTGGATGTGTCTTTGTTCAACCTGATCTTAGCGAACCTGCTTTAGAATGAGGGTTGAGCTAGATGATCCCCAGAGGTCCCTTCCAACCCCTATCATTCTGTTATTCTGTGAATTAATTAAAATTGTGTTATGTTTAATTCTTTAAATGTTTGATGTTTCATGATGAGCCACAACATCAGTAATATATTAATGAAAAAATCAATTGTTCAAATTAAAAGATCATTTAAGTTTATTGAGATTGTATTATTTAAAGATGCCTGTAATTATTTTAATAAGATGATATGGGGGAAAATCTATTTCAGTACCTTGGCTATATTCAAACTGAAATGAAGGCAACAGCTGCAGGCTTAGCATGAAATATTACATAGTTCAGCATGCTAATTTAATTATAATTGCTATTGCTAAACAAAAGGTTAATTATAGAGCAGGACAATAACGTTGTGGAAAAGTACACCAAAGCTCTGTATACAGATCCATACTTAATTATTGTAAAACGGAAGGAACAGGTAGATGAAATGTCAGATAGTCACACAGAAAGTAAAGCACATTTTAAAATAATCCTATTTACTTCCTATAGTCTGGGAGTAATAAAATTCCATGACATAATGGGATTCATCTATTTTCAGAAGTAATACATGGCATACAACTTTCTCATCTGAGCCATTCTGACCAGCTTCATAGGCAATGTTCTATGCTTTTTGCCTTCTAAATGCAATTGAATGGTCCTTAGCTTACTCCTGAATTCCCTCATCAATCCTGTATAATAACATCTGCCGGTGCACTCTTCTATTTCAACCATTCTCATATCAAGTTGGTGGCACAATAAACAGACTGCACTTCTTGACTTCTGAGTACATACCCATAAGAATAATAGAATTACTGTTGCAGACCAAATGTTTAGGTTGTCTAGATCTCTAGCACAGTTTAGCAACAGATGCTTAGGGAAGCATTTAACAATGCAGTATTTACTGTGAAATGCTAATTTCATCACAGCTCTGCACTCTTACTTAGCTTATTACCTTAATAAGTGGAATATGGAAAAGGAGTGAGAGCTTCTTTACTTGCTTTTGTCCATGTACATTCATAATGTTGGTAGGTTTTTTTCAGTAAGACGGGTTCTGCTCTCAGGTATGCATACATGACTTCTTTTTACTGAAATGGAAATTGTCTTAATGTATCTTCAAGTTGATTTTGTCACATTGATTTTTTTTTTTTTAAATTTTGGTGTATGCCAAAAAAAAAAAAAAAAAAGGCAATAAATAAAAACTTAAATGTGAGAAACCTTGTGAATTTATTGACAGTATGAAGCGTAGAACTATGCAAAGTGGTTTTCCATGTTAACAATTTCTTTTGAGAGAGTGCTCTTTGAATGCTATTTGCCTATCTGTTTTTATTTTGAGGAAATGGAAACCATGGAAACCTGCTTTTAAGATAACTGTTAAAGAAGTTGTCTTAGAGTAAACTATAACATCGTAGCAAGAATTTTGTCAGTTACAATGAGAGACTTTCAAGATGATTACTGGAAAGTAAATTTCCTTTTGAGAGCACCAATAAGTCAAACTTAATGAGTTTGGGTTTTAGTTATGCTTTTTTGTTTGTTTTTGTTTTGTTTTAATAATAAATGAGCTCAAAAATTATCAGTATATTTTAAATATAGAGATATGAAGTATTTTGTAAATACTTGGTGTTGTTCATGGCTCCATGGTAGTGCAAGCTTTATTATCTACTCCTTATTTTTTTTTTCTATATTGATTAATTTATTTGCAAATTTATGCACTTAAATTAGAATACATAATGTGCATGAGATTCTTAATGAACGGAGTTACATAATCAAGTATTGTACCTAATTTTCCTTCAAACATTTTGCAGCAGTGAGATTTTTTTTCTTTCTTTCTGGATAGACAGAAGCCACAGAGATGAGGACTAAATCTAATGATATGGGGCAGTTTCTTTATCTTTCCAGTGAAATAGTCTATTGTTTCCTCCTATTATTTCCACTTGATTTGGATGACAATAATATCTTTACAGAGATTAATAAAAGGAGAAGAAATCCATGGAAATAAATCTAGGTACTGGAGCAAAACCCTAAAGAGACTGTGAAGTATGGCTTGGAGAAGAAGCCTGGGCAGAATGAGTGCAGAGCAAAACTCAAGTGAGGAGAAACAGCTTGTGTAGGCATTAGAGAGGGAAGAAATGCAAGAAAACAAGACTAAAAAGGGTGAGTCGACTTTACAGAGAATGAAGGAAAAGGTGGAAAAGGGATGTATGTAGCAAAGGGCTTCATTCACTTGCCCAAATACAGGAATCCAATATCCTTTGATGTGCCCCAGGATATCCTCCTACCAGTTCTTTAATCATATCTTCAGAACAGCACAGGTCTCATGTTGCATGTGCCAGTGATATCTATGCTTCTTTTGTTCCCCAGAGTATATATGTACAGGCACTGAATGCCCATGTGAATGGGAGTGAAGAAAGTCCTGAGTCAATCTGGTGAATGAAATTTAAAGATGTATTTAGCTGACCACGTATGGGTACACATTTTGAGATGTCTATAACCTGGAGGTGAATTGTATCTCAAAGTCTGAAGGAAGACTTTTCATCTGGAAGAGTGCACATCCTTTCTCCCACTCATTAATCATATTAAGTATTTTTTAACTTTTGTGAAAGTCATTGTTGTCCAATTCAATATAATAATAGCAGAAGGGAATACGTGGTCAGCTTTTTAGTCATTTGTGTTAAAATAATTTGATTTCCCAAGGGTAGAAGGAACTTGAATATGACTTGAGGCAGCTCAGACTTTAACTACCAGAAACTGACTGATTCAGTGTGACCCATCCACTCAATCTACAGGCATAGCATAATTCAGAAGAGATTCATCATACCTGTGTTAAAAAGTATTTGGTTCTGCATCTTGTTTGGCCCTTGTGTTGTGCCTTTTTGTCTTTAGGTCATAGTTATTGATGTGTCTGTTCATCATTTTTTATCTGTTAAAAGTGTTTGAGGTAACGTAGAAATATCTTTTTGTCTGTCAAAATTGTGTTTGTATAATATTAAGCATTGCATTTGTAGCAGTGTGGCATGAGGGATAGATGTGGAAATTTCATGATGCAAAATGAAGGGCTACAAGATGAAGGGATACAGGCCTGTTGTATTTTTTGTCCACGTTCATTCCTGTTCTTGAGAATGGTCTCTGGAGTATATTGTCCTTTGAACTGTGATTGGTTTTCACCATAGGAAAGAAAATTTAGGCCACTTTACAAGAGAGGGTGGCAGTGAGTCAATCTTTAGCATAGAAAATTGTGGGAGGAGGATCCAAAGAATCAGAATTTTAAACTAACCAGAAAGTTAAGTTATTTGGTAACCCATACATGATAGAAAACAATCTTTGTTTAAAGTATAGGAGTGATTTAAAAAAAGAAAAAAGAAAGGTCAGATGAAAAGGTAATGGACTGAAGAAATGGGGGTAATGTTAAAATAATACACCTTTATCTTCTATTAATTTATGTGATAACATATTTAAGAAAGAGTAAAAACTACTGTGGAATAGCAGTCAAAAGAGAGAGAAGAATGATGAAAAACAACTCTGCAGACACCATGCAGGTCTATGGTGGAGCAGATATCCACCTGCAGCCCACTGAGGACCCCATGCTGGAGTGGGGGGATGGTTGAAGGAGGCTGTAATCCCATGGGAAGCCCACAGTGGAGCAGGTTTGCTGTCAGGAGAGAGGACTCCATGCTGGAGCAGGTAAACTGGCAGGACTTGTGACCCTGTGGGGGTCACAATGCTGAAGCATTCTCCTCCTGAAGGACTACACCATGTGGAAGGGACACACGCTGGAGCATTTAATGAAGAACGGTAGCCCATGGGAAGGACTCAGTTTGGAGAAGTTTGTGAAGGACTGTTCTATGGTAGGGACCCCATGCTTGAGCAGGGTAAGAGTGTGAGGAGGATGGAGTGGCAGACAGAGCAGGTGATGAATAGATGACAACCATCATTCCTCATCCCTCTGCAGTGCTTGTGGGAGGACGAAGAGGAAATACAGAGTGAAGTTGAGCCTGGGAAGAAGTCAGGGGTAGGGTGAAGGTGCTTTTTAAGACTTGGGGTGTATTTCTCATTACCCTACTCTGATTTGATTGTTAATAAATTTAAAAGTTGAATCTTTTTTGCCCATGATGGTAATTTATGAGTGATATCTCCCTGTCCTTATTACAATCCCCAATCTTCATATTTTCCTCCTTTGTACAGCTGAGGAGAGGGAGTGATAGAGGTGTTTGATGGGCACATGGCTTCCAGCCAAGGTCAGCTCTCCACATATAGTCATCAGAAAGAGGCACAGACACATATAGGCTATTCAGATTTAAATGAACAGAACTATTCTTAGTTCTTGCTGCCTGTATCTCCCTCCACTGGCTATGAAGGTGAGCCTTCACTCAGTAACTTTATGACCTTAATCTAGGGACCCTGCTAGGTCCCTCAGGTTTTGTGGGATTCATGCAGATCAAAAGCCGAATAGTAAGAAAACTTACTGATAACAATGACATAAAAACAGGAAAAATGACCTTGTGGTATTCATGAAGCAGAGAAATCCTGAAAAAAAAAATCAAACAGTGAGAGTTTAGCGCAGACAAAAAAATGAATTATATACTGATTAGCATGGGTCATAACATGGAAACTCATTCATTTTAAAGCAATACAATAAAACTACATCTGTGCATGAGGAGGATATGTAAAGGCTAACTTAAGTTTTGATTTTTTTATTTTGCATTTACTAATCATAGTCAGGAAACAATAATTCTGAAAAAATGTCCTTTTTATAAAAAAAAAAAAAAAAGTATATTGAATTTATAGCCTCAAAGGAAGGAAAAAAAAAAATAGGATCTTGAAAATAAACATGTCAGTTATAAAAACAAAAAAGAAAAAAAATTTGCAGAAAGAAAAGTGATATAAGATGTATATGAAAATATTAATCAGAAAATAGGGGGAGATAATGTACACAGTAGAAGGATAATTCAGAGTGCCTTAGAAAAAAGTGTGAAAAGAGCAGAATAGCCATCCTGAGAAAAATATGGCAGAAGATAGAACGGAAATCAGCATGTACTGATTAAGATACTAGAAACGATGTCTTGTACAATGCTGTCATATAATCAAAACTGGACAAGTAAGAGATAAGAACTAACATTTATGTGCATTAAGCTTTGATATTGATTTCAAACTTGAAGAACATCTGAGGCCACAATTGTTTAGGGAGGATGGTGAGAGTAGAATCAATCAGAAAGTACATCTTACATTTTTACTGAAGAGTGTGGCTGATTTGATTATTGCTTCCTTCATTATTCTATACAGATGGAAAGGGAATAGAAAACCTATGAAACAGACTTCTTTGACACTTAAGGGACCTGGGGAGTAGCTGCATCTCTAAAACATCAATTGATTAAGGATCCTGCTTACTTTAACATTTTAGGTCCTGATACTGAGCATGTGTTGAAACCTACTGAATGCAGTAGGTTTCCATACATGGTCAGTTGAAAGACTGAGGTTATCAGAATTTTGATTCTGTGTTACACACAGGTTATAATCCCAATGTTATAACCCAAATACTGACATTTTTTCAAAAGTGGTCTTTGGAACAGGATTTATTAGTATGCCCTGTAGAAGACCTGTATTGTATTTGAATTATTTCATACAGCAAGAAGTGTTCCAGTTCTTACTATATACCTAGATGGATACTTGTACTTCCTGCATATCATATCCTAATTCCCTGTGGCTCCTTTGTTGTCTTCAGTCAGAGGTTCAGAGTAAAACTAGAAGCATTATATTTACCTAATCTAACATTCTAAATATGATATTTAACATAGAAATTGACCTACAATTTCTAATATCAAAACTAAGAATGCTGATGATCATATTCGCAAAATAGAAAACTGTCTGTTGGATTGTGAACATTATCAATAAACACTTCAAAAAGAGTTCTTATTCAGGTGCTCCAAGTAGCATACAAATGTGTAAACAGATAATATTGGAGAAAAAATGGTAGGAAGGTGTTATTGTCAGTAACTCTATTCCTACTGGATGTATTCTATCTGCACATGTAAAAATGCCTGAAATACATGTGGACTGGGAAAAGAACTATAAGAAGTTCCAGACACAAGAAAACCTGTTTCATAATAGACAGACAGTAAAATGATCTACTGAATTTATCTAAATGAGGATAAAAAAGTAATTTGATGATGATTACTTGTGAAGTAGATGAAGGCAATGAGTGAAAGACAATCCATGATGTTACATTTTAATCAGCAACTTTGATAGACATTTGTTAACAGGATGAAGAATATACTGTAACTAAAATAGTCATAATTTCCTTCATTGGATAACCTGGAGAGCCAGCACCAGATTGTCTAATTCATTCATGGTTAATAAAATACTTCAAAAAAATTGTGAAAATAGTTCTTACTTTAAACTGGTAAAGTCTGGTGACAGTCTAGTTTTTCATGAGTGCATTCTATGGTTTTGGCTCATATATTCATATCTGTGGTCCTAAGTGATGTAATTTTCATAGTACTATAGCATAACTAGAATCTCTAGTGACTTTGGGAAGTGGGCAGTTTACCCAGAGGCCATAAATAACTTTTTAAAAGCTATTTAAGCAAGCAACTAATTTAAAATCATAGTAAGAAATTATTATGTATGCTGTGTATTACTCTTTCATCCAACTGAACTTCTATCTCTTGAAAATGAGTACAAAACCCAATAATTTACTCGTTTATTGAGATACTGTTCCACAGAAGCCAAACATGCTCAAATAATGAATATTAATTAAAGCACAGCATTTCTAAAGAAGCACAGGAAGATGCAGAAGTGTGACTGCATATATCTAAAGAATAAGTTTTGCTGTGTATCAACTTGCTGGTGGCCTGAGTAAGGTGGTGAGTCATTCGCATCAATGGATCCGATGTTTGTCTTAGAGTGAGTGATTAGGGTGAAAATTATGTATGTGTAGCTTGTGATAGACATGGAAAGGATACTTAAGCATGGTCTTGTTTTTTTTGTTAAAATATTTTTATACTATGCATGTTTTTTGCTACTGAACCCAAAATAAATTTGACAGTCACTGTCAGTATTCCTGTGGTTTTTCTAGAGCAGCATATAGAATTATAAAATCATAGAATTGTCAGGGTTGGAAGGGACCTTAAAGATCATCTAGTTCCAATCCCCCTGCCATGGGCAGGGACATCTCCCACTAGAGCAGGTTGCTCAGAGCCCCATCCAGCCTGGTCTTAAAAACTTCCAAGGATGGGGCTTCCACCACCTCTCTGGGCAACCTGTTCCAGTGTCTCACCACCCTCATGGTGAAGAAATTCTTCCTAATGTCTAACCTGAATTTGTCTCTACCTGAATTTAGGTATCTAAATATCTCAGTTTCAATCCATTCCCTCTAGTCCTATCACTGCCTGACAGCTTAAAAGGTGCCTCACCAGCTTTCTTGTAGGCTTCCTTCAGATACTGGAAGGCCACAATAAGGTCTCCCTGGAGCCTTCTCTTTTCCAGACTGAACAACCCCAACTCTCTCAGTCTGTCCTCATAGGAGAGGTGCTTGCTGATCATCCCTGTGGCCCTTCTCTGGACACATTCCAGCACATCCATATCCTTCCTGTAATAGGGACTCCAGAACTGGATGCAGTACTCCAGGTGAGGCCTCACAAGAGTGGAGTAGAGTGGGAGAATCACCTCCCTCAACCTGCTGGCCATGCTTCTCTTGATGCAGCCCGGGACACGATTGGCCTTCTGGGCTGCAAGAGCACACCAATGGCTCATGTTGAGCTTCTCATCCACCAGTACTCCGAAGCTCTTTTCTTCAGGGATGCTCTCCATCCAGTCACTGCCCAGCCTATATTGGTGCTTGGGATTGCTCCAACCCAGATGTAGGAGGACCTTGCATTTGGCCTTGTTGAACTTCATGAGGTTGGCATGGCCCCACTTCTCCAGACTGTCAAGGTCCCTCTAGATGGCATCCCTTCCCTCCAGCGTGTCAGCTGTCTCACACAGCTTGGTATCATCAGCAAACTTGCTGAGGGTGCACTCAATGCCACTGTCCACGTCGCTGATGAAGATCTTAAACAAGACCAGTCCCAGTACTGATTCTTGGGGGGCTCCACTTGTCACTGGTCTTGACTTGGATATGGACCCATCGACAACCACTCTTTGGAAGCAGCCATCAATCCAGTTCTTTATCCACTGAATTGTCCATCCATCAAATCCATATTTCACCAGCTTGAAGACCAGAATGTCATGTGGGACAGTGTAAAAAGCTTTGCTCAAGTCCAGGTAAATGATGTCGGTTGCTCTTCCCCCGTCTATTGATGTTGTGACCTTCTCGTAGAATGCTGTAGAATGTCTGGCATGATTTTCCCTTGGTGAAGCCATGTTGGATGTAGCCAATCACTTAATTATTATTCATCTGCCTTAGTAGTGCCTCCAGCAGGATCTGCTCCATGATCTTACCAGGCACAGAAATGAGACTAACTGGCCTTTAGTTCCCAGGTTCATCCACCTTTCCCTTTTTGAATATGGGGGTTATGTTTCCCCTTTTCCAATCAGTGGGAACTTCACTGGACTGGCATGACTTTTGGAATATAATAGATATAATATCTAGCTATAGATATTAATAGATAGGTATAATATTGATATAATATCTATAGATATAATATCTAGTTACATTAGTAAAAAATGTGTTTTGGAGAAGTTTTGATATGATGACTTTCTATATATTTATCCTTTTAAAATATGAATATTAAAATTCTGCTCCTAATATCTCTGTTTTGCAGGTTTATGGATCCTGTAATTAAAATCTGTAATCTCAAATACAGATTATCCTCTGTCAGGATAATTATTATTCTCTCTGGTACTTTCTGTGCTGGTTGCTTGCTGGGGTGCTGGGAGCAGTGGGAGATCCCCATGGGGTGTGAGGGAAGAGCCTAGACCTGTCCCTCCACCTCATCCAGGAGCAGGGAAACCATGGGGTACCAGGGCAGCCCCGGCCCTACGCTTTGGTCACCTTCCTGGGGACAGGGTCAGGCTCAGGCTGGCAGGGCAGAGCTTTGGGGAGATGGGGATGGCCCTGATGTGGTTTCAATGGGACAGGGGCTTCCATGTGAAGAGCAATCTGTAATAGCACTGCTGTGCCCACTTGTTGGCTAGTGTTTTAGAAGGACACACTTCTTCCTGTATAAAAGGAGCTTATTTTTGTCTGTTGTCATTTTCATGTACTTAACACAATGTCTTAATGCAATAAATTGGTTGATGAATACATAAAAGTTCATTATTTTTAAATTGATGTCTGATCTTTCAAAACCATAGGGCCAGGCCTTCAAATAATGATAAAAAATTCATCATTCAGAGCACAATAATGGATTTGCTTAATTATTGTAATGACTGCTTGTAGTGTGCTACTTGATTTGATGGTTCCAAATTTTGGCCTATAACATTAGTTGTGCACAAACTTTTATTATTTCAGATCAGGCATATTTTTTCTCAAGCTACATCTTTCCTTCTTTAAGAAAGACTGCCCTTTTAAAATGGTGTAAGAGAATGTTTCCTTACTCCTTAAAATACCCTTAAAATATTCCAAAAGTATCAGAGAAGATGACAGAGGTTTAATTAATAATTAAAATTAGGAAAACAGTGTATTTAAAATATGGAAATCCTTCTATATTTTTCTAATGAATGCCAATATGCATTCTGAATCACTGTGATTTTGAACACATCTCTTTATGGCTTAGAGACATACAAAATCCTCATTAAACATATTCTTCAGTACTTTACAGCAGTAGGTAAAACAAACCATTCTGATAGTGTCTCAATATGGTCTAAATGCTGGAGAAGAATGAAACTGATTCTGTAGTAGAACTCTCATGTATGTGCATGCACAGGATGGATTTATTTTGGAGTCAGATATATAATAATGTTAATATAAACCTGTCTCATTAACAGGGAGGAAATGGTTGCAGTAGCAGAAAACCTCTATAAATAGTTCAATGAGTGGCTTAGGTATGGAGTTAGAGGCCCATGCAGTATTGACACAGATTTCCCTGTCATATATTTGTAAAATGGTTGCATGTGGGAAAATATCTGGAGAAAGACATATAATTCTCAGGCAATATGAGATATTTTGGTAGGTATAAGTAATTTGGCTATTTATCTTTTGGAAAAAAAGGAATAATCTGGTGTCAGTTTCTAAAATCTAAAAATTTAGGACCATGTTGTTTGGAGAAAAGGGCAGCCTTATTCAGTCCGATTAAACGATAAGCATAATTGCATCATTGCATGGTCTAAACCATTGTGATTTTATTTTCCTGTCCCAGTTTGCCAGAAAGATCAATTCCACCTAAGGAAAAAGGAAGACATGAGGATTTTTTTTTTTTTTTTCTTTTTTTTTTACCTAAAAATTGTGAAAAGGTGTTTACAAAGAAAAAAACAAAAAAAAAGAGAGAGTAAAATCCAATTAGTTTCACTTTGTTTCTTTGTTACCATGAAGATATTTTCCTCTTTCTGGGTAGTTTCAGTGTGACTGTTTTTTCTACAGGAAGGCTAGATACATGTTGCATTTAAACTAAGATTATAAATCTTTTTCAAGAGTTGGAAAATAAATGACAACCTAGGGTTTACAACAGCTGCTGTAGTTGAATAAACCATGAACTTTATATTATCAGGCGAATATCTCTGCTGAGGCTTTAGGCACATCTCAAGGCTGTAGGATATTAAAAAATAATGTGTTATTAACCATAGCATCCTACTGAATAAATTAAAAGTAACTTTTGATGGATGATGTATAAGGATTTTTGCCATGCTTTAAAATGCACTGTGTATTTCTCTCAGATTGACAGTGTTAGTTGCTACCTGGTGATCACACACTTCAGGATAGAATGTTTCATTTGTTGTATTAAAAATGAGAACTTAATTCCTCATTAGAGAATACTGTTTCTGCAATGTGTTGGGGTTTTGTGTGGGTTTTTTTGTTTGTTTGGGGTTTTTTTGGTTGTTTGTTTGTTTTGTTTGGTTTTTATTGTGGGTTTTTTTTTTTCCCTGAAAATGCAAACACCTGTTTATCTGCCCATATTTTGTAATTGTAATGCATAGAAAATGAGGAAACGTGCAAAAAGAGTTGTTCTGTTGCTGAGAACATACCAGAGATACTGATTATGCATTTTCCATGCTTATCACAGAATGTGGGAATGGTAGTAAAAAATGTAGGGAAAGTATGTTATACTTTTATTTTCTGGGAAATTTAAACTTCTGCTACAAACTGAAATGTTTATACAAAGCAAGTAATTAAAAGTGATGTAAGTGTTGGTTAACTCTTCACTAAATTTCCAGAGCTGTAGTTCACCGTTAATTATCCAAATAAATAAATTTAGTTGGAGGTACGCATGCCAGAAATTGAAGAATAAAGTATAAAAATCCATAAAAAGAAATAAAGGAGAAATGAGCCTTTGTTATAAAGCATAGATACATACTGTTTGCTGCTCTTTGGACCAGCTTTCACCACCAGTCACCATAATCATACTGTTTCTTATAGTATCTTACCAAGGCCTCAAGTCATTTTAAATATTGAATCATTTGCTTTAATACTTTACTCAGACTACAAAAAAAAAAAAAAAAAAAAAAAAAAAGTGTATGAGCAGCATCACGGACACACCTATGTGAATCCTTTAAACAACTAACACATTTATTTTATAACAGAGACATATGGATAAAATATGTGATTAGCCATGAAAATTCTTTCAGCTCTCTCAGAAGTGGCAGAAGTGTCATTTAAACAAGGGCAACTGTCAGCTGCTCTTGGGATCTGCAAATGGATGAATACTGCATTTTTGATACTCCTGTAGATTAAGTACATTTGTCAACAGCCTTATCAGTTGCTGTGTAACTTGTGAGGCACAGGTGAGGGCCTGTGCATATATTTAAAAATACTTTGTGTCTCCTGCATACTGTATGTGTTTATTCTGTATTTGATTTACAGGTCATACACCCTCTGTTTCTTAATTTTATGCAGAGTACTTATTGAAGTGTGGCATGTTGCTGTAGTAGCCATAGTTTCAATGAGACAAGACCAGATGTAAAGGGAGTTTCTTTATAGCTCTATCGTGCAATTTGTGCAGTTTCTGGATTACTAGAGCCCTCATACTATTCCTGAACAAAACATGAATTTCAAGTCAAGTATATATTGCTAAATCCTCCTATAGTACACTACATAGCACAAGGAAGGACATACTTAATTTTGGATTCTTAAATACATATTTTTATGATTTACTTACAGTGACTGTGTTTTTTCATAGTAAGTCTTTGACATATAACTAAAGTGGGCAAAAAATAGCTTGCAGATTTTTTTCCCACAGATGTGCCACAACCCCTCAGATCTAGAAGTAAAATGCTTTGGTCTTCTGATGAATCTTCTCACTCTTCTTTATTTAATGCTCTTACCAGTTTGATAGGTCTTTCTTCTATCTGGCAAACCACTGTTCAGAACTTTGATTTTTAAAGCCAGTTTTCAGACTTAATTTAATTTTTGAAGCAAAAATGTTAGTAGGTCTACTCCAGTCAGGAGACTGCTTAGTGCTGAAGGAAACAAGAACAGTTCATTGAATCTCTCAGTTTTTATTATACAAACAGTTCAGTTGCATCTCTCATTCAGTTATTATCACATAAAAGATCTTCCATTATCCAATTAAACCACTTGAGAATTAGCTATGTTTTCTATATCACCCATATCGGACAGTTCAACAGTCTACAATTTAGACCCGTGCAGTATCCATTCCTATGAACACCTTGTAGAAAGTAGAAGCCACTCTTCTGCTGATGCTTCAGATTTATTTGTCTGTTCCTGAATGTTGCCTGACCCACTTTAGATCTTCCTCCCTATGAAAATGTCACCATTATTTTTTCACTCAGTTGAGATTTATAGTTGTAGTGCTCCAAATGTTTTGTTACTGACTTTCTTTTTTTCTTTGTCACTTTCTTGAAAGTTTCCGAGGAACCACTAATAGGTCCAAACTCCTCAGCTATTTGATTATACCTCTTCACAGTCAAATCACACATGGTCACTGGACATCGTTCCCCTTATTATCCACATTGGACACTGTTCCCCTTATTATCCACATTGCATAAATGTTAGATCACTTCTGGCTTTGTTCTTGGTGTAAAAGCCAAATTCCCTCTAAAACAGAACCTGTATGTTGTGATATGATGTAAAACCATCACTCTGATGGACTGTGTCATAGCCCTTACACTACTTAAACGCTGGTTTGAAAGCACACTTGGTGTATGTAATCAAGTGCTATGCATTGTGAACCTTTACAACAGCTCTAAAAGGGGGTAGGCCTGAGAAATTTGGACATAAGCCACTCTGTATCATTGTGTCTCACAACCACCATCATTCCTTTGGATGAGTTCACAGCAAGTCTGACAGCACATCTTTACAACAAAGTAATTGAAAGGAGAACAGGGAATAGGAAGACCAGAGAAACAAAATGCTTGTCCAAGTCTTGACTACTGGCCTGTCCTCTAGGCATAAGGGATCTGCCTCAGACTGAGCCCTTGACATAGTATTAGGTGTCCATGTGTGAAGCCACTTCCTCCCTGTACCTTTTCTTTTAACTATTTATTGTTTTCTAAATTAGATTTGCAGCTTAACCCACCAATGGCATAACTAATCATGTAGCCTCAGGCCAAGCTGTTGGGCTTTCTCCACATCTAAGAACAATTATCAGTTGTCACTGTGCTTCTTGTCATCCCCTTGGTCTCCTATCTGGAACATGTTACATCAACTGTGAAATCAGTAACAATTATATAACATTTGTCTATTGTTCTGTTTCCAAAGGTTTTGGATTTGAGTTAACCCAGTCAGTTAAACATTATGACAAATGCTAAAGTAAGAGCAAGAGGGAAAAAGAGATCTCTAATATTCAGAAAAGCAAGTTTTTAAAACAGGCTTCCCAGCACGATGGTGGAAGTATAAAAAATGGGAAAGTTGACAGCTTTAAATATGAAGTTATATTATGGAATTTGCCATATGATGTACTGTCTGCAGGAGAATTACTCTGAATTGAGAATTCTTTAAATTCCTTTTAATCCTTTACTGTAATTTGATGTAGTTTTATAAAGACTTATCGAGAAACACCTCATAAAGAACTCAAATCCTTATCAAGATTCTCCCCATGCGCACTGATGAACAAATATTCTGGACCCATAGTTTATTTTCCTTTGTGTATAACTTATTAGTAATTATGCAGTCTCAATGATAGTGTCTGACAGATTGCCTATCCTGGAGAGAAATAGGTAGGTTTTCTAGAACTACAGCGCTGTGTATCTATCTTTACATTTTATTCAGCCTCAGAACTTCCTTGTATCTCTGTGGGGTTTCCTTCAGAAGAATGATAGTTTTGCTGTTTCATTGTTCAGTGTAAAATAGAACAGATCTCAAAATTATTACTACTCCTTTTTTCTGGGGAACATGAACACTTTTTATTATATGCTGCCCCATCATCTCTTTGTTAAGAGTCCTTGTTTTATTTGTTGTCTTACTTCTATTGTGTAATATTTACTTGCAGAATTATTTTTTTTTGGTAAAAATGTCTCAGAACTATTGAAAATATATATATTTTTAGATTCTAGAAACAATTTGTTTTCCTTTTTCACATACTTTTTAAAGAAAATGCTATGTAGGAAAACAAAAGGTAGAATTTGCTTTGAAAACATAAAATGGAAGGAAGGTAAAAATTCTTACTAGATACAAGATTATGTAATTACCTCTGTTTAGCAAACTGGCTAATATTTTTTTTTTTTAAGTCAAAATCTCAATTCCTTCTTAAATTTGTTTCCAGTCTCATTAAAAGTACATGAATTTATGAATCTCATCAAACCAGAAAATAACAGGAACCACTTGGTGCCTAAAATGGGAAAACTGATGCAGGTTATAAAGTATTTGACTTCTTTAGGATGGTATCAGTTAAGTTTTTCACCAATTTCCCTTACAGAGTGGCAGAGGAGCAACAGATTGTTATTCATAAGGAGTGCCAGTGACACCACTGATTATGTTCATCCTTATCCCTTCTCTGACAGGAACTGTGAAAAGTACATACTGAAGGATTAATGCAGACTCAGGCTACTTAATGAGCCACGTAGAAAAGTAAACAAGAAGTTAAGCAAGAAAATGCATGTTTCCAGTCACAGTTAATCCCCTAGGCCCTAAATCCTGACTGAAGTTGTTTATAAGTTTAAGTGCAAATGATTTGTGGAAATCCAGGCACTGAAAAAAGTGATTCTCTTGCTAGATGTACTGACTAGAGAAATTCCTTACTGTAAACTTTACAACTAAATAAAACCCTCACAGAAAATTATTTGAAATAGTGAGACAGTAATACAAGGATAATTTTATTTGCCATGCAAACAAAGGTTTGTGAAATAGTATGCAATTTATAACTTGTTGGAATAAGAATTCCTCTATTACAGAGTGTAATAGACATTTTACTTTTACACTTCTTCCTGAGTGTATCCATAGAATTTGTGTAAGAAAGATATTCTTACTACCAAATCATACAGAATTCTATTGGTTTCTATCCCATTTTGTGCAACATTTTCATAATGGAGAAATCCAACATAAACAGCTTAATTAAGAATGTCCTTTGGCTGAGCTGCCTTCTGAAAAAAAAAAACAAAAAACAAAAACCAATTTATCTCTCTCCCTCTTGATTTATCCCATTTCATGGACTGAAATTAGAGATGATTAAGAAAATATTTTTTTTAATGGCCAGCAATACTTTAACTGAAGGTGTACAAGCACAGTTTCACATTAGCTCCTTAGAGAATGAGGTGTCAAGTATGACTTCTCTCAAGTAAAAAATGAGAAACTTTCATCCTTCATGGTCAAATCTTAAATTTGATTTCAACCCTGCACATTCTAAATTCAAGTTTAAAGTTCATGGCGATTAGAGAATAAGGAGTTTATCACAAAAGGATACAAACATTTTATTTCTTCTACAATAAGATTTTAAATTCCACCCATAGACTCTGAAATTAGTGATACGTCAAATTCGTCTTTATAAATGGGAAATGGGATCACAGGTTTAACTGAAGGGCAGAAGGACATGGATTTCATAACACACATCAGTGCACTTGCATTTGTATCAGAATACTGTTTAAGAACATACAGTCAGTAAACCATTGCTACAATGAACTCCTCTTAATGCAGAGATACTTTGCATTGTAATATATCCTTTGTTAATTTAAAAATAAATCACTAGTCATATTTATCATAGAATCATAGAATCATTATGGTTGGAAAGGACCTCCAGGGTCATCAAGTCCAACCTTTGTCCTAGCATTTCTCAACCACTACACCATATCCTCAAGCTCCACATCTAATCGTTCTTTAAACACCTCCAGGGATGGTGACTCCACCACCTCCCTGGGCAGCCTGTTCCAGTGCCTAACCACCCTCTCAGTGAAGAACTTCCTCCTAATATCTAATCTAAACTTCCCCTGACGCAACTTTAGTCCATTCCCCCTCGTCCTATCATTACTAATTTGAGAGAAGAGACCAACACCAGCCTCTCTACAACCTCCTTTTAGGTAGTTGTAGAGGGCAATAAGGTCTCCTCTCAGCCTCCTCTTCTCCAGACTAAACAAACCCAGTTCCCTCAGCCGCTCTTCATAGGGCATGCTTTTCAGCCCTTTCACCAGCTTTGTTGCCCTCCTCTGCACTCGCTCCAGCACCTCAATGTCCCTCCTGTACTGTGGTGACCAAAACTGGACACAGTACTCAAGGTGTGGTCTCACAAGTGCCGAGTATAGGGGTACCATCACCTCCCTACTCCTACTGGTCACACCGTTTCTGATCCAGGCCAGGATGCCATTGGCCTTCTTGGCCACCTGGGCACACTGCTGGCTCATGTTCAGACGGCTATTGACCAACACCCCCAGGTCCTTTTCCGCCAGGCAGCTCTCCAGCCACTCCTCCCCAAGCCTGGAGCGTTGCTGGGGGTTGTTGTGACCGAAGTGCATGACCCGGCACTTGGCTTTGTTAAACTCCATACAATTGAACTCAGCCCATCTCTCCAGCCTGTCCAGATCCCGCTGCAGAGCCTTCCTACCCTCAAGCAGATCAACACTTGTGCTTAATTTTGTGTCGTCTGCAAATTTACTGAGGGTACATTCAATTCCCTCATCCAGGTCATTGATGAATATATTAAACAAGACGGGTCCCAAAACTGAGCCCTGAGGGACACCGCTTGTGACTGGTCGCCAACTGGATTTTACTCCATTCACCACCACCCTCTGGGCTCGGACATCCAGCCACTTTCTAACCCAGCAAAGAGTCCTCCTGTCTATGCCATGACCTGCCAGCTTCTCCAGCAGAATGCTGTGGGAAACGGTGTCAAATGCCTTCCTGAAGTCCAGGTAGACAACATCCACCGCCTTGCCCTCATCCACTAGGCAGGTCACCTGGTCATAGAAGGAGATCAGGTTGGTTAAACAGGACCTGCCCTTCATGAACCCATGCTGGCTGGGCCTGATCCCCTCATTGTCCTGCACTTGCTGTGTGATCACCCTCAAGATGAACTGTTCCACAATCTTTCCCGGGACTGAGGTCAGGCTGACAGGCCTGTAGTTCCCTGGATCATCCTTCCTGCCCTTCTTATAGATGGGTGTCACATTGGCAAGTCTCCAGTCATCTAGGACCTCCCTAGTTGACCAGGACTGCTGATAAATGATGGAGAGAGGCTTGGTAAGTTCCTCTGCCAATTCCCTCAGCACTCTCGGGTGGATCCCATCTGGCCCCATAGACTTGTGGGTTTCCAGTTGGCTTAGAAGGTCTTTAACTACCACTTCCTGGATTATGAGGGGACTGTTCTGGTCTCCATCCCTATCTTCCAGCTCAGGGGATTGAATGCCATGAGGATAACCAGACCGACTATTAAAGACTGAGGCAAAGAAGGCATTAAGTACCTCAGCCTTTTCCTCATCCTTGATAACAATGTTCCCCCTTGCATCCAGTAAGGGATGGAGATTCTCCCTAGTTCTTTTTTTGTTAATAATATATTTGTAAAAACTCTTTTTGTTGTCTCTTGCAGCGGTGGCTAGGCTGAGTTCTAGTTGAGCTTTTGCCCGCCTAATATTCTTTCTACACAACCTACCTAAATCCCTGTACTCTTCTTGAGTAGCCTGTCCCTTCTTCCAAAGGTGATAGACTCTCCTTTTCCTTCTAAGGTCCGCCAGAAGCTCCCCATTTAGCCAGGCTGGTTGTTTTCCCTGCCTGTTTGTCTTACGACACATGGGGACAGCCTGCTCCTGGGCCTTTAAGAGTTCCTTTTTAAAAACAGTCCAGCCTTCCTGGACCCCCTTGCCCTCTAGGACTGTACTCCAAGGGACTTTCTCAACCAGTGTCCTAAACAGGTTGAAGTCTGCCCTTCGGAAGTCCATGGTAATAGTCCTGCTGCTCCCCCTCCTTACTTGGGCAAGAATTGAAAACTCTATCATTTCATGGTCACTAAGCCCAAGACGGCCTCCAACCACCACATTACCCACTAGTCCCTCTCTGTTTGTGAACAAGTCCAGCAAGGCACCTCCCCTGGTGGGCTCACTTACCAGCTGAGTCAGGAAGTTATCTTCCACACAGTCCAGGAACCTCCTGGACTGTTTCCTATCTGCTGTGTTATATTTCCAGCAGATGTCTGGCAAGTTGAAATCTCCCACAAGAACAAGGTCTTGCTATTTGGCGGCTTCTGCCAGTTGTCCATAATGTGTGCAAATACACACCACAGTAGTCAAGACATAAACTGTACTTTGTTTCACCCGTTCAGCAAATGTATTGTGTGCATTAAATGCATTGTATATTTCAGATCTTCAATAAATGTGTTCTGAATACATTCATAGATATCAGTATTTCTTTGCAAACGAATTCTTAGGAGAAAAAAGAGACAAAATGATTGAATAGCTTATTTGCAGGAATGATACCACTGGTACAGTTGTGGTACTTTTCATTCATTATCTTTAATTATAACTGATTTTAAATAGTTTAAAGACTTAGCATGCAATTATTGATAAAATACCAAATTTATCATATATTATGCAACAACTGTTTTTACTTTTCAATACAAATAATCACAGAATTACTATGCCTGGAAAAGACCTTTAAGATTGTTAAGTCCAACCATTATCTAACTCTACCAGGGCCACTACTACACCATACCCTTGAGCACCATATCTAAATTGGTTTTAAATACATCCAGAGATGGCAATTCAACCGTTTCCCTGTGCAGCATGTTCCAGTCTTTGATAATCCTTTTGGTATACAAGTTTTTCCTAATGTCCAACCTAAACCTTGCCTGGCATAACTTGATGCCATTTCCTCTTGTCCTATCAGCTGTGACTTGTGAGAAGAGACCAACACCCACCTCTCCACAACTTCCTTTCGGGTAATTGTAGAAAGCAATAAGGTGTCCCCTCAGCCTCCTTTTCTCCAGATTAAACAACCCCAGCTTCCTCACTTGTTCCTCATTAGACTTATTCTACAGACCTTCTCTGGACCCGCTCCAGCACCTCAATATCTTTCTTACAATTCGTCACCCAAAACTGAACACAGTACTCAAGGTGTGGCCTCACCAGTGCCAGGCACAGTGGGACAATCACTTCTCTACTGCTGGCCACACTATTCCTGATACAGGCCAGGATGTTGTTGGACTTCTTGGCCACCTGGGCACATTGCTTGCTCATGTTCAGCTGTCTGTTTATCAACATCCCCAGGTCCCTTTCTGCCTAGTAGCTTTCCAGCCTCTCCTCCCAAAGCCTGTAGCACTGCTGGGGGATGTTGTGGCCCAAGTGCAGGACCTGGGACTTAGACTTGTTGGACCCTGCATGCTTGGCCTCAGCCCAAAGATCCAGCCTGTCCAGGTCCCTCTGAAGAGCCTTCCTACCCTCAATCAGATCAGCATTCACACCTAACTTGGTGTTGTCTGCAAACTTACTGAGTGTGCTCTCAATCTCCTCATCAACATCATTGATAAGGATACTAAACAGGAGTGGCCCCAGTGCTGAGACCTGGGGAATCCCTCTTGTGACCAGCCATCAACTAGATTTAACTCCATTCACTACCACTCCCTGGGCCCAGCCATCCAGCCAGTGTTTAATCCAGCAGAGCATATGACCATCAAGGCCTCAGGCAGAGTTTTTTCTTGAGGATGCTGTGGGGAACAGTATCAAAGGCTTTACTGAAGTCAAGGTAAACAACATTCAGTCTTTCCCTCATCCACCAAGTGGGTCACCTTGTCATAAAACAAGATGAGGTTTGTTAATCAGGACCTGCCCTTCATGAACCTGTGCTGACTGGACCTGATTGCCTGGTTGATCCTGTAAATGGTGTGTTATGTCACTCAGGAGGATTTGTTCTATGACCTTCCCTGGAACCAAGGTCAGGCTGAGAGGCCTCCTGCCAGCGCTTCTTGTAGATAGGCATCACATTTGCTAATCTCCAAGCTGTTGGGACCTCCCCAGTTAGCCAGGACTGCTGACAAATCATGAAGAGTGGCTTGGTAAGAACATCTGCCAGCTCCTTCAGCACTTTTGGGTGTAACCTATCCGGTTCCATAGGCCTATGTGTCTAGGTGGTGCAGCAAGTCACCAACCATTTCCTCGTGGATTATGGAGGCTTCCTTCTGTTCCCCATCTCTGTCTTCCAGCTCAAGGGGTCAGCTACCAGCAAACAACTAGTCCTGCTATTAAAGACTGACACAAAGATATTTTATAATTTGTAAGGTAGTACTGACATTTAAGTTTATCCTAGTTATTAATATGGTCTAGGAGATGTTCTTTGATTCTGGATCCAACTGACAAGGTGTGCCCTTACCACTTCAGCTCATGTACATAGAAGACACTGCCTTCTATTTGAGAAAACAATTATACTGGAGTTGCATAGCATCCCTATAATTTTTTATCAAGTTATAAGTTTGAAATACTTTGCTTTAAATAAAAGCATCTCTGTTAGAAAAATATGTTGCAGATATTAGTAGTGCTTCTCTTCACTGATTAGCTTAAGTCCTAGGGACTTGTTAGCAAGTGATGTGAAAGTATGCTCCCTTAAGATGTCATCCCACAGCAGCCATAATGCTTCAATTTCTATAAAGTTTTCTGAATACCTCCTCTGTTTCTAGGCTTTTAAACAAGAATCTTGATACTTAGATATATAATTTGCAATTACCAAACCTTTTCAGGAAACAAACCCTTTAAAACCTGTCTTTCCTTTAAAATGTCTAAATTCAGTACTAGTACTTGTATTAAATAAGGAAAAAGGAAATTATTATAGAGTAGAAAATGCAGTGAGGAAATGAGGCTTAATCTTACTTTTGATAAGGGTTCAAAACTACATTGAGAATTCTACAAGGAAAATGGTTATAGATTTGGATCTCCAAGACTTCTACATAGAGAGAAGTTATTGCATTCTTCCTGGGTTCTTCAAAATTCCTTAAATTTGGAATCACAAAAGGTAGTTTCCTCAGAAGGCCTTGTTTCACTTACTGTATTTCTCCAACCCTATTAACTCATATAGTTTTTTCCGTAATTCTGCTAGGAAAAAAAAAAAAAAAGAAAGGAAATTCAATGAATATTGGTATTTAGTTTGCAGGAACAAAACTGATAAACTAATTTAAAGCAATTGGGACATGGTCAATATAGTTTTGTGTTAATTGCATTACAAATCATCATAAAAAAAAATGAAAAAGACCAACGAGACCAACTCAAGTTACATAGATATGTAATTAATGACTGATATATAAATTGGTTTGTGTCTATCAAATACAACTATTAAGTTCCAAAACTGGCAAGAGCACAAGTCAAACTCATGTGCTTTCAGGCTATCTAGTGCTATATAGTTACTGAACTGCTTTTGTCCTATACTTAAGCAATTGAAAATTATTTCCTTTTAACATTGCTAAAATAGCACCTGGCATCCTGATGTATCTCACATTATATGTTATATTAAGCTTTTAATCCTTTCTTTGATGATGACTAATGTCGCAACATTCACTTTTTCACATCATGAGGCTTTAAGATAGAGAAGAGAGAAAGGAGGGGCTAATTCACAGCAGCAAAGCTAGTCCCAATAGCTGAGTGATAAAGTGTTTCGACAGAATAGTTCACAAGTCACATTGAAGTAATTTTTCATTGCATATTTTATGCTTTGTAACATATCGACAAAAAAAAATCTATAAATCTTTAAGCCCACATATGATAAATTGCCTTCAAGATATATACTTCATCACTGAAGCCAAATAAACTTTGAACTGTTAATACATTTCTAGATTAAGTAATACAAGCCTTCAGGAAGTTTGTAGACTGACTAACTTAAAAGTAAGCGTAAAAAAAAAAATTAAAGCCAATCATTATGTCTGGGATTCTGACATTATAGTACCAGCACAATATCTAGCCCTTTTTATCCTAACTTTCAAGAAGTTTTGTTTGCTGTTTAGATAACAAAATCAAGCTGGACCCCACAGCAAAAAAAATAATTTCAAGATTAACATAGAAGTGGAGAGATACCATAGAAAGCACCAAATAACAATCACTTCTTCAAAAGCTTTACATGGAAAAAAGAGTCAAATGAGATTATACCACTTAAAAAAAATTATTTTGAATGCTATTCTAAATATCTAAGGTATCTGAGGAATTCACTCCAGTAAATGTCTTTAGAGCCCAGTGTCATTATGAAGACTGTAAACCTGGTCTGTGCCAGAGGAACAGCCTATTGAAACTCCAAGGGGTGCAGCAGTTACAGTGCTCCTGAAGACTTACAACTGGCTCTGAAGAAGGGACTTGGGTTCATTGGAATAGTTGATGTCCCAAGGGATAGTGCTACAAGTAATTTTGGTAGTAGAAACATAGATATGAGCTTGGTGTCAATTCTTTTAGTTATCTCTCAGTTTCATGCTTACTAAGGTTGATTGAGGTCTGTCTGAGAATTAATATCAGACAGATAAGAATTAGAAAACTAATGTAGTGCTTTTATAGGTTGACAGATTGGCAACATTCATGGCTGTAGTGCTCTATGCATTTACAGAGTAACTCAAAGAGGAAATAGCATTGCAAGTTGCTTAACAGAAAGATATCCCGGTGCGAACATAGACTGTAAGAGTATGCCTAATCCCTCCCATGAAATTGGTAATAGTTTTACTTTTTGTGAAGCAGTTGTGCTGCAGGAATTGAATTTCAGGCACTGGTTTGTTTCACACAGATCACTGAACAGCAAGAAAGCCATTTGAAAACAGATGATTCTATACTACAGGACCAGTCCCTTGAGCTAACTGAGGTTTTGTGTTAGAATGAAGAGAGAAAAAAACAAGGAGTGGAAAGAAATGTTTAAAAGGATATGAAAAGCATAGCTTGGATACCCTGTAATATTGGAGAATGGTATACCAAGTGTGACTGTAAAACCTCCATCTGTGCAGGAGAAGTAACGAATGACTACTTCCAATAAGCTGTGAAGCTATGTGTGTAAATGAAAAATAACATCTTAATCTTGGTACCAAACTAGTTAACAACAAATGTCCTCAAAGTGCTAGAGACCATACAGTAACTAGGACAAAACTGTTTTTAAATCAAACAAGCAAACAAAGAAAAAAACAAACAAAACAAAACAAAACACCTAAATATACATTTTATATTATGTTTATGATTTTCAGAGATCAGTTAAGGATCATTTGGTATGACACATATTATAAATCAATTGAAACAAACTGTATTCAATTCGTGTCTCAGACTCTGACTTTGTCCCTTATGCCATAATTTGCAGGACTATTATAAGAGCAACTGCATCATCTAGAAATTTACAGATTCATGGATTTCTCCTGTGCCTTATTGCATGACTGTTATGGTTATTTTGAATGAATGGACACAAACCAAAGAAGATGCACATTCTGTAGCCTTTCCTTTGGGATTACCCCTTTTGAGAAATATATTATAAATCATTAATTCCATATTTAGATCACAGCTTTGTCCTTTCAGAATTGTATGTTTATATTCAAAGAACAGTGATATACCATCCTTTCAAGGAAGTCCATTCTCATCCTGTTTCTCATCTAACATTTCCAAGTTATAAGTCTGCATGGAGGTTTTGTATCAGTGATGAAGGGCACATGCCATAAAGCAGTCTACATAATTAGTTTAAATTCGTAATAATGGTGTAAAACACTTCTGTTTTCTTTTTACCTTTAAGGAATAATTAAAACAACATAGCCTACATAAAATACAACAAAAAGTTACTGATGCTGTAAAATTCACATGAACAATAGTTGCACACAGCTGGAATACTGTGTCTAATTTTGGGCTTCCCAAACTAGGAGAGACAGGGACGTACTGGATAGAGGGATAGAGTCCAATGGAGATCTATGAGGATGATTAAGGGACTTGAGCATCTCCCCTGTGAGGAAAGACTGAGGGAACTGGGGGTGTTTGGTCTTGAGAGGAGAAGACTGAGAGGGGACCTTATTAATGTCTATAAATATCTGAGGGGTGGGTGTCAAAAGGAGGGAGCCAATCTCTTTTCTGTAGTGCCCACCAACAGGACAAGAAACAATGGGTATAAACTTCAGCATAGAAGGTTCCACCTCAACATGAGGAGGAACTTCTTTACTGTGAGGGTGATGGAGCACTGGAACAAGCAGCCCAGAGAGGTTCTGGAGTCACCTTCTCTAGGGACTTTTAAAACATATCTGGGTGCGTTCCTGTGCAACATGGCCTAAGTGATCCTGCTTTGGCAGGGGGGTTGGATTTGATGATCTCTAGAGGTCCCTTCCAACTCCTAACATTGGAAGATCCTATGAGTCTATGCTTTTTTTTATTTTTTTTTTTTTTTAATAGAAATAATAAAAACAGTCAACTCTAACATTATTTATTTCAAAAGTAGTATCTGTAGCATAGTAGCAGTATTAGGAACTGAAAGATTGCTTAGTAATTTTCTATGCAACAACAGCACATTTTTTCTAATGGTGGAAACTACTTTTAGATGTATAAACTAAAGTTGTGCTAATATTAACAGTCATGACTTCTTTAATTTCTTAAATGTTTTCATAAATTTGATTGTTAAATATAAAATAATTAAAACTGTTAACTCTAAATAGAAACCTCTATTTTCCTTTCAAAATCTTTCCCAGAATTTATTTAGGGAAATATTTCACAACTGTTCAGATGGATACATTTGGGTTTTTTTCATCTGACTTTGCCCTAATGAAAACAGAACTCACAGGAACAAAGTTGAAAGATGTTCACCAATGAAATATTAATGTAAACCACCATTTTTAAAGGGACAGCAGCCATTTCTCAGCGTGTTGTCATATGGCAACTAAAATACGCATAAAAATATCAACCGCACAAAACAGATACAGAGGTAGAAAGGCTGAGAATACAGAGCATATTGACATTTAAATTAGTTTCACATCGGAGTTTCACACCAAGAATTTTTAGTGTGGCGTGATCAATAGCTAAAACAATAGCCAAAACTACTGAAGAAGAGGCAAACTAAATACTAAAAAAAAAAAAAAAAGAACCTAAATAGACACTAATTTTAAACATTATTTAATGGAAAACGTAAGATTTTCCAAAATTAGCTCTATAGTTCTATTGATTGTATTCTCTGCGTATATACAAATTCCCAATTACTCTTTAGCTTATTTAAGTACTTTCTCTCTATTCTCATTGTAATCTTGGAGCACTAATTTTGCAACTGTAATTACAGTGAGATTCTAGTTAAAATGCAATTTTAATTTAGTATATTTCTTGGTATAAACTCAGAATGAGAAGATCTATATTTCTGTAATGAAGAAATCTTGGAACCCAGTTTTAGGTGATTAGTTGAAGTAATCATTGCTCATTGCCTAACTAAAATGTTAGATGTGTTCCCAAATGGAGGTGATCCATCCTACCTAAAATAACCACATAAAATCCCTTTAATGTCCAAGGAAGGAGAAAGGTATTTCTAAAGCAGGGAGTAATTGCTCCTTAGGCATCCCTCTCCATTGACTACTGGGAACACAGACATGGCAGAATGGTCCTGTGGGCACGTACAAGGGAGTCCTCTTCTGAAGAGGAATGTGAAACAGAGCAACATAATAAAGATTCATGGTGGCAGCACTGCCCACCATTCACATAATAATCTAGTTCATTGAAGCATTCCTCCTGAAAGCAGAAAATTTAATTCTGTGTTGTTTGTATCCTGCCACTGAATCGAAGCTTTTGCTGCAAGCAGGTATCATGGAATAATAATAATAATAATTAAAAAAAAAAAAACAAAAAAACCAAAAAAAACAAAAAACAGAGAAAAACCAGTAATGAAGAGAATATATAGTACCTAGGTCAGTTGTTTGGGTGGTCAAAGAGTTTTTGTTCTGTATTCAGTGTTCATCTAATGTAAATTGTGTTCAAGGGACTACATTTAGGAGCATCAGGTCGTTGTTCTGCTAGATATATTCAAACACTACCGAGGTTAGGGGAAAAACTAGGTTTTCCTGAATGGTGGATCAGCATTTTTACCATGGCACCATTTTTCCAAAACACAGTTCACAAAAGACATGTCTGCTTTTCTAAACCTGAATTTCAGTGCTGTTTTCTTCAAGAGGCAGGTGTCCATCTCCTCACAAGCAGGTCTGACCATGCCAGGGTGACACAATTAGCTTTTTAGGGAAAAAAAGGGGAATTAACATTGTTAGTTAACCTGGAAAAGCAGGCAGACAGACTAGCTGTTTGACACAGTGAGCTTTAGGCTGATGTGCCCTGACTGAACTTTATCTATACAGAACTAGATATATATCAGGGGACTGGAGAGTTTTTAGAACTGTGAGGATTTGGGGACAGGAATATATTTTGTGAGACAGGAGAAAAGCTGCTTTACTCTGTCACCTTCCTTCTCCAAAATAATAGTTGAATGCTTCTTATCAATTCCGCACTAATATTAGCAATGGAGATACAAAAGCGATGTAAGGCTTCATTTGCTGTGAAAGTGGAAATAAAATTTCACCAGAATTTCATTTGTCTTCTAATTCTGACTTCATTAGTCATGTGTTGTAATAGTACTTATAATGACAAACTAATTTGATTTAATGCAGATATGTATAATAGACTTTTCACTTTGATTCCTAATTAAATGGAATCAATTTAATTTTATTCACCATTTCAACATAATATAGCTACTTTCTGAAAACCTGCTTATAAAAAGCAGCAAAGAAGCCATTTACAGAACACAGAAGAAGATGGGGTGCTGACACAATGGCTTTGTTTATGAAAGATTTGCTTATGCTGAGCTTTATTAATTTTGAGCTTCATTACTTTTGAGCTTCTCCACTGAATTTGCTGCAATAGTTCATGCAACTTTTCTGGCTTTTGAAACAGCAAATATAATAAAAAGTTTTATTTAATATTTGTCAATTACTTTCAGATTTTAAAGAAGAAACTACAACATAATTAGGAAGATTCATTCTTCTCATTCTTTCCACTATTACAATAAGTAAACATTAGATTTCATTAAGTAACTTCTCATTTTGAATTCTGTGTATTACATCATTGATATAATTTGTCCTAATTTTCAAATCTTGAAGTGTAACTCAAACATTCTGAAGGTCTGAAAAAATTAAATCCTAAATATTTTATTCTTAAAAGTCAAAATCGTATTCAACATTGTTAGAAACTGTTGATTCATACACTAGAGACAAATTTGCATCAGAAGATGATGTTTGGAAAAGCATGAATGAACATCATATTAATTTCTTTTGATCACAGATTGAAATTCAAGGGGGAAATTAGTGAAGTCCAATTTGCATTTTAAAATGAAAATGGACTTTATAGATTTTTTTTTTTCCTATTAACTTTTAGGCAAGAAAATTGCATAAGTCTGTACCACAAGTGCAAATCTTTAAATCACGTTACAGGAGACATTGTTTTAACTGGTAAAACAATGAGTTAATTTGTGACATAATTAAATATGTATATTCACTAAGTGCTCAAAACTGTGAGCATGTTTAATTAAATTTAAATGGAATTTATTTTTACAACTCCAGATATTTTATTAATTAACTAATTTAGAACTAATCTACATAGTAAGTGAATATACCTCAAATCTTCACTAAAGAGTTACAGGAAATGTTTAATTTATAATGTACCTTAAGGAAGTAACCAAGATTATTTCAAGAATAAACCTAACAATGACCAGTATGAAACTTACTTACATGGAAATTTACAGTGTACATGTTAAGATACATCAAGTATGAAAAAAATAGTTTTAAAATATTTTGATAAACCATGCCCATAATTTTTGATTTACAGACATATTCCAAAATCTTTTTGTAGTTCAGATGCATTTAACTATAGGACTGAAAATATCAAATAGTAATAAACACTAAAAATAGTGTCCAGTTTCTGAGATTTGATTTTTTTTTTAAATTGTTAATATTTGAGATATATGAGAGCTCTTCTCCCTGTTCCCTCCTGCTCAAAGTATTTCCTTTGCACTTATTCCTTTATAAATACATAAATAGAATGCCAAAGAGCTTTAGTTTCATTAAAATTCCAGGAGTTTGACTAAATACTAAATATAGGATGATTCATGATAAGGACATGCATGTTCACAAGAAAGTTATAAGGTGTAATACTGCTCTTGTGTGTCTAAAATTATTATCTGTTATCAATATGAAGGAAGAAAAATTAGTTTGGTAAATAAATTGTTGTTTCAAACCATTCTTCAGATGAATGAAATGAAGGTCTCTCAGGTCAGTGAAATTCTGCTGGCCAGTCAAAATAGTCTTAATAAATTGCTTTCCAGTAAAAGGAATAATGCCTTCCAATTGCATGCTAACACAATTTTCAAGGTTCTTCTTTATACGTGCAGTATAATTAATGAAAGTTGTACAATACTTGCATATTAGTTAAGTGCTTTTGTCACTAGTGTTCCATGTTTAAATGACTAAAACCTGTCTCTAATTCTTTATATGGCTCCATGAGAAGAAAGCAATGTTTCTTGATCTTTGTCTTTTGGTCTTCTGTTGTTTCTAAACAGGTGCCCAGGAAAATTTTGTGCTTTGTACACTTAGCATGCACAGACTGGAGGAACTCCAGCTTGAGTTGTGTCTGGAAATAATAATAGTGAATAGGAAAGGGCATGACAGACTAATGGGACTAGCATAGCATAAGTATAACCACAGCACAAAGTGCAGCACATCATTACTTTATGGACAGGAGTTCAAAATTTTACACAAAATGTATCAGTTAGGAAGTGACAGTTGAAGAGGGTATGTCAAGTATGAAATAACAAAATTGTTCAAACCTTTCTGTCTTCATTCTGTTCTAGTACCAGATCTTTATGGTCTCTGTCTGATTCAAAGTAGTTTTGGCTAATGAGTTTCTGCCTCCAAAGGATTTTCAGACCTCAAAATGTGAAATAAAAGAACTAGAGACAGCTGAGATGTACTCAATCCAGAGTCTAAACACCTGCAAAGCTCTTAGTTTGTTCCAATTTGTAATATTCCTTAGGGCTTATCTATAACATCAAATACTATAAAAGTAGAAAGGATAGCAAACTGGTTGTCTTGATGTGATTTTTTTTTTTTTTAATTTGCTTCCTTTGCAGTGTTGGTATCAAATTCTCTTTTGAAATCAAAATGGACACATTTTAGATTGAGTAGATTTATTTTCTATATTAATAGAGTTTGTCACAGGACAAATTATTACTGAAAACTCTAAAAGAAAAAGAGAGATCCCCAAGACCATTGCTGTATTTAATGGTTTGTCAGTATTTCTATTATACAACCTGGTTTTTTATGTGTTTGGTTATTTTTTATTGTGTTGGTTTGATACAAGGAAATGAGGATATCAGCAGTTTATTTAAACAGAACAAAACCCACAACTGATAAATTGATTCTGGTGTTAAAGATTGAGGGAAAACAAAATTATAGAATTATAATTACTAAATCTTTACTCACCAAAAATACTATTAAGTTTTCTCACAAAGAACAATGCCAGTGGAGCGAAACATACCCTTGTTCTAAGTTCATAGTTACTTTTTATTATAGCTAGCATAAACCATTGTGCATTCAGAGAAAGTCCAGGAACTTACCACATGTATTCTTTATTGACTTCTACCTATGGTAAGTTAATATCTGTATGACAGGCCTAGTCTTACAGTCACTTTAATATGTGCTTATTTTTATTATCTAACAACATTCTTCTCACTAGTATAATTAGGTACTTGAATAAAAGTTTGTAAGACTGAGAATTCCGTGACAGCTATATTAAGTGCTGTTACTGTGTAAACAAGTATGAATGTCCTATAAATCTCATCATCAAAACCTAGAAAAGCCAAGCCTGCTGATGTTTATCTGGTAAAAGCAGATTTATTGTATCCCAAGGCATGAGTTATTTATGTCACTTACATGTGAAAGTGTATAATTACAAATGTATTATTATGGTAAATATTTATTTAGAAGAAATTTCCAAGATTACTGTTTTTGTTCCCACTCTCTGTAGAGACCACATAACCAGGAACTGAAGGTTATCAGTTCTTCAGGCTCTTCCCTTCGTATTTATTAACACAGGTAAAAAGAGAAGATTTTATTATTTTCATTTGAATGTCAATGCTTTCTTTTTTGGGCTTAAGTGTATGTGATAAATATTTATACACAATAAATGGACCATAAAAAAAAGCCTCAATAGTTGCATATGGGTATGAAATAAGAATATTAAAAAAGAATACAGAATCATAGAGTTGTCACGGTTGGAAAATACATCTAAGATCACAACATCCAATTGTCAACACCTCACCATCCATCTAGAGAATGGCCTGAAGTGCCTCATCTACCCATTTTTTTAATACCTCCAGGGATGGTGACTCCACCACCTCCCTGGGCATCCTGTTGCAGCATCTGATTACTCCTTCAGTAAAGAAACTTTTCAGAATATCTAGTCTAAACGTCCCCTGACAAAACTTCAGGCCATTTCCTCTAGTCCTGTCATTATTTACTTGAGAGAAGAGGCCAGCACCCACCTCACTACAAATCTATGATCATATCCATACCCATATGCAAATGGAATACACAGAAAATGCAGTGAAGCATTGCATACTTAGTTCAATTTGGACACTTTTATTGAGTGTAGATGCCAAGGGGCTGGTCACGGGGAACTGCAGGGGTGGCCTCTGTAAGAAGAGGGCAGGGGCTGCCCTGTACTGGGCACAGATGGTTCCAGCCACCTCCAACACACTCACTGTGGGACACAGCTGAACCCATCATTGAAGATGGTGGTATCTCTGGGAAAATGGAAAAATTCTGTGCATGCAGTGAGAATTGAAGAAATATGTGAGTGAAACAACTCTGTGAATGTTAAGGTCAGAGAAGAAGGGACAGGAGGTGCTCCAAGTGTCATCCCAAATTTTATTATTTCATTCACTAATAAGAAATAGATTGTATCCTATATAAATTTTTTATCATCCACAAAAAGCTGTTAGCAATGCTAAAACATTAATTTACTATGACGTTTCTCGAACTCTGATCTGAATGAGCTGATGTCTCAAACACTGTGTGAGGAACATTCTGACCTGAATGAGCTGACATGAGAAGCAGCCTTGCAGTTAGAACAAGGGACAAAATATGCCAGCTCAGACAGGAGTGAAGTACATCTGAGGACAAGTGGCCTTCTCCCCTTGCCAAGATGTCGTATGTGCTGCCTACCATGTGAAGGTCAATAAAATAGAGGGTCTCCATGACCACCGAATCAATGGATGGAAAGGGTTAATGCTACCCTTTCCCCCTCTCTTGCATGTGAGGAATGGTGGTTACCAGCTCTTTACACTTTCTGTACAAATTAGCACCAGCTCTCTATACTTCCCATGCAAATTTAGGGGTAGGTCAAGCAACACCCCTCTTAGCAGGGAATAAAAAAGAAAGTACACCAGCAGGTACACACCCACAACTCAAGACCCACAAGGAACAGACCAGGCGAGATGTTGCTGGAACCCTGGATGTTGGTCTGGAAGTTTGTCTAATCTGACTCTCTCTCATCTCCTCTCTGTCCTCTTTTTCTCCTCTTTACTTTCTCTTTCCTGTAAGTACATCATATATAGTTTTAGTAGTTTTTATAGGTCAGGGGATTAAGAAGGTTTTGTTTTTTTTTT
>JANVCC010000021.1:19749633-19778576 GCA_025345505.1 Todiramphus chloris collaris
CTATTCTTTTTTTTTTTTTTTCCCTGCAACAGCACTCTAATATTTATTTTAAGACATGTTATGGATGGAGAAATTTTGTCCTGCATTTCTACTGTGTGATGTTTCAATTTGTTCTCTGTTTTGTCTTATTTTGAATTTGTACTGTCTTAGTTTTAGGGTTTTTTTCTTAGTGGGTGTAATACCTTACAGATTTATAGTTATAGTTTCATTAACTGTTGAAATTTAAGTGTTATAATCTGTTTAATAATTTCAAGACTCATCAGTAAGTCAAAATGATTAATTTTCCAACAGAGGTTCCGAGACAAAGTTTTCACAACACAGTTAGGGATTAATTTCCACACCTACTATTGCCTGATCATAGTGCTAATTTAAAATGGGAGTGCTCTGCCAACATTGTCCTTGAAAATATTTGCAACATTCTTCATCTTCAGGCTGTTACCAATGTCCTTTCATGGCTCATTTTACACAATTTAACATCTTCTCCAGATATCATTGACCCTGGCATTATTTTACATCATCCTAAGCACCTTGTAAGGCTCACTGGCACTGTTTTAGTCTGCCTGATATCTTTATCTAACTTGACCATAAGAGTATAAACTAATTACTATACGTATCGTTGTGGTTTTTGGTATTTTTGTTGGGTTTTTTTTTTTTTTTTTTCCCTGAGCTTGTTTTTGATTGCTTCAGAGAACTAGACTGTGTACTATATTTTTTGTTACTCTACTGTCTTTGAAAATGGAAAATTATATATCAAACTCAACATAATCAGGTGTTAATAAATAGAATGCAGTTTTCTATTTAGTATTTTTTCTGTTAAACTTGCTTCTTTATTTTATATCTGTAATCAGAGCTATACAATAACCTAAATGGAGACAATATATCCTATTTGGAACACTTCAGGGCATTATTTGATGCTATCAGTGAGTTATTTAGTAAAGGAAAGCATTTTCTTGGAATTCAGTGGTTCTCCAAGGGTCCACTGAGTTCTGGATCCAGGTGTGTTGCCATTCAGTGATATCTTTCATCAGAGCTCACTTAGTGTAACCTAGTCCATGGTTACATACTTAAGCCTTCCTGTTAAATTAGCTTTTCATATCCTTTCTCAGTAAGTGATTCTGTGAGCACATCCCCTGCCAACAACTTCCACTCCACTGATGGAACCGACTCCAAAGTTTGATTAAGATGGAAATAACTCATGTCAAGAACAAACAAGTTCAGTAGGGACAGCTGGCCACAGGATTTGGCTCTTCTTTTGCCTTTGATCAAAGATGACTTCTTTGATCAAAGAACTCTCAAATACCAGACTTCTTTTGCCTACACTTGCATTTGTAGAGAATAAACATTTTCCTTCTAGCCTTTTTCTGTACATTTGGTAGACTGACTTTTATAAGGTCTGACTTAAAACACAGATTGAATAGTGGGAAGGTTTTTGACAGATCTACTAGGCCCCAAACAATGCCATTGACATGTTTGAATGTAAAGTTCACTTCCATAGAACACAGTTCATATGCACACTTTCCAGCTAATTTGGGGTGTGTATATTTATATTAAGTCACAACTGTCCAGAGAGCTCTTCAGAGATCTGTGACTGAATTTCACCCTTGAAATTTAGTTAATTGGTTAGTTACACTGGCTACATGCTAGTGCACATCAGACAGTTTCTGTGGAGACAAACCATGAGTGAAGAAGAGAAGATGGTAAATCCTCAGAGTATTTTTATACTGTAAGGAGTCTGGATGTTCCTCTGGCTCAGGAGCGGTAGCAAAGCCATCTGATACATGTGATACAGCCATTTGCACATATCTTCTTTTCATAGATAGTCCCTTACTGGATAGTTTAGAGAGGTTATTGCTCTCAGGTCCTAAGGATTCACACACAGGATTTTTTTTTTTTCCATGTTGCATTCTGAACACTGAGATATCATACTTTTGGTTCCTGCATTTAGGGCAAATTGTCTGTAACTTCAGATGTTTGTGTCAGTTTCAACACCTTGTTCTTTAATCTGTAATGTTAAATCCTTTTCTCCAGGCAGTCTCGTTCATTCCTGAATCTTTTTCAATATGGAAAAGGATAGGGGAGAAGTCCTGAGCACTAGATTGAAGGAAGACTAGGACAAAGGATGTGACAGATGAAGAGAGAAGTGACCAGAGAGAAATGTGGGAAAAAAGAAATCGGTGTACACAGATATGAAATAAAAATTTTAAAAGACAAAGCTAAAATGGCCACAGTTAGCATTTCTAAAATAAAAGCAAGGATGGTTAAAAAGAAATAAGAAAGATTAGGGAAAATCAAAGTAAAAATTTATCTCAGAGACAAGAAATGAGGCATTATGTGCAACACCAAAATACAAGTTGTAAGAAATACATTTAGGCAAAATCAAAAAAGTCATGCAATTAATAATGGTTGTTAATTGCATTATCACCTTAATCAGGACTTTTCACATTAGTTTATATGTTGGTAATATATGGGATTAACTTCTCGTATTCATCCAATACTGCTTTTTCTTAGAATCTTTGTGCTTGTGTCAGATGCCACTTTCAAGGTTTCTCACTCTTCATGCAATTATTTGTCAGCTCATCTTCCACTTTTGTAACATTTTTTTTCTCTTTCCATCTCTTGAATCTTCTTACGATTCTTGACAGTTAGTCCATCTGCCTTTCTGTCCTTCCTGTGAGAGAGCTAATGGGAATGTGGGAAGAAACACGGCAAGAAAAACTTTCTGGTAGATAAGAAAAAGAGAAAGGAAGACAGTAGAAACAGTAGTTACTGGGAATTGTGTATACCATGGCACTGAGCCCATAATTCTTCCATTATCTAAACTTCACAACCAACAATCAGATCAGGTGTCCCAGCACTGTACTACTGTGAGCACCAGTGAATGCGATGGAGGGGCACATAAGCAGTTAAAGTACAAACCAAAAAAGCTCATAACATTTTGGACGATATACATATGCATTTGGAATTGGAAGGAATGCATGCTTACCCTGTTTAATAAAGAAGCTGCAACACATTACACATTTATTAAGCCTTCTTAGTTTATTACTTCCAGAGATAGCTCAGGTCTACAAGCCACTGATATCACTCCACTGTATTCCTAGAATAAGGAGCATAAAGAAGAATGGTAGAAACAGATCCAAACACACCATCAGGTTGAAAATTTCACAGCTTATTAGCTGTGGTTCAGTGTTAGCTGTGCTTCTTCACGGTCTCCAGAGCAGCAAGTTCTGAGTAAGCTTATTAGGTCAGTTGCCATACTAGGCAAGAGCTCAGTTTGTGTATTTTTCCAGTGTCCCAGGTAATGAGCCCTTGTGACTCTATGGAGCTTAGGAGAAACAGTTGAGTTGCTCTGCAAGAAGTTGTCTGAGCCCTGCAAAGCTGAGACTGAGGTGGAACTAATAAGCCTTGATAAAATGAAGCTGACTATGTATTGGGATGTCTCTACACCTGACTCTACTGTTCTTTTGGTCTTGGAAAGTAATAAAATTGTCTTTTGTATAGTGATGGATGGTTTTATTCTCTGCTTGTAACTTATTACATGCTCATCATACAGCACAATTTCTTACAACAGGAATAGATGGGTGGTAGAGAATTGGGCTGCCTGTTTTGTCCCACTGTGGCTACAGTAACAGTAGCTGTGTTTCATGGTTGGGTAGCACCAGTGTTGCTAAGATGTGTTTTCTTCTCTTGTCCTTGTTTGGTCCCTTATCTCTTTCTTTGGACACTAATGTTTCTGTGGCTGCAAGTTAGCTGAATCAGATATGGATGAAAACAAATCTCTCTCTCCCCCCCTTTTTTTTTTATCCTTAGATAGCTGTGTTTCAGGTGGGTCAGTTTCTGGATTTCATGACTGTTTAAGTGCTGGTGACAGTGTAAAAGAGGTAGGTAGAGAGACTTACTGAAGCACAAGCTTTGCTTGGCTTAATTATGAAATTGCATTTTTGTCTATCTGAACCCCCTTTCGGTTCATCTGAAAGCAATTGTGTATGTTAGGCTTGGGAAACCTCTGGGGGTTCATGGCAGACTGAAAGGTAATGAATAAGATAGTTGGGATGAAGACTGCAACCAGCAATGATCAGCCATCTTGTGAAAGTGTCTGCTTGTGTGCTTGAATTAGGAAATAAACCCAGAGCAAGAAATGTATCTTGAACATAACAATAAAAATATCCAGCAACCTGGAAAAGAATAAGTGGAGTTTAGGCAGCCTTAAAGAAACCATGAAAACTTCTGGACTGAGGAGAGTATTGATAAGGAGAATCCATCTCAAGAAGACATAGAGGGCAGGAGGAATTCCTTTGTTTTCCAAGCTATTGTTTTCTCTCATCTAGAAGATGAGTTGTCTCAATTTTAATGAGTTCCTTTGTAACCAAAACAGATGCACCTGACACCTATAAATTAAAAATGCACTAATCAACATGTAATTTAGCTTGTGTTGAGAACAAATATATGCAAACTAGTGCAGCCACCAGTGCTACATATTTCATAACACTATATTAACACAGAGATAAAATCCATAAGCATTTTATAAAAGTATGTGAGCAATTTGACCACAAAAGAGGTGAACTATGAAGTGTGTAGTTGCATGTGGGAGGTGTCCAAGTAACAAAAGTTGCTGTACAGAAGATGGCATAAACACCAGTGACTGCAAATACTCACGACATCGTGACAAAACCACAAGGAGGATGAGCAGCAAAACTGAAAGCAAGAAAAGCAGTACAACAAACAGTTCCTCCTTTTAGGAAGGAAGGGTAAGAAGTGTAAAACACTATAAATGACACACTGAAGATGGAAATTAAAAAGACAAGTCTGTTTCAGTTTGAAATTTCAAATTAAAGAGTTCTCAGGTCTGATCACCTTGACTCCTACTACTAAGACCCACTGTGGGCCACAACCATTTATGTTAACTATATGGCATCAGCTCCATGGTATTACATACACACAGGTAATTTGGGATACGATTGATGAAGACTAACAATTTTGTATATATAGAGATGATGATTAATAATAATGTGTAAGAACAATTAAATAATGTGAATTGTTAATGAGTGAATTTAGTGAAGTTTTGTTTTAAAGTTCAAAACTTGCCTGATTCATTGTCTTCTAAACACTTATATGAGAATGATCTCAAATTCCTTACAGGTGTATGTTTATACACATGTATATTCAGTTGTAGCACCTTGTTTCAAGTTATGTTCAATAACAGAAAAATCCTTTTTTAATAATTTACATATTTATTGTAAATAAAAAAAAATATATTGTTGTATATGTCTCCTAGCTTTGGAAATTATAAGTTCTTTGGCATCTTTTAGCACAGTAATTTTAAATAAACAATATAACTAACTTGGCTGCATTCCAGGTGCCCACCAAGGTGCTCTATTATATCCCCTCTCTTCCTCTCAGCTGGACAAAGGGGAAGAAAAAAAGATGAAACTTGTAGGTTGAGACAAAGGCAGTTTAATGAAAAGTGATCCAAAGCTGTGCATGTGGAAGCAAAAGAAAACAAAGATTTATTCTCTACTTCCTGTCAGCAGGCAACGTCTGGCCTCTTTTCCAGGAAGCAAGGCTCCAAATGTGTATCAGTCACTCTGGAGGATAAGCAGGTGCCACCCCCCATCTCCCCCACCTGTTTTTTTTTCCTAGCTTTTATTGTTAAATTGACATCTTATGGTATGGAATATCCCTTTGGTCACGTTGGGTCAGCTATACCAGTGGTGTCCCCTCCCAAGGTCTTGTCCACTCCCTCCCACCAAGGGGAGGACGTTGGAAAACCAACCTTGGTACTGTGCGAGCCCCACACAGCAGCAGCCACAAGATGGGCGTGTTACCAGCTCTCAACGCAAAGCACAGCACTGGGAGGGCTTCTGTAGGGAAAATTATCTCCAGCTCAGTCAGACCCAATACACTAATAATACACTGAAATTCTGCATTCCCATTTTGGGGTGTTATAATTGCTTGAAGTAAAGGTACTAACTGAGAAAGACACATTCTTTGAGGACAGGTATATTTTCTATCACAGCTGTGATACTGAACTACTATGACTGTAGAGTTGGTCAGCTCTGGTTTAAAGAACATTTAATCTCAGTCTATATATCTGAACTACTGGAAAGGTAAAAAAAAATGTAAACTAGCAGAAGTCAAAAATAAACAGAATCATAGAACTATAGGTTGATTGAGGTTGGAAGAGACTTTGGAGGTCATCTATCCCAAATATCCTTCTCAAGCATCGTCATCTAGAACTAATTGCCCAGGACCATGTCCAGGTGCCTTTTGAGTATCACCAAGGATGGAGACTCCAGAATTACACTGGGCAGTCTGTGCCAGTGCTTTGTCACCCTCACAGTGAAAATGTCTTTTCTAATGTTCAGACAGAACCTCTTGTGTTTGAGCTTGTGCTCATTGCCCCTGGTCTTGTCATTGGGCACCAATGGAAAGAGCCTGTCTGTCTTTAGATATTTGTACACATTGATGAGATTCATCATGATCCTTGTCTTCTGCAGGCTGAACAGGCCCAGCTCTCATACTCTTTACTTACTCAAGATTCTCCAGTCCCTTAATAGTCTTTGCTGCCTTTCACTGGACTGTCTGCAGTAACTCCATACTTCTACTGGGGAGTACAGAACAAGACAGGATATTTCAGGTGTGAAACAAGTGCACACTGTTGGCTCATGTCCAGCTTCTCATCCACCAATGCCCCCAAGTCCTTTTCTGCAGAGCTGCTTTCCAGAACCTTGTCTCCCAGCCTGTATTGATAGTGAGGATTGTTCCAACACAGGTGCAGGACCCTGCACTTGGTATTGTTGAACCTCATGAGGTTCACCTGGGCCCACCTCTCCAGCTTATCCAGGTCCCTCTGGATGACATCCCGTCCCTCCAGCCTGTCAACAGCACCACTCAGTTTGGTGTCATCTGCTAACTTGCTGATGGTGCACTCGATCCTGCTGTTAATGTCATTGCTGAAAATATTAAACAATACAGGTCCCAGTACAGACCCCTGAGGGATGCCACTTGTCACTGATCTTCATCTGGACATTGAGCCACTGACCACCACAAGATGGTGGACCACCATTTCACAAGGTATGTTCTGTTATCGTGTGGGGCAAAACAGCTGACCTAAACCAGAACAGGACTAATAGCTATATACATTACAGGCGGTCTAGTGATCAAACTTGCTCCCTGACCCATATTATTAATAGTGCAGACTTTTCTGTGTTTGTAAAACAGTTTATTAAGTATTATAGGCTAACTACATGACACTCACAATCATAAATAATTCTGGCTTTGCATAATTAACTGCTAGGAACTAGAAATGCTCAAAAGCAGAATAAAAAATGGTGAGATAGAGATCACAGTAGTTTTTTTAGCTGACATAACTTATTACAAATAAATTAAAAAATAAAACTAAAAAGCAGGATTTGGAATTGTCTGTCTGCTTTGCTCTATGTCATTTAAACTGAAAACCAACATTTTTGTTTCAGAGCAAGCTATTTACATAATTCACTTTTGCTAAATGGTTATAGAGCTGGAAGTGAAAAATCATGAGAAATAACTTAAAAAGGTTATTTAGATATTTTTGTTGCCAGTCTTATTCAATGATTTGATCAAAATGCAAAGTGCTCTTGTAGACTCTTGTTTTGTTTAATATATTCAAATAAATTTTGCTAAAAAGTTATAACAGACCATAGGTTCCATTCAAAACAGAAAGTTGATGCCACCAAGTCAGTGACTCAGTAGTTCACTTTCCACACCTCAAAAATATAAGAATCTAAATGTTGCTGCCTATGTGCCTCAATCAGTGCATGAGAAAGGTTTTATATTTCAGACTTCTCCAAATGACATTAGATGGATTAGAGGTAGACAATAAGAAGTGCTAGGCATTTGGGCATCTTTGAAAACCTACCTCTCCTGAGAGGTTAGGCATTTAAATTATTTGGGATGATCTACCTTGAGTATTTTTATTACGATGAACACTTATAACCATTCTTGCAGAGAAAGGAATAGTTTCCTCTCCACTTTCAAAAAAGGCAATGCATACCTGTATACTTTTCATTCTCTAGTATCAAAGTGAACATGAAGTGCAAGGTCTGGTTAAATTACTCATTTCTCCTGTGAATTGGAAAAAGGATAATTCAAGGTTATGCTTTTAGCCTCCCTGTTTAGGATGAGACAAACATCAAGAACAGAGTGAGGACTGCCTGTACTTCCCATTTTGCAGATGAGCATGAAAAATTGATCAGACCATGAAGTGAGAACACAAAAAATATCCAGTGCGCAACCTGACAGGTAAGGATTTCACCTGAGAAACAGGTGTTCTTATATTTGCTCTAATAAGTTTTCCTTTTTAAAGAAAATCAGGATATAGTATAATAAGATATAAAAGTATCAGTATAATAAGAAATGCAATTTGTGTCTCTCACTGAGATCAAAACAAAAAACTTGAAGTGAAAATCACATGTAATGTTTCATTTTGTAATACCTTTGAAAAATTTTGCTAATGTTTTTTCTTATGGAAAAACAGAGGTGACCTACTAGGTCAGGGAAAAATGTAGAAGTTACACTTGCATGACTGTAAACAACATCCTAGCATGCAATTTTTGCAAGAGAAGTGACTTTAAAATTCTGTCAGGATTTGATTTGAGAAAATATATATTTTTTTTTTTTTTTTTGAGATGATACAATAAAAAAAAAAATTAATCTAGGCAAAAGGGGCCCAAATACATTCACTTTCAAGCACTTTCAGCCTGGATTGGTTAGAGGAAGAATTGTAAACAGAGTAAGACCAGGTAAATGGGCTGTGTACCAGCAGTGCCTGCCATGAAGAGCACAAAGTAGCAATGTGATTTTCTTTTTATAATTAATCCTGTTCAATGCCAATAGGCAAATATTTACAGCTCTTTGTTAGAAGCACAAGCAGGTACGCAGAAGGCAAATGCAATGCAAAGCCATTTAAAGATGTAAATAAACACTTGCATATTTCTTGCATATTGCTTACAGTTTTATTTTGCAAGGTTGTACCGAGAAACAACACTCAGTCCCGCCTGAGCTGTGTGCCAAATATTACAGAAGGTTCCTGTATGTAACTCAGAACTGCTTAGAAGATATAAAAATTTTGAAAAATCCTACAACTGCAATACATCTGAGCATTGTAGATAGAAAAAGGTAGAAATAAGAAAATAACATAACTTTTTAAGAGTTAATAAAGAGTTATTGCCAGTGGTTAGGGCTAGGCCAGCCACAAGACAAATGACAGATGCTCCCTATTTACCCCTTCTCAAAGAGGAAGAAAAAGGAAACAAGGGAGAGATGCTTGTGGATTGGAAAATAGACCAGCTTTAATGAACATGAAAAGAATATCAACAAAATGTAATATACACAAATATATATGAAACCAATATCAAACCCAACCCCTCTGATAGCAATTATGTCACTGTTACCACTAATGCTCTGGGCAGGCACTGGGGAAGTCCTAGACTGGACTCAGTGTCCGATGGGAAACAGATTCAGGAGCCAGATTATGGAACTGGATTCAGAAACATATGAATTGGGATTGAAGGCAGAACAGATGGAGTCCTCCTCAGATGCCGGCCATTGAAGGAGAGTTTGACCTTTGTGATCCCTCCGCTTTATACTGAATATGACATATATGGAATGGAATACCTCACTTGTCAGTTTAGGGTCACCTGTCCTGCTCAGTCCTCCCCACAGGTGTGGTGTTTTACTTTATGACACTCCAATGTGGTACCTGAGATTTAGCAATGATTTTGATCTTCATAGGACCTTGAAGTATAAGCAACAGCCCTTCTGAACACCAATCCTTGGTAGTAACTATGAACACTGAGTGTTATCAGTGCTAGAAGCAGACACTGCAAAAATATGCCATGAACTTCAGAAAGTGCAGTTACTTCGAAGAAACTTCAACTGAAAAGTAAAATGACTGAACAGAATTAGTTTTGTTCTAACTCAAACCAGGACATATACATATGGCATACCTGTGAAGGTTAGATTTTTCTCATCTATGATTTAAGTTTTCCTTATATTAGTACAAAAAGTAACTATGATGAGGAATGATCCTTACTGGATAAATTGTAAAACTACTTTTTTTTTTTTTTTTTTTTTCCAGGATTTATAAGCTATTCTATTTCCTACAAATCTGAAAATATTCCTTTATGTAATGTTCCTGCTATTTTGCAACTGTTGAAAATAACAGATGGGACCAGTTATGTTTCATATGCAAGATGAGTCTAATTTATGTCCTGTCCATTGATATGCATATTTGAGGAAGGAGATCCTCATATTGGGTTAGAAAGCTTAACAATTTTTCAGAGTATTTGTAAGAATTACTTTTTTCTTTTCCTTAGCAATGAAACCTCAGCTGGTGATCACATTAATTGACAGTAAAGGTATTCATTAAGCTGTCTTCACTTATTCTATATGCTGAACTACACTTCTTGCTGAAACTGAACATGGAAAAGAACATTGAATAACATATAAATATAAATACTTCTTGCTATTTTTTGAACAAAATATAAAAAATAGAAAAAAAAAAACTCTACTAATGGCCCTATGATTTTGATCTCCTGTTTATGAAAATCCATCAAGAAATTGAAAATCTCCAGCATGATTCATTCATGCATTAATAACTAGAGTAATTTGGAATTGGCCATGTAATGAAGCCTTATTATTTCATCATTTATAAATAATTAAAATTTGCAATAATATTAATGACGATGAAAGTAGCTGTTACATCAAAGCATAAGGAATTCATTGAGACAAAAAGGGCTCTACCTGATTACTTATTTTTTTTCACTAATAATTCACACCAGTTATTCTGTAACTTGAAGTTTGAAAAGACAGCTATTATTCCTTCTGCCTCAGTACTACCAGGAGTAAGGAATACAGAAAATGATGGTATTTTAACAAGCTGAATGATGTATGTAGGCTTGAATGTAAATAACAAACATATTCATTACATTTATTAACACTTTCACTGAAAAGATGAGAAGCAATTATAGTAATTTTTCCTTTATATTTTCACAATGAAGTTTTTTTTTCATTGATTTCTCAATCTGATTATAAGCAATCCTGCATTGCTTGCAACTTAATTATTTCAATTCTTTTATCAATTCATACAGCTCTATGGTGATTTCAGATATTTATTAATGGATGATATAACAGAAAACATTGACTGTTGCTAATTTTCTCTTTAAACAACAGAATATATGACCTTAACTAGGATATAATCATGTGCATCATAGTTATTAAATGAAGATTTGCTTCAGAACAGACTTTTCTATTGGAATATTATGTAAAGATGAATTGGTAAATGAAAGTAAATCACCTGAGAACTGAAGTCTTTACCTTGAAGGCAGCCTAAAACTTTGTCACAGAATGTTAACAGGAAGTAATGATTGTTTCCAGAATTCCTACAACACAGTGATACTCACTCAGAGTTCAGTTATCTGTGGTACTAGTCCTTGAAAAACTCTGTTACTGTCAAGAGATGTAACAATTTATGATTTGAGATGCAGTTAGAACCATATTAATTTAAAGTCAACTGAAGTACTTTCCTATGGGGGAAAAAAAAAAAAAATGAAGTACTATGATATAGAGTTTTGATGTTATAAAAGTTTTGCCTTATACTAGCTTTTAAACAAATAAATACTTGTACTTCAAAGACAAGAAAAAGCTCATACACAGTGCAGTATTTATGCATTCTTAACTCATAATAGTTGAGTAGTCCTACTGAATTCAACAGGACTATTCATGTTTCTATTGCTCAAAGCTGGTTGCTTTCATCTATTAAGCTCAAGAGCATAAAATCAGGATGATGGTAAGGCTAAAATTCAACCTATTAGAGATGTTATTGGAGATAGCAGCAGATGATTAGAAAAAGATTGTAATCAACAGATGTACTGTCTGATCCTGCACAACATATATCTTTCCAACTTGTGAAAGTTTCTGGTTTTCAAACCTCTTCAGAGGTTTCTTGTTTTCCTGAGCAGCATTTTGCATTTTGCCCACTGTTTCTAATAGCCACTTGCATTTTTCTTTCATGAATTTGTTTACTTATTCCTTATTTGAACTCACATATTCTTTTACAGTTCACAATATCTTGCAACTGTGAATTCTACATAAATTACATACTGTGTGCAGCTTCAGTGAGAATCACTGAAGAAAGGATCACTGAGGAAGCTCAGAAATAGTATCAGTATTTTCCTGAGAAGAATTGTCTTTCTGATCCTAGTAACCATTTAGCCACACAGTAAATTCAGTCAGGCTGAATTTCACTCAGTAAAGTCTCTCCAGTATAATAGCTTAAAGTAATCTGAACTGCTAATAGCAGTAAGATATGGTTTTGCTTTTCATCATTCTATACATTTTGAGCAGATTTTTGTAAGTGTTTAGACATATCAAGATATAGCAAATCATCTAGTGGGATTTCTGAGGCTTGACTTACATGCACAACATTTCTAAAGAGCTAGAAAGTTTCTATCTATTTAAATATTTTAAAATCTCACCCAGGTTTGGAAGCATGTGTCAAAGAACTATGAAATGAGAAGTATGAAGAGGGTGGATAAAAGATAAGTTGTGTTTTCCAGGACAAGAACTAGAGAAGTATTGAAAGATAGTGTCCACCCATATCCTGTGGAACATTGTCAAGAGGTATTGCAGATTCAAGACTGCAAGATTCAAGACTGCAAGACTCAAGAAGCCTGGACAAGTATGATTCTATGATTCTATGACTAATCAAGTGTAGGTTACTGTAAAGAAGCTGTAACAGGCCTAAAACAATCCTCAATCCATGGGTACTGTTTGAGAGCCGAGAACAATCTGAGACTGGCAGAGTAATGAGAACCTCATCACATGTTTGTCTAATTCATAGAAGTCCATGAGGGGTCACTTCTGGAGATAGGTTATTGGTCTGATCCAGTATGAACATGCATATATGAATGCAATTATAGTCCTAACCAGATGTTACATAAAAAAAAAAAAACAAGGCATGACTCTTACAGAGAAAGATAGGCATACATAAGTATGGATAACCATAAAAAAAAGCCTGACATTTAAGGAGGACAGACATTATCTCTTGCCAGCAGGCAAACACATGGGAGCAACTGCTCTTTGTGTCATGAGGTGAAAGGACACCTGGTATCCTCCTCTCAGGGACCAACAGAAGGAAGTGTCAGGGAGAGAGCAGATACCTGCAGGGACAGAAGCGAGGACCTGGTCAAAGGGGCTATATACCTGCTGAGGGTGCTACACTCATCCCAGCAGGGACCACAGGCCACCAGTGACATGACCAGGTCTCTAGGCCTCAGCCTTCAGGTCAACAGAAAATGCCCCAGAGAAAACACTGGATGGGGCAGCATAACACTAAGGGAAAAAATGGTAGAATCTAAGGAGGATTTTCTCTTTAAGAGATCCAAGAGGATGACTGATGGACCTTTCTGTAAATAGATAATGTAGACTTTTAGACTGTTAAAAAAAATAATTGGGCTAGCAATACTTTCCCAAATCATATGTGTGGTGTGTTTCTGTCTGCACTGAGCATTGCAAGAGCCGTGGATTTGCCAGAAACCTGGTACCACAGGACTCATGCCAAGGTGTTTAGAGGGACTAGAGCATCACACCAGAGTAGATGCCTGATGTTAATATTGAAGGAAAAAAAGTCTCATAGACATGGTCTGAAGAAAAGCCCTGGTTCTCACAATGTAATAACTTAAGTTTATGCATTAATCCAGCTGAAAGTCTTTCCACTTCCATCAAGCCAGTATATTCCCTTTGTGACCGAGTCATAGCATGATTATGGTACAATGTAAGAACTTTGGTGGCAACAATACAGCAGATGATCTGCCAGTTTAAGTTATATGTGCTAATTTTGCAGGCCTATATGGCACCAACAGCCAAGTTTCTCATCAAAATGCTTGTGTAAAGCAAAGAAAGAAAGATATAGCACAATTGCCTTAGGAATCAAGTTGTGGGGTGTTTGCTTGTTTGTCTGTTTGTTTTACTAGCGGCCTATGAATTATGGAAGTGTTTTACTTTAGAAAATACCTCAAATTCTTCACATTTGTTTAAGGGGAATATTAATGCATTGAGTGGTACCTTGGTCAGAAGAGATCTGTGCTTTGCAAAAGGTCTCTCTCACCTATGACTTGCTTTTCTGTGTCTATATTGAATTGAATACAATGAAATCTCAGAGGAAAGACATGCTGAGATTGATCATTTTAGTTAAGAGCAAAGGGGGTTATTCCTCTGGTGCCTCCATTCCACCATGGGAAGATCACATTGCTCACAAATCTAGAGCAGCTGTAGCTTTAACTAGCACTGCTAAGGCATTTATCTCTCACTGCCACCAGGCTTTTATAATTTTTGTGCTGAGATAGGATGATAGTTACTCCTTTATCTCTAATATACTTCCTCATCTTGTGAAGTCATGAATTTCCTTTCCCTGTTGCTTATGATTTCATCTTGAGGGCCTGACAGTCTTTCTATAAGGTTTGTTTTTGTTTTGTTGTTGTTGGGGTTTTTTTGCTTTCACTGTGCCTTCGTTCTCTTCCAGAGCTCTTGCTTTCTGACGGAGGTTGTCTAAATGCTTATGGGTTATCTACTTTCTACAGCAAACTCTCTCTTCAGTTACATTAAGAAAAGAGGCATTTTTGTTAGACAGTCTGCTTTACCAGATAAGTTGTCAGGCAAATGATTTTCTTTTCTTTTTTTTTTTTTTTTTTTTCCCAGTTAATAAGTTGTCTCCATTTCAGGCTCAGTGCAAGCCCACATGAAGCACAGAATAGTATTTGTCTCTGCTACCCCTTTCTCCAACTCCCTCCCAGGGGAGGATAAAAAGAAGAATGAGGAAAAATGCCTCACCAAAGATTGGAAGCTAAGACTATAACAAATTTAATGTATAACAGGAGAAAGAAAAAGGAATATTAAGCGAAGAAGGATATACAACTATATACAAAACCTGATCTCGGATGGTGATGGATTTTGCGGCACATGTGGAGTCAAGCCTAGCTTATCTGAGATGTCATTGCAGCTCCCAATGCCTGGGAAGGAAAAGCCCCCCTCCCCCCCCCCAGATCCTGTCTCCTTGTTCTATGGAGTGTGGCAGGGAAGGGGAGGGAATAACAGCTGCCCTCTAACTCTTCAGGGTCCTGGGGTTACCAACTGTCCCTCCCATTTCAGGTCACATTTAACCACCCTTAAACCACAACATAAATGTTTTATGAAGAGAAGTTTTGTCAATCACCATGTTTATTATGGTATCTGAGCAAAATTTCACACACTATTTTGTCTAGAAAAGGCAGAAAGTTTTATCTGGATATTTTTAAGAAGCAATGTTTTAACTTACAGCCTTAAGAAAAGAGTTTAATTTTAAAATCCACCTGAAAATGACTATTTTTGTAATCAAAATAGCCTAGGAGTGGAATTATATGTTTCATTTTCAGTTAACAACAATGAAGATTTTTAGACCATGAATAATCTTAGAGATAGCACTCATATTTTTTAAGATTGAAGAGAAGTATATATTTGTATATACTCCATGAGTACAAACAAGATATGCTGATTTATGCTAAAAATCTCTATATTCAATTTATGAAGCATTTATGTTTGAGTACTATTTATCTCACTTATATATAATTATTTCTATGGCGTATCAGTATTAGATATTGCAATTAGCACATAGTACTGGTATTATGTTGCTTTATTGTATTAGACATAAGAATCAGTATTAGAACCTCCGAATGGCATTTTTATAAGATGGGAATCACTCCACAAGGTGTCTCCCTTGCTTTAGTTTTATGAATTTTCTGAACATTACTGATCTCACAAAATATGGTTTTCTTTGGAATTATTCGGGACATTTTAAAAAAAAATCTATAATGCTGATTGAAGGGTAGGTTATTCTACTCTGAAAGAGAGAAATGTCACCTTATCATTTATTTCTTTTTGTTCAAAATAAATAATTTTTCTTAAATTCAGCTTGCCACAAAGTAATTATAAAAATGGAATCCTGTTAACTAATACATATTAAATCCAATATGTTGGAAGACACTCATTTCACAATTTTTTATAACCAGATGGATGAGGTTACTCTGACCTTTGCAAACATGCTATCTTAGATGTATGGACCTTCTTTGACCTACTGTGAAGAATTTCACATCTGGAAATCATGAAGAACTTTCACCAATAATAGAGTGGGTTAAATAAAGCGTTTAATGATTACTTGAGCAAGACTGACTCCCTTTCTATTTTAGAGAAAATAAACCCACTGCTCTTGTGATTCAATCTCTTTACCAGAGGAAAAATGCCAACTATTTCCTGTATTTCATGAGATTGTCTGTATATACACTGAAAATGATGACTTCTTCACAGGATCTTCAGCTGAGAGTTTTTCTTGCATATATCTGCTTTAAGCATGTAGCCTCTTTGTCTCTTTGACCTCTTCTGCAGAAAAGTATTGTTCTTTAATGCCTTCTTCTAGTTCAGATTCTCCTGTTTGTATTTATGGGAGAATAGATCACTTATTTTTGGTCCTATTACTTTGTAGCCTTATATCCATGAAAATGACAGAATACATTTCCACCCTAAATGTTTCAACTTAATTTCTTCCTCAGGAGGAAGACAGCTCATCAACAAAAAAATATCTTATTTTCCCTTTTATGCTCTTGAAACATTAGTTGACTAATAGTGTCCCAGATAAATTCTGACATTTTCAATGATGCTGAAGCAAAGGAAGGATGTACAGCTATAGTGAAGTGCTTCTGAAATTTATGCAATGAAAAAAATAGCATCCATTTTAGGAATATTAGGTAAGCAGAATAAAGGACATGTTTTTGCAGAATGTAAAAGATGAAAAAATTGAAAAACATTAAATAAATATCAAGAAAAATATTTACAAGCCTCAGATCAAAAACAAGAGCAATTTTTTTCTGTTTTTAAAGAGAATAGTTAGAGAATTTATGAATTTCAGTTTGACGATGAACTCATAACATGTTTCTAAAATGTTGGCTTACTTTGAAAGATGAACTCTCTTTGACACAAACTAACTTCAAATAACTTACCTGTTGAGATGCTCTTTGGTTTGAGGTATCTGTTTCTGTAAAAGCTCTTAGAAGTTTTAGGTCCCTCTGGGGTCTTAAAGCTTGTAGTGAGATGGATAAAATCTTTGAAAGTGAGAAAAGAAATACAGTCTAATAACAGCAGTTACTAGGCAAAGCCATGTTTCAGCCAAAGAAAACAATCTGTGAACAAAGTATGACTTGTTCACAAAAATAAGGGTTGGCTATTGCATTGCCCATCCCTGCCCCACACCTTTCCCTTCTGCCACAGTTAGATTAATTATCAATAGAAAGTAGACATGTTATGAGTACTAGCTTTGTGATTCATTTTTTTTCATATAAATAAGATTCTTCAAAGAAATTATTTTGTTTTCTGTATGTAGCTAAATAGGTCCATTGCTGCATTTCTTACTCAGACACTTTCATTAGGTTCATAAGGCATTTTGCTAGAAGAAGTTCAGGCTTCTGCATAATGTGTTTGTTTTTTTTGTTGTGTTTGGTTTTGTTTTTTTTTTCTTCCCCTCTATCAAATGGATTTTGAAAGTCCATTAGCAAAAATTTACAATTTGAAATATAATCTACATTGAGGATCAAACACTGAAACTCATGTTAATTATCTCAGCATGGACATTGAGAACTTTCTTTTTAAAGATTTCAGGTTCTAGAAAGACAATTAGCTATACCAAAAATGGTATAGCTGAAACCATACTCTATTTTTAAAGGACAGTCTATGACTTGTAACTGTAGCTGCTTTGCTTCAGCAAATACTATTCATGTCCTGCTGTCAAAAAATAAGCGGCATTTAGCTGACTGTGTTCATACACTTAAGCATGTCAAATGCCTGATGGTAAAAAGCAATAGAAAAACAGGTTCAGTTCAACTACCTTGTAGAGTTAATGTAGGCAATGATAAGAATTTTAACCGAGCCCATGGGACTTCCCTATCACATGTGGGTATAGGTCATCAGATTCTTTAATGATACATAAAAATATCTTGAGCATTCTGTAGGCAACCAGAAAATATTCTATCATGATTTAGTAGAAATAAGGTATGCATGCTGGTAGAAGGATAAAACTTAAGGATTCCCGCCTTCTGCTTTTTGTGGCTACTTTCCTATGATGTAATGTGACATAGAAATGACAGTTTAGGTAATTACTCTGATAATTTAACAGTTGCAGTGATTAATTGTATATATTCAGTTACTGTGCTCTTCTCTCCACAATCTTAGACTCACATAAAATATACTGATTGGATTAACCCATCTGCCAGCTGAAGAAATTGCTTAGGTTAGAGGTGATAACAAGAATCTCTCACATGTTTGTTTGCATTCAGTTCCATTTGTTTACAGTGTACATACATAGAATCATAGAATCATGTAGTTTGGAAAAGACCTTTAAGATCAAGCCCAGCCATTGAACCAGTGCTGCTAGGTCATCACCAAACCATGTCCCTCAATAATATATCTGTATGTCTCTTAAATACCTCCAGAGATAGTGACTCCACATCCCTGGGCAGCCTGTTCCACTGCCTTACATCCCTTTCAGTGAAGAAATATTGCCTAATATTCAACTTAAACCTTCCCTGGTGGAACTTGAGGCCGTTTCCTCTTGTCCTATTGCTTGTTACTTGGGCAAACAGACCAACCCCCATATCATTACAACCTCCTTTCAGGTAGTTGCAGAGACCTTATGGTCTCCCCTGAGCATCCTTTTCTCCAGGATAAACAGTCTCAGTTCCCTCAATCGCTCCAGCACCTCAGTGTCTTTCTTGTAGTGAGGGGCCCAAAACTGGACATAGTAGTCAAGATAGTCTTACCAGTGCCAAGTACAGGGGGACAATCACTGCGCTAGTCCTGCTCGTCACAATAATATAAGCCAGGATGCTATTGTCCCTGTCGGCCACCTAGGCACAACACAGGCTCGTATTCAGCCATTTGTCGACAAATGCCCCCAGGTCCTATTCTGTTGGGCAGCTTTCCAACCACTCATCCCCAAGTCTGTAGTGTTTCCTGGGGTTGTTGTGACCCAACTGCAGGACCCAACAGTTGGCCTTGTTGAACTTTATCCCACTGGCCTTGGATCATTGATCCAGCCTGTCCAAATCACTTGTAGAATGTCCCTACCTTCAAGCAGATCAACACTCCCACGACTGCTTTGATTACAAAATTCCTGCAGGTCCCACTGATCGCCTTGTCAATCTCATTGACAAAGATATTAAAGAGAACAGGATGCAGTACTGAGGCCTGGGAATCACCAGTTGTGACTGCCCTCCAACTGGATCCAGTCAATTATTTCCCCAGTGAAGTACACACCTATCAAAGCCATGAGCAGACAGTTTCTCATCAGTTTTCATCCAGGAGGATGCTGTGGGAAACAGTGTCAAAGGCTTTACCAATGTTCAGGTAAACAACATCCACAGCCTTTCCCTCATCCACTAAGTGGGTCACCTTGACATAGAAGGAGATCAAGTTAATCAAACAGGACCTGACGTTCATAAACCCATGCTGCTTGGTAAGCTGAAGGAGCCCTTGTACTTCAGTCAAGCAGCTGAGTGTATCTGTATTCAAATTTTATTCCTAAATGGACAGCTACTTCAAATGACTTTTCTTCTGTGCAGAATCAGTCATGACATATTGAAAAAACAATGGATTATCAGAATACCAGGTTCCTAGAGTAAAAACAACTTCCCACTCAAGACTTTTTGCCTGAAGCTTACCTTCCTTTCCCCATTATACATTTAATTTTTATATTATTTTACTTCAGCCTCCTCTCTGATTACTCAAAACTAGGAGTCAGTGTTTTGTAGTTACCAAGAAGAACTACAAGACTGGCAGTGTCAGGATACTGGAACAGATGGGTGCTTAAGTGATCTGTTGACTTTCTTTGTTGTGGAGCTTAAATAAGTTCTCATGAACTAAAAGAATAGATCTAGGTATATTAAAAAAAATAAAAAAAACATCAAAAAAACCACAAAACAACAACAACAAAAACCCAAAACAAAACCAAACAAAAAAACCCCAAAATTAGTTTGTGACAGTTTATCTCTGAATGATGTGCATAGGCATCACCAGAGGATTTTTTAAGACCTGTCAGTCAGATTTAAAGAAATTAAGGTTCCTATAGGAGCAGATGAGCACTTACTGATATTATTAGCAGACTCCTTAGAACTTAACAAAGTTTATCCTGAACTATCCTAACAAGTATATCTCTGTGGCATGTGAAAATTTGCCCTGGATTTGTTGCTACCAGAGGCCATTGTTCTTCTTACATATCAATCTATTTTAAATCACTAAAAAACACACAGAAAAGCTATTTATCATATTCTACTTTTGGAGTCTGTGATTTCTAAATATGTAGTGTAGTAAAGCACATAATGCTAGTGAAAAGTATTGATGATCTGTTTCTAATTTTGGTTTCCTAAGCAAAACACCCCTTGTTTATGGTAATATAAGTTTTAAAAAAAGGTCAAATAGATATACTATTTCAGTCAGTGAATGACAGAACTCAACTGATACAGTTCTGTTGAAATACAAGGGCTTATTTTATTTATGTGACCCAAGAACCTCACCTTAACAAGTATTTCAGACCATATTATCTTTTTAATTCCTGTTGTCAATTCAGAGTAATGTCAGAAGATATGTCTACACAGTGAAATACAGTAGAAAAATTTCTGAGTTACGGAAAAGCTATTAATGGCATTGTACAATAATGTCTGGATCAACTCCTACCTGAAATCAACATACTTATCATTATTGTGCATAAGAAATTGTGCTGTACTCTTGTAAGCTTTCCCTTTAGATTGGATTTACAGACTTCAACATGTTGCTTTTCATATGTAGCTACAGTGTTTACAGGACTAACTTACCACTTACATTAGGTATTGTGGAATCATTTTAAAAGTCTTTGCACCCAATTGTACAGATGTGTCTAAAAGTGTGTATAGCCTGAACTTCTGTGCTATTTTTATATACTTTCATATAATGAAGAGTATCATGACTGCCTAACAGCTAGTGATATATTCTTGGTTGACAAATAATTTTAGAACATCTAAAAAAGATCAAGCTCCTATGCCAGATGGTGAAATCTATGTCATATAATGCTCTATTTAACTGTGGGTTATATTGCAGCTTTGAATAACATGGCATGTGGGAGGCTGGAAGAAATGCATCATCCAGAAATACGAAAATAGGTATTATTTGGAAGTGGTATGGGAAGAACTATTGAATATTTCTCAAAACATAAAGTTTAAAGCTGTCAGTTATATGCAATAAGTTGACAGTATCATTAGATTTCTTTAGTGATGTCTTAGAGAAATTTTGGCAGTATATCAGAGGGTGAAGAAATAGTGACTGAATATGCAGATTTTGGAAAATTCTTTCTAAAACCTTATCTGCTATACAGCAAAAAAACTTCCCTGTAACTGCCAGGATTTAAAAAAGAAATATTTTGGAGAGCTAATCTGCAGTCATTGATGACATAGTCCAGAGTAATATAGGGTGTTACAAAATAGCAGATTAAAGTTGTGCAGTTTGTGGATTTCAGATTACATAGTTGCAGTGGATATCAAATAGACAGTTAGATCAAGGTAGAGTTGACAGACCCTACATTATATGACATTCAAAATGGTGTAGACTTCTCATCTGATTTTCTGGCCTTCATACTTTGAAGTATTCAGGAGTGGAAGGGAGCTCAAACCTTTTTAAAAAATCAGATAATTTTTTTAGAATTTTCCTATGTGTTCTAGTAATGCATCAATGTGGAAGGATAAAAAAAGTATTTTGTAATTGTGAGGGAAGATATAAAAAGAAAATGTAACTTTGATCACGATTACATTGTTTGTATCTCCATATGAAATTTAGGAAATATTTTTACCTGTTTTTAAATAATGAAGATGGGGTGATGTTTTAATGCATATCCATAGAATACTGTAATATGTACATGTACTACTCATATTTTATGACTGTACAACTCTTTTTATGCATCAGACAGAAATGACATTGCAGTTTAACAGTATTCAAAATGCCCTCTGACAAGCTGTAGTTCTAACAGGCACCATTATTTAGCACGAGTATAGTTAACTCTTTTAGTGGGTGATTCTGTAAGTTATTAAACTTGGAATTATGTTATTTCTAGAAAGTTTTTTTGTTACCTAAAAGCTTCCAAGTGAAAAAACAATTGAAGAGAGTAGTATAAAGAATTTTTACTATCTGGTTCAAGTCAATTTTTGATATTTGTTTTCTTGGTAACTGAATACTCACGTTGCCTGAGTTCCCTGGAGAGTTAGCTCCCTTATTCTATTTGTTATTTGGTTCTCTCATTTCAGGAGCAAAGATGCAAAAAAAAGAATGTAACCTTAGTTTGAAACAGAAATTTTGTCATCAATTGTCTCATCCTACATAGTAGTAAAAAATGTTGTAATAAAGAGTTACTTTTGATTTGAAATAGTATGTACATGCAAATGTATACTGAAATGTGTGAAGAAATATATTAGTCAATGTTATTGTAAATTCAATTAACATCACCAGTAATAAAATTTATAAATTAACTGCATTCTTATGTTTTCTCTAACCAGAGGACAAAAAAATTAAATTTTATGACATTTAAAAATACTAATATTTAACAAGCAAAAAGTTCTATTTATGGCTGCAGCTGGTGGAAAGTCTGTGCAGGAGCAGGCTTCTGGCAGGAACAGTAATCCCGAGGGGAACTCCTGCTGGAGTGGTCAGTTTCTGAAGGATGATACCCTGTGGAAAGTATCCATGCCAGAGCAGTTCTTGAAGGACTGCAACCTGCCTGAAGAACTCATGTTGAAGTGCTTCATGAAGGACTGCATTCCATGGGAGGGACCTCATGCTGGAGCAGGGGAAAAGTGTGAGGAGGATCATCAGAGGCAGAGCATTATCAACTACCTGCAAACACCATTCCCCATTCCTCATTCCCCTGTGTGACTCAGGGGGAGGAGGCAAAGAAATTAGGAATGAAGTTGAACCTGGGAGGAAGGGAGAGGTGGGTGGAAAGTGTTTTAAGATTTTTTTCTCATTTCTCTTTATCCTACTTTGATTTGTTTGGCAATAAATTAATTTCCCCAAATTGAGTCTGCTTTGCCCATGATGGTAATTGCTGAGTGATCTCTCCATCTTATTTTGACACACACGCTTTTTGTCATATTTTTATCTCCACTATCCATCTGAGGAAGGGGTGTCATAGAGCAGCTTGGTGGTCACCTGGCATCCAGCCGCAGGGCCCCACATATTGTTACTCAATTTTCGAATAGAAGAGGATGGTGTTGCCAGGAAAATTAAAGAATTATTAGCTACAAATTGTTTATTCAACTTTAATTATGAGATGAAATCAGAATAAATAATTTAGTAAAGCTCTCATAAATTTTAAGCTGCCTTGAAGCTGTGGACACTTAAAATTTTCCTGTTTTAGAATGTCTGTTTAATTAATAAGCATACCATACATATATGCTATAAATGATTGGCTTCCTTTTATTTGACACTGTGCTCAGTAATGCAAAAGTGAAAGATTATCATTCATAAGTCAAAATAAACAGAAATTGATGACCCTGAGACATACAATATAAATGTAAACAGGACAGAAAAACTAATTCTGAAAGCTCATTTTTGTAGAAATAGTCCATGAGTGTTTTATGACATTTTGTAAGCTCTAAGGTTTTCATTACCATGAGTTTTATACTGCTGCCATTGTAAGCTATTTTTGCAAATATAAAACTTACAGTTGGAAGGGCAATAAAAACAGGCATCTTTGCCCACAGGGCACATTGTCTTAATTTAGGTTGTATTCCAGGTATTTCTAATTAGCTGACACATTCAACATAGAACTTAGTATCTGGTATCTTTGTTAATGAACTAGAAAATGAAAAAAAGTTAAAAAAAAAAAAAAAAATAGAAAAAAAGATGTATCTGCACCTGGACAAAGGCTTAAAGCAGACAGAGTTGCATTAAGAATTCACAAGAAATTATAAATGCAGTTAGTTTTCAGGTTCTTTCTCCTTATGTAACCTAAGTCTAGAGCCTTAGGTCATGAGTTTTGAGACTTACTTTCCACTTTGTGTTTTACCTTTTTTGCATAGATTGTTATATGTCAAAGCTTAATTTCTATTTCACAGCTATAATTGAGCAGATAAATACTTTTGTGCAATGGCTGCTTAAGCATAAACCATTTCTGACACACATACTGCTCATGTTAATTTAAAATGTAATTCATGCAAAAAGCTTCACATAAGAATTTATTGTCTCTAAACGTTTTTACTAGTGACATTTTGACATTAGAGTATTTTCATAACACAAACCTATAGAAGAGGAAGAGAAAAATCATGTCTTTACTAGTTTGGTTTGCTTTTTAAAGGAAGTTTTCTTTCCCTCTTTATTTGGCCTATGACCAACAGTATGAGTTTTCTGGTCATGGATGCCTTTGGATATTGCAAAGAAACTTCTCACCAATATCCTTTTAATATGCTAGACAGAACAACATATGTTTATCAACAAAAAGCTTCTGTCCCATTCTTCCTCCACTTTCTCCTATTTGAAAATGGCAATTCCAGAATATTTTTTCCACACTGTCTCATCGGTGATGTATATAATGATAAAATCGATACTCTTTCTCACTGCTTTAAAATAAGTATGACATTTAGTCATATGGCTATGACATTGCCCTAGCAATTCATGTTCAATTGCATGGCTGATCAAGGACTTTGAGAATACACACTCCAATAGCTCACATTAATTGTTCCTAATATATTGCTTTGTACCTCATCTTCTAGACTTAAAGTTTGTTCAGATTCATTCAGTCTGACTTACCTGTTCTCTTTGCTCTTTATTTTTTAATCAGTCTTTTGACATCAGAAAGTTCTTACTGTATTTTCTTTCTGGACAGCGCTGAAAAGGTATTTACTGCTCTGGAACCCAGGGAAATCACTCACTGATGATGATTTCTCACTGATGACTGTTTGGGATATAGCAGTCATTTCTCAAACCTGTTTGACATAATAAATACTTCATTTTCTTCTGAGAGATTTTTAAAATAAGTTTAAATCTCTTCTAATAAGCTTTATTAATACCTTAAAAAGTGTAAGTGTATCTATGTTTATGTGAGCTGTTTTGTATGTTTTTGAAGATGCAATATCAAGGGAAACTCAAAAAATATACATACTAAAATTTATTTAAGATGAGAGAAAAATCATTGGAAAGGGGAGGGTAAGACAGAAGAGAGTAATAACTGGTGGTATAGGCTGGATATAGGATGCAGGATAGAATAATAACTGGAAAATAGGCTGGATCTGAAAAAAACTATGACTGAAAGCTAAGCTAATGTTTTTTATGGTCAACAATAGAGGAAAAGGTAAACTACTGTCCAGGGAGGAGACATGGGCACAGTCTCAAGTAAATATATCATGGTGTATATCATGGTGTATATTCTGGAACGTATTACAGTTACCCTCTGGAAAACGTTTTCAAGTTTCCCTCTTTGGAAACTAGGGTCCAGAAGGACCCTGCAAGGATGTGTGTCCTTTCCTTTTTGGAGTCAGTATCATTATGGGACAAATATGAAGGACTAAAAAGTACCCCAATTTCTGGTGGTACAGATGTTTATTTCTACAACCTAGAGAAAGAGAACAGTATATGCATTTTCCCAAATGCATATGGCAAAGAACAAATAAGCTACTAGAAAGAAAAGAAATATTTTTTATCCAAATGCTTTTAACAACTTAGGAGTCTCCAAATATTAATATTTTTATTGTCATTGATTTTACATAGAATACATTACAAAATTTTCCAGTAAGCTTCAGCTTTGATTCTAGAAATAGCTGGAAAGACCTTAACTGAAATGTATCCCAGAGAATTCTGAAGAGATAAAAGGACAACAGAGGCCAATTTAGATCAGTAGGAACATAAAAAGTAATAACAAGACGCAGACTCTTGAAAAATTAAACAATATTCTAGTGGGGAAGATTAATATAGAAATGAAAATAAATAGAAGCTATTCTAAATCACAAAGACAAATGAATGCTTCTTTGAAAAACATTTTATGTCAAGTAGATACGGGTTTTTCAAATATATACTCAGTAAACAAAATATGTGATATTTTCCCTATTCTAAATGTCAAGAAAATGTTTAGAGGGAGAAGACAAAGCATGTGCAAAAGATGATTTGGAATTCATTGTCTCCTGCCCTTTCTTCAGACTCAGCTGGCAATTCTTGAAGGAAAATTATAAGATGCCCCCTGATTCACTGCTGAGAAATGGAATTTGGTTTTTAAATGTGAAACGGAACAAGCTCTTAAAAGTCTGTTGATCATAATTTAAGAAACATTGCAAATGTCAGCGAAACAGCAATACAATTAAAATAAATGTAGAAGATTAGAAATTAAAGCAATATAAGATTTGTCTAGAAAACAAGACATTAAGATATTATTACCTGTTCTAAAACACTGATAGTGTGAAAATAAGAATGAAAAACTTAAAGAGAAGAAACATGAAAAAATCTTCAATGTCTGCACAAATAATGTACATATTTCTGTTAGGAAAAGGACAGCCTGCTTTTGGTTTTGTATAAAGGGATAGAATCACAGAATCACAGAATGATTGAGGTTGGGACGTATCGTTGAAGGTCATCTGGTTCAACCCTCTTCTCAAGCAATCTCAGATCTCTCAGCCTTTCTTCATGAGACATGTTGCAGCCCCCTAGTTATCTTGGTGGCTTTTCACTGGACTGTTCCTAACACAGAACTAAAATTGTCTCCACAAGATGAAATACTCTTTTTGGACATTAGGACCACTTTCCAGAATGACACTGACAATTTAGAAAGAGTTCAGAGTACAAGAAAACAATCACTATCAGAAAAGTAGAAACAATGACTTCTGAGGAATTAACTTTAAGAAAAGAGTAACATTTCATAACAACTACAAATATTCAGGACACTAAACTCCAAGGACAAAGTAGAATGATTTAGGGTGATAAAAGAATGTTAATTAGGAATAACAGACTGAAATAAAGTGAAGCAAAAATTAGAATGAAGAGTATAAAATTTCCTGACAGAGAGAAATCTTAACTTCTGGGATAACTTTCTAAGGCAGTTACAGAAACTGATTTGGTCAGGACTGTTATTACTGCTCTCAGCAAAATGTTATTAGATCTTGCAGGGATCAGTGGTACATTAGCAGTGCAATGAATTAGATGATTTAGTAGATCTTTTATCATTCTTTCGTTATTGTGAATTTTATACCTTACTCTGTTTACAGTAACATGTTTTCCAAAATAAAGCAGTCTTCAGTATTAGGCCCGATTTATCGTGGATAAGGGATGTAAAAAAATGATACAATGAATATCAACATATATGCATTCTGTTATAATTTAAACAATAATAAGCTGTACCAATAATTTGCTACAAGTTGCCAGAAGTAGCCAGTGCATTGTCATACAAAGATCAGGAAATTCTATTTCACCTCAGAACTGGTAAGGCAATATAGTTTTAAACAGAAAGCAAATTATGTCAGCAGTAGAATCCATAGTACCTAGTTTCCTACAGATTGCTGTTCTTTCTTCTTGAGAAACAACAGGCCCCTCCATTTACAACAGTCCCTCTTCAATGTCTATAATTATTCTCTTGTCTTCTTTAACCTTGTGTTATCAATGTCTATAATTATTTCCTGCCTACTCGTGCAGTCTACCTTTATGACATCTGGTCCAGCTGACCCACAATCACGTTCCTCAGGTTCCTAGCTTATCTTGTCATCCTACCCTCTCAACCTGTGCTAACAATAAACCTCCCTTCCAAGCCCACTGTTTTACCTCCCAGTGTGTCACACACCCTAACTAGAGATTTGTTCTCTTGAGTGGACAAAAAGCTGTAGAGTGTAGATATTATTATATTGAGTGCCTTTTAACAAAAAGAATTTGTGGTGACACTTTATTATCGTACCAAACTGCCACTGGTGAAGGTGGCTATAGTTACGTACATAAACAACTGCTGGAAGTGTAGGTTTGTTTTTTTTGGTTTTTTTTTAAGTACAGTAACTGCAAAAGGGCAGTTTTTTTCTTGTTTAAAAATGAATGTCCAACTCAGAATAATTTCTGTCAAAAATGTCAACTGTTGTCTTTTGCAACAGTCTCTTTTTTTTGCAAGTCTTTCCTCTTTATGTTTCTACATGTGAACAAAATATACTATTTCTTATGACAAAATAGAATGTTGATTTCCTAATTATACCGGATCTTCCCAGAAGATATATTCTAAAGTAATTGATTATTATCCCTCAATCTAAGTACCCTGAAGTTTTTATATTCTTCTCCAGCACTACTTTTCTCACTAATACCTTATCAAAAGATGCACAAAATTTTCATATAGAGTTTACTTGTTTATCTACAGTTTCCCTGAAGAAATACATGAAAAACAAAATGGAATAAAGGAAAGGATAAACAGCCTTACTTATAGGATATTGGTGGTTTTTATCCTAAGAAGTTTATAATGAAGAAGCCATGAGAAGGAAAGAAATATTTGCAGTGGCCAGAGACTGTCCTGCTTATCTCTGTGAAAGGCAGCTGAGTTTCTCATATTGAAATGTATATGTTTAGGACCTATGTTTTCTTACTGTTCTTTTTGGCAAATACACTTCCTCTAAGGATGTGCTTTTAGTAAATTACATCTTGTATTACCCACAGGAAGTTCAGTTATTTCCAGTAGGACTGGAGATAACTGTTTGTCTCACTAGAATCTTTTCCCCATGTTTGTACTGTGTTTGCCACACCACAAGCAGTGTAACATAATGAATACTACAGGCTTCTCCCTTTTCCTTTCCTTTCCTTTCCTTTCTTTCCTTCCTTTCCTTTCCTTTCCTTTCCTTTCCTTTCCTTTCCTTTCCTTT
>JANVCC010000021.1:19780964-19901210 GCA_025345505.1 Todiramphus chloris collaris
CTTTCTTTCTTTCTTTCTTTCTTTCTTTCTTTCTTTCTTTCTTTCTTCCTGGATTTGTTGGGGGTTTTTTGTTGTTATTGTTGGGTTTTTGTTTGTTTGTGTTTCCTGTGGGTTGGTTGGTTGGTTGGTTGGTTTTTTTTGTGGGGTTGTGTGGTTTGTTTGTCTTTTTTCATTAGGATTATGCATCTTTCCATGTTGATGTTTTTTTTTTTCTTGAATCCTTGGGATGGAAACGATGCCCATCTCAACTGTCCTACTTCTGTCAGCGATTTTGCCTTTCTTACTTTTTTTACAATTTTCTAATACCTTTTCCTCCACACAATTTATGAATTTCCTCAGAAGTCTAAGTCAAGATAAAATTGTGTTGGTTTGGTGCTGGGCCTCGGATGCCTGGGACACAGGGAAAACTTCCAGGGAAAATGGAAGCTGGGGAATTTAATGAAGAGGCAATAAGGATAAAAGCTTACAGTGTTAATCAGAAGCTGAATTTGTTAACTTCTCACACCCAGTCAGTGAATTTTACTCTTTCTCACTGACAAACAACAGTGTTTTTTGTACAAAGTGGTTCTTGGATTCAATACTGGAAGACAGAAAAGAAAAGGGATTTCATGGGTTCCCAACTCTGATTTTTAAAGCAAAGACTTTACTATCTTAAACAGCTGTAAAGACATCCTCCATCTCTTTGATTCACATATAGGAATTTCACATCCACTAGCTAGACATATATGTGAAATAATGAAAATTTGTTTATATATCATATCAGACAAGATTACTGTCTCACCTAGATTTTTATGAAAAATATAATTCCTGAAGGTAATATTCTTTGCTTTCTAATCCTGTAAATTAGTTCTTTTCTGTTTCTTGACAGGTATGAAGCCAGAATATGGATTCATTAAGAGGAGTCAATCTCCATAGTATTTCTGTAATTATTTAATTTTAAATTGCTATACTCACTTTCAGGCTAGATACATACTCCTTACAGAACCAATGCCAAAATGAAGGCAAAGGATCTGTTAGAACTTGAATTCATTTAACAATATATACACCTATCTGGTATTTGGTGCTATTTATGCTACTGGGAATTACACCTTTAACTGGTAGCGCTTCACATCAGAGAGAAGGCAGTGAAGAAAGCATATTGCAGAAGCATATGTTCTGTTAAAGTAGTTAATACTGCCTTAGTATGAAGATAAAGCAGATCTCTGTCAAGCATCTTGAGATAGAAGTGATTAAAGAACATGACATCCCTCTCCCCAACTTACAGTGGTAAAGGCAGTATTGTGTTCATTCTGTTTCTGAGTGAAAATTGGGGGACTACACAGAAAGACTTTTTCAGGGATAGACTGAAGTACATAGTTTTTTGTCTTCATAAAAAAAAGAAAAAAAAAAAAGAAAAAAGAGAACTCCATCAGAGAAGGAATCTATGCTGGATCCTTTCCAGCTATAGAAAATCAGTAGTGCTAGCAAGAACCTTGCAGGAATCTTGACTCAGCAAGAACCTTGCAGGAATCTTGACTCATACTGTTAATCATTGAATAATACTTTCTAATTCTTTAAGCGGCTGTGCTGAAGGTGGCTTGTCTCTGCTATGGTCATTGAAGAGCTTACAGCTGAGATTTTGAAATCCAGGAACAATTATTGGATCAGGAGTTCAGATCAGTCTGTGACTAAAATGATGCTCAATATTACTTAATTGATTCCCTATTTATGAGAGCCCTTACAATGAAAATTCATCCTTTATAAGCATTTTCCATGTTTAGCCATAAATAGCTTTCCAGATTAAAAGAGTAATTTTGTTCTACTGGCTAGAGAGAAACCAAGAAAAAAGGGAAGTTGATTTTATGCATATGTAAAAATAGAACATTGTGTTTTATAACTGGTGTTTGTTTACTGTAATTGTGTTCAAAACTGGTCTGGCACACCTTCAGGCAAGGACAAGAAAGCAATTTATTTTGCTGATATAGTCTCTAAGAGTCCAAACACGTTTTACATCTTTTGTAAGTCTCGATACCATCCTGAACTGAAAATGCATTTAAGAAAAGGAGGGCTTATCTGCAGGCTTATTAAATTCTTTTGCATGGGCAAATAAATAATGCCCTAAGTATGACTTAAATATCTGTTTGAAGGAAAGAGACAAAAATTCACATATCAGTATTTGGTGAATACCTTGTCCTTTTCCAGGAGTGAAGAGTATAAGTAATTATTATCACCAGATCTGTTGTTTCTGAGTTTATAATTTTTTAAGACCAACGTCCATTGATTCTCAAAAATTGTAAGGAATTGCTGAGCTTATGTCGAGGTTTAGGGTCAGGGCAGCCCCTTAAACCTATAACAGACGCTCTCTGTTAACCCCCCTCCCTCCCCAAAGGGGAAGAGAAAAGGAATAAGGGAGAGAGACTTAGATTAGAAAAGGAAACTAGAACAGCTTTAATGAAAAGGAAAATAATAATTATAAAAATAGAATATATACAAATATATACAAAACCAGTATGGAACCCAACCCCCCTGATGGTAATTACATCACCGTCACCACTGATGTTGTGCAGGCTCCGGGGGAGTCCCAGACTGGGCCCCGCAGCGACGGGAGCTGTGTTCAGGAGCTGGATTCTGGTACTGGGTTCAGGAACACGCAGACCGGATCGAAGGCAGTCCTCCTTGGGTGCTCCGAGGAAGGAACCGAGAGAGAGGACCCGAGCCAAGCCAAGCAAAAGCTGTCAAAGCAGTCCAAGAGGGGAGAGAAGAGCCCAGAGACCCTTCGGGTCCCTCAGCTCTAGACCAAATATGGCGTATATGGGATGGAATACCTCGCTGGTCAGTTTAGAGTCTCCCGTCCTGTCCACTCCTCCCTGAAGGTGCAGCCTTCCACTTCCTGCACCCCCCAATGTGGTACACAGGACCCAGCAGTGGCCTTGGTCTGCATACCAATCCTTGGTAGTAACTCTAAACATAAGGTGTTATCACTGCTAGAAGCAGGCACTGTCTGTGAGAACAGGCTGCCAACTTCAGAAAGTGCAGTTAAATAAAAGAACCAAGCTGAAAAGTAAAATTACTGAACACAATTAGTTCTGTTTTCACTCAAACCAGGACAGCTTATAATAATTTTATAAATTACTTTTATAAATGAATCATGGTAAAAATTTATATATATAATAACATTTTAAAATTTGATACATTTTGTTCACATTTTTATAAATATTCAGAGCTTTGGAGTATTTATGTTACCCAGTAGTGTCAAACATTCTAACTCTTGAAGCCTTTTCCATTCTTGCATAAAGAAAAAGAAAAACAAGAAAACAAAGACAAATCCATAATTTTAATTTCTGTTGTCCACTCAACTATGATTTGAACAATATACAGTTGAAAGACAGCAATGCACTTAAAGAAATGATCTAATCCAAGCCCATGCATGAATTCTGCATCACTACAGCCATTATCAGAGACAATGGAGAGTCTGGATTGATGGGCTGAGGCTAATCATATGGGCTTGAATGAGGCCAAGTGCTGAGTCCTGCACTTGGTCCACAACACCACCAGGAAACGCTACAGGAAAGCTACTCAGCAGAAAGGGACCTGGACACAATCAACAGCTGGATGAACATGAGCCAGCACTGTGCCCAGGTGGCCAAGAAGGCCAAGGGCATACTGGCCTGCATCAGGAATAGTGTGGCCAGCAGGACTAGAGAAGTAATTGTCCCACTGTACTCAGCGCTGGTGAGGCCGCACCTTGAGTTTTGTGTTTAATTTTGGGCACTGCAGTATAAGAAAGACATTATGTTTCTGGAGCAGGTCTAGAGAAGGGCAACAAAGATGGTGAAGGGTCTAGAGCACAAGTCTTATGAGGAGCAGTTGAGGGAGCTGGGATTGTTTAGTTTGGAGAAAAGGAGGCTAAGGGGACACCTTATTGCTCTTTACAATTACCTGAAAGGAAGTTGTAATGAGGTGGGTGTTGGTCTCTTCTCACAAGTCACAGTGATAGGACAAAAGGAAATGGCATCAAGTTGCACCAGGGAAGGTTTAGGTTAGACATGAAGAAAAACTTGTATACCAAAAGGGTTATCAAAGACTGGAACAGGTTGCTCAGGGAATTGATTCAATTGCCATCCCTGGATGTATTTAAAAGCCATCTAGGTACAGTGCTCAAGGATATGGCATAGTAGTGGCCCTTGTAGAGTTAGATAATAGTTGGTCTTGATGATCTTAAAGGTCTTTTCCAACCATAACAATTCTGTGAGTCTATGATATGACTAATCTGTCCCTTAAAAATCTCTTGTAAAGAAGACTGAGATCAGCTCTACCAGTACTTCAGTACCCTTTCCATCATACATTTTTTCCTATAGTTTTCTATAAGCCTCCTCTGCTATCTGTTATCAGAACATGCATGTTGTCAGCCTCTACTCTGAAAAAGTATGGCTGAACTCCTCATGCTCTAATATCTGATTTAAAACACTATGAGAATGGGAATGAGATTTTCAGACAATAATAGAGTTCTTATCCGGAGTGCCTCATGAGGGATTCACCTGCCTAAGCACATATGTCTGGTATCATTATTGATGGTCTCATAGTTTCTGAGGCACCTGTATATGTTTGAATGATTGTCCTGGTTTGAGTTAGAACTGTTCAGTGTTTTTCTTTTCCAGCTCAGCCTCTTTTAAATAACTGCACTTTCTGGAGTTAACAACAGATTTTCTCAGACAGTGTCTGCTTCTAGCAGTGTAACACTCCATGTTTACAGTTGCTACCAAGATTGGGTATGCAGAAAGGCTCTTGCTTATACTTGCTCCTGTGTGCAGGGGGGGGTGCAGAAAGTAAAAGGTGTCACCAGTGGGGAGGAGTAGACAGGACAGGTAAACCTAAGGTGACCAATGAGGTGTTTCATATATATCATATTCAGTATAAAGCTGAGGGATCACGAGGGTCAAACTCTCCTCTTCAATGGCTGGCATCCAAGAAGGATTCTGTCTGTTCTGCCTTCTATCCCAATCCATGTGTTCCTGAATCCAGTTCCAGAATCCAGCTCCTGAACCTGGTTCCCATCTGCTGCTTAATCCAGTCTGGGGCTTCCCCAATGCCCTCTTCCTCAACAGCACTGGTGGTGGTGAGCTCAAGGCCATTAGGGGACTGGGGTTCAATATTGGTTTTGTATATATTTGTATATTTTTCATTTTATTATTACTATTTCCATTAGAACTATTTTAGTTCTCTTTTCCAATCCATAAGTGTCTCTCCCTTATTCATTTTTTTCCCCCTTGGGGAGGAAGAGAGGTTAATAGAGAGTGTCTGACATTTGTCTAGTGGCCTTGATAAAGATAAAACACAGTACTTAGGGAAGACTTGTGTCTTTCTTGGTGGCAGCTGTAGACCAGACAGGATGTAATAAGGTACAGAAAATATATTAGAAATAAATTTTTAGAGTACTGAGTGCTGCCTACAATATCTAAAATGTATCTACTTGTGAGAAATCTAACTTAATGGATTCTAGAGAGGTATGTGCTGTATCATGAGACTACACTGACTGCATTGGTGATCTAGCTCTTATATTGATAAATGTAATGAAATTATTAAAATTTTGGAGAAAGAAATCCCACACCATTTATTGAAATAACCAGTCCCTTATGTACATGCCAGCGAGCATGTGTAAGTTACCTAGGTTTTGAGACTTTTGTCTGAGATTCACTTTGGTGTAAATCCCAGAGCTCAAAGTAGAATTCTCAGGCTAAGGAGTTTACTTTTCACGTTACTTAAAGGAGTCTTTACCATATGAATGCCTTATGGAAGCCAAGGCTAGTTATAGCTCATATATTAATAGCAATTAAAAATTATTACAGCTAATGTTTCTAGTTATTCAGCTGAACCATGCTCAGCTTGTGAAAGACTGTGAATAGATGTCAGTTTTCTGAGAAAACTGACTATATATTATCAGTAGGAATTGCAACTATTCCAATCTGAAAACAGCAAAGTGCTTGGCTTTTAGATTCCTTTAGATATAAGAGATGTGAGTTTAAATGGTTGCCACAAGTCACATGAAATTAAAATATCACAGGTGAAAATAGTATCCTTAAGGCCCAATCTCTTGTTCCTATTGAATATCTATTAAAAACAAAAATTGAATTAAGGAGAATAACAGGGTTGTTTTTTTCCTGACAACAATGACTGTTACATGACTGTTCATAAGAGTCAATAGTCCAGCAATTCTCTCCATTTCTCCTAAGCAAACATAATTGTTGTTGCCAGGTAAAAGCTATACCTAATGTAATAAGCAAGTGCTTATTTAGTGTCTTCTGCAATAAGACTCTTGTACAGAAAAAATCCCACAGAAGTTCTTTAGAAACTGACTTGAAAGAATATTAATGAAAATCCTCATCTTTCTGTAAAGAATTTATAGTTTAATATAATTAGTTGTCATTATATTACATTGAAGTGTGTATATAACTGCTCTAAAAGAACCTTGCATTTAAAAAACCTCAGTAATTTGTGTAGAACTGTTAATGCTTGACTGTTAAGATGATGACAGGATTGATAAAAATTATAGGAGACACACCCTTTAATTTAAACATGACTGTGAATCTCAGACCTTACTGAAGAAAAAGGACTTTACAGTTGACTCCTAAATAGAGCAAAATCAGTTTTGCTCTGCTACACAATATGAAAACTCATAAATCCCTCTATTAATCTGCCTTTTGTGTGTTTTTATTGACATGATCATCCAAAGTGTGAAGTAGTACTGTGGACTTAACTGTGGACATATACAACTATCCTCTGCCCTGAATGAACAGCTAGAGATGTAAGTGAAACCAAGACCTGACTGTCTCACTATACTTGACAACTAGTATTCATTTGTCTCCTCATCTATATACAAATCAATTTTAAAAATAATATGGCTGTAACCTGTAGAGATAAAATGATTTCAGGTCTTTAGTGCTAACAGCTCCCACTGTAATCATTCTCAGATAGGTTTAACATTATATGCATATATGCAGTTCTCTTCTCTGATACAAGTTTATCTTGGATATCTATGTAGTACATACTTATTTAAAATTATCTCAAGGCTCATTAGCTTCACACAGTTCAGTTCAAGTATTTTAGATCATTTCATAGCTGTGTTAAAGCTTTTTAAATTATTAGGTTTTCTAAATTTTTCAAATGCATCACTTGATTGAATAATGTATTACTTACATTTGGTCTAACAGTCAAAAAAATAATAATAATAAAAAAAGTTCTGGTTTCTTCCGCTGCAGATTGTATGGACTTTCATTCATGTGAAAAAAAAAATAAAAATCTCCAAATCTCCAGCTCAACTTGACTAACAAATTGACTGAGAATTTTACAGTTACATTTACAGGCAACTGAGAAGCAAAATGATGAGCAGAAATAATTTTTTTCATAGTTTCAATGGAAATTGTCAGTACTTATTATCTATTATTATTGATATGCCAAATATATCCTGTATAAGTATCTTTATTTAAAACTTCATGGGTTTTTTTAAGTGTCTTCCATTTTTCTCTTTATAAATCCATTGAAACTAGTCATAACTCTAGTACAGTAATTAAGGAGGTTTCTGTTATGTTTTAAATCTTTGACCAAAAAAAAAAAAAATCTTCTTAGTTATCAAATCTATAAGAGTATTTCTTGGTAGTCTCATAAAGAATTTTGGTGATAAATTGGTCAGGGCCAAGAGTAGACAGGCTTGGCACTGATGGGAATCGTGTAGTATCACATCATTTCCCATCATGTGGAATGAAGTGTGTGGCATCCTTCCAGAAAGAATTAACAGTATAAAGAGAACTTCACAGCACTCTCCACTAATTACCACTCCGTGCCAGTAACTATACCTCTGCTATGTGTATATTACTCCACATTCAGCTTGCATATGAATTATGCATATGTAAAATTATGACAAACAATTTAAAAATACAAAATTATTGGATTGCCTCTATATATTGACTAACTTGCATTTTTAATGTGTGGAGCCTCAAGCAATTTTGACATGTTAGCTACCATTTTTATTCTTACATATAAGTATTTCTGCTTGTACTTCACTTTGAAACTATATGTAATTTAATCACCACAACAGGTATCTGCATAATACAGTGGAAGGCAGTAGAAGAGTGGGAGACAGTTAAAAACGTTTTGAAGAGTAAGTTAACTAGCAACAGGAAATATTTGTTGAACCAGCAACTTTTTTTTAAATTGTCAAAATTATTTTAAAGTGCAAGTACCATAGTCACAATTTATAAAATTAAGAAAAAAAAAAAAATTATAAAAAAATAAAACAATAAAAAAAAATATATAATATAAAAAATAAAATATTTAAAAAAAAATTTTTTTTTTTTTTTTTTTTTTTTTTTTTTAATTTCAGTTAATGGGGACCAAGCATGTCTTTGAGGAACATGAAAAAGATTCTGAAAGCACATTTCCCAGTTTTATAAGAAATCATGTTGGATTTGGTGTAGTGGTAGAAACTCTGATAGTTCTGTACTTAGATGTATTAAAAATAAGTAAGGGAGGTAGCTTCAGACAGAGATGTGGTGGTAAAAGTAGGGTGAAAAGTATCTATAGAGTAAATATGCACAAAATCCCTATAGCTAGAGCTACGTCTGTATTGCACAGAAAGATGAGAAGTGCTAGAAGCGGAGATGGGGTAAAGAGGGAAAACCATCTCTTTGTTTTTTGTCTGATACTTGATTAAATACTGAGTGTTATGCTACTTCTCAGTCTCAGAAATTTCTTTATATGGTACTAATTAATTGAACAAGTGTCTCAGCTTGACTTCTCAAGTTGTGGAGGTCTGGACAAAATGATAAGACAAAAGCTGCCCACTAAAATGTGCGTGGAAGAAGGACAGCAGAATGAAAAGGGCAAAACTTCTTCTGAAAGGAAGAAAGATCCCTTCACTTATTTCAAGCCTAAACTTACTTCCTGCAGACTTTTCACAGAAAAAGGCTTCATCAAGAAGCTTTATTAGGTTGCTGTAGATTAGTCTTTAATTCAAAAGCCGTTCACAGTTTCTGTCTTCTCTGTGAGATAACTCTTTTGTCCAGTCTTCCTTATTTGAACATATACACTAGGGAAATACATTTTTCTGTATAACATCAATGTGGTTTTAAATGTTTATATGTTCATAGATATTCATTGTGCTATCAATTTAGACTCACATTTTGCATTTCCCCTTTTGGGAATATTAACAGTGCTTTCTGGATCACAGTCACAAAGAGGTTTGATAAAAAAAATACTGAAAGAGAAATCTGAAGATTTATTTTTAAGTAAAGTTTTGAGACATGAAAAAGTACTTCACCAGAACCAGCATGTGAGGACAGTAGATAATTTTTACAAAAGATGTAGCAGTCATGAACCTTGTCCTTTTGAGTCATGTAAGTGTATAACTCTTAAGCTCTCAAAATATAATTTTAGGGGAAAATTGTTTTTCACACTGGCTTACTTAGTATATAACATTTCTGTTGGATTTTGTATGTGAAGCATAGTGGTAGAAGTTAAAAAGTTGAAAAGTTACAAAATTAAATGAGAAATAAAAGTACATTACATACATATATAGAAAAGATTATCGGTCTTTATTTTTAGCAGAATTAATGCATAACTGGTGTATTCCTCTGGTTGCAATTTTTTGTGTCTGTGTAGTTTTTTTTTTGTTAACTTATATTTTAAAAATAGTTCTGAGTCTTGATTGTTGAATTTTGAATTAGAGCTTTCAAGAAAACAAAAATAACGCCTTAACCTTTCATTTGGCAACTGATTTACTCATTGAGACTAGTTAGTTTCTGTCTTGGTTTGAGTGAGAACAGAATTAATTCTGTTCAGTTATTTTACTTTTCAGCTCAATTCTTCTAATTAACTGCACTTTCTGAAGTTAGCAGCCTGTTCTCACAGATGGTGTCTGCTTCTAGCACTGATAACACCACATGTTTAGAGTTACTACCAAGGATTGGTATGCAGACCAAGGCCACTGCTGGATCTTGTGTACCACATTGGGGGCTGCAGAAAACTGAAAGGCTGCACCTACAGGGAGGAGCAGACAGGACAACTGACCAACATGGTATTCCATCCCAATTACATCATATTCGGTTTAGAGCTGTGGGATCCAAAGGGTCTCTGGGCTCTTCTCTCCTCTTGGACTGCTTTGCCAGTTTTGCTTGGCTTGGCTCAAGTCCTCTTTTGGTTCCTTGCTTGGAGTACCCAAGGAGGACTCTGTCCATTCTGCCTTCGAGCCCGGTCTGTGTGTTCCTGAACCCAGTACCAGAATCCATCTCCTGAACACAGCTCCTGTCTGATGCAGGGTCCAGTCTGGGACTGCCCCAGTGCCTGCTCCACAGCATCAGAGGTGACAGTGATGTAATTACCATCAGGGGGGTTGGGTTTGATACCGGTTTTGTATAAATTTGTATGTATTCCATTTTTATAATCATTTCACTTTCATTAGACCTGTTCTAGTTTCCTTTTCTAATCACTCAGTGTCTCTCCCTTATTCCCTTTCTCCCTCCCTGTGGGATGGGAGGTTAACAGAGAGAGTCTGTTATAGGTCTAAGGGGCCTCCCTGACCCTAAACCGTGACAGTATCTCACCCAAAATGACTGAAAAATATTAGAAGATCTTTTTAAATAATGAGGTATTCTTCTGGCCCACTAGTTCTTTAACAGCTTATGAAAAATAATCAAGGATAGAGATGAGCCAAAGCATTGTCTTAAAAAACAAAAGAAAAATACATTTTTGTATTCAAAACCAGTTTTGGTCTAATTTTTGTTTTGGTTTGGGTTTTGTGTGTTTGTTATTTTGTTTGTGGGTTTTTTTTTTTCTTCTGTGCAATGTTTTCTACTCTGTAGCCTCTCCAGGCCTGATACAGAGAGCTGTGATTTTTCTGCATCATCAAAAGCCTTTTATGGCTTAAGCAGTATCTGTGGTTAGACATTAACAAGCAGGTAACATCGAACCCATCAGGAGATTCCTCAACCTTTAATCCTGGACTCCTTAAAATCATTAACCCAAGTTCTAAGTTATCAGCTTCCAGAAAGTTATTGAAACTCTTCCTTCTTTGACAACTATTCTGAAAAGGAAGCAAGGTTTCTAGGGATGTGTGGTTTTCCTCTGTGCACAACCTTCTCCTGCACCAGTCGTTTTAAGCACACAAACTTGTGTTCTTCATTATTATTTATTCTGGGGGGGGATTGTGAGATTTTTTTTGTTTGTTTGGATTTTTTTGTGTTTTATTTTGTTGTTGTTGTTGTTTGTGTTGGTTTTGGGGTTTTTGTTTGGTTTTGGTTTTTTTGATAGACTACATGAGTTCTGTGTTTCGCATGGACTTTTTGTAGAACAGAACTTTTTCAAATCTTTCAGTTCAACAAGAAGTATTGAACAATATACAATATACAATTTATATACAATAATTTCTCTGCATGTTCAACAGCGGGTACTAATCTGTGTCATTTGACTATTTCTTTAATTTGTGTTTGTCACTTAAATATTACCTATACTAAGTCCTATGTAGGAAAATTTAGTTCTCAGCATCAGGTCGTCCTCTGACCCTAGCTAAAATGTAATTCAGGCAGGCTACCTTTAACCCATGGTCGCTACACTCACTTTATCATGGTAGTTAAAGTGATGAAATCCTGCACCAACTACACGTCTGGAATTTTCCTGTATCAAATGTCACTGAAATGATAACACTTTGCTATTCTGAGGGCTGATAGCTAAACAGCACCACTGCAAACCAAATTTGTTCTACGGAGCTTAAGGGATTAATTTTGAAAGGTTATTATCAATCTGACAATTGGATTCGTATTGTAATTTGATATAAACCTTCTTCTAACAAGGGATTGTATAACCCTCCTTCCAAAATTGACAGACAGTAACAAGGGCTAAAATAAAATTTAATACCAGATCAAGGATGTATCATCAAATCTGGAATAACTGTATTAAGCTTTCGGTACTCAAATAACTAAGTGTACCATGTGCAGACATGAATTAAAGTTTAGTAAATAATATTTTTATTCAAGCAATACAAGAAACACTAATGAAGTATAACTAAATAATCAGAGTAATAATAAATAATTTTTAGTATAAAGTGTTTCTTCTGTGAAGGTAAGCAATAGACCATCTGGTTGAATTTCCTTTCCTGCAGTAACCTTCATTTACATTTTAAGGTTTTGTAAACCTTCTAGTGGGACTTGCTTCTGTTAATTGTACCCATGCACAAAGCTTCTTCTACTAGAACTTCCTTGTTCTACTGGCAGCTATGTCTGTCCATCCCTTATGCTGCTCCTGTGTCTTCTAGCTCCTGTGTGATTTATCAACTCTACACTCTTCCAGCTCCTCTAGAAAAGTCCAAAATAGGTACTAACATTTTTTATGAAGTTAAATAAGAAATTTTATTATTTATATTATATTATATTAAGTCTTGAGAAGACTGAGAAGAGACCCCATTGATGTCTATAAATATCTGAGGGGTAGGTGTCAAATGGAAGGAGCCAATCTCTTTTCTGTAGTGCTCAGCAATAGGACAAGGAACAATGGGTATAAACTTGAGTGTAGAAGGTTCCACCTCAACATGAGGAGGGGCTTCTTCACTGTGAGGGTGACAGAACATTGGAACAGGCTGCCCAGAGAAAGTTGTGGAGTCTCCTTCTCTAGAGACTTTCAAAACCTGTCTGGATACATTCCTAAGTGACATACCCTAGGTGACCCTGCTTTGGCAGTGGGGTCGGACTTGATGATCTCTAGAGGTCCCTTTCAACCCCTAACATTCCATGATTCTACAGTTCTATGATATGATATGATATGATATGATATGATATGATGTTATATTTAACAAAATAAGCACAGAATTGGAAAATAAATGCCATCTCCCATTACACAGGAGGTCCACACACAACTTCTTCCATTTCCTTCTAGTTTAAAGGACACTTACAGAAAACCTGCCAGTTTCTTTGCCTCTTGAACTTCTTCATGCCAATACCATAAGCTATTTCTTTAGGCCAAATGACAACTAGCCTTACTATACTTAGGCTGAGTTCGGTGGTTTAGATATCCATGCACTGCTAATATTGCAGTCTTATACTATACTTGGCTTTTTAACAGGAATGCTTTTCAAACATAGTGATGCAACACAATAAAGCAACCACGTCTAGGCCCTATCTATTGTCTTTTCCATTTGTTTTGCTTCCACAACTTCGCCCGTCAATCTACTCCTTTTTTTGTGTTTTCCTCTTCTCTAGAGTTCTCTAAAATCAAATTGGAGGATGCAAGGGCTTTGCATACAGTTTAAACTTCATCTATCAGGTTCATATGTAGTTAGTGATTCCCCTGGGTTCGGATAATAAAATCTGTAAAGCAGAATGGTCTGCAGTTTGTTTTTCCCCTTGCTATGTGTAAAGAGTGGCTGACAGAAATAGAAGGCAACTTAATGTTCCACAGGTATACTAAGAAACGTTCCGCTCAGAGACAGAGAAGTATCTGTGTTATCCCCTAAATCCTCAAGCATCATGAGTTCTTGATGACAAATTGCTGAATATGAGATGGCCAGATTGTAGATGCACAGTTGAACTGCCTAATTCTCAGCAACATAAATCAATAAAGTGTCCATTTGAGTGGATGTAATATTGCTCTAAAAGAAGAATTTGGTTTTTGTTCCGCTGAGTCTGTTTTGTTTCTTTAGAAGATTATCTCTTTACCAAGTTGAAATAAGGGTCTTTACAATTACTGTCCATTGCCCTGACTTGTACCAGTAGGATCTTTAAGAACCTCATGAACTTCAACAAGGCCAAATATAAGGTCCTGCACATGGATTGGGGCAATCCCAAACACAGACACAGGCTGGGTGATGGGTGGAGTCCTGAATCACAGAATTACACAGAATTACTGAATCTGGAAAAGACCTCTGAGATCATCAAGTCCAGCCTATGACCCAACACCGTCACGTTGTCTAGACCATGGCACTAAGTGCCACATCTAGCCTGTCTTTAAACACATCCAGGGATGGTGACTCCACCACCTCCCTGAGCACTCCATTCCAACATCTGGTCACCCTCTCTCTCAGGAAGTGCTTCCTGATACCCACCTGAAACCTCCCCTGGCACAGCTCCAGGCAACATCTTCTCATCTTGTCACTAGTTGCCTCAGAGAAGAGATCGACCTCCACATGACTACAACCTCTCTTCAGGTAGTTGTAGAGAGTGACAAGGTCAGAAGAGAAGGCCTAAGGGGTGTGAGTGACCCAGCAATGTGCACTTGCAGCCCAGAAAGCATCAAAGAAGCATGACCAGCAGGTCAGGGGCGGTGATACTCCCACTCTGTTCTGGTAAGACCCGCCATGAAGTACTGCATCCAGCTCTGGGGACCCCAGCATATGAAGGACACGTATCTGTTGGAGTGAATCCAGAGGAGAGACACAAAGATGATCAGATGTTTGGAGTACCTCTCTCACGAAGACAATGTGAGAAAGTTGGGATCATTTATCTTGGAGAAGAGAAGTCTTCAGGGAGACCTTATATCATCCTTTCAGTAATCACTTAAAGAAAAGACGGACAGGGAGTTTTTACAAGGGTACGTAGTGACAGGACAAGGGGTAATGTTGTTAGACTGAAAGAAGATAGATTTAGATTAGATATAAGGAAAAAAGTTCATAACTGTGAGGGTGGTGAGACACTGGAACAGGTTGCCCACAGAAGTCGTGGATGCTCCATCACTGGAAGTGTTCAAGACCAGGTTGTATGGGGCTTGAGCAACCTGGTCTAGTGGAGGATGTGCCTGCTTATGACAGGGTGTTTGGAACATGGTGATCCTTAAGGTCTATTACAGCCCAAAACATTCTATGTTTCCATGATTATGACAACTTGTAATGTATAGGCTTTTTTAACCATGCTTCTACAGACTGATTTTACAGAGAGAATCATACTGATGGAGGTTGGTAGGGACATCAGGAGTTCATCTAGTCCACCACTCCTGCCAGAGCAGGTGAATCTAGAGCAGGTTGCATAGGATTGCATCCAGGCAGGTTTTGAATATCTCCAGAGATGAGGACTCCACCATCTTTCTCTGGGAAGACCATTACAATGCTCTGCCACCCTCAAAGTAAAGAAGTTCCTCCTCGTGTTTAGATAGAACTTCCTGTGTTCAAGTTTGTGTCCATTACCTCTTCTCCTGTCAATGGGCACCACTGAAAAAAGACTGGCCCCATAATCCTGACACCCACCCTTTAAATATTTATAAGCATTGGTAAGAATCCCCCTCAGTCCTCTCTTCTCAAAACTAAAAAGGCCAAAGTTCCTCGGTCTTTCCTCATAAGAGAGATGTTCTAGTCCATTAATCATCTTCATAGCCCTTTGCTGTACCCTCTCCAGCAGTTCCCTGTCCTTCTTGAACAGTACTCCAGATGCAGCCTTTTCAGGGCAGAGTAGAGAGGGAGGATGGTCTCCCTTGACCTACTTACCACACTCTTCTGGATGAAACCTAGGGTGCCATTGGCCTTCTTGGCCACAAATGCACAGTGATGGTTTATGGTCATCCTGTTGTCCAGCAGTACTTCCAGGTCTTTTTCCACAGAACTGCTTTCTAGCAGGTCAAACCCTAACCTGTACTGATACATGGAGTTATTCCTCCATAAGTGCAGGACCCTACACCTGCTTTTGTTGAATTGCATAAAGTTTCTCTCAGTCCAACTCTCCAGCCTGTCCAGATCTTGCCAGGTGGCAGCACAGCCTTCTGGTGTGTCATCCAGTTCTCTCAGTTTTGTATCATCAGCACTTGCTGAGGGTACACTCCATCCCTCCATCCATGTCACTGATGAATATATTAAACAGGACACTGGACCCAGTATTGATGCCTGAGGAACACCACTTGTTACGGGACTCCAACTAGACTCTGTGCCACTAATCACAACCCTCTGAGCTTTATCTTCCAGACAGTTTTCAATCCACCCCATTGTCCATTCATCTAACCTACACTTCTTAAGCTTGCCTATGAAGATTCTATGGGCGACAGTGTTGAAAGCCTGGCTGAAGTCACGGAAGACAACATCCACTGCTCTCTCATTTATCCATCCAGTGATGCCACCATAGAAGGCTATTAGATTAGTCAGATATGACTTCCCCTTGGTGAATCCATGCTGACTACTTCTAATAACCTTTTCCTCCACATGCTTTGAGATGATGCCCAGAACAAACTGTTCCCTCATCTTTCTAGGGACAGAGGTGAGTCTGAGTGGCCTGTTGTTTCCTGGGTCTTTCTTCTTGCCCTTTTTGAAGAATGGACAAAGCCACTGACAGTGGCTTTCCTCCGGTCCTCAGGCAGTTCTCTTGTTCTCCAATACCTTTCAAAAATGGTGGAGAGTGGTTCAGCAATGACTTCTGCCAGCTCCCTCAGAACTTGCAGGTACACCCCATCAGGACCCATGGACTTGTGTTCATCCAGTTTACTTAGTTGTTCTCTAACTTGATTGTCCTGAACCAAGGGAAAGTCTTTCTTCCTCCAGACATTCTGTTACCTGCAAGGTAGAGTTTAATAAAGCTATTCCTACAAAGGACCCATTTATCTTTGCTTATGGGTATATTTTAAAGAGATTCAGTTCTTCTTCTGTAATAAAATATATAGGTTTGACTTGCTGTTTTATGTTTTTCTGTGTACAATGTACATTTGCTGAATTCAGTGCAGCACTTGTGTAATGTTGGAGTAACAAAATGAAGGATCATAGAATTTTTAATTTCTGATCTGCCAAGTTGCCTTCCATCCTTCAGCCAAATTTAGATGGTTTGTCAGCTGAATCTGCAATTTTAGTTGCAGTGGCAGATGTAATGAGAGCTATTACCGCCTTAGATATGACAGCCATCAGCTCTCAATCCTCTAGTGTACTTATTGTATACTGAATATGAAGTAAGTAAAGCAAATGGAAAGGACACTGTTAAGTCTTTTGGCTTGAACACTTCAGTCTTGAAGATCAGTTCTTGCCTGATATGCAACATCAAGCATATGGTCCAGGCATTTCTCTACAGGTTTTCTTGACACTGTTAGAAATATATAGTACATAGGTTATTTTGTACAAAGCTAGGACATCTGTTATGCTGCGCTACATTTGTGTACTTCTAAACCAACTGATACAAAGGGAGCACTGTGATCAGGTCATATAATAACTCTAAATTAATTCTTAATTAATTAATTTGAAGTGCGGGGCATGAATGAGGGCAAAAATCACCTCACCCCCTTCCTATGGGACATCTGTGCTGCATGGACATGGTTTTTCTTAGCATGTGCAATTTCATATAGGAAGAAGGGGTCTAGAAAGAAGTATCATGATAGATTAAAACATATTTTTTCTGTTCTTTCAGTAGTCATAAGAAAGTTTTGTATTGCTCATTCCTCCTAATATTTTTTTTTTTTTTTTTAATAGAAAATGAGGAAATATTTTGTCTTTAATAAAATGACAAAATGAGCTAACATGTTAAGGAAATCTCAAAACAAATTTTCATTTAAAATGTCACTTCAGATGAAATGAGTGTGGTATGGTACTATACTGCTGGTACATACGAATTTTACTAAAGAAAAATATTTTAACTAAAATAACATAGTCCATTACATAAACTGTCTGTATCAATGTACTCGCTCAGTGGTACATGTATATGAGAAGTACCGAACAAGAAAGAAAATAAGGGGAAATATTTAATACACTTTTGAGTAACAAAGTCATGATTATCTTGATAATCTGGGAAAATTTTGCCCATGGTTCCTTTCAGATTCTTTTACATCTTCTTTCTCTTCTGGGAAGGGAGAGGGGTTAGTAGAAAGAATCTTTCATTTGTTTACTGGACATCCTGACCTCAACCCATGTCACAGCTCCCTGACACAGCTTTCTAGAATTTGCATAATGCCTTAAACAAAAAAAAAAAACAAAACCAAACACTTGTGAAATTTCCATCTTACTGATTTTCACCATTGCAAAGGAAATTGAGCAATATAAATGCAGAAAATTGAGTGCTGATTGTACTAGTCATTAATATTTTGCTCGCTAAGAGGCTCTTCCAGGAGTAGAGAGTTTCACAGGAATCTTTTTATAATGTAGAATAGATGCAATAGAAAGTATATTTATGCAACAGAAATTAAAACCCTTAATCCTATATGCCTGTTCTAGTTAATTGTTCATGCAATTTTGTCTGTTCCACAGCAATTTTGAGTAACAATTTATACTTATTCCTGCATACTTTCTTAGTCTAATGCATTTTAATCAGTTGCAGCACAATGAGCACAGATAAAAATGAAACCCTCAAGTGGATTTTTTATATCTAAATTTAAAAAATATTTCATTACAGTGAAAGGGCATTTAGCATATGACCAGAGTCACTTAAAATGGAGCACAACGTGTTGTCTTATCCCTTGGGTTTGAAAAATTCAAATTCTCTTGGCAAAAGCTCTCAGAAACCTCTCCTTTGTTTGGACTTGAAATTCCATTGTGGCTTGTATTAATCAATATATAACATGGTTTCATTGGAATACAAGGGTAACAGACACGAGGGCAAAATCAACTGGCAAAGAACAGTAGCAAAATATGACATGTCATCACAAGAGTGGTGGATAGTTATGAAGTAGTTTTCAGTATGAAATGAAAAAAAGATCTCACAGTAACAACTTTTTAGGCACCTTTGAAGTGTGCTGACTCATTTAAAATAACATTCTGTGTATACTGTCTATTGTGTATATTCTCCATTATTCTAAATCAAGTAGTTAGGCAGATCATGAAGCTCCAATCACTTTAGAAAAAAAAACCTGACAGTCTTTTTTTTTTTTTTTTTTGCTAATACATTTACCTTATTCCATCAGAAACTGAAGAAAAGAATATTTCTGGAATACAGCTATTAACAAGGTAACCAGACTTAATCTTGAAAAAAAACCCAGAAACCATCAATAATTATCAGTTTTGGAAAAAAAACAGTATTCACAAAGAGGCAGGAAATAACTGAAGACATGATTAAAAAAACCCAAAGAAATCTAAGCTTCTTGGCATAGTTCATGTAGACTTTGCACTGTGTTCCAAGATCTTTGCATTCTTCAGTCTGGATTCTGGCTATAACTTGCCCTCAGAAAAATCCCATTTTCAAGTCTTTGTATAAAAGGAAAATCACTGATGATATAAAGCTGGGAGAAAGAAATATTCTTGGGTTTACCTTTAGGGTGTAGAAGGATATGTGCCAAAACACTGTGACACTGAGTCTCAGAGACAGTAGAATCCTACAGTTGTGATGGTATTGCTAAATAAAGGAGGGCTGGGGTCTGGTCCTTGGTCCAAACCTAAAGGACAAGATGTTTTGCACCCACACAGCTTTAGTAAAGTTTTACTGGACTTACTTGTGGCACAATTTTTTTAAGAGAGCTCTTTAGGAGAGTCCAAAATGATCCTGACAGTGAGCTGACAGTTAAATAGTATGTGTAAGGGATTCAGTGCAGGCATCCAAAGAAGCCATGTCTCTGGTTAATTTTGGGATTGACCTAGAAAAGAAAAATAGAGTTATAATAGGATTGCTACTGGACTGTGCTTGGTACAAAAATATAATTCAGACAGAAGCAGAGTCAAGACTAGTATTTCTGACTGGGAGTGTTATTAGCTGCCACTTAATATAAGAGACCCTGGAATATAAAGTTTTATGGGGGGGGAATCTCTTTTCCCAGGTGTATTCTAATTAATTTTTTCAAAAAGTATTTATTTATTTCATTTGTGGGGATGAACATTGTATGAAATCCCTAAGAGGATGAGCTCACCCAGTATTCAGACTTAGTATTTGGTAACAAGTTGCTTCTTAAAGTAATCTTTTAAATGAATGTGACTTTTCTCAAGATAATATATTCTCTTGCATTTGGAAATATAGTTTGTCAGTTACATCCCTAAACAAATCATTAAAATATTAGAATTGACAGTTAAAAATTATTATAAATTCTTTCACATTTTACTGACATTGAATTCCTACTAAACATACCATTATCTTCCAACTGTCTAACCCATGTACATTTTAATTTATGCATTGTATGGATTCACAGAACAGTGTATAAAATTGTAGGAGGTATCACACGAAATGATAGGTTGATGTGTCTGATAGGATTATATTTGACTTTCTCCAAACGTGACTTCCTTTATTTTTATAAATAGCATATTGAGAAACAACATATTTCACTTTCAAAGTGTTAATATTTTGAAACAATTATAAAAGGAATTAAATATTGTAAGTATTTTGAACCATTCAGGTGATTTCATATTGATATTGTTTCCCTCAAGAAGTGGAAACTATTTTCTAAATGGCTTCATGTTTCAAAAAAGAACAGATTTTCTGTATAAAGTGATATCTAATTCCATATTCCATAGAATGTGAGGTGGCTAAAGTCACTTATTCACTGCTGGCACTTCAGAAAGAGGATAAAGTCACAGAGGAATTCTTGAGTAAACCATAAAATATATTTCAGTAAAAGTCTGCTGAAAATATGGGAAATGTTTTTTCCCAGTTAACTGAATTTTATTCCTTTATGTATTGAAATGGAGGTGGTAAGTTTAGAAATACTTTGCTTTCTTGTACGGGAAATCTTGGATGTATACCTAATGATGTAAATATGTTACAAGGACAGAAATCGTATTTCCCATAAGATTAGTACAAAGAAAACATCTAAACCATTTAGTATTCTACCCCTTTACTATTAAAATATTCCAAACATTTTCAAAAATCATCATACAAAACTAGAAAGGACTGAGAAAATATAGAATAGCCCATATGTGAAATACCATTGTGCCAAAGAGGGGAAGCTATGGCAAGAGGGGTTTCTTCTAACACACATGGCTTGTATGTTAGACACTTTGAAGTGTCCTTTCAAACTAGCCTGTCCTTTCTGATTTCTGTCCCTAAAAGAATGCTCATAAATCCCATAAGCACTTATTCTTCAACAGGTTTCTTTAATGTCAAAAAATGTCTGAGGCTTTGATGGTAATTAATCAGAGCCTTCTGAGTCGGCAGTCTGGCATTTTCTGTTATCAGGACTTTAAGTAGTGATTGCTAGAAGCTATCTTGTAGAATGGCCTCCTTTGTGTCACATCTATCTTAGACAAAATTTTATTTCGAGGCATCCATAAAGACACTTTGGAACAAAATACCCTGCTGTAAATGCTATCAACCAAGCTAATAGCAGTAGTAGGTTATCATAATGTACTTTTTTCTATATGGGTGAGTAAGAATTTATGCAAATGACAATAAATGCATAATGCTAGAGTAATCTTAGACATAGTGTGACTAAAGAGTTTGACACATGAAAGACTGGAAGGATGAAATATCACAGTGAAACTCCTTCAAGACTGAAACATTCCCTATGAAATTTCAAACTATTTTTTTTTCTTACTTAAAAAAAAACACAAATGGAAATGAAGTACATTGTTCAACAGATTTTTTCTAAACCATTTAATTTTGTGTAATCTTGATATTTTAACTTATTTAAATTCTGTAGGAAAAATTAATCTTGAAGTACAGAAAAAGAATCACTGACTTGAGTTCTTTTATGGTGCTCATACTGAGATGTCATAGTCTAGTGTAAATGAATGGTAACTAAAGTTGGATGGATAGCTATGTAAAATAAAGCCTGTCACTGTTCTCTAACCCTGGGGCCAAGTCTGAACATCTTCATGGTTTCCTCTGGGAAATATGTGATGATCCTAAGGCATAAGCGCTGTTTTGTGCGCATGTTAGTTGAAAGTGTGTGAAGTAAGGGGAAGCTGTGTGTTAGCCCAATGCCTGCCAGAATAGTGTTAGAGGACTACAGAGGATGGAGGGATTATAAATTGAGACAGTCTTGTCCATAAGTCTTTTGAGAGAAGTTGTCAATTTGTCTGAAATGAGTCAGGAACTATGCGGTTCATACAAAATCTGCCTATACTAGTAAATAAAACAGACCAGAGACAGCCCTCTGACCTTAAAAATAAGTTGCAGAGTACAGCTTGTATCTGTGTTGATCAAACAGGGTCACTATGGCCAAGCTATCTATTGAGAATAATCTCTATTACATGTGTTTTTTTTCTTTCCTGAGCAAGACCACAAGGTAGAACAGGCTAAACCAGGATTTGTCTAAGAACTGAACAATGCTAAGAATTTAACAATTTGAAAATTATATACCAATGCTAAAAGCAGTGGTCTGTCCCTGTCTAGTTTATAAATATAACCACAGAAACCAGGTGTAAACTTTAATGGTAGGATGATTAACCCATTCTGAGTTGAGCTGAAGCTTATATGAGCATCCACATACACACAATAGTAAGCGCTAAACCCTTCAGCACAATTTCAATCACATACTTTCAGGTCAATCTACAGTGAGGCCAGATTGATCCCTGTCAGTCTGGGCTTTAGACAGGCTAGCATACCCAGGGAGGTCAGGTGGATCTAGTTTAGTTAAGTATACAGTGAAATAGAATGCATCTAGGCTTCTGTAAATATTCTTAGTCTATTTCAGGGCAAAATCAAATCTGTGAGTTTTCAAAGGCAATTTAAACTGCCCATTTTTGACCTGGCCGTTAGCAGTATCAGATGGACTCAATCACTGTAGCTGTATATCATCTAAAACAAATGTGGATAGCAAAAACTGAGCTAGTCATTTTAAACTTTTTGTAAACAGTAGAGATCAATAGGCACTTTGGTCTGAGATAACTGTCTAAACATAGAGATCTTGGGACATTTTAGACCTTTAGGATGTCTATGTTCATAGGGTTGGCCCATATCAAAAGAAGTCGTTTACAAGCTGCAACCTTTAGAATTAGCAGATGGTGCTGAGATCGAACATTTTAGTGTATCTCCAATGGTGTCCTGGTTTGAGTGAGAACAGAATTAATTCTGTTCAGTAATTTTATTTTTCAGCTCAGTTCTTCTAAATGCACTGTCTGAAGTTAGCAGCCTGTTCTCACAGTGTCTGCTTCTAGCAGTGATAACACCACATGTTTAGAGTTACTACCAAGGATTGGTGTGCAGACCAAGGCCACTGCTGGATCTTGTGTACCACATTGAGGGCTGCAGGAAACTGAAAGGCTGCACCTACAGGGAGAAGCAGACAGGACAGGTAACCCTAAACTGACAAATGCGGTATTCCATCCCATAGACATCATATTTGGTATAGAGCTGAGGGATCTGAAGGGTCTTTGGGGCTCTTCTCTCCTCTTGGACTGCTTTGCCAGTTTTGCTTGGCTTGGCTCGGGTCTTCTTTCAGTTCCTTCCTTGGAGCACCCAAGGAGGACTCTGTCCATTCTGCCTTCGAGCCCGGTCTGTGTGTTCCTGAACCCAGTACCAGAATCCATCTCCTGAACACAGATCCTGTCTGATGCAGGGTCCAGTCTGGGACTCCCCCAGTGCCTGCTCCACAGCATCAGTGGTGATGGTGATGTAATTGCCATCAGGGGGGTTGGGTTCGATGCTGGTTTTGTATATATTTGTATGTATTCTATTTTTATAATTATTCATTTAATTTTCATTAAAGCTGTTCTAGTTTCCTTTTCTAATTGCTCAGTGTCTCTCCCTTATTCCCTTTCTCCTTCCCTTTGGGGAGCGAGGGAGGTTAACAGAGAGAGTCTGTTATATGTCTAAGGGGCCTTCCTGAACCTAAACCATGAAAAATGGCATTTGATACTAAGGTTAGACAACTGAATGTGACCTTCTGGCATAAAATCGATCTGTTCTATTTAGATTAGAATGATATATTAGTCATTGAATTAAAATCTGTATTAGAATGTTATGTGTTTGTAATGACTTCCTTAGCTGTACCTCTTTGGTCTGATGAATCCCAGGTTTCATAACAAGTGATGTGATAAATGACTGTTGTGTGCCAGTTAGGAAAAGCCCAACCTAACTTTCTAAATTGTCTTTGTAGACTATCTTTGAGTAAAAGTGATTAGATTTTCACAGACATCTGTGGTAATTTTTCTTTATTTTTTTATTCTATATAGGAGCTACAGGGAATGATTTCATTATTTCCAAATCTCTGGCAAAAGCTAGTTTTATTGACTCCATTGCATCTATATTTTGGACTCTCATCTGGTATTGTGAAGCTAAGTAAAAATCAAATCAAATCTTACAAGTGCTGAAAGGATTGATTAATGAAAACAGTTGTATATGTCTTATGAATACTGTTCCTTTACCACTGTAAACTCAGTTTAGAGGTATTTTGCTTGAATAAAGGTGTCAGGCAAATGATATCTTGACATCCTGTAGTTTTTATTCTGTTGTGATATCTTATGATGTACTATTATGAGCTATAATGTAGTATATTCTTAGTAGACAACAGAAAAAATAATCACACCAACATTTTTTTTAGACAATATTCTTAATTCTTTTCCTATTCTATTTTATTCAGACTACAGACTACTTTCAGATTCAGAGTACTTTGAAATATATCTACTTTTTTTTTTTTCAATTAAAGTTTCCAACAGAAGATTGCAAATAATAACCTGTCATTTTTTTCATTATCACGTGCATATGCTTTACCTTCTTTGCAGTTATTTGACTTGAGGGTCATTTTATTTGAATCTGAGTGAGAGTAAAATGCTAGCTCCTCCTGCCAAGAAACAAATTAGCTTTTTACATTGTTTAATAACTGCATCCAGTTCCAAATGCCACCAAACACCTATTAAACAGCAAGCCCCTTGAACAAAAACTCAATAGTGCGTAACACACTTGATTAGATCCACTCTTTTCTGAAAGGACCATTATTCTTAGTAGGCATATTTCATTACTGTTAATCTGAGCCTAAATCTATGTATCCATAACCTAATAACTCTATCTGGATTCTCTAATTTTATTTAGCTAATCTTAGGATTCTTCTGATGTTTGTGGGTTGCCTTGAAAGATTTTTGAGGCTGAAGAACTTTACTCAATGTTCTCTGATGCTGTTTCTTAAAACCAAGATCAATTGCACCTAGGAAGGAGAAGGTTTTACTATTTTAACACCTACTTTATCTTTCTCTTCAATTGAAACAAAGCAGTATTCTCAGCAGTTTTCAAGCAAACACATCAATTACTGCTAGTATTGGTTTCTGTGCCTGAGTTACTGAGTGCCTTTTTCTTTAGTCAGTCTTTGCCGTTTGCAGAGTAACATAGGTGTATTACTATAAGGACCTAATTGGGTATGTGTTGTTTGTCTACCTAGCTCAATTAGCAGTACCAATAAAATATGCTTTCCAAAACAATATCAGATTGGATGATCTGTTTGTCTGCTGACATTAATACATTTCCTCAAATGAGAAGCAGGGTTTGCTAGTTTTATTGGAACCTTGATTTGAATATATTTCCTGACTTGTTAAAGAGCAAATGTAGAAAAATGCCTGCAGATGATTTTATTGATCAAGCTGATCTATTTGTACTTTACAACTCCATAAGACACTCCTATTAGTAATTAAAAAGTTATATGTTGTCATAAAACAGAAAGTTTGCTTTACAAAGTAAAATTCACTACATTTTGCTCACATTAAAATTTTGATAAATTAATTTAGAACCTTATAAAAGTGTATCTTCTATGTAATAATTTCCTTGTGAAATACTGCACTAAGGGATGAGAAAGCTAGACTCCAGCATTGAAAGGTCATCTAATAGCTCTTCTTATATAGTAGAGTTTGCATAGTATATGATTTTCAGAAGGCATATGTGTACATGTCAAGATTCATGTGGCTATTCTACAGTAGAGACTTTCCTTCTTTGCACTATCACAAAACAGTTCAAATTTGGCACGTTAGTTGATAACTTGCTGTGAACACAAATGACATAATTCTTACCTCTCTGGAAACCTTTAATTGCTTTAGTAGTTCAGTGACCAAATAGGCCTTATATGTCAGCATGCATTGAGAGGTGAAATCTGAATATTTATTTAGATCAGGAGAAAACGTCACTGCCAGAAAGAACTACAATTTGAAGTGGCATCTTAGTGACATGTTAGTCATCACATTTGGCTTGGGAACTGAGGAGTAGGCTTATTGTTTCTTAATTAATTTTCCTTCTTTCTATGTTTGATTTTTAATTTTCATTAGTATAAAATCTGTTAGTTATTTCATCTCACTTTCTTTAGCTGTTCACAAAAAAAGACAACAAAAAATAGAAGTTGTTTAATATTCTATAAATAATATGTGTAAAAACACTACCATCTTTTAAAGGTCTATAAAGTGATTTATATTGACAAATGTTGTGGGATGAAGGTGCCTATGTTTATCTAACTTATGGGAGAACCTAAGGGCTTTTATTCAGTTACTTAAGAATAGTGCTATAGACAGCTAGTCTTATGTTTGCCATTTCTGACAATTCTGCTGTTCTGCCAATCTGCACAGTCTGGTAGTTATAAGAAAGGACGTAAGGGAATCATGTGTCTTTCCAAACAGACTCCTGATTGCCAAATGGTGTATCTAAGAGCTCTTCAAAGGCCCTAGATACCAGCAATTATTAATATGAAGTGATCCTCTAATGTCAGCTAATTTGAAATCTTGCTATAATTAAAAATATTTATACTGAGATTTGGTGTCCCACTATGCCTCAGTTTTATGTACACATAATGAAAGACAATCCTTTTCCCAAAATAAAACACTTGAAAGTATAAACAGAAAGAGAAATGACAAAGTATAAGCGATGTTCTGGTTTCAGCCAGTCTTGAAAATTAAGATGTGGTTCTTAACCTGAGAGTTGTAACTGCCATGCTGTCAAAAATCAAAATGATTACCTGAGACCATCTTCTACTCAAACTTGTACTATAAGTGGAAGTATCAGTGAAAATAACAGCCAGTCCCATATTAGGAACCTGTAGGATGTCTGAACACTTGCCCAAAGACACAGATAACAAGTTCAATATCAGACATCAGTTTAACAGAAAAGTGGTCACTGGGACCACAAGAAACATCATATTTATTCTCTTAAGCATGCTGTGTCTTGTTTGATTAACTAGGAAAATACTCCGTATTCTTAAAAAAAAAAAAAAAAGAAAAAAAAAAAAGTAAGTTTAAATACACAGTCTCTACTTTAGAAATCATTAGGCCAACAGGGCTGTATAAGTAAACAGAAAGAAAATCGCATATATGTATTAAAATACTGTCTGTGCACTTTTCTTAATGTCATTCTAAGGATGATGATTTTAGGCAATACTGACCATTACAGTACTGTTTTTTGTAACATGCATTGCATTTTGTTAAAAATATTATCTTGGAGACATTTATTTACATTTACATGAAATTTCCATTGCAACAATGGTATATGTGATATAGAGGAAAGTATATTAGAGAAATAGGTACATAGTTAAAGATGTAGTTAAAGTTGAAGAGTTAAATATGTTTTTTATGTATTATATATATGTATGTGTTTTTTTAATGTCTCAAACCTAGTTCAATGAGAAGGGAAATCTGAGGCCTATGTGGCCAGCTAGGTCCCTGTGGAGAGACAGCTAGACTTCAAGCATGGTGGAGTTAGCTGACCTTTTGGGATACCTATAAAATATGCAAGAAAAAAGCTAGAATCTAACATTGTAAGAATTAACAACAGTCTTTTGACATGCATCTTATGAAATATTTTGTAATACGAAATATGTAAAATGGATAGTTTCTGCTAAGGGATAGAGGGAGAAAAATCTAGGGAATTGCTGGAAGTCACTCTTAACTGAATACAAATGTTTTAAGCCACTGTACAATGATCCGTATATATTGTGAACTAGAATAATTTTATAGGAACATAGTAAAACTTTGTCAAGGCTCTAATTCTTGATTAAGAATGTATGTCAAGTGCTTTTACCATGCCTGTTATTTCTAGGATAACATCATTTGGCAGACACTAAGGACCTCATTCTGAAATCATTATATAAGTTGGTTCTTATGTTAGAGTTCCCAAAGATAATACATATCCAGGTGTCGGATCTCTCCTTAGTGTCAGGAACGAAATCTGGGAGAAGACTTGCAAAATGCAGAAAGGCAGAAAAATTAATATGAAACACTAATAAAACACAGTGACTTACATGTACCTTCTGTTACAAAACAAACAAAAAACCAAAATAGAACAAATTAACTACAAAATAATACCTGTACAATTATTCTAAGTTCTTCTGCTGCCTTTGTTGAATGCTTCCCAGTTCTATAAAACTGGGACTTCTCAGATTATTCTGTGGTTAGTATTTCAATGTGTGCAAGTTTATGGTGCAAAAATTAGGCTACTTCTGTGAATCTCCACACAAAAGAATGCGTGAGTTTCATAGTCATTATAAAGCTTAACTGCAATATTCCACATGAATAATTTCTTCTTCCTTTTCTCATAAACTGGGTTCTTGAAAACTCTACTAATTCATATTTATGAGAACATAATACAATAAAAACAAGATATCTGTGAGAATTACAAGTTTTACTATAATTTTTAGCCCAAGTGATGGTTACTGAATGTAATACAAAAATGTAATAAATATTACTTTTGTTTCCTGATTACATGTTATACTGTTGTCTTCCAGATGTATTTGGAAGCACTTATTCTACAATAGGTAAATAGGTGGTTTTATCTTCCTGTCTCTAGCTCTGTTATAAAACAAATTTAAGTAAAAAGACCACTGGAAGATCAGCTAAGTTCCACTGAAAACATAAAAAAAGATGCTGACAGGAGGCTTCTACTTCTTTTAAGCACTAATTCTGTACCTGTGAGTATCTTTTGTTTCACATTAATTCTTGTTCTATTACCTTCTTATCATCAGAGGGATTGGTTCTTGTCTCTTGTAGAACATCAATCATTGAATACTTCTTATAAGCAGCATGTTTGAATTCAGTTCATACAATAAATGAAACTAGTTTCTCCCACAATTTGTCAGTAACTGCTAATTTACAATGCAAAAAGAAGAAGAAAAAAACCTACTCTCTAAATTACCTTTTGTCAAATTAAGAGAAAATACAAAACTGGTATATATATATATATTTATATATCAGTTTTGTATTTATATATATACACATATATATATATATACAAACACAGACAAAACCTGAATGACTTCAAGAATAAAAGCTGCCTTCTTGCATATAAATTTTTTAGAACAGAGAAGAGAAATTTAATCGACTATAATTTTTGGTCAACCCAAACACCACATTTGCACTGCTCTTTTATCCATAACAACCTTCTGTGTGCCATTTGTGCCACTTGTTTTTCTCCATCTGCTTCTCAGTTAACACCATGGTAAAATGTACACCTGCAACAGTTTCATTCTCCGGCATTTGACTTTTTACCATGATTAATATATTTCATTTGTATGTGCTAAAAGACACAACAAAGATATTTGACAATGCTTCAGACTATTCACTGGTGCAAGGATCATGTTTTGCATTGTGTTAGGAAGATTAAGAGAAACAGACCACACCACAATGTTTATACTTTTACAATTGTAACAACGGAAGAGGTAACATTTTCACTACAAGAATGAAACTTTTTCCAAATTCTTGTGGTATAACCAAAAACCTAACATAAGGAGTTATCATGGGATCAAACAGGACATATAGCCCAGCCTCTCTCAGCCTCCATACTTTTCAACTAACAGAGAGACAAAATAGCGGTCTTGCACTTGTCAGTCCTATGCAGATTTTGAGTTTTGGCTTACACAGTGAGAAAGATCGGCCTGCCTTACACAGTTGTAGAAGCTAAAGAAAGCAAGGCAAGAAATAGCCAAACCTGTATTTGCAACTGTCTAAAGGAAAAGTAACAGAAATTCAGTCAAGGAAAACTCATGAATTTGGAATTATTTTTAGCTACATACATATTTTTGTCAGAAGAATATGAACAAATCAAGCCCTCATTATTTGAATTAAAAACAGCATGTGTCATCCTCTAACACACCCCAGTCCTGAGAGTGGAACAGGTCACAGTGGTTGTATCTGACTGTGAAGGTGTCTGATGGGCCAGCAGCACCCCCTGGGGCAATATGAAATAGACATTTGATCACAGCCTGAAGTTGAGAGAGCAGGTATACATGACATCATTGACACTGAAAGTAAATATTTATATTTCAGAGAAGAGGGAAAGGCTCAGATATCATTTTAGAGGGTACTGTTTAAAAACTTGTACATGATAGTCTAAGACAGGTCCATGTCTTTAAGCCTGCAAAGTTTGAGTAGGACCATTGACATCAGTAGAACTACTTGGAGTGTGCAAAATTAATTATAAGCATGTGTAAGTAAAATCAAAACATTTTTTAGCAGGGAGGCCATTATGAAAAAGCTTTCACTGTAGATGTACATGTACTTTTTTATTACCAAGAAGGCATTATTTTGGACTCCAAATTTAGTGACAGCACTTCAGTGATGTTGTTAGAAGGTTTGGCAGGATTTAAAATTTTGACAGACAAGATGCAGTGTAAGCTGGAAAAGTGTTAACTATGTGATCATGTTATGCAGATTAATACCAATTTATGAATTTTTTAAAAGCACACTGAACCATATTATCTCATACATGATTTATAGCTTCCTGTTGCTGGCTATCAAGCCTGTTGGATTCCTTCAGAGATTGATATTGTATCTACTGAAACATCCACTCATTTTAGTAGGAATAGGATCACCCTTAGCCAATATGTATTTATAACAATGTAAATTAATAATAGAATTTAATGCTTTTAGAGAGTTTGCTTCCATATTATTACTCATACATTCATTCTAGTGGTAAAAAAATGGAATGGCAGCTTTCAGAACTAAAGGGAAGGTAAATTAGTGTAACAGGCAACTGAATGTTAGTTAGGTCAGCTTTGTGAACTACAGTGCTCTTCAGGTTTCAGTAACAAGTTTATGTTGATATCATCCCCAGTGACTATACTAACTGTCATGTACACACTTAAATGTAGGAGTTTCATCTTGAACCAAATCTTAGTCATAATTTTTGTAACTTGAAATTCAATTTGTGTGTATGAAAGTTATTCAAATATGTTGTTAAATATTTTGAGTAATTATGCCTAAGTTTTGTTCTGAAGACAAGGTTCTTGAAAGCTCAGTTTAATACACAAGTGTTTTCAATGGTGGAATTTATATAGCTTTTTGAACATTGAATTTACAACTATATTGATGTATGTCTGCTCACTAGAACATGATTTTGGGATGCCTGAATATATAATGTTCACCCAAGCAGCAATGATTTCATATCTGAACATGAACTGATGAAAAAAATTAGACCAAATCTTCACAGGATGAAACTCTCCGTTTTTAATCTTTCCCAGTCTATTAACTGTAACTAACAAGTGAAGCAAAGATAGTAACTTTAATAAATTCCTGTATTTTTTCACCACATCACCGATGAAAGGATTGGGGAAGTATATATTATTTTTACCATTATGTCATGTAAAAGTTATGATATGCTGAAATAATAAAGAGAAACTACTCAATATATGGTTGTATAAAAGAACATCCTCAGACGACAATATCCCATCTGTTCAATAACAGGTCTACTTGCATGCTTATGTAAATAACTGTTGTTACAAGGAATCAAATGATGAAGAGTGAAAGGCAAAAATAAAATCTCTGCATGGTTGTGACAAACCAGAACATTCCAGTTTATCCTGGTGATGTTTTTGTTCTACAAGTGGGAGATGCTCTATGCCAGAATGACAAATGATGTCCATAACTGCTAGCAGGACTCCTTAAAAGTGCAAAGGAAGAACTAAGTACAACATAGAAATATAATTATTATTTCTTCTGTATTGTGCTGTGTAGGTTTTATATGTTTCATTACACAGGTGAGGAAATAAAGATAGGAAGGTCAATGACAACATTTATCAAATTTTTTGCTACTTTCATGATAGAGTTTTTTCCTATTCTTTGTTTTATTGAGGAATTCTTGGGTAATTCGGTCTTAAGATGTCTTTGACTCAGCATTCTATTATATTTATTTGGATTTATGAATTTAAATTTCCATAGCCTGGTTTAGCACTGCTGATTATAAATACTTTTAATTATTATGGTGCTTGCATTTTAAAAATGTTTTAAGAACTACAACTGTAAATCATGTAGTGTTCTGCTGGAACATCATCAACAGATTTTCCTGTCTTGATGTTTTTCACCAGGAAAATGTTCATGAAAACAAATTGTCAATCCCTTGGTTGTAATAATTCTATTAAGTTTATTTGAGATAAAAAATGTATGCAACCCTATTATAAATCTGACAGAAAGTTTTTAGCAATCATCAGCTATTTGTTTCAGCCTTGTAGAAAAAAATATGCAAAGCAAAATGGGAAATTCTGTCTAAGAGGCTTCAGTTATTCACTTTGGGAAAACAGGATTGATTTGAAGTACTTCTCACATTTTCTGCATCTGCAAAATTATTCTCCCTTGTCCCCCTTTTTAAAGATGCAGAGACATGATAGTCAAAGTTATTGGGTTTGTGGGGTTTTTTTGGTTTTTTTTTTTGGTTTTTTTTTTCCCCATAAGAAAGTATATGTTCTTAAAAAAACCCCCTACATTTCATTGGTTTAATTTTCTAGCTTTAGAATTTTTAAATATCTCAGTTTGGAGGGTTTCTTAAATAAAAAATGTCAAGATAAAAAAGCAAAATCACAAACATTTTAAGAACAGAATTAAATTTTACATCTGCTTATCCTCCTTTTCATGCAAACTTTGAAAAAACATTCCTATGTACTAATTCTAAATAAAATGTATTTTCTTATAATTACAAAGATGCACCAAACTGTGAATTCAATATACCAAGTTTTAATTTGCTTCACTTTTTATTTGATAAAAAATGCTGTGATTTATTGATGAAATTACTATACTGAAAGCAGTTTTTTGACAATGTTTGTATTCATGTTATTACCATTACCAATCAAGAAAACAATGTTTTCGTGTGAAAAAACCTGAATATTATTGGATTCAAACTAATGCCCAAGATTCTGCAATAAATTTAAATAGTAATGTTTGAATGAAGAAACCTTCTTAGCTTTAATAAATTTACTTGTGGTTTTGTTAATTAGAAATTTTTCATTATGCTATGTAGGTATATTACAGCATTGTTTGTTGTAAAATACTCTCATTTTTCCAACTATTTTCTACCCTGTGCAATATCAGCAGTCTTTTGAAAAATTCTTCTTTACTACAGTTATTTGTTTTTTTATAGTATTATCTTTGTCCTTGGAACTCTTCCTGCCCATTAACTAATATACCAGCTGTTAACTGCTCGTAAAAGTCTTTGAGAAGCAATTTCTTAAGAAGGAAACAAATAGTTAATTAACTTACATGTCTGTTAAGTATCTGAATGTTCTTTTTATACTGACATTTATTATCACCAACTTTTAATCTTAAACTATAAAATGAGGTAATTAAATTGCATTTGTTTATGCAGAAGAAGACCTAAGGAGAATTCTGGAACCATGTTTATTTTTCAGACCACATATTGTCTCCAGGGTGATTTTGGGGTATTAAAAGATCAATTAAAAAACCTCTAAACTAGAACTACTTTTCAGTAGTTCTTGAATTACTTAAAAAAGAAGATCATAACATGGTCTCTTTGAACAGTTTTTAATATTTACAGCAAACTTAGTTCATTTTCTCAGTGAATCTTTTGTACATAATTTTTGGTTTTTTTTCTTTCTGAATTCACTGTATAAGCTAGATAAAGATAAACAATTTCTAACACAGGTGGTCGAGAAACTAACATTTTATATTTGCCACCACTTAGATTTTGCATAATGTTTGATCACTTATATATCTTTGTGATTCCTGATTCAGCGGATAGAATATCTGAAAGAAAAGGGTAAACAATAATAACAATTTGTCAATAACCACAAGTCTTTTCGGTCTAGACTCTGAAACCTGGAGGACTCACAAAATACTTTCCTAATTTTTCTTAGCTGGGTAAAAGCTATAGATTCACAAATAAAATTGTATTTATTATAGTATACCAATCCCTGCAATCTTTTTCAATGAATGTTCCAAACTTATGGAGGACTGTTAAGTTCATGGTATACAATAATATATACGAAATGGAATATTCAGATTTCTTTAAAAGATTATAGACACTGTAGTATTTTCATTGTAGTTTAGATGTTTCCACTGTTTAGGTAATATAAAGACCATCTTGTATCATTTGGGTGTTTAATTCTTATGAATTTCAGAACAACATCATGATGTAGTAATTTTGTTGTAGGTGCATTTAATCTATGTGAATGTACATGTATTAAAATTCTGTTGAAAAATCTAACTTTAAACTCCATTTTAACTTGAATGGTTTTGTAAGTTGTAGATGACTTCTGAAAGAAATGTCCAAGAACAATTTAAATAGTGCAATATTGAGCATCACAGTGTTAAATATGAGTTGCCTCACTACTGGAACAGGTTTCTCACAAGAACATGGTAAGAAGAAGAAAAGGTATACTGGCAAAAGGTCAGAAATTGAGCAAGAACTTTATGTGGGAATCCAAAGGCAAAGTAATAATGACAGGGTGTGTCTTAAACCCTGTCCTTTTTTTTTTGATTAGGTATATTGCTGGATACTTAGCATCATCTTCCACTTTTCATTATGGTTTGTAACTTACTTCCAAAGCAAAAGCCTAAACTTTTTCTTTTAAAAATTGTACATTAATTGTTCTTTTTCTTATTAAAAAAAAAAAAAAAAAAAGCTTATTATGGATAAAAGAGAATACCCCATGTATAGGTAGACAAGAATTTATTGCAAATCTCATTAATGTTTTAGTAGTCTAATAAAAAAAAAAAAAAAAATCAACAGTTATACTAGTCCAGGCACAGTAACACTAACAGTCATAGACTGAACTAATAGATAAGAGCTTCATATAGATAAAATTGTTACACAGAACAAACTACTATATCTCCTTTTCTCTCTGGCATTATGCTCACCTTTCCAAAGACCCCTTGGATTTTAAGGTCAATGATGACTGTCTTTCTTAGGAAGAGAGGTAGGCCAACAGAGCAAGTCATTAGTATCCAAAGGTATTTGACTGGAGGAGTCCAGTACTGGTTCTGAGGGCCTATTCCACTGCAGTCTTGGGTCTGCCTGGGTGACTTTTTATATATTTTCTTAAACCAGCCTGTTTCCTTCTCATTATCTGCTAAACTGTGAAAGCTACTGAGCAGTCTCTCCTATTCTCCCCTGGCACAACAGAGATCTTGTTTGTTATGAAGTGACTGCTGGGTTTTTACCATATCTAGGACACAGTTTAAGTGAAAACAGTTTAAGCAGTAGGCATAGAATAACAATGTCTTAGCCCAAGAAAAGTCCATCAAGTCCTGAATGACTGCACTGCCTGGGGAGTGCACATCCTGAGGACTGCATATTTGTTACTTCTAGAGAATTGGAATGGATCTGTAGAAGGAGGTAACAGTGGGCTAGCCTAAGGAATGAGGAGTGAGTGTGTGTGGACTCCCATCTGCACTTTCTGAAGATTTTCCGCTTGGTCTAAAGCAATTCTGGACTACCTGTGGTGAAGAAGTCAAGATGAGATAAAGAAAAATGAGTAAACAAGGGCTATAATTTAGTGCTTATAACTTTCCTCTGGGACATCTGGAGTTTGGATTCAGCTCCAAGGGATTATTAAACATTTGAAGTGCAAAGTGCATAAATAGAATCTCTGGTTTTAAGTCTCCTCACGCACAGGAGAAATTAAACCAAGAATGTCTCATGTCCTGAATGAATGTCCTAAGCACTAATTCCTTATCTAAAGGACATTGACAACTCTTCTAGACTCCTTCTTCGGGAAAACGGTAGTTAAGTCTGATATTTTTACGGTTCTCAGTCAACAAATGCATTCTGTGAACATCCTCTTGCCTCTACTCTTCTCAATCCTCTGACTTTGAAAGTGAAAAAAAAAAAAGAAAAAGAAAAGAAGCTTTTGTGGATTCTTGTGGAAGACAGTCTTGATCTAGAAGGCAGAAAATAATTACTGTCATGTTCAAAGTGCCTTTAGACAAAAGATAAGAAGAATTTTGTATACCTGAGGAATTTGAGCATCCCAAGGGCTCATATTTTTAAGAGGGATTGAGGTTCACAATACAGATTTAGTTATCAATATTCCACCTAAATTTGTCTCTGGACACTGTTTTTCAAATTGCTTGAGCATTGAAATATTAAGGCCAGGTATGGCTAAATATTTTTGGGTATCTATGTGTCTGTATCTGAGGCCTTCTCATCTAGGAAAACAATACTGTCACTTTTTCTACACTACAGATTCACTACATGAATCTGAAGGCAATTGTAAACGTCATTAAAGCAACAGTATTCTTGTATAGTGTAAAACAGACACAAAATTATTAATATTAAATAGAAAATAAATTAACAAGTGGAAATAGTACCTAGTGATGGCTCCCAAACCTCCTGCATAATTTCAGTACTATGTGCACTGATAACTTTGTTCAGTTGAGGGACATGATGACAATGCGGCTCCTTTTAGAGGAGTCTTGCAGTTTGCATCCCTGTGAGTAAGAAATCAAGCAAAGAAGGTAGGAGACCTGCATGGATAGTAAGGGCCTTTTGGAAAAACTCAAATGGAAGGAGATTTATAGAATGTGGAAAACAAGATTTGGGAGGAATATAGGAATATTGTCAGAGAATGCTGGGTTGCAACAAGGAAAACTAAGGCCTACCTGGAATTTAATCTGTCAAGGGGCATCAAAGACAACAAGAAAGGTTTTTTCCCAGTCTATCCATAGAAAAAGGAAAATCAGGGAAAATGTGGGCCCAGTAATGAATGAGGTGAGCACCCTAGTGTTGGAAGATACAGAGAAGGTGAAGTTACTGAATGATGCCTTTGCTTCGTTTTTCACTGCTAAAGACAGCTTTCATGAATTCCACACCCTGGAGGTAAGAGAAAAGGTCTGAAGAGAGGGAGACTTTCTCTTGGGAGAGGAGGACCAGGTTAGAGACCACTTAGCCAAACTCAACATCCATAAATCCAGGGGCCCCAATGGGATGCACCCATGAGTGCTGAGAGAGCTGGCAGATGTTATTGCTGTGCCACTGTCCATCATCTGAGGACTGGAGGAAGGCCAATGTCACTCCAGTCTTTAAAAAGGGCAAGGATGACCCAGGATACTACAGACCATTTAGTCTCACATCTGTCCCTGGAAAGGTGATGGAACAAATTGTTCTGGGTGTCATCTCAGAACATGTGGAAGAATAGAAAGTTATTGGGAGAGGTCAACATGGATTCACAAGGGGGAAATCATGCTTGACCTATCTGACAGCTTTCTATGATGTCATAACTGGCTGGTTAGATGAAGGAAGACCAGTGGATGTCATCTACCTTGACTTCAGCAAGGCTTTAATAGCCTCCCATAACATCCTCTTTAGAAAACTCCGGAAGTGTGGGTTAGATGAGTGGACAGTGAGGTGGATTGAGAGCTGGTTGAGTGACAGAGATCAGAGGGTCATGATCAATGGTGCAGGGTCAAACTGAAGGCCTGTAGCCAGCAGTGTTCCCCAAAGACCAGTACTGGGTCTGATCTTATTTGACCTAGGTAAGGGGACTGAGTGTACCCTCAGCAAGTTTGCTGATGATACAAAACTGGGAGTTGTGACTGACACACCAGAGGGCTGTGCTGACATCCAGTGTGACCTGGACAGGCTGGAGTGTTGTGCAGAGTAGAATTTAATGAGGTTCAACAAGGGTAAAGGTAGGTTCCTGAACCTGGGGAGGACCCATTCATAGGTTAGGGGTAGACATGCTGGAAAGCAGCTCTGAGGAAAAGAATCTTGGAGTCCTGGTAGACAGTAAGTTAACCATGAGCCAGCAGTGTGCTCTTGTGGCCAAGAAGGCCAATGGAATCCGGGGATGCATAGTGAAGAGTGGCCAGTAGGCGGAGGGAGGTTCTCCTCCCCCTCTAGTCTACCTTATCAGTGTCTATAAATATCTAAAAGGTGAGTGCAAGGAGAATGGAGCCAGACTCTTTTCACCAGTGACAGAACAAGGAGTAATGGGCACAAGCTGGAACACTTGAAGTTTCATATAAATATAAGGAAAATCTTCTTTATCATGAGGGTGATACAGCACTGGAACAGGATGCCCAGGAGTTACATAGAATCTCCTTCTCTGGAGATATTCAAAACATGCCTGAATGCAATCCTGTGTAATGTAATCTAGGGAAACCTGCTTTGGTGTAGGGGTTGGATAGATGATCTCTAGATGTCCCATCCAACTCTAATGATTCTGTGATTTGGTGACTTAAATAATATACTGCCTTCAATATTCAGGAACCCTAGCCACCACCACACTAAACTTTTGATGGATGCCAGGGAAAAAAATTCCTTTTTTTTCTTTCTTTCTTTCTTTTTTTTTTTTTTTTTTTTGTCCTATAGGCCATTAATTTAATAAAAATAATCTAAATTTATATTTTCATGAGTAAACTACTTCTTTTGTCAAGGTTGATAAGGGTCAATCTAGGAAGGATTAGTGTTTGTTCACTAAGAATATCAAAATATAATAAAGACTAACTTATCAAGTATCCATCTAGCGAATTTTTTGTTTTATATAGCATTCACCTCCTTCATTTCATGGTCCTAGAATTTACATAGGAAAGGCAGAGAACAATTGGTTCTTATCTGTGTTCTTACAACCACTCATTTTGCAGTTTTCTATAATACACACCTAGGTTAAGTTAGCTCTTGTAGTGCTTTGAAACTCTTCAAGTTCTCTTGTATTCCTTTTCAGAGTTATGGGGACAAGAACTGCATAACTGTGAGCAGACTCTGAGTTTGCAAACTGGAAGAATGTTCTAGTTATATTCCTTATTTCTTTAATAATAATTCTTTATAGTTCATTTGTTTTCTTTTGACTTCTGCCAAGCACTGAACTGATGTTTTTATGAAACTTACTGATTTGCTTCTCAATAGTAATAGGCATCACCAAGCCCAGCTTTTAATGTATGAAGCTGAAATAGTTTCTCCATGTATGCTACATTTTATATCAATCTATAGTAATCTTCATCTTCCACTTTATTGCCTTATAACATCTCCCAACATCCTTCATAGTCTGCCATGTCTTTAATCCTTTAAATATCTTTATAAAATCAGACAACTTTCCACTCTTTATTGACCTTTCCAGATGGTTTTATATATATATAAAATAAAGCTTTTAAAACTTATATATACAGTGATTTTAATACATAATGCATCTATATGTATATACTAAAATAGAATCATAGAACTATAAAGTCATTGAATAGTTTCATCTGGAAGAGACCTTTGACATCCTCAAGTCCAACCTTATTCCTGGACTTATCAAAAACCACTAAACTATGTCCCTAAGCACAATATCTAAACAGCTCTTAAACACTTTCAGGAACGGTGATTACACCACCTCCCTGGCCAGGCCATTCCAATGCCTGACACCCTTTCTGTAAAGAAATGCTTCCTAATATCCAGCCTGAACCTTCCCTGATTCAACTTCGGGCCATTTCTTCTTGTTCTGTCACTTGTCACCAGGGAGAATAGACCAACTCCTGCCTCGCTACAACTTCCCTTCAGGTACCTGTAGAGGGCAATAAGGTCTGCCCGCAGCCTTTTTTTCTCAAGGCTAAACAGCCCCAGATCCCTCAGCCTTTCCTCATAAGACACATGCTCCAAACCCTTTTCTATCTCTGTAGCCCATCTCTGTACCCTCTCCACCACCTCAAATTCCTTCTTGTAGAGAGGGGACCAAAACTGGACGCAGTATTCGAGGTGCAGCCTCACCAAAGCTGAGTACAGAGGAATGGTCACCTCTCTGCTCCTGCTGACCACACTATTCCTGATCCAGGCCAGGATGCTGTTGGCCTTCTTGGCCACCTGAGCACACTGCTGGCTCATGTTCAGGCAGCTGTCAATTAACACCCCCAGGTCCTTCTCTGCCTGGCAGATCTCCAGCCACTCCTCCCCAAGCCTGTAGTACTGCTGGGGGTTGTTGTAGCCCAAGTGCAGGACCTGTCATTTGGCCTTATTGAAGCTCATAAAATTTGGCTTAGCCCAGTGATACAGCCTATCTAGACCACTTTGTAGAGCTTCCCTACCCTCAAGCAGATGGATACTTCCACCTAGCTTGGTGTCATCTGCAAATTTACCAAGGGTGCACTTTATCCCCTTATCCAAATCATTGATAAAGATGTTAAAAAGGAGTGTCCCCAGTACTGAGCCCTGGGGGACACCACTCATGACTGACAGACAACTGGATTTAACTCCATTGACCACAACTCTTTGGACTCGTCCATCTAACCAGTTTTTCATCCAGGAACACGTATGAAAAACTTGTATGAAAAAATAGTCTTGAAGGTCTCTATGTAGCTTCCCTCTGCTGAGACATCTAGCTTTTCACTTCTGTTCTCTGTTTTTTTTGTCTTTTAAACAACAGTTTTATCTACATAATGGAGTGGTGCCCTGTTTGACCACAGTCTTCACTGTCAGCTGGTAATGATCACAATAGCTCCTTCACTACAGTCATCATAACACATGGGAGCATAATGTAGGTGCCAAGTGCAGTCCTGTTCTTGGGTGAGAATCAAGCATAGGTTGCAGGATATTAGTCGAAAAAGGGACACAGGGGCAATCCAAACTATAACCCATTGTCTGAAGGATAACAAGATGGAGATCAACTGAAGGACAGTAGGTGGCGTGCGTGTCAGGAAAGGGAAGAAGGGCAACACAGTTCCAGGTATGGAAAGCTATCATGATAGACTGCTTGCTGCCTGACAGCCTGCAGGGAACCAATCAAGAAAGGACACGTGGACACTTACAATCAATCATGATCTGTTTACGGGCACATGGCTAATTGCCTGAGCTATATAAACCAGGCGTGTATCACAATAAAGGGTTGTCATTGTTTACTTTGATCACATTGGTCGTGTGTAGCGTCCATTATTCCTCCACAATAGGTGATGCAGTTAATTCAGCTTCCAAACTGTCCTCCAAGATTTGGTTGACACACCCCAGTCTAGTTCAGCATGCCTCAGAACACTTTATTGTACAGTATCGGTTTATCCCTTGGTTGCTCAAAATATTTTCACAGTTACTTTAGAATCTAGTTTTCTAGTGACTGTTCCCCTTATGAAAATTTGACCTACAGATTGCAATCAAGTCTAAACATTAAATCACTTGTACAATGTATATAATGAGTCCTTTTTTCAAAATAAGTTGTTGTTGTTGTTGTTATTATGTAATGTTTCATAATTAAAATGATTTACTAAGTCTAGCATACCCACAACAAAATAATATACCTCAATGTAATATGGTATATGTAAGGCAAGGTACTGAGAATTACAGCTTAGTTTATTGGCATATATGTATTTTTTTCCCTTAGTTTCTATGCTAACATTATTGCATTTGGCACAGAATAAATAACAGATGCAGCTGTTTTGAATCATCAGAGTGAACAAAAAAAGTCATATTTAGGTGTGAAAAGAACATCTTCATGCTAAGATAGCTCCAAAGTAACTCATATTTTCCTACACTATCAAAAAATTCATCTTTAAGTTGAAAATGAATGTGAAAAAAATTAGCTCAAAGGGTTTGTGGTCTATTTTGAAAGCTATAAACAACAAACAATGCTTAAAAGTCTCCATTCAGGGCTATACTTCTGGTATCATATTACTATATGCACTAATTCTGTATTTATTGACCGTAGACATTGCAAGACTATTTTTTTTTTTTTTTTTATTATGAAGTACAGACAGCATTTCCAAACCAGACTTGAACTCTTTGCCCTAAATAAGATAAGTACTTTAAAATTGTATGCACTACATATAAATGATCTTCTTAATGTCTCATGAATCCCAAATAAATGCCATACTCTGGAAACTGGATATGTTATACAGCTTCATATGTTTTTCTAGAATGTCCTTTCTCCCATTCATTCATGTTTTTTTCAGGTTTCCTGCTGTCTTTTTATCTCTGTCTTCTTTTTTATTCTCATTGAAGCAAGTAAAATTTTATTTGTGCAACCACTGACACTAGAGTGCTTTTTAGTATTTTCTTGGGTTTACTCTTTAAAGCTAACTTTTGGATAGATATTATCTCTATGTCAGTGCTGAGCTAACCAGAACTGGGAGGATGATTTGCTCATCTCATTGCCTGGCATTTAGTATCATAGAAATTTCTCAATAGATCTCAGACAATATATTTCCAGATATAAGAAACAAAATACTATAGTAAAGATTCATAGTCTGTATGAACTGTTTTCTTACAGGTCCCTGCATGCAAAGTTCTCCCACTTCTCTCACAATCTATTATCCTGGAGTAGCTCAGCTGATGTAGACAGGAATCAATGTGTCTTTCAACAGTATTGCATGAGAAAGATACCATGCCTCTTCAACAGCTTTTATGAAGAGGTGAACCTTTTTTTCAGAGCATGGCATCAGCAACTTTGGAATGAGTCTTTCAGCTTTACTTTTCCTTGTTCTGTGTTTGCCTAGTATCTAACAGATTCCTTAACCTGCACAGACCAAGCAGTTGTGAGTATGATAATGATGAAAACATGGATGATTCTGTACCTGTGTCTGCACCCATGTCCTTATTCTTGTTTATTTGCTTGTACAGATGTGACCAGGGTAAGCACTAAATACTTGTGACTAAAAATTTCTTGATCACCTAAGGATCTGCAGCATGTAAAAAAGTTAACTAGTTTTCCTAGCCAGGCTCCTAGTGTCCTGCTTGAACTCTGTCATAACTCAGTCTCTAAAAAAGTACCTCAGCATAATGCATTAGCGTCAGTGTGGTGGAATACACATACACTCATAGAGAAAAGCAGTTGGTGCTGAAGACCTGATGTCCCCACTGAACAGTTCAGGTATTTAATTTTGGAGTAGCTCTTGTCTAGTCCCATGAACTGAAAGTCTATTAGCAACTTGACCACACTAGGTATCCTTCTGGTATTTTCTTGTTCCATTTCCAAAAAGAACTCATTTCTGTGACATGAAACAAAGTATATGGGGGAAACTGGGAGATTTGCTTCAAAATAATCTTGGTGGCATCTAAAACTCAATATAGATGTATGCACAGCAGGCAGGAATGAGTCCAGTGCATAGCATCCGTGTAGGCTATGAACACAAAACAAAGACAGATGAAACAGTGTGACAGCATGACTTTTGGTAAAAGTGTTTTCCTGGGAAGAGTAACAGCTCGATTCTACCCCTACAACATTTGTTGTCATCCTCCATGAAGGCCCCTTGGCAGTTAAAAGACTAAACTTGTACTCTACAGAATAGTCTCCCACCTTTATTCTGTGCTGAATAATTGTAGAGGTAGAAGAATAATAGGATCAAAATGGGATCAGGAGATCAGATATACTGATCTACAGTCTTAACAGCTAAGGCACATCTAGTGGAAAAGGTTTTGAGTCCTCCTTTCAGGTGTATCTCTCTTTTTCAGTGAAAGATTATGGTTCTATGGGATACATGTGAAAGGCCTACATGCATTTGGTCAAAATATAATTGCATACAGTGCTTGTGAGTTTGTGTATGGGATAAATGCTTTTGAAGCGTGTGCCATTAGGTGTTTAATATCTGTACCTGGTACTCAGATGAGTACTCAGAGTTAGAAGGTGAAACCACTTATCTCTAATCTCTATCTGAATCGTGTTTATGTTTGAGAAAACTTACAGAGATTTTCTTTTCGTAAAAGTTTATGAAAAAAACCAAACAAATATCTTAATAAGAAATAAAAATAAAGATGGAAAGTGGTTTGCACACCTCTCAGAAATGTTTACCACCTCATTCTGGAGTAATCCGTCACTTCAGTGTCACAGAGCAGATTTTTTTCATTAGCCCAAACTGTTTTCCTTCTACTCTGAAGATCTTCTACCACAGGAGATAGGAGGTTCAGTTGTAACCTCTAGAACATCCTGCTATCTTTCCACTTTGGTGTCCAACATTTTGTTATCATAAGGTCTCAATCAACTTATGATTCAGGATTCAGCTCTACACCAAAAATATAATAGAATATAAGTTAAATTATCTGCAAAAAGAAATCTGGTAACAAATAACTCTATATACTAGCTTATGAACAGTATAGATATTTTTATTTCACCATTTATTACACTAATATATAGAAATAGGTAGAAGAGTATAAAATATTCCTAATAAAGTTTATTTTATTTAATTTTACATCTTATTTTCAAGTCTGACAGTAAGACAAATCTGCATTTAATATTAATTGTTGGTGCCTTACAAAGTAGATGTTATTTATTATTATTTAGGATTCAAGAATATCTGCATTTATCTATAGTATAAAGTTTTCAGCATCATTTTGAAAGCTCACTTTTTCCATGGATTGGAATTGATAAGCTCAGTAACTGAGAGACCTGTTTTGTGAGTATATTAGTTCTAATTTGGAAGTATAATTACAAATGCTGCTGGGAGGCTCATATTTCAAAAATAATGATGTTAAATCTCTCCTGTAGGAAGGATCTTATGTTTTGAGAATCTGCTTCCTTCTGATTGGTAACTGATTGGTAATTCCTTACCGTCATTATGAACACAGGAGAATTGCCTGATAGCAGGATAAAATATTCAAGGTTTTTGGAATCAACAGTTTTACGTTACTTTCCTTCTGATCCGAAACATAAAGTTGATGAATGTCAGTTCTTCACTTCAAAAGGTATAAACTAACAAAAACGAGATACAATACAATGCTATGAGCTTAGTGGACTGATATTCTAAAATACCTTAAGAGAGGCTTTTTTTAGAACACAAGGAAGGACAAAAAAATTTAGATGTGAAATGTCTTGAATTTTAGTTATAAGTTTCACACTATTTTTCAACTCCTTCGCTGAATCAAAAAAGTACAGGGTAGTTACAAAGTTTCTATCTTTGTACACAACTCAAGCTCTCAAGGTTTATTTAGGGGAAAACTAGAAAACTTTTTTAATTTCCTCATTTCAGATTCTGGAGGGGAAAAGAAAAATAAAGAGTCATTATCTGTCTAACTATTCAGAAGATTTTGGTGAAAATTGTATCCAAACTGAAATAGTGCGTGTTATCATAGAATCATAGAATGATTTGGGTTGGGAGGGACCTCTAAAGGCCAGCTAGTCCAACCCACCTGTAGTAAACAGGGACATCCTCTACTAGATCAAGTTGCTCAGAGCCTCATCAAGCCTGACCTTGAATGTCTCCAGGTTTCCACCACCTCCCTGGGCAACCGGTTCCAGTGTTCCACTACCCTCATAGTAAAGAACTTCTTCCCAATGCCCAATTTAAATCTACCCTTCTCTAGTTCAAAACCATTGCCCCTTGTCCTACCACTATATACCCTTGTAAACAGTCCCTGTCCAGCTTTCCTGTAGGCCCCCTTCAGGTACTGGAAGGCCACTACAAGGTCTCCTCAGTTCCTTCTCTTCTCCAGGCTGAACAAACCCAACTCCCTCAGCCTATCCTCATAGGAGAGGTGTTCCAGCCCTTTATCACTTTTGTGACCCACTCCATCAGGTCCATGTCTTTCCTATGTTGAGGGTGCCAGAGCTAGATACAGTAGTCCAGGTAGCTTCTGGTTTTGTTGCATTTAAATCTCCTGTGGTTGCCCTGGGTATCTTCATAAATGTGATGTTAGTAAACTGCAAAGAGACATACCTTGTAAAATGTTGTATACCTTCTACTCAGTTCAAAAATTGAAGACAGCACAATTTTTTGATATATATATATTTTTTTAAAATATAGTAAAATATGGGGTTTTTTGTTTAATTTTGTTTGTGTTTGTTTGCTTGGGTTTTTGTTGTTGTTGGTTTTGTTTTTGTTTTAAGGTATAATTGTGTAAAAAACTCCAAACATTTAAGACTTTAAAATTCAGAAGGAGGTCTGAATATTTTTTTAATAGAGGTTTCTAGAGGAAAGTAAGATCCTCAACTAGTTTTGCAGTCACTAACCTTCCTTTATATAACAAAAGTGAATCTATTTTCATATGAGTACAGGAATGTTCAATTTGTCTTTCTAATCACTGGCAATGTAGGTTAATATACATTGTGTGAAAGCCTATGTATTATTTTCTCTATAAGTCCTTCCTTTTTTATTCTGGAGAGGTCAGAAAGTATCAAGTGTTATTTTGTAAAGAAAGATTACAGAAGTATTCATCTTTATTTTCAGAGCACTGAGAAAAATAATGATCAATCACAAGAACTTGTAGTTGTCTATTGATAAATATGGAGCTGTTCCAAATTCCCCAGAGGGACTAACAGAAGAAACAGTATGCTGATTTGAGAGGTAACTGTAGTTTTTGTGAAAAACTCAGGGAAAGCAATGAGAGATTTTTATTTATCTTTGTGTGATTTATATCTCTGTATATTTCTTGCCTCATATGTTCCATTTCCTTTACCAGCCTGGAACAGGGGAAGTTCGTAGCATTTACAATATAAACTTCTGTTCTTGTCCTTTTTGATGACATAGTTTATATATTTTCTGACTCTTCCTTAATGTTCAAAGATCTTTGCTCCTCAGGGCTTACACAGAAGGTGCAACACTGAAAACTTTTTCTAAGTAGCCTGTGAGATCTTCAGGAAAACATTTTTTTCTCGATTCTACCTAAAAAGCATAAAGCACACTTTCCACAGTATAAAAATGAATCTTCCCACTTACCATCATCCTAGGCAAGCACCTGGACAAATTTCATATTAAGTATTTGCTTTTGTCTTGCTCCCTTGAGGTTCTGAATGCTGAACTTCATGTTCATGTTGAACTTCAGGGGACAATGAGGTCTCTCAGAGACTTAATGCAAACAGCTAGCATCTTTCAACTTTGACTGCTCTCCAATGGTATTATATTTGTAGGGGAAAAAAAAAATTCTTGTAGTTACATTTTAAATATTTGTGACATTTGTTGAATTTAAATACATATTTTAATCAGCCTCTGTTTTTTAGATGGCATCCAGTTCTAGGTTAGCGTAGTAGCCTGTTATATTACTTTTATTTTTCTTCCCTTCTCAACAGAAAACAAAAAGATGATTGAATTCCTAGTATAATATCCTGAATCTATACATTGCAGACTACTCTTTCTGCATAAATTAAGACTTGATTAGAAATAAAAATCTTAGAGAGTGGCCAAATACTGCTGTCAATATAATGAAATTTCAATAGGGGCTAATATGGGCTTTGCATAGCATTCACATTTCACCTTGGAAAATGCTTTGACATTGCTCATGACATTGTGAAATCATTATCAGTGTATGTGTTAAGTTTTAAATCAAAATAAAATGAGACAATAAAAGCAATAAGTTTTCACTCACAGGATTGACATCACAGTATTCTGTTACCCGTGGATGATACAGTAAAGAGAAATCCTTTCATTTGCTATATCTTAAAGAAGAGTATAAAAATTTAAAAAATAAGATTTCATATACAGATTACAGCTAGCTAGCTAGATATATAAATAAATACTAAATTTAAATTATCTTAAAATAAGATTTAAAACTAGATGATTTTTATTCACACATTTATTAAAGAAGACATCCTGCAAGTCTGTACTAGTTTCCCAGCTAGGGCTACTTTGTCAGATTTGTCAGCGGATCTGGTGGTCAGTCTAAACATCTAAAATTATCTAATTTCTCTTAATGTTGTAAGTATCTTTTAATGATTAAAGAACATCTTCCAACTTATGATAGTTTTTGAACACCTAGATTTAAATTCTGAAAAATTTTAGTTGAGTCAAAAAAATCCCAACTCCTTTGCATCATTTTTGACATCTGAGGTTTCTGTTGAAAACTTTGAAAGTGATAGGTGTATACCTGGACGAATTTCTTCTGTCTGAGAGTGTTTGGGATCCACAAAGTAGAGGTTCTCCTTCTAGGTCTTTGAAGTACAGTTGTGCTCAGAAATACCACTGGGAAATACAGCAGTTTTGATAGCAACTATGTTTTTTCTAATAGTCTTGACAAGAATAAAATCTATATATTTTCATTCCCTGAGCAGTCTTCTCATCAACAGGGAATATCTGATGAAACTCTAGTCCTTTTGTTAGAAGGGGATGTAAGGAATATATATATTTATGATAAGGAACTGTCTGGATGTCTATGTCCGTGTCCAAAGAATTACAGCTCAATGCCCAAGTGGAAAACAGTAATGAGTGGTATTCTTCAAGGGTCTGTACCATGATTAGTTCTATTTAATATCTTCATTAATGGCATAGATAGTGAAATTAAGTGTGCCTTCATCAGATTTGTGGATGACACTGAGCTGAGTGGTGCATTCGACTAGCAGGAAGGAAGGGATGTAATTCAGAAGGAGGCTTGAGGAGTGAGCTTATGTGAACCTCATGAAGTTCAACAAGGCCAAGTGCAGGGTCCTGCACATGGGTCAGGATGTCCTCTGATATCTAGATAGTCTGGGTGATGGAAGGATTGGTATCAGCTCTGCAAAGAAGGAGTTGGAGGTACTGGTGGATGAAAAACTGGACATAAGGCTGGCAATGTGTGCTTTCAGACCAGAAAGCCTATCGAATCCAGGGATGAATCAAAAGAAAAGTGTCCAGCAGGTCAATGGAGGGGATTATCCCCTTCTACTTTGCTCTTATAAGACCCCATTTGGAATATTGCATTCATTTCAGAGGAATGGAATACCTCTCCTATGAGGAAAGTCTGAGATAGTTGGGATTGTTCAGTCTGGAGAAGAGAAGGCTCCAGGAAGACTTTATTGTAGTCTTTCAATATCTACAGGGGACTTCTAAGACAGAGAGACTTTTTACCAAATTCTGTGGTAACAGAGAAGAGGTTGTGGTTTTAAACTGAAAGAAGGTAGATTTGGATTGGATATAAGGAAGAAATATTTTGCGATGAGGTGATGAGGTACTGGAGAGATTGTCCAGAGAAGTTACGGGTGCTCCATCACTGGAACTGTTCAAGATCAGCTGGACAGAGCTTTAAGCAATATGTTCTAGTGAAAGGTGTCCCTGCCCATGTCAGGGGAGCTGGATTGGATGATCTTTAAAGGAGTCTTCTAACCCAAGCAATTCTATAAACCTATAATTTATAATAATCAACATATCACAAACATTGTTTCCCATAGACTTGTTCATAGGTAGACCATATGAAGACTTGTGTTGTCTCTTTTTGATTTAAAATGTCATTCTCTTATGAATCTTAATATACATTTGAGGGAGTCAGAGGATGTCACGTAGAAAAGAGCAGTAGTTAAGAGAAGGCCAGGATTAATTATGATCTAAATGGATTAGCTGCATGTTTTGGAGTCAGCTGAGAATGGAAAGAAGTAGGAAAAGTGATTGATGTTGTTTCCCACTGTGCATTCAGAGGACTCTGAAGACCATATAACTGTTAATTTGCTACTAAATATATCACAACTTCTAGATTTGTCACAGTAGAAAATTTTATAGGCTTGTTTTGCATAAGAAATCACTCTTACTCCTTTTCAAAGTACAATTACATATTTTTTTTTACTCTGTATGAAGACTCAGGTAGGATCAAAGTCCTTAAGTGTAACATTTTATACCATGATCCAATACCCTGTGTAGTGTTAATAGAATTCAGATTATTAATTTACCATGTTCTTTTATAGTGTCCTTATTTAGTCCTGCTAAGTTGCTTGGGCATCATTTGCTCTGGAAATATCAGTTGTAGCAGGCAAGGTGGAGGGTGTTTCCCTTTCAACTACATTTCACAGGTCAAATACTTACACAGCTAATATGTTTGAGGATGACAGTTCCTTTGTGCAATCTCTTCTTGCTTAGTGAGGCCAGTCAAGGGGTCATGAATTATCTGTGGCAGTTCTTGGTTGTTCAGGAAGAAAATAGGTGTCCCAAGACTTCTGTTGCTGACTTGGAGTTTCCTACCAAAATAGATAGCATTTCATTTTCATAGTGAATATCTGTTTCTTCATCAAGAAACCCTCCAGAAACTCCTTCCACTCAAAAAAAAAATATTAGTATATACTGTTTTGGAAAATTTGTGTACACAATTTTGATGGGTTTTTTTTGGAATGTCATGCTATGAGAAAGAAGAAGACAGAATTAGCAAATGAAAGATTAATAAATCATCCTAAATGATTCACATCTTAAATAATACAGATCTGGATTAATCAATTTATATGACAGTTATCTTTCATATTATATATAAGTGCAACTCTGATACATTTTAGGCATATAATGGATAAATTATAGTCATTGGAATGCTACCATAAGTATATAAGTACTGGTCGCCTAAGACTTTTCTAAGATTTAAAATTAATTTTCCTGTTAGTAAATAATAACACACCAGGAAAAAAAAAAAAAAAAAAAAGTCAGTCTGTTATAAAGTCATATCTTCTACCAACAAACATATGTAGTAATATAAAGCGATCTATTGGTACATAATATCAACTAAGCAAAGAATGTGATTGATGACTGTATAGGAAAGCATAATAACTTTTCCATGAGACTGAGTCATCAAAATAGAATTGTACAACTGCAAAACATTGCTAAGTTTGAAATTAGAGATGTTATGACATAATCTGAGACCTCTGAAGGATGGAAGGAAAAAATTAACGTGGCACTGCAAAACAGAAATCCCTTATTACAATGACAAATATTGCAACCAACTTGAATAAAGTATTTATATTTTGCAAATTGTCTATCATAGTACACCAGGTAGCTTCTTTTTTAATCAAATAGGGAAGATGCAAAATGAGTTAAAACTCAAGTATTGCACCTCACTGTGTCAAAGATACTAGGAATCCAGCACTGACAGAACTCTACACTGATGAAGAAAAGAGGATAACTGGCTCCTCTGAGTTCCTCCTTGCAAATGCCTGCTACATTGAGATGTGATTTTGAGACACAGAGGACATGATTAGACAGCAAGATCACTTAGATTATATATAGCCTCTCTGATATCAAGGAAGTGTATCTGAAAAAAACCAACCCAATTACAACATATAATGAAGCATAGGTCTACATATAGAGATACGTATATATATATACACATATTCAAAGATATGCATACACTTATATAAACTTTTACAAACCTTTGTGTTCAGCTTGCTGTCATTTCTGTAGCAATTCTAATGAATTAGGTAATTGGGTAAGTGGGAGTATGCCACTGAGCTCCTGTTGATTCAAGTTCTGCTTTTGCATAAAGATGACGCTGGTCTTTACATGCAAAGCAGCATTTCTGACACTTACTGACTTGTGATCAACTAACTGATAGTATCTTACCTTGTAAGACTCTTGCTGAGTTCTTGACTATGGGAATTCTGCTGACTTTCATACCACAAGCTGTCAGTATGTGCGATGTTGGAGCTTAATAGAAGTCATTAGATAGGAGCAGGTGCCTTGTTAGATGTAGAAAATCATCTGTTCTCAGAAAAGCAACAGCTTCCCACTCTTACTGAGTTCTTGCAGATTCTGTGAAGCAGACTGCCTTTCTCTTTGTGAGACAAAACCTGGGTGCTGTCAGAAAATAAAATAAAGGAAAAATATAAAATATGTCATTGAGAATCCAAAACTTTGTTTGAAAATACAAGTGACTCCCTGCTTCATCTGCTATGCTGAATCCTTTCGAATTTTCCTCAGATTCTGATCAATTTCAGATCTCTTTCCATATGTCTAAATATTGTCTAGAGGTACACTTTTTCTCATGTCCTCTGGTTCTCTGTAGATTCCATCCAGATACAAACAAGCTTATTGTCTTTTATTTGCTGATGTCAGGACATAGTTCCTTGAACAATGAGCAGGCATTAAAGGCACCTACTTCTCCTCTGAAGCCTCTTAAAACTAGACATATGCTCTACAAGCTCTGGAGAAACCTTATGGCCCATAAAAAAATATTGTTGCAAGTCTTCATCTCTCTTCAGATAAAAAAAAAAATTGTAAATATCATCTGCTTTTATCCAGAACAGTTTGGAAGAACTGAAAATAGGAAGCATTGGTACTCAGCCTGTTTTATAGGTTAAAAGGGTTATGCCTTTTCTGCTATAAAAGCAACACATATAAATAAGGTACTCTTAAATTTGATTAACAAGCCATGGAAGAAGATGTTATCAAATGTTAAGACAATATTTCTTTCTAAATGAAAGTGAAGAACTTTATCTGTGAAGCCTTAAAAATCTGTATTCAATACCTTACACTGATTTTTTTTTTCCCAGTTGTGAGGTTTTATCTTTGAAATAAACAAGGCTTTATTTGAAAGCATAGTAGTTTTTAGTAAAGGGCTGTGTTTTGTCCATCTGCAACTGGTAAAACTGAAGGCTGTAGCACTGGGTAACATATCAGTAGTCCAAGCCAGAATACGTATCAGCAGGCCTGCTTTCCTATCCTGCTCCATTTAAGACGTTTCTTAGTTTAAGTTTTATGAATTAAGCATATCTACAGAGATGTGTTAACTAATTTGGTTACTAAAAGCTTAAAAATGTGGAACTAATATGAAATGAGTAAAACATTATCATTTATTCATAGTGCTTTCAACTGTATCACTTTCTCCATTGTTCGTCTCTAAAATGTCAATCTAGATTAAAAATATTTGAGATAAAGTCAGTGAGTCTGATTCTTAAATCTGCTGCTATGGTGCAACAAAATACCCAGTGGATCTTTCTTTTGAGGGATAACTCATTCACTCTACCTGTTAATAAAAAGGATAGGGAGAGATGATAGCTTTGACTTTATTGTACCTGCCTTTTCACTGCACTAGTCTTTGGGGATTTTCTGCAAATTAGTTTTCAATAGATGCACTGGATGTCCCTAGAATGGAGGACCATTAAGACAATTTTCTTATTTTCTTTGCTTGATCTCAGTAAATTCTAAGCTAAACATCATCACCTCATTCTTTTTTTTTTTTTTAATTTTATCTTTATGATGCATCTATTATATAATGATCCCCACATATGCAAACATGTAATTAAAAGGGTCATCCTACCCAGACAGTATTAGAGAAACTTATTTTTGCCTAGGAATATGAGAGAGGAAGGAAAGATATTCTGGCAAAAATTGTGTCATTCTTGGCCACATTGGAGTTAATTTCTTTTCAGCCATTGTGGTTGTTTATGCATCCAAGATCAACAATAATCTAGTAAGAGTTTAAGACTGCCTATATCCTTGGAATTCCATTGTCAGGTGCTTTCAGCAGAAGGTGTAGTCATAACTATCAACCAGCACTTCAAATAATTTTTCTTGTTGGAATGCATCATGTCTTTTTAATAGGATTTAAGTTAAACCAGCCAGCCTTCCCTCAAGATTCTGTCTATGCCAGAGATTGTTACCAGAGAATCAGGTCTCTTTGGTTTTGACGTGGAAACACAAAACTGAACATCATCGGAGTACTGATGCCAGTGGCACCCATCTCACCTCACACCTGTTTTACAGGTTTGTGTTAGCAAGTGACAAGACTGAATTCTACACAATACTACTTATATTGACCTTAAGAATGGAGGCACAATGAATGAATGTATACAACTCTGGTTCCATAAGAAAAGGTATGAATGCAGTCACCCTACTCTAATTCCATAAAACTGTCAAATCTGTAACTTCAGTTTGAATAAGTCATGATTAAGAGCATGAATACTGTTCTAGTACCTAATATAAATAGAGAAGTAACTTCTGGCTATTGTGTAAACACATTTACTAACCAGAGGTAGTTATCTCTTTTCCATAGCCAAGTCTGAAGCATGTGCTTAGCTTCTACTATTGGAATTAATTGTGTAAACACATATTAAGGATCTTTTCCATATATAAATAAATTAATAAATTTTAAAGTGAAAATTAGAAATATTATTACTCTTAAAGACCAGTCTTTGAGCATTCAAATGTAAAGTTAAAGTATTTGTAATAGGATTGCATTTTGGAGAAGTTCAATAATTATTAGTGGATAAGAAAAAAAATTTAGAGTGCCTTGTAAGTGTTAGGATTGGGTGATAGTCAAGTCTATTTCCTCAAATCAAGTTATTTCTAACAAACTTCATTTCCTACCCTTCAAATATACTTGGTATGTTATAACATAAAGCACATGGACTATCATTAAATATGGAAGCGGTTCACTCAGAAAACAGAAAAATTCCAGTTCTGCTGTTAATACTAGGTCTGGACACTACTTGCTGTATTTTACCGTCCATGAAAGGCATAGATTAAGTTATCTGCATGGACATACTCCAGGGAATCTCAAGTCTCTGTCTGTGTTATTGAGTGAAGGTGAAATAAGGACAGCAATGCATTAGCACTTTCATTTTCTTACAAAGCTTTGTGACTACTAATGTAACATGTCAAGTTTAGTGGATTTCTCTTTTGTGTGTATCGGAAGACATTCTCACATTCTTTTCATTTAGCTATACTGTCTAATATAAGATGTGATTGAATTATATAGTTGGTTTTCAGCATATATTTATTTTTCAGTGTACAAAATCACACTTCTAATTAAATAAATTCCACGTATTTCTAACGTATTATTTAATGTGAACTGCCTTGAAAACAGGGCTTGTCAATTAAAACAACAAAAAAGCTTTCCATTCTTCCTCTAAAAGACTGTACTTATTCAAATACTGTGTTTCATTAAAAAAACCCAGCAGCTTACTTTACTAGTTTAGCCTATGTTTCAAAAGCACTTTTATTCAACCAAAACTAATATGTATTCATACCTGCAATACTAGGAATCGAAGTGTTGTCTGTTTTTGTTGGGGCTGCCCTCCTTTATCCATTAAATTACCTCAGGGGAAACTCGAACTTCTGAGGCAACCTAAATTTCAAGCAAACTTCTGTCAGACACCTTTTTTTGGTAAAAGCAGTGTGACTAAACACTGGGCAGAAGATGTACTGGGCTTGTCAGGTTTTGTCCAGGTTTAGAGTAAAAGCTGGAAACCCTAACAATTGCAGGCAATGCTGTCAACATTGTTCTGCCCAGAATATAAAGAAAATATTTATGTATTTATTTCTCTTCAGCAAGAGCCACTGGCTGCTGGATAAACTAGCTGATGGTTTGTTTTTGCAAACTCTGTACCTGTAGTAGCCAGACATAATCCTCCTCTTCTTTCCTTCTTTCATCTTCCACCTTTCACCAATCCTAGTGAGTTAGACAGAACAACAAATTGTTGGAATCTTTAAAGTATGTTCTTTAAGAGGTCTTATTTTACCTAAAAATGCTTACTTTTGAAGATGTCATTTCACCTTGGTTTTACAGTAGGATTGATAAAACAGTAAAATCCCTTTGAAGTGAAAATAGCCAAAATTAAAGCTTCTTCTATTTAACCCACTTTTTAGAAAACATTTCAAGACACAAAATGGCTTAAAAGAAGACATTTTGTCAGGAGCCATGAGCTTCAGAAAAGCTGAGCACCAGCTCTCTAGCACATTTCTAATTAAATATGCAATTAAAAAGCTTTCAGTGGCCCCTAAGGCTTCCCAGCCTAGTTAATAGAAAACTTTTCATCTTCCTTTAACAAGCAAGATAAAACTTTCTTACAAAAATTATCCACTGTTAAAAAAAATGCCTTCCTACTTTGTTTCCTCACTGTTCTTCAAGGATTTATTGTATGCTAAATCAAGTGGCTCAGGATTTTAGAAACAAAACCAATATAGATAATGAATGTTAATTTTTTTTTTTTAAAGTTACACTAATATGGACTATATTTTAGGTAATTTTTTGGGTGAAGTAATATGCCAGTTGTGTGAAAGACTGCCATGTATTAAGTAGTTATTTAGATATTTGAAAGTATTTATAAATTCATATTTCAGTATAATAATTCAGATTAGCTATTTTCAGAGAAAGTATCTTTATTTCAGTTGAACTGTCAACATTGTTCCGTCTTCTAGATGGAATGAGTGTGGCACAGGTAGTAGTAGTTTGATCATAGCATCATAAATTATAGGATGTTGTTCTTTTAGTTCTTCATCCTCCAAAGGGTCTTTTTTTTTTTTTGGTGGGGGGTAGGAGCTGCAGTCTTGGGATTGAAACATGGATGAAAGATATACATGAAAATGACATGTGGACACCTGTGATGGATGAGGGTAGTCACAGTATAGGGGAGGAATGGACATGGTCCTGGTTTCAGTAGGGAGGTCAAAGTGGGACACTGTAGAAGGTAATGCTGGAGAGCAAATCCAAAAGAAATGAGCCTATGTAAAGTGTCCAGGGATATACTGAAAGCACTTTACACTGCCATAAAGGCAGTTAAACTTAATTCATGCTGTAAAAAATCTTATAAAATATTGCTGCTTTTGAACTGTGGTCATTGAAATATTTCTCACACTAGTATTAATCATACTAATCAAGGTATTTAAGTTTGCTGGCAAGTCATATATTCTTGTGTTAATTTTCTTTCTTCACAGTTAATGCTTCTTTCTCACATGAAAATCCTTCTTTGTTCTTAAATATAGTAGAGATCACCTCAACCCACCATATGTTGGTGGGACATACAGTGGTGTATGTCTATGTAGCTTCTAATGCTTCACCTCAAATGAAAATGACTCTTTAGGTCCTGCAATAAATGTTTTGTGCTATAGTAATTTTTCTGTCACAAAAGATTTTTTGCAAAATGTTCTTCAGATGTTATATAATTTTTGTATTATTTTATTTTAAACGTAATAGATAATTAATAAATAAGCAAGACCCTTACTGATAGATTTCTTTAGCACAGAAAGTATTTGATGGTATTTCTCCCTTACAAGACACTTCCATTTTTGGAATGTGAATAACTTGCCAACTGCACAGAAAATTTCTGTAGTGTTTCAAGACTTCAGAGATTAGGTTACACAGGAAACATATATTTGTCATTTTTATCTTCTCATAACTGTATTTCTCAAAACTTCTTTTCAGTGTTTTAGCTTTGTGAGGAGCATTTTTTTGACAAATGATTATTGTCTTTGTATGGCTACTTGATTTAAATATGTGAACATAATGTAGACGTCATAAAGTAGTAATTAATTTATTAATATTAAACAGCAGCAACAGAAATATCTATCTTAAAGATAAGTGCACAATTTCAGTCAGTGATAACTCTGAAAAGGAAACTCAATAAACACATTCAAATAAATCCAACAGAACTAATTTATGAGGCCCTCAAGGAATGATGTCATGCCAAGTAAGTAATTTTAAAGATCTAATTTCCTACTGTCTTCTGGAAACACAAAAATGTGCAGCACATTGTAGCCCTGATCTACACAGCTTTGTCCACAATAACTTCTTCTCCTTTATGGCTGCTCTTAACAAAAAGGAAAGACAAAAATTTGGGTTATTTGTCTTTGCACATATAAAAACCTCTCTGTAATGTAATGGACCAGCTGCCCGTGATCAGTCTTTTGCAATGGTTAGAGATTTAGAATCTGTTTCTTCTTTTTTTTTTTTTTTCAACTTATTTGCAGTTGTGTTCAGGAGCAAAATATACCAGAAAATCATAAATCAAGTGTTCCATTCTATACTCTCAGATATAAGTGTATACATACATATATACACACACATTTATGTTGTGATAAGGACAGATTCTGATTTGCTCACAGTCAGGAACAAATGGATTGTTCTTGTTGCCTTTGTAGATTGCTCTGTTCTTGGTTTTACCCAGGGAGAATAAATAAATCAGAGTTAAATGAAAGTTTTCTGTTATTCAAATTTCTTAGCTGAAGAAGTAAACTCTTGGGACTGTATTTCTATATTGAATATTCATGTCACTGCATTCAAAATCCATGGGGTTTTTTTTCCATATTTTCTAATATTCCCAGAAATTTCCTTGTACTCTAATAATTTACTAAAAACACTAGTGTCAAGAGATTAACTCAGCTAAAGCAATTTCCTTACAGAGATGAAATTCTAAGATGCAAAGCAAGAGGTTATGAAGAAGCATTATTTCATTGTGTATATTAACCAAGAGTTATTGCCATGGAATTTGTGGTTTGGATTTGGAAAGACACCAAAGGAAAGTTAATTTTACATAATTAATAGAACTACAGTCTGGAAACCTGTACCTCAGTGACTCACCCAAGTGCCAATTTCTTGCTGTTGGGAGAAAATATTTTTAGAGTAAGTTTAATTTGACACATATTATTCTAACAAAAGATAAAAAGATATATGAGATTTCAAAAGAGAAGGGAACAAAAAACATATAAATGAATGAGAAAGAAAAGCAATCCGCTTGAGACTGAGAAAACTACAGAGGAGGTATTTGCAGTAACACCAATAGGACCATATAAGCTAAAGGGAAATAATAAAAATAGAAAAGGAGTAAAAGTTGAGAAACAGCCACAGAAGCACAGAATCAGCATGGTTGAAAAAGACCATTAAGGTCATCAAGTCCAACTATTATCTAACTCTACCAGGGCCAATACTATGCCATATCCTTACGCACCATATCTAGAGAGCTTTTAAATACATCCAGGGATGGTGATTCAATCACTTCCCTGGGTAGCCTGTTCCAGTCTTTGATAACTCTTTTGGTGCAGAAGTTTTTCCTAATGTCCAAACTAAATCTTCCCTGGTGCAATTGATGTTATTTCCTCTTGTCCTATCACTTGTGACTTGTGAGAAGAGACCAACACCCAACTCTCTACAATCTACTTTCAGGTAGTTGTAGAGATCAATAAGGTCTCCCCTCAGCCTCCTTTTCTTCAGAATAAATAACCCCAGCTCCCTCAGTTGCTCCTCATAAGACTTGTGGTCTAGATCCATCACCAACCTTGTTGCCCTTCTTTGGACATTTTTTATCACCTCAATGTCCTTCTTGTAGTGAGAAGTGCAAAACTGAACAAAATACTCAATGTACAGCCTCATCAGTGCCAAGTACAGTGGGACAATCACTTCTCTAGTCCTGCTGGCCACACTATTCCTGATGCAGGCCAGGATGCCCTTGGCCTTCTTGGCCACCTGGGCACAATGATGGCTCATGTTCACCTGGCTGTTGATCAACACCCCCAGGTCTCTCTCTGCTGAACAGCTTTCCAGACACATCTCCACAAGCCTGTAGTCTTGCCTGGGGTTGTTGTGGCCCAAGTGCAGGACTCAGCACCTGGCCTTGTTAAAGCTCATATGATTGGCCTCAGCCCATTGGTGCAACCTGTCCAGATCTCTCTGAAAAGCCTTCCTACCCTCAGGCAGATCAACACTCCCACATTATTTGGTGTTATCTGCAAAGTTACTGAGGATGCTCTCCTCATCAAGGTCACTGATAAAGGTATTAAATAGGAGTGGCCCCAGCACTGAGCCCTGGGGAACAACAGTTGTGACTGACTGCCAACTGGTTTTAACTCCAGTCTCTGGGCATGGCCATCCAGCCAGTGTTTTATCCAGCAGTGTGTCCACTGTCCATGGCGAGGGCAGCCAGTTTTTTCATAAGGATGCTATGGGGAACAGTATCAAAGGCTTTGCTGAAGGTAAACATCAGGTAAGCAACATCTACAGCTTTTCCCTCATTCACCAAGTGGGTCACCTTTTCATAGAAGGAGATGAGGTTAGTTAAGCAGGACCTGCCCTTCATGAACCCATTTCAACTGGTCCCGATTTCCTGGTTGTTCTGTAAGTGGCGTGTTATGGCATTCAGGAAGATTTGTTCCATGTCAATACATCTGAAAGTGTGACTGCTGCATTTACATTTCCTATGCCTTTGGGAATAGTTGTAATTTGCTTTTGTATGGATGGTGGTGTAAATAAATGCCAGAGTTGTTGTAAGTAAGGAGATTGACAATATCAGCCGAGTTGTAGTTAAGAAAATGGCACAGAGGGACAACATTGCTGAAATAATCTGCAGTTTACTAGACCTGCATGAGGAAAAATCATTAGCTTCGTTATTATTGAGGTCTTCGTCTCAATATCCAAAACATCCCAGTCACCAACAGTGATCAATTACAGGAGTATTGATGCCAGAGAAATATCTCAGCTGGCATAGATACAATATTATTGCGATTATTCACAAGAAATTAATTTTGTACAAGGAAAAGGAATTTGATACAATATGATAAAACAGTGTTCCACAGATTCTTTGCTGAGTTGAGCTGAACTATTTTGCAGGCAAGCGTGGAAGGCCAAACAACTCTAAGGGTCTTCTTTAAACATAAAAAAAAGATATATCCCTCCATCTTTTTTTAGTTTTTTCACAATCTTCACTGTTCTTCCTCACTACCTTTGAAAGACTTACTTTGCCATTACCATAAACTTTCTCTTCAAAGGTGTTAGATTTATAATGAAAAACACTGGGCTGATTTAAACAAGATGTCAGATTCTGAGCCCTGTGTAAACTACAGACTTTTCTCAATATCTATATGAGTCCTAAATACATAATAACATTTTTTTAGTACAGAATTATGTAATATGAACATTATTTGCACTATGCAAAGATATATTCCTAGCAAAAATAGTTACAGATTCTTTGAAAAAGGGAAAAAAAAAAAAAAAAAAGAAGAAAGTAATTTTTTTTTGTAGCAAAGGGACAAAGTAGCTTTAGGTCTATTTGTAAAAAAGGTCAAATATCTTAGGCCATTTATCCATGGCACTATTATGAATAAAAGCTTCAAATATGTTCTGTTCCATGTCTTAATTTTCAAGGGGATTCTCAGAGATTTAGTAGCGTGACTCCCATTACAATATATCACTTATCTAAAGGAACACAATCTACCCCAAAAATTGAGATGTTAGGATCCAATTCATCAAACATGCACTCAGGCAAGTAGCTTCACTTACATTTGCAACGTCTCTGCATCCAGTGGAACTACTGAATTCTGCATTTTCATGATCAAGTTATCAAATGCAACACTGGAAAACAGCTTGCAGACCTCATTCTAAACAGAATAATTTGTAAATACAATTATATCAATAATTTAGTACAGTATTGTAGATTCATAGTTTCTAAATTGAACACAGCATGATTTTTCAGTTATCAGAACATGAAATAGGTTACGTTTTCAGCGTTGAAAGCTGGTTATATTTTTCCTTCTTGAAGTTTTTCTTACATGATCAACTAGCAATTATTTGCTGTTAAAATTCCTACAGAACTAAAATAAAGGACTTTCACACATGCAACAAGGTTATTGAATTGATGATTTGCTCATTTTAATCCGTACACAAAGGAAGACACTAGGATCTTTTGTGGGAGTAGAAATTGTAGCAGTTTCAAATGTGCATAATGTCTAAATAGAATAACTGCTGTACCTCACATCTTCACCTCTTGGAAATTAGTTCCATACTCTGAAGAATTAGCTTAAGAGAACTGCAATTGGGGATTTACTTGGAAAGACTCCCCATAGTTTCCACAGACTTTAGATGCCACCCTAGGTGTTGCAGTGAGTTAGAAAGCAAAGGCTATTGCAATTATGTCTGTGGAAAAAAACAAAAAACAAAACCCCAAAACACTAGAATGAATCTTCTTAAAATAGCTGGAACAACCCTAGGAGTAAAATGAAGTAAATATTTGAAAAATATCAATATTCAATTTAATCAGATTTTATCTGATCATTTCTATGTAATAAGAATCACATATTTGGTTATAGAACCACTCACAATGTCATCAGTAGAACCATTTTTATTTTCTTATGTGGGGGTAAAATTTAACTGAGGAATGTATTAGAGTGCACAGAGAAAGGACATATGAAATAGAAGTTTTTGTCTCCTAACTTGTTCAATTTTGTCATTTTAAAGGATACGATTCCTTTGAAATGTAATCATGCAACCATGCACCCAGGTCACAGTGGACATAAAATATCTTTGGACAAGATACTGTGAGTAACACTCAAATGATGAAAGTATTTGTATGTATGACGAAAGTGTTCCATTACTGACTAATTCTATTTTGGAGAAAGGATTGGAAATTATGCATTTCAGTTTTAGTCATGTTGCACTCACTGTGATAATGCAATTGGGAATTCAGTGGCAAAGAAATTAATGTCACATTTGTGGTAACACGTCCATCATGTTTACATTCAAAAATAATACTGACAGTTGTAGACTTCAGGCTAAGATCAGTAATCCAAAGATAATACTGCTTGCTTTATTCTTCTTGTGTCTGTTTTTTTTATTGTATGTAAAGTCAAGGTGAAAAACATATTTTTTTTTACTACAGTCTGTATTACCTACCAGATCATAAGCTTTAGGTCAGTAGTTTCTGTCCCCTTACCCAGTCCACTATTTAAAATAATAAAAGTCACTGATTTGAGTAATATTTTTTTTTTTTTTTTTTGCAGAACACTCATAGGATCATGGAATCATAGAATCATAGATTGGTTTGGATTGGAAGGGAAATATCACAGTAATCTGGTCCAATGCCCAAGCAGTGGGCAGGGACATCTTTAACTTGATCAGGTTGCTCAGACAAGAGATTGTGTTCCCTATCAAAACCAAGGAGGTAGCATTCAGGACCATCACATCTGATCTGCACTGAGCTCAGAGCTGAAAGCCTCTCTGTAACGAACAGTAATAAGCAAGAACTTTTGGGGAATGGGACTCAGACAAGCCACCTGGATATATGAACGCGTTACTTCAGCCAGCCAACAGGAAGCTCCATGAAGAGAAGCACAACTGCTTTGGCAACAGTTAGGGCTCCCACAAATGCACACATTTTGGTAAAGTGGCAGAAATTTCCATATCAAGCTCCATTGCTACCTCAGTGAAGAATTTTCATTTAATAACATACCTGAAATGAGAGAGTCTCATTCTGTAAAAGCAATTTTATAAGTATTGCCACAGCTGTTTTATTTTAAGGATTTTTTGAAATTGTGCCTGTGCTTGTTTTGTCTTTAGTGGAAAACTTCATCAGAATGCAGAGGAGTTGTGTATCAGTGGCTAAACCATTCCTGCCTATCTCAAGAAAACTAATGAAATCCATTAAACTTTTTTTTTTTTTTTTTTTTACTACACATAAATAACCTGAGAATTTATTAGAAGGTCAGTCAATTACACCATCAGCTATGAAGCTACTCCTTTGCTAAAACACTGATTCTGACTAGAAGTGAAGGGGAAAAATACCATCTCTAAAACAGTCTGGGTATCCAGTCTTCAAAATTAGCATGGAAAGAGAATAGTTTAAAATCATGAGGAAAAGAAATTTTTGAAAACCTGAATATAGACAGTGTAGGTGCAATTTATCTAGAATAAAATATAAACAAACAAAATCCAACCAAACAAAAAAAACCACCAAAATACAAAACCCAAGCAAACTAACAAACAACAAGCCTGAAACCACACTAGTAATGAAGTATTAATATAGAATCATAGAATTGTCAGGGTTGGAAGGGACCTTAAAGATCATCTAGTTCCAACCCCCTGCCATGGGCAGGGACACCTCCGACTAGATCAGGTTGCTCAGAGCCCCACCCAGCCTAATCTGGATAGACAAATATAGTTAAAGGTAAAAAAGACCTATACAAGCAGTATAAAACACAAAATAGAAAAATGAAGTGAAAGGACCGCGTGTAAAAGAAGATGAGAAAACCAAAGGTGGGGAGATAGAAGGAAGGTCACACAATAGGCTATGATTAAGAAGAAAATTTTCAAGTATGTAAGGAACAAAGGGTCAGCAGGGGAAATAGCACACTCTAAGATGGCAAAGGTAATTTATGGCCAAAAGAGGCAGATGTCACTTAAAAGAACATGGGTTTGCTTCAGTGTTCAAAAAGGGTGATAGGGGAATATCTCTAAGATATAGACATAAATTTCCCAAGGGAGAAAGAAGGAGGAATACTAAGGGTAATCACATCAGGAGGGATGAAGTAATTAGGACATCTAGCAGTTCATAAGACCATAAGGCAAAATGAAGTCCATTGAAGAATTCCTTGAAGAATGTAGCAAAAAAAACTAGAAACACACTTTTTTTTTCTTTTTTTTTTTTTTTAATTTCAAATCCTAAAGAGTTTTGAAGAAAAGTAGATATAAATAGCATGTGCATAACTAAGATGACAACAGTAGACAGAAATACAGTTTTAATTTCTGATTGGTGTAGTAGCTCACAAACTAGCATATTCACAGCAAATTCTATCTGCATTACTAAAAAGTAGGTAGCGCTAAGTTAAAGCAGGAACTGAAAAAGTTCTAATATCTTCTGTGAATTTGATGCAAGATCCTAGAGAAAAATATTTTTAAACCGTGATTGACAATTTCCACAGAAACTCAAAAGTTTATCAAATGTAAATTTTAGAGTTAAAATGATGAATTGCCTGTTTTTCTTGAAGGTCAAAGATAAATATGATAAATATCTCTAACTTACACTGGATGCATTTTTCTTTCATTCATCAAAGGGATGTACAATCATAAGAACTAATACCTCACTGAAGTGAGCAGGGATTTGTCAACTTCTGTTGCCTCCATCAGATGACATCCCATAGCTGTGTATTGAGATGTATAAGACATGCTACAGAGTTTTTCAAAAGTTTCAGTTTCTAAAGAATATAATTAAGAACTACAAAAAGTCACAGAAAATGCATTTTCAGAGATATTTCTTTGGGAATTACAGTTATGCCAGGCATACACTTTTGAGTTACTTGGTATGTGACCCCCCTTGTACCCATCTTGTGATGCACCAGCTTTTGACTTCTGACTATGTTAACTTGTACCTGTAGATTTCAGAACACCAACCTCACCTAGTTTATTATAGACCTAACCCTAGCCTGTAACTTCATGTCAAGTGGTGATCTCAGACAATCATGGGGTGGAACTAACACCCTGTCACCTAACACTCTGCCCCTTGGCCAACATTGTTGAAATAGACAGTTTGCTGATACTCTTTTGACCAATGTCAGCAGTGTAAGCAGGATGCAGCCCACGCTACCCATGTAAGATATTCTTCTATCAAAGCACACTGCCGTCAGCCAAAGGGTGATGTGACTCTTACCTTCACAAGACATTTGTGTGTTTGGATATTGCTGCCAGATGATCCAGACAACTGGTATCCCTGGCAGTCTACCAGAGCTGTGGCATCATTTGTAATGGTCTGTTTGCTGTTGGTGATTGAGTTACCATATGGGCACATTGTTGCTCATCTTTCTTACTTCCTCAATAAAGATTTACTTTATAACATTGTTAGACTCCATTGCTGTATAGACCACAGTCAGTCTTACATCAACCAAATTTTAAAACTGCTAGCAATTAAAGACAAATTGTCATTATTGAGAAAATACTGAACATGGACTTGCTTGACATGCATGGAAGTCAATAGCTATTAAAACATTAAACTTCTTAAAAAATAAGTCTGCTAATCTGTGTATGTTGTACAAATGTTTTGTAGGGTTTTAAGTATATAAAGAGATGTAATGCCCAGGATTTTTTATAATCTCTTATTCTGTACACCACTTACTGTTTATTTCAATAACAATGCCTGTCACCTATTAGCTTGCAATAACAGAGATAACTGATATTCTGATTTTGTAGCAATATCCTTTTTCTTTTTTGTATATGAACTACTGCTAAAATATTGCAGAATCACAGAATGTTAGGGGTTGGAACTGACCTCCAAAGATCATCGAGTACAACTCCCTTGCCAATGCAGGACCAAAACTAGGGCAGATCACTCAGGAATGCATCCAGACAGGTCTTGAAAATCTCCAGAGAAGGAGACTCCACAACCCTTCTGGGGAGTCTGTTCCATTGCTCTGTAACCCTTATAGTAAAGAAGTTCTTCCTCATGTTGAGGTTGAACTTCCTGTGCTTGAGCTTGAATCCATTGTCCCTCATCCTATCAGAAGGAACAAGTTAAAGGAGGTTGTCCCTGCCTTCTGGATGCCCAGCCCTCATGTATTTATAGACATTAATGAGATCCCCTCTCAGTTTTTTCCTCTCCAGACTAAAAAGCCCCGGGTCTCACAGCCTTTCCTCATAAGGCAGGTGTTACAGTCCCTTAATTATCCTCATAGGCCTCTATTGGACTCTCTCTAGTATTTCCCTGTCTCTATTGAACTAGGGAGCCCAGAACTGGACACAATACTCCAAATGAGGTCTCACGAGTGCAGAGTAGAGGGGGAGGAGAACCTCCCTCGATCAGCTGGACACACTCTTCTTAATGCACCCCAAAATAGTTTACTTTTTTTTCATATCCACATCTGAAGTACTGCAGAAAAATATTGAAAAACATGGAGTAAATCTTGATTGATTTTTGGATGTAAGAAGTTATACTAAGAATATATGAGCGGGAACTATGTGAAACAATAATGTCTTTAACAAGGGAAATTCACAAACTGCAATTTCTGTGAAATTTGTGTCTATTGTGAATTGTGATATGAAGATGCAACAAAGTAGAGAGTAATGGATGGCACTATTATTGGAGGTGATAGGTAATTCTAGAAAAACAAGATTTCGGCAAATTGCAAGTATCCTCATTCATTCAGTCACTCTCAGATGACACTGACTGCAAGAGTGTCCCTTGAAATCATAGCATGCACAAGAGAAAAACAGTATTTTCTATCTTGTGGGAAGTTTTTATTCTAAAGGAAGAGGGCCTTTGCTATTAAAAAAACCCCACAATAAACCAAACTAAAAACCCTCCAAACAAACAAGCCTCCACTTATTCTGGTATCCTGTGGAATGAGAGCTGGATTAGTATGTTGACTGCCAAGAAGGCACTGTTTTCTGCATACATATGTATGTATGTCTGTTTCCTGAAAACAACCTATAAATAAAAGTATCATGGTGTTTCTCAATGCATGAAGTCTTTAGTTATATTTATTTTAGTTTCTGTAATTCACAAATAATTTTTTGTAAAGACTAATGGAAAGTCTGTTTGCTTTTTCCATAGTACAAGAGCTGATCACATCCTGGCTTAGACAATGTGATAAATAGATTTTATGCACAAATGACTTTCTGAAATTTAGGGAGAATTTTCTCTGAAGCAGACATCTCTGTATTAAACTCATTTATCAAACAGCACTGAAATAGGACACAAGCAGCCTTTAAAAAACCTGTACACTCCAATACAGTGTAATAAGGAGCAAAAAAAGTTTATTTATTTTCTCTTTCTACAGTTTTTTTGTTGTTTGTTTTTTTTTTTTCTTTTTGTTTTTTTGTTTGTTTTTTTTTTAAGTGCTAGTTTTAAAAGTTGCAGTCTACAAATAGTGGAAATGATATGGAGATCATCTGTTTTTTATTTTTGTTGCTTTGCTTTGGGTGTTTGGGTTTTTCCCCTTACTGCAACCAAAATTTAAAGGTTCATAATGGGAAAACAGAACTATTATTCTTGATTTGTGTGCTCTTATGCTCACATATTGAAAACTTGTATTTAATCTGTGCTGACTTTTCAGAAAGTGATACTGAGAATATTGCCACTTCTGTTAAGTATGAGTTTTTATCAACATCTTTCTATCTCATATTTCATCTTCTCTTATGGCTTCCAGATAAGAATCTTTAATGCTGTGTTTCAAATGTAATGGAAAAGATAATTACAGACCTTTTGTTTTTCTATTTATTTGAGAAGATGAGCCATGGATGTGAAGATGCAAAAGGAAGTACCATCTCTCCTAAATATAAAACACATCAACGTTACCAAGACTTCCATGGAACTTGCATCATCTTGGCAATTCAAAAACAAAAAAAAAAAAAAAAGTATAATATAAATAATAATAATTAAAAGTAAGTTTTTATATTAATATACTTGGAAAGTTTGCTTCAGTATAAAAATACTAGAGAACAATCATTAAAGTACAATAAGTTTGGACTAGATCATGGCACTTAGTTATCTTCAGTAGCACTGTTTTCTGCAAGTTGTGGTAACAGTGTCATTCGTACTATTTGTGGACAAACACATCATTGATTAGCTGAGGCAGAGGAATCTTTTTCTTTCACTAATCATATATTTTTCAACCACTTCAAAAATAATGTTTGGACATTTTTTTTAGTAACTGTAAATCAAAATAATTATAAAATCTTTTTAGTTATGACAAAAGTGTATTTTTAATTTCTTAATAAAGTTGAACCTGTGTATTTAGGCAATGTCCTCTACATGTAAATATTCTGAAAAGAAAGAATGTTTAACTGATATTTATTCTGCAATATCATGCTTATCAAGGAGAAATGTGCAATTAGCATATTCTCAACAGAAACATGGGAGCGCTAAATTCATGGTGATATAAGGGATGCTATAATTTATTTTAAAAACATTAATTTGAAAATTTGTGACAATCCCTCTGGGCCAAACACAGAAATAAATACATAACTATATTTTCTTTAGCAGTAACATTTATTACCTAACTTTTACAGTTCCACTTAAAAGCCAGAATGTTACTTTTAATGAGTCCAAAGTTCTAACGCAGAGCATGGCAAAGATGAATCAACACATGAAGCATCGTAATACACTAAAGCTACTATTGTTTACATCCAGGCTGAGTGGAGAAGAAGTACCTCCAGATCTTTCAGATCTATTTAGCAGCCTCAGGATCAGACCCAGCAGCTGCAATAGAAAAATGTTTAATTTTTTTGTACTTTTGTAGAAGGTTTCAGATGGCAGATGATAATTCCCACTTACATATGAGACCTAGCTCCATTTTATTTTTACATTTAGACAGCATTAGCAACTGGGAATAGTTACCTGCACTTATGCAAAAATAAAAAAAACATTTCCAGAATATCTGTTTGTAACTACAGTGATATATTTGTAAATAATACAACATTAATGAGCTTCATAAATTAGTTCACTTTTTTGACATAAAAAGTCAATTGTTTATTTAATGAACATGTTAACATTGTCCAACTGCAGAAATTTCATAAATTGAGAAAAGCTAAGCAGGACTTTTGAATCTTTAAGATTAATTATTTTCTTACAGATAAAAAACTTAGCTCTTCAATTATATCTGGCTTGGCAAAATCAAGCATGTTCCTTGCTACCCGCTCATGGAGTATCAATTTCCTGCTGTCAGTTCTGAAGTATTTATGGCAATATTGATATAACTGGAGAGCTGGGCAAAGGCAAACCTAATGAAATTCAACAAAGATAAGTGTAGAATCCCTCACCTGCGGAGGACCAACACCATGTATGGGTACAAGTCAGGGGTAGACGCCCTGCAAAGCAGCTCCATGGAGAGAGACCTTTGATGTTCTGATGAACAATAACTCATCCATGGAAGAGCAATGTGCCCTTGTGGCCAGGAAGGCCAATGGTATCCTGGGGTACATAAAGAAGTGTGGCTAGCAGGTCAAGGGAGGTTCTCCTCCCCCTCTACTCTGCACTAGTGAGACCACATCTGGAGTATTGTGTCCAGTTCTGGACTCCCCAGTTCAATAGAGACAGGGAAATACTAGAGAGAGTCCAACAGAGAGCTACAAAGATAATGAAGGGACAGGAACATCTCTCTTATGAGGAAAGGCTGAGAGACCTGGGGCTGTTTAGCCTGGAGGAGAGAAGCCTGAGAGGGGATCTTACTAATGTTTACAAATATATGAAGGGTGGGTGTCAAGTAGAAGGGGCCAGTCTCTTTTTAGTTGTGCCCTGTGATGGGATGAGAGGTAATGGTAGCAAGACGAAACACCAGAAGCTCCACCTCAACATGAGGAAAAACTTCTTCACTGTGAGGGTGACAGAGCACTGGAACAGGCTTCCCAGGGACGTTGTGGAGTCTCCTTCTCTAGAGACTTTCAAGACCCACCTGGATCTGTTTGTGTCTGGCCTGCCCTAGGTGTTCCTGCGTTGGCAGAGGAGTTGGACTTGATGATCTCTAGAGGTCCCTTACAACCTCTGCCATTCTATGATTCTATGATGACTAAAACCTTTCTTATTGTTGAATAGATTCATGTCCTGATTTGAGTGAAAACAGAACTAATTCTGTTCAGTAATTTTACTTTTCAGCTCAGTTCTTCTAATTAACTGCACTTTCTGAAGTTAGCAGCCTGTTCTCAACAGACAGTGTCTGCTTCTAGCACTGATAACACCTCATGTTTAGAGTTACTACCGAGGATTGGTGTGCAGACCAAGGCCACTGCTGGGTCTTGTGTACCACATTGAGGGCTGCAGAAAACTGAAAGGCTGCACCTGCAGGGAGGAGCAGACAGGACAGGTGACTCTAAACTGACCAACGAGGTATTCCATCCCAATTACATCATATTCGGTTTAGAGCTGTGGGATCCAAAGGGTCTCTGGGCTTTTGTTCCCTCTTGGACTGCTTTGCCAGTTTTTGCTTGGCTAGGCTCGGGTCCTCTTTTGGTTCCTTCCTCAGAGCACCCAAGGAGGACTCTGTCCGTTCTGCCTTCGATCCCAGTCTGTGTGTTCCTGAACCCAGTACCAGAATCCATCTCCTGAACACAACTCCCATCTGCTGTGGAGCCCAGTCTGGGATTGCCCCTGTGCCCCCACAGCATCAGTGGTGATGGTGATGTAATTACTATCAGGGGGGTTGGGTTTGATACTGGTTTCATATATATTTGTATGCATTCCATTTTTATAATTATTAATTTCATTTTCATTAAAGCTGTTCTAGTTTCCTTTTCTAATCTCTAAGTCTTTTTCCCTTATTCCCTTTCTCTTTCCCCTTTGGGGAGGGAGGGGGGTTAACAGAAAGCATTTGTTATAGGTCTAAGGGGCTGCCCTTCCTCTGGGAAATGAGGATTGAAATAACTGAGGGAAGATCTGAAACCTCTCTTGATGTCCTCTTTTGATGATGGGAAAGGAACAAAGGGAAGTTTCTCCTCTGGCAGGGTACTGTCCTTGCCCCTGTCCCTGATTCCCTTGAACAGGTGAATTTCTCTTCCTGCCTTATCTGTTTTTTCAACTCAATACATCAAGGTCACTAACTTTTTAGGTAGCAACATACATTTAGTTTCCGCTTTGGTTTGAAGGCTAAGCTGAATCTCTAAATAGCACAGCATTAAAAGCATAAATACAGACTTCAGTTCTCTGAGCCCATTTGCACCTTCAGGGTCACCAGGGCAAGGCAACATAAATGTATTTGAGTAGGTGACAGTTGTCTATCACTAGACAACTATTATTATTGTTGACTGTTTTAGACTTCAGAGGAAAAGCTTTGTGATGTCCTGCTTTTCCTAGAGAAGTTTCTAGCCTTACTAATTCCTTGACTCCTCTTTTACAAGTTGTCAAGTGATAAGAAAAAACAAGTCCTCTATAGTCCTTTAAATAATTTACTGTGACTAAGTAGCTGAAAATTAGTGTAGTCCATGGATGCAGTGTGAGTTAACACTTTAGCTGATTGCTAAAGAAGGAGGTAATATTAAGTAATAGGACAGCCAATATCTATTCAGAAAGTGTATGTTGTAGTAAATTGACATGCACTTGTACCCACAAAGAAAAATTACTAACCTGGTTCACACAGCTGGAAAAAACTCAAGCAGCAGTAGCAACCTGAAACAAAATTGGCCTCCTGTCTTTGTTGTCCATTCAGATCAATGAGCTACAGGAGAGACAAAACCTCCTCCCCTGGTGCAGAATATGTTGCCATACCTTGCACTGGTCTCTCTTCCTATTTAACCTCCTTCCATTTGGTAAGTCTCCATGAGGGTAGAGCAGATCATGTTAGCTGCAGCTGGGCTGTGTGTGGTGGCAATGTTGCAGACTGCTGTCAGTCTGGGGAGATGGACTATCTGCCTTGAGGCTCCCTGTTGGCTTGCAGCTCATAGCTTCCTCCCCAGGAAGAGTCCATTGAGATCAGATACATCGTTTCAGAAGGCCATGTGCAGTCAGGCCCCAACAGAGGATCCTGGAGGTGGTCTCAAATATCCCAGGTAGGATGTACCATGCTGAGCTAATCCTTATGACCACAGAGACTGCCTGAGCCTTTCCTCACTTGACAGCATGTCATGTGGTATACCTACTGCACCATACCATTTGCAGTCATATGCTCTTCTGCACTGTAAAGGTGACTTTAATTACATGGTGTTATATCATCTTTCCTTTTTCATTGCTACCTTCTTGCTTGTAACTTGTACATGAAAGTGAAGTCACTATCCTAGTCCTAGAAGATGATGAGAAAGGCATTGAAGATGAAGGAGAGAGTAAGGGAGAGAACTTAATAAAGTTTTTAAGTACTATGCAAAATGTTTTTTGTTGTAAAACCTTTTATAAATATCTGATTAATTCTGAGAAAATCACTGATGTTTCTCCCTTTGCTTTAATGTAGTAGAGGTACATTTTTCATTATGAAGTAAATAAAATTTATTTTCAGAAATTTTTCATCTTGACAACTGTAATCTTAAATCAGTGAGAACCAGCAGGGCTCTGAAAATGCGCATTGAAGAAGTCCCTTTAAAGAGAAATGGTTTTAATGAGAATGGTCCATTTGCCAGACGAATTCCTAACTACTAATTTATTCAATAAAACAAAATGTTACTGTTCTCACAGCTATGTTTTCGGTGAGGTTAACCATCTCTGAGAAAGTCTATTTTTCACCCTAGGTGACATAATGGGTAAAATCCTTACTATTAAATTTCAGTGGTGGCTGAGAAATGGGCAAGGTCTGTTCAGTATTGACAAAACACAGTAATTTGATGTGGATACTTAAACACTCTAGAAAAATGTTACCAGTGAAGGTTAGACGCCTCTAGGGTTGAATGACAACCGAGCAAATGCTTGGAGAATATTAATTTTGGACCTGGGGTATCTCTTGTAGCATACAAAATGCAGCAAGGGCCAGAAACATATTACCTGCAAAATCAAGTTACTGAGATCACTTGTCCTTCTGACAACCAGGAATTAGAAGCTCAAGTGGACTGCCTTTTTCAGTATTTTGTAGAACGTAGCATGGCAGTCTGCTCCTTTATTTAGAAATGTCAACCTAGATTTGGTTCTTGCCAGGTGTTTTTGTTCTGCATCGCTGGTTCAGTATAGGCATTACTGGTGGACATTCACACTCCAGAACTGTAGTCCTCAAAGACACATCAGTGCTCCTGCGCCGTTGTTCCCACTACTTTAACTGGGACTTGGATACTAAATACCTTTGTCTATCCAGCCCCTAAAGGCTTTTAAGGATCTAGCCCTCAGATACAGAAGGGAACACTATAAAAAAAGCCCAAGAGGAAATTCAGAATTCCTTTAAGTGAAGGCTTGCATAGTATGTAGGGACATATTGCAGGAGGAGGATAAGGGCATGTTGAGCTGCTGTTGCTTCGTTCTCTGAGCAGTGGCAATCATCCTGTGCACAGAATAAAGCAAATGTCCTGTGAGGAAAACAACAGTATGTGATAATATCATTGTTTCTACTAAGAGCTTTTCACAATGTTACAATTTAGCCCGACGCTTGAATTAAGCTGAAAACAATAATTATGTGAACTGTGCATTTCTTGATGATCTGGTTTTCTTTGGCATAAGATATATATACACATATATAAATATTTATACCAAATAATCATTTTCTACACTAACAGTAGCATGTACTGAATAAGCAGCCTCATAGCTCACTACAGACATTTTAGGACCACATAAGCTATTAGGTGGTAGTTTATGTGATTGTATGTTTTTATCCTCAACTTCCGTCCTTCTTCCTTCTACTTGTCTGTCTCTGAAATTATAAAAATATCCAATAGTCTGCTCTCTGAGCTGCAGGATAGTGTCTAGTACAGTCACTCATTTTCAGAGCCTTTGGGCATTATGGAATAAATCAGTAATGGAAAGTATATAAAGAATGGAAAAAAAGAAACTTAGTAAAAAAATGCTAAATTTTTCAGAGTTTGAGCCAGCAGGAGTCTCTCTTGTTCTGTTCTTCACAGAAGCACATAAAATGCTTCAGAAGAAAGGGTTTCCCAGATGATATAAACCAGCAAATTTTAATAAAGTAAATTTTAATACATTTCTTACTGCAGAACTGATTACAACTATTGTAGCATTGCTTACATGTATAAGTTTTCTTATTCAGCACAAAAAATAAGAGCTGCAACATAATGAATGTGGTTTTGTTTCTGATTTTTAATCTCAGCATTTTAGGGAAGTTATCTTGATGCAGGCTACATTAGTCACAATCATACCTGTTACAAGTAGAGTGTATAGAGTAACTGAAGCACTGACAAATCTTTAGGCTTTTTGGTTGATCGAAGGTGCATTATGTATGTATGAGAAGATGTTAGGATAGTACTCTGTTAATAATAAACAGACATTAACAAAGTTCCAAAATGTTGTATCTGCGTAGGTAATGACTTTGAGTATTTACAGTTCGGCCAAAAAGGAATTAAATAATAAAAGGCATATATGAAGAAAATGTTTTTTCTCCTTTTAGAAAGAAAACCTAGGGAGAAAAATGTTATGTTTAGTAATAAAAGTACAGTATGTATAATTTTCTACAGAAATCATGCATAGGTTAAAAAGTAATATTGACAAACTGATGTTAAGATTTTTTTAATTATATTTTTATGCACTTATGTGTTTGGACACTTTTTAAGAAGTGTTACTAACTTATATCAACTTTTATGAACATTTGTAGATGTGAAAGCTAATTCTTAAGACATTTATTTATATGGACAAGTTAGTGTAGGGTTTTCTAAGATTTTTCTCTTGTTATTGCCCAGCAAGTTTGGTGAGAAACTCAGATCTTTAGGAACAAAAAGGATATAACCAAGCAAAATGTTAATTTAATCAGTATTCAGAGGGCATATGAAGCATTTTTAAGCCAGAACATGTAATATAATGGCAATAAGATTGTCTTTCCTGAACGTGTATGACCAGTAATGATTCTCCAAAGAGAATATAATTCCCCAATTAAGTAATGACTGAAGAGAGAGAGCCCACACACTTTTAAAAATAAGTTTTTGAAGGAGGAAAGGGACAGAAGATTGACATTACATCTACAGCCTCGGCAGCATTGAATAGTATGTGATTGTCAAAAGGCAGAAATAGGGTCATCAGTGAATGGAGAGAAGTGACGTATACTTGCCAGTGTTTAAAACTAACTCTCCAGAAGCCTCCAGTATGTATTCATCATGCATCTGATACAGGGGAACCTCTATTTAAAACATTAAATTAGGGTTTGACGCATGCAGGGGCTAGACTGATATATTTTCCTTCTGCAAAAACTGAGTACCTGACGTGGCTCATCTAGATGATCCAAATACCATGGTCACTAATTCCCTCTTGTCCCTACCCATTTCCACCGTGTTTGAATGAGGGACAGCACCCAGCCCGTTCCTCACAGGAGGCTTTCCCTCAGCCTAACACCCCTTTTCGCCGACTTAAGAGCAACACAAGAAGTCACAGATAAAGAAATCCTCTAAACTGTGTTAAAGAAGACAGAGAAAAATTTAAAGTACTGTCATGTGCACAGGCAGGAAGATCCAGAGTATGTGCACAGGCAGGAAGATCCAGAGTATGTGCACATAGCTGATTAACAAAGTTCATTGAAATCCTTTTATGCCAGCCTTGATTCCTTGAGCAGTTTACACTTCAAAAGAGTCACAACACCCAGGAAATGTCATGTATTTAGGGAAAGAGCAGGTGTTCATGTCACTGTCGGAATGAGGAGGAAATTCAAGAGCAGCCAAGTTTACAAATTCTCATTTTCTGAATATTCACCTCTGCTTTCAATGTCACCACAAAATTTTCAGGCTTGAGATTACTGGGGAAGGAAAGAATTGTACATAATCACATTAGAAAATGCACCAATTGTCTAAACAACTAAATGAGCCGAAGTACCCCTTGGAAAACTTATCTGCCTAATTTTTTTTTTAAATACTTACATTTTGCATGATCTGTGAGGACATCAGATAAGACCAGAAATATCATCCCAGATGCCTTTCTTTGCAATGTTTGTTATACCCTTCCAAAGGACACTACTTTTCACTAATCTTTCTGTCTATGAGCACACCTTAGTACAGACTAATGCTACTTGCATTTAAATCACTTCTTTTGTAATAAAGAAGTGAAGAAAGGATACTGGAGAATGTAGGGGAGTGGTGGAAAGTATTTTATTGTATTTAAGGCATAGGAATGGTTTTGTTTGGTTTTGGTCTTAAAGAATGACAGAGAAGCTGTATCACCAAAGTACCAGACACTCATCCAAATAGGGGTTTATTCAAACTAGGCACAAACCTAAGCTTTTAAATGTGCATGTAATATTAACCTGAAGCATGAGTTTCCAGAACAACAGAACATCTTGTGTCTTATACGCATTACAGACCAATTTAGAGTATATAGATACAATGTAGATTGTGGACTTCCTCTGAAGAGAGCTATCACTGCCTCTGATGGACTGTCTTAATAAACTCACTAAGCATACACTTTAAATCACCTCATCATCTGAAAAGTGAATAAAAGGCAGTATAAACTCAACTTGATCCCAGTGGTAGCATGTGTTGTAGAACTAGCATCAGGTACAATTTTACCTGCCTTCATACAGTTTGCAGGATGCACAAGTACTGAACTGCCTGTCTTATTTGTCTTTGCCCTTTGGGTAATCAATACCATTTTAGTGAGCTTCTGACTGTACTCCAGGGTATAGGTAATGAAAACCAATATCAGATGCATACAGTATTAGACAACCTTATTGCAGTGCTGCCATCACACATCATTACTATCAATTTGACCTTGTCAGCACACTGTGCAATATGTTCTTTGCTTTAGGTTTTATTACTGCTGTTCTCACTGTCTGCAGGAGTTACGTGATCTAATTGATCTCAACAGCACACTCACCCATAACTAGAGTAAGTGCTCTGTCTTCAGGCATATTATTGTAGTGATTTCTTGCATTTTTCCATGGCTCATATCTGAGTGGACTTGTTATGTGCATTATTATGCACTGTAATGTATTTTGCCTTTTAGATAAGATCCTGCACTCCCTGTCATTCACTGTCCTTTAACATGAGTAAAGAGCTTATTAGGGATGCATACTTCATCCTCTGACATTAGCTGCTGTCAATGCATTTATGCCACCATATATTCTAAAGCTGTTATAGAGAAAATGCTGTTCAATAATCATATAGTTTTGAATGCTTATCTTCAAGATACTAGAAGGGTATTAAGGTCACTGAGTCAAAATGAAGAGCTTCTGAGACCAGAAAGACAATATATTTTCCATTTACAATAGTGGAGTAATAACGAATTAAATGAATTACAGAAGGAAAAATTATAGAATTGCAATAAATAGATTATCAAAGGGATTTCAGATTGTGACATTGCAAAGTAGATATAGACTAGCTGTTACAGCATTTGAAAAAATTTTCAAGGGACAGAGAAGGAAGATGTTTTGTTAGAAACATCTTTTTGTTAGAAACATCTTTTTTTGTTAGAAAAATCAGCATTTGCTGATCACCTGTTTCAATGATGAGAGGGAAGAATGGAGAAAGTTGAGGGAGAGAGACTGAGATAGCTAAAAGGAAGACAGACATTTAAGAATGAAAACAATAAATAATGAAAAGACATGGAAGGAGTTAAGATAAAGAATAAAGTTATGATAGCTTTGGCATGTGAGTGAGCTCCAAGTCATTTACTTTAACCTTGTAAAAACTAGGAATTTAATCTAATGTAATCATCTAGGTTTCCTCAATAGTCTGTGGAGTGGGCTTTTCCAAAGGCTGATTCATGTCTTCTCTCAGAGACACTTATTGTTCAGGATGAATTTATTGAACAGGATGAATATAGGAATGCTTTGTTCTCTCTCTCTCTGCAATGACTATGATGAGAGTTTAAACTGACTGTCAAACTTCTACATAGCTTTAGTTAGAAGGGATGCATCTCACTGGCATTATTATCAAGATGGTTTTACACCTACATCAGTACCACCTGGCAGGCAGGAGCACCTGGGCTGATGCAACAAAATATGACGTAGAACTAGGGCTAAACAAGTTTAAATCTAGCGTGAAGTTGGCAAAAAAAAACCCAAAAGAAAACAACAAAAACCCAACTAAAAAAACAGTGGAAAAATGATTCCTCCACATCACTTGCAGGAGATCTGATTACAAAAAATAATGAAAAAAAACAGCTTCAGTGGATTTGTTACAGAATTACAGCTAGATGTTAATTTTGGTAATCTGTAAACATCCTTGCACTGAACAGAAGAAGATGAAAGAGTGCATTTATTTAATATCATTTTATTCCAGAGGAAATACCATGTGTTCCCATGAAACAGTTTCTTCCCTTTGAGATCATGTATTTTATACTCATATCTTGAGTGAAATAATTTGGCACATAGAGGTAATTTAACAATTTTCCCCTTGTTTCCTGAGGCATCAAGTTAGTGGTGGCAGCACTTGGAAGAGACAGTGGGAAGGCTTGAGCATAATACAGTTCAGCATAGAAGGAAGCCTAGATAAGTATTTCTAAAGTGTGAAGTATATCTTGCTTCTAAATATACATGTTTTTAAATTAAATTAATAGTATTTTCATAGGTATTAAAATTTCTAGCATCTAGTTGAAATACCTTATAAAGGTAATATAGTTTATAAGAAGATCATTCCATTAATATAAATCTTGTGTCTAGAAAATGTAAAAAAACCCCAAAACCATAAAAGGATCAAATCCATAAACACAAGTGCAAAAAATAAAATATCATAACTTTTTACAGCATTTTACACATACTTTCAGGAAGCTTCCATATTGACTAGTTTTTCAAGTTCATCTACATCTTTAATGGTTACATTATTCCTATTGATAGAATACATATAACATTTTATATGGATTTTTTAGAAAACCATGCAAACAAACTTTTATCCCACTTTTACTAAGTAAAATTTTGCATTTATGGATTTCTTTAGCGCTACAGCATGGCATATTAACTTATAGATTATCACTGGAACAATGCTACTAGAATGCTACTTATGTAAGAAGCTAATTTAGATATAAAAAGAAATTTAGGAGGTGTAAAATTAATTCTGTTGTAGATGTACTCTGTATGTTCTGTGCTATATTTATGTAATTTATGCTTTTCTAATGTCCTTTCATTAGTAGTGTTGAGAAGCTGCATAAAGAACCATGTATCTTTGTCTTTAGCTTGGTAAGTCATGGCTGTAGTTGAAAAGAAATATTTTCTATAATGATAATTTATGTGATTATTCAGGCCATAGTTACAATTTTTGACTGAATGACTGCTACATTTACTAACCATCGTAGGTTAAAGTTATTTAAACAAAGCTAAGCAAGGTTCTTAGGACAGCCCCAATTATTTCCAAGGTAAAAGAAACTAAGTGGAATTATGAATTTAAAAAAATATAAAATGTCTGTCAGGATGTGACGTTTCATTAAATTAGCATAACTTGAATTAGGTATTGTTATGCCACAAGTAATGACATTACATAAAAAAAAACAAACAAAAAAAAAAAAAACCAAAACCACAAAAAACCCTAACATACTGAAACCAAATAACAACAAAAAAAGAAACTGATGGAAATTTGCAAAGATAGATCATTTGTGAATATTTGTTTGAATTTCACATGGTTTTTCTCTTCAACCTGGACTACACCCTTTTTAGTCTTGAAGAATAAATAACCTACAAATAATGTGTTTTTGGATAAATAAATATTTTGATAGCATTTGTTAATAAGGTTTGTTATTATATTTCTAAATGTAACAGCTTACATTTATAGACAATAGTTATTAATGGAAAAGCAAGAACATCTGTTATTTGTCTACGTCACAGAATCACACAGAGTGTTAGGGGTTGAAAGGGACCTTGGAGATCTTCGAGTTCAACACCCCTGCCAGGGCAGGATAACCTAAGCTACCCTACAACCTAATCTACCCTACAACATAATCTACCCTAACATAGGTCACTCAGGAATGCATCCAGGCGAGTTTTGAAAATCTCCAGAGAAGGAGACTCCACAACCTCTCTGGGCAGCCTATTCCAGTGCTCTGTGACCCTTACTGTAAAGAAGTTCCTCCTCATGTTAAGGTGGAACCTCTTATGCTCCAGCTTATATCCATTCCCCCCAGTCCTATCACAAGGCATGAGTGAGAAGAGGCTGTCCCTTTCCTCTTGACACTTAGCCCTCATATATTTATAAACATTTATCAAATCCCCTCTCAGTCTTCTCTTTTCCAGACTAAAGAGCCCCAGGTGTCTCAGCCTCTCCTCATAAGGTGTGTGCTCCAGTCCCTTCATCATCCTTGTAGCCCTCTGTTGGACTCTCTCAAGCAGATCCCTGTCTCTCTTGAACTGGGGAGCCCAGAACTGGACACAATACTCCAGGTGCGGTCTCACCAGTGCAGAGTAGAGGGGGAGGAGAACCTCCTTCAATCTGCTGGACACGCTCCTCTTGATAGACCCTAGTATACCATTGGCCCTCTTGGCCACAAGGGCACATTGCTGCTCCATGGAGAACTTGTTGTCCACCAGGACTCCCAAGTCTTTCTCCACAAGACTGCTCTCCAGCAGATTAGCACGCTTGATAAAAGCAGTAGTGAGGCTTCAGAGTGAATCCTCTGACCTTCCCTGAACAGCGATTCAGTTTGAAAGCAATATTTGTTCACAAGAACTTGATCAGGTTTGGAGGTAACCACAACAGAATCTCTGCTGTCAGATATGCATCAGGTGCACACAAACTGCTGGGGCAGATCTAAGTGTTTGAACCAATTATCTTTCCTTTAGGACATCATGAAATCATATGGATGGTGGGGATATTTATCCAGGGAACAGACTAAATCTAATCTAGAGGAAGAAAAAGACATATTGCATACAAAATATTTAATATATTGTCAATGTAGTAACTTTAACTTTGGTAATTCGCTCTAGAGAGCTTCTTCTAGGGCACAAAATTGGTTTCTAATGTGGACATGGCATTTTTCATGCACTGCTTATTGTTAACTTCTCACCTAAATAAGACAAAGCTACCAAAAGCTAAAACAATTAAATTTAATTGGTCATCAGATACCGAGAACATTTAACACTGTCTGCAAATATTTAATGTGCATAATTTATGAAGTCTTCCAGAGTTTAATTTGCTTTACCCACACTATTTAATGAAAATTCTTGAAAAATATTTCTCCAACTGTTGTGGCTTAGACCCAGCATGCACTCACTCATTCGCCCCCTGAAGAAGAAAAGTGAAAAACCCTAGGGGTTGAGATAAGGAGAATTTAATACAACAGAGCAACAGGAGAAGTAACAAAACAACAACAATAATTAACCCGCCTAAGCTCTGCACTTTGCCTGGACAATCCCCTGCCCTTATGTCCTGGGCATGATGTCTGTACTGTATCAAGTAACATTGTTGCCTGGTTCAGTTGTCTATCCTGATTGTGACACCCCCCCACCCCACAACTTCGGTTCAAAATTAACCCTAACGTAGCTGAAACCAGGACACCAACACAGGCAAAAAAGCCACAATAATTTTGCATCTCTATATTAAATGAAAAATAAATAAATAAATAAAAATCCACAAAACAAACAAACAAAAGAACCCCACCCAAAAAATGAATACTTGATGTAGTTGTAATGTCTACTTTGAGCAAACTTCTGCTGTTTATATAAACAGATCTACTGATGGCCTATGGGATGGAACTACACATTGTTTTTCCCTTTAAATTACAGGAGAGGGAGTGTAGCTGGTGTCACCACTTTGCACCTAATTACTGTGGATGGACAGTCCACAGATTGTGGCTTTCCTACAGGTGCTAATTTGGATTTATGTATTTTCTATGCTGGTTCAGTGTCAATAACTGAAAGGAAAATTACTGTCAATTGAATTCCAAATACCATATTTAGTTTCTACTTCCACTTCTGTTTCCACATTCCATTTCAGTCTCATTCCAATTTCAAAAAGCCACTTTCCTTTCATTCAGCACTCGCTTTTGCTCAGCTAAAACCCTTCAGTGCAGACATTAATCTCCTTAGCTTTTAATGGTGAAGTGTTCCTGATGCTATAATCTGCTTTTTATTTAGCAGGGTTGGGAGGCAAATCACAATAGCATAGATAGAGATGATTTATTTTAGCAAGCTAACAAGACTGAAGATTCTCTGGCAAGAAAAAACTCAAAGGACAAAGAACTCTGTACCTGAGCTGTACACCTCCAATCCACATGCTTGTTTGTTCCTTATGGTTTACACTCTGGTACATACAAAATTATACAAATAATCTTTGCACAGAAGAAATAGAAATAAATAGCACTTGCTAAACTGTAAGTTATGGTAAGATAGAAAGCCAGAAGTTGGAGGTTTCTACCAACGTTTTTTAGAGTGATACTGTTTGAAACTCCATTGCCAGGAAATCTCTATGCAGTTTGGATAACTAAGAATGAAGAGGGTTTGTTTTGTTTCATTTTGGTGTTTGTTTGTTGGGTTTTTTTGTTTGTTTTGAGAGGCCTGTATGTTCCACAGCATGCACAGTGAGAGTGTATTACAGCTAATTGTAGCCAAAACAGAGGTCTGTGACATCAAGAAATTATTAGTGTATTGACTAGGATCTAATGAATACTAGCACAAATATAAGCAAACTGAAATAATGTAACCAAAACCAGTTATGTAAGAATTTTGTAACGCTGTCAGGGCACCGACAGACATGATCCTTAAGCAATTTATGTAAGTATGGCAACAATGAGACCACCAAAGGAGAGAAGACAAATTGCATTCAGAAGGCATCCCAGTAAGAAAAAGTTGCAGAGGACAATACAGACACAAGGGGCTGCAAATCTACAGGGCTTCCTGCCAAAGAAACCAAAATAAGTGGAATGACAACTCTCACCCCCCCCAAATAAGCAGTATCAGAAGCGTATCCCTCATGAGGGTGGGAGGGGAAGGGGAGTGGCAAATTGCATGAAAACATCAGGCACAAATGAGAAACATTGTAGAAGAAATACCCTTCTGACTTATTCTGTCCCAGAGCTCTGAAGCATGATCACCTTCATCTCACCGACACAACCCATAGTTATCAGTTGCATCAGCATATGGCACAATTTATGTGGTGTTGTATATACACAATTAATATGTGTTGAAGACACTTTGTACATTTTGAATTGACACTTTGTTGAAGGCACTGATATATTTTGTATCAATATTGATGATTTATAATGTGTAAAAACTAAGCATTTAGCACCACGTGTGCTGTTAATGAATAAATTTAGCAGAGATTTGTTTTAAAGACCACCTGATTTACCTGTCTTCTAAGCATTCTTATCATAGCAATCAGTTGTTTATTTCTCTGTGTGTATGAACATATTTTCAGTTGAAAATAATATAGAATTGTTCTTGATTTCTCAATTTATATTATACTCACTTGTAAAGAGACAGAGGCATTTTTCATAACAAAAGAGGAAAACTGAATCTGTATTTTAAAACTCTTTTGATTTACAGGTAGTTGTTCACCTGTTATGCCACATCATAGTATCTAAAATCTTTGCACCTGCTATTTCTTAGCTTGAATTTCCACTCTGTTTCCTCTTGACATGATACAGATTGGTTCTCTATGGCAAACTGGCAAGAGAGTTTACCTCTTTAGTTTGCTGGGTCTTTTGGCTTCCTTATATCAGAAGTCATCAAATCAATGCAACTACTCAAACAAGCACAGTGTAGTTCTTGTTGTTTTCTTACAGCTTAAAGCAGAATAGATGAAAATTGTCTCTGAAAAAAAAAAAAAAAAAGGAATATACAACACAGAGGCTTGCTCAAATTATTTATGACATCTAAATTAAAACCTTTTAGGTATTCATTTTCTTTGTTCTTTCTTGATTAAAAAACAAGTTTTAATATTACTAGATAGTAAATCAAGAGACATCGCTGTTGTGGGTTGACCCTGGCATGGCAGCAGGTGTCCACCAAGCCCTTCTATCACTCCCCCCCAACCCCCATCAGTACAGCACACAGAGAGAGAATAAGACTCAAAGAGCCATGGGTTATGATAAATGTTATTCGGTACTTCCCATCCTCAGGTGATGTGACGCTGAGTCCAGGAAGCAGGGCTCCAGAAACATGAAGCAGCAGCTTGGAGGACAAAGCAGAATGCCCCCCCATCATCCTCCTGCCCTCTCCCTTTATAGTTGAGCTGACATCATATGGGATGCAATGTCCCACTGGTCAGCTCAGGTCGGCTGTACCCCTTCCCCATCTTGCCCCGCCAGCCTCTGGTGCTTTGTGAGCACTGGCAGTCATAACACGGGTGTGTTATCAACACCCTCCAGCTCCCAGTACTTCAGCATGAGGGCTGGATGGAGAAAAGCAGCTCAGCCACACCCACTACAGCTGTTAACTCAAAATATTAGGTCTAGTTTGTTGATTAATGAGCTGATTCTGAATCCTTTATTCCTGATTTGCTGCCCACACATTCAGTATATCTTTAAAGCCTCATTGTCTGATTTTTCCCTTAAAAAAAAAAAAAAAAAGTTAAAAAAAAAAAAAAAAAGATAGAGAGGATTCATTCATTCTCCCCAAGCCATACACTGTGAAACAATGTTAGGAAAGATTGGTTAGATGTATGTCTACATTATTTCCCTTATGGAATAGAAAAAGCATGTCACACAAGCTGAGGTAAATTATTTATATCTAGTAATGAAACATCTAAATCAAGGTACAAACAAAAAAAAATATTAATTGTCTAGTAAGTTTATCTATTTTCTGATATGTAGTCAACTGTTTAGATGGTAAAATCATGAATATTCCAAGACTTTGGATTTCTTTCTTGGCCCTTATTTTTCCATCTATCTCTGTCTCCCATAACTCAGCAATTCTTGCCTTCTGTTATCTACCCATCTACTTGATGTTGCTTTTCTTGACATAGTTCTGAAACACAAAGCCAGAGAAAAGATGTTTTAAAGATGTCTCCTAATGTGTTTGCTGGTTTTGTTTTTTTTGGTTTTTTTTTTTTTTCTTTTGTTTTGTTTTGTTTTGTTTTTTAATGAAAAGGCCATTCTGACCAGGAGTGGCTTTCTGCTTAAGATATTCCAGGAAAAAGGGAAAAGCTAGCAAAGAAAAGAAACAGTTTACAGAATTGTACCATGCTCCTCTATTGAAAGCAGCTAGTGGAAGAGTGATGAGGTCCAAGCATATATAGGAGTAAACATATAGCTAGGATAAATTCATGTAGATCTACATTTTAGCTGGTATCAATTCCACCTAAATTCTTGTGCTTAACATTCTTATTGTCTGGTGCTAAGATTTCAAGGGTACCAACTACATGGATCTACAAAAAGTCCTTTTCAGACATGTATCAGATTAACAACTAGAACTTCACTATCATTCACTCAGATTATACTGTTATCAAATTATATATGCTTTTTTTATGTATTACATGTAGCTAATAAAACATATTAAATAAATTATCAAATTTATAAAAGCAGAAACAAAGAAGCCTTTCTATCAATTACGAAATGCCTTTAATAATGACAGACAAAATAATTAACTGAAGAAAAAGAAGAATGATAAGAATCATTCAAATTTTCTTCCAACTGAAGAGGATTTTAAAAATCAAACTAGCAATGAATATGTTCTCACTTTTTTAACCAGTTTTACTCTTAAAAGTTACACATAGTTACACTCATACATACACATACATACACTCAGTTGCACATATTATTTAACAGCTGCAGATAGAAAAACTTATCAGAAATTAAAAAAAAAAAAAAACAGCATAAAATTAAGCAAAAGACCTGAAAAACACAAGCACAAAGTTAAATTACTTGAGAAAGAATTCAACTCTTTTAGATATCCTAAGTCGGACATTTGTTTTTGCACTAGAAAAAACTGATTTCCTTCTTAGCAAGTGGAGACAAGGCATACCTCTAGAAAGGGTTTATTTTTTTCATCTTAAAATAAGTGTCCAGGACAGCACCTCTACACAGAAGGCTTTTTTCTTCTCAGTATATTAAATAGAGAGCCTAGAGTGACTGGCACAGTTTAACATATCTCTCTAAGTTATCTAGGTTTTATATGCCTAAAGTCAAGTGATAGGAATCATCTCATAAGTGTCTGTGATTTTCAAAGTGCTTGAGTTGCAGTAGAAAAACTAGGGGAGTTGGATCAACTGATTACTACATAAATATGAAGACCGTGAAAGAGTGCATAGAAAAATGTTAAAATGAACATGACTTGAAACTGTAATACTTTGATTCACTGCCTTGTTTTCCACCAAATCAAAGGATTGATACTGTATTGCACTCTATTCCATAAATTGATGATTTACAAGAAAATAGCTTAAAGAACAGAAGCTTGAAACAAGGTAGTTTAAAGACCAAAAGCAATACTGTCATCCCTGTAGAAGACTAAAAGAAGTGAAAACTATTTTCTAGAAACTAAACAAATGCATCAGTAATGTGGAACTAATAAATGTCAGGGAGTAGTGGTAAATTACTGCAGAAATTGAAGATAACATAAGACAATCTGAGCAGAAAATGCATATCACACATTCTTCTTTTTAAAGAACGGAGAAGTTGGTAGCAGGTAAAAAAAATGAAAGCCTAGTGAAGAGATACTGTTGAAAAAAACAGATGTTATCAAGACATTGGAAATGTCATCTGCTTCCTCTCTCATCTTCTCAGGTACAATAAAGAACTCTCTAAACATCTTTGTACCCTACATTTTTGATATTTGGACCATCTGGAAAATAATAATATTTTAGAATGCACTAACAAGCTTAACCCAGAAAGAAAGGTCACATCAAAGTTTTCTTGTCAAGTGAAAGTCAGAGTTATTTTAGTTTTGTTTTAAAATATAGATGCCAATTAAAAGTTTGCCTATTTTTTACAGATAATACATTTTAATGGCAACTAATGTCAGGCCAGCTGACTATGATATTTTGCAGTTCCAAAATTCTACTCATTGTATCTTCTGATTTTTTTTTTTAAAGATTTTCAATGATATAGTGATATGAGTGTTATTATGCATAATATCTAAATCTGCTTATTTTTTTTTTTTTTTTAACTGAATATACACTTTCTGTCCTGTATTTTAATAGAGAGATAAAATTCATATTCTCATATGAATTTGAATTATTTATGTTCTGGAGTCCTGGTCATCTTTGAAGCATATGTCATTTCTTCATTTTCTTATTTCAAGCAGAAGATTCCACTTTCACATACAACCTGGAGGGAAAAATAATAATAGAAGCCATATTAATAAGAATCCCAGGTGGATTGTTTTACTCATCACCGATATTAGTTAAAGCAGAGCATTATACCAAAGCTTGATCTAGAACATGGATTTAGGTGATTGATGGAATATATATTTAGGTGATTGATTCTGACTCAGAAGTTGCACAGGAAGTCTTCTTTGGATGCTTTCATTTAAATATATATATTTTTTTTTTTTTTTTTTTTTAACAGTAATAAATACATTATATCCCTTCCATTTTCTGGGAGGATTTTAAAATATTTTGATTTTGACTGTGATAAAATTATTGGAAACTGAATCAGTTAAAAGAATAAGTTCAAACTAATGGCAATGGTAAATCCTTCTCATTCATACTGCTAATAAAATGTTTAATGTCTCTATTATTTGATGAGAAATCCTGTAATCTGATAAAACACAGAAGAAGCTAGGACAATGGATGAAATATAGTAGTGACAACAAGCATGCAACTGATTTCATAGACTCTTACTTCCATGACTCCAAACCGCTAAAAAGCAAATGCTTATAATATGTATTTTCTGTATTTCATCAACAATCAATCCCAAAAGCTTCATATTTCTTACAGTAAAAATTCTATTCAAATAATATATAGAGAAGCTTTACTCAGTATGGAAGTGAATCATTCCCTCAAGCTGAGAATAGTAAGAGCAATTCTACTAAGTAGTTTAAAACAGGAGATGGTGAATAATAATTTTTAAGTCTGTGGGAATCCAAATTGGAAGTAGTCTGTGAAAGTATATTTGGGCAATTTGAGTATTCTGTTCTGTTCTGTCTTGGAGACAAAAATATGGTGTGTGGATTGTTAACTCATATTTTACAATCTATTGATTTTGCATAATTGGCCACACAACAATTTTAAGGCAGAGCAGGAACAGTGGTCACAGAAACAGCTTGATTTAAATAAATCAGAATCTGAACTGCACTTTAACACATTGCTATGCAAAGAACACAAAATGTCATTAGTCTGTGGAAAAGAAAATCTATACCTGAAAAAACAGACTCATAGATAAAGAATAAAAAAGTCTGAGAAATACAACAGAGACTGTGATTTTTCTCTGAGTCAAGATATGATTTTTTCTTATTGTAGACACCCTATGGACCAGAAATATATAGTGTTCCTTTTACTACGGTTGAGAAGGCAATATTAGCAAACAGTGTCGGTTAAAGAAGATATATGTCTGTATTCATATTTAAACAATTCACACTATGTGAATTGATTGTGAAATTAAATTGTGAAATTAAAAGAATTCCTATACATGTTAATGGATAAGTGTGAGGAACAAAGACTTCAAAAGGAGATTATGCACTAGTTGTTATTGCAGGTGAAAACCACAAAATGTTGATTTTCAAAATCTCATTCAACTCTTCTTTAATAGTCAAGGTTATGGTGGGTTTCTCAAGCCTCTGTTTAGTGAGCAGCTTAAATCTTGTTTATGGGAACTGATATAGTAGGTAATTTTAGATCAAACATGATTTTAATATATACCATAATATAAAAAACTCAAGTAGATGCTGATTTTATATCCTGTAGGCTGGGTATAAGCATTCACCTGAGATACAAATAATGTGGATTATTTGACCTATTAAGTGAGTAAAAAATAATATTAAAGATTAATGTTTTAATTGTGGAGTTTTTATCCTAAATGGAGAGTCTTCCCTTACACATCTAAGAATATACCTTTTTAAAAGTTTAAATGTCTTTAAATATTTTATTTTTCTAACTGACAAAGTATCGATGTCTTTTTGTGTGTTTTGCTTTCCATTATTATGTAGAAACAATTTCAACATTTATTTTTTTTATCAGCTGATCCATTCCTGGGAATCCTAATCCACACATGCACACAAAAAAGCAAATGGCACAAATATTATCCTTATTTTCTTAAAAAAAAAAAAAAAAAAAAAAAAAATTCTTTAAGTCTTGACCTCCTTGAAGAGATTTTGTATTTTGGTTGACTGTCAGATCTTAACTTAATGTACATTAGCATCACGTATGTTCATGTTATTGGAGCACACTGGTATTGTCACTTGAGAATCTAATTACATTGCCCTTGGGGACTGCATCATGAAATGAGTCAGAGTCGTATCAGAAATACCTGTCGGATAACTAATGTGTAAACTGTGTTTAAAGTTCTCATTGTGACTGCTGAGAATAACTTCCATCTCATTGTTCTCAGTAGTTGCAAATACAATTGGTGGACATGTCCCTTTCAAGGATTTTGGTAACGTTTTTGGCTCTTTAAAACTCTTAAATTGTTCAACCATTCAAATATGCTATAAAAGGGGTAAGCAAACGCAAAGTTCTGTGCTATTCTTTATTTAGAAATCTGAACAGAGAGAATTTTGTTTCTGAAAAAAACCCAAACTTCTAAAGCACTTAAAATGTCTCACTCAAAACTGAAGCTAATATAATTTAACCTTACAGATGGAATAACTTTTCAGAGAAAACAATAAGCTTGTGTTTCACAGAGAAATAAACATCCATTTTCCAATGATGCAGAGAGATACAAAAATACCTACTAGTGAACTTCTTACTTCTATGTCTCAGTCATGCAACTCATGATATCATGTGATGACACATCTTATATTATTTGTTACAGTGACATTGGTGGTTTATGAAAAGATTTTTTTTGTTTGTTTCTAGTCTTACCATTTTTAGTTGTACTTTGTGTTAATTCATTGATTTCAGCTACATTACTACATATTTACACATTGGTGGAAAACACTAGGCATTTCATACTACATTTCATTTTGCATTTTTACATATTTCTGTATTTCCTTTTATATCTATCCAGTGACATTTCAGGGAAGCAAGAAGTGGAATGCAGGTCTTCCTAGCTAGTGGTCCTACGCACTATACCACAGAATCAGCCTCCTTTTTTTATTATTCCTCTTGCAGGGCTTCAACCCTTATTATAAAACATGAAGTGTTTCTGTGATTCTTTCTCCTGTTATTACAGAACACAGTGATCCTTCTCTGAAGGACCTTGTTTCTGTATTGGGAAAATACAGTACCATTTCTCAATCATGGATAATAATGGCAATGTCAAGCCCCTAGACAGTCCTTTAAGAGATGACCTATGTCCCAATAGTATTCTTGACTTTTGGGCAGCACCTGTCATGCACTGCCATATTGCCAGATACCAAAGAAACTCACAATTTTAAGGACTATTTTTACAATGTTTTCCTAACACATGATATCATACTAAGCAGACAAGTTTCTAAGTGGTCTTTAGTAAAAGCAGTGTCCTAATTCCCTGTGCTGTTCTACTATGTTTCCTTCAAGGAGAAGGAAAGCCTTCCCATTGTAGAGTGAATCACAGCAGCATTACTCAAGGTGTCCTCCTTGCTAGTGTGAATTCTCTTGTAGCTTATATTTTTTCTCCCCTGCTGTTGAAAAAAACCAAAACATAAGACTGTGCTCCAGAACTAGCTGCTGTCCCTTTGTATAAAGGGTGGGGTCTATTTACAGTCTGGTGAATGATAGCTATACTGGAAAACCTAGAAAAATCAGCATTCAACTCAAGCATGAGCCTGTGGTTGAGTGTATTATTTAACTGTCGGGAGGCACAGTTGGGTTTTTGCCAGCTACCACTCTGCCAGCACATAGATAAGTTTTAAGGTTCAGAAAATGCTGGAGATTGTCTCTCATATGCAGTTTGCCTGAGGTCACCTTGGGTTGGAAGAAAGATACTTAGGTGCAAAATCTGAAGCCTGATACTTCTCACAGAATAAAACTTGTTTGCTTTACATGGATTCTATTCTCTATGGTTGAGAGGAAATAAATATTACCTTCCCAGACTCAACTAAAAAAACCTCATGTTTTACTTTGTGAACAGACTACATAATCAATACAGAAATGTTTAAAACACATTATTATAGGTGTATAACAATTTGTCTGATTGCATGTGGCTTCTATGATTTTGTATCATGCAAGTCCAGTAAGGAAAAAAAACCTTACAATTCTTTCTTAAATAAAGAAATGTTTTGAATATTCCAGATACAACTTTTTATTTTATTTATTTATTTTTTTTTTAATTGTATTCCTCAGTGGTCTATTTGTACGTGGTGCACAAACATTAAGACGTGCAACCTTCCCACTGGTATTAAATCCCACTGAGATAAACACAGCAGCCTGCTTTAGTCAGGAAAAAAAAAAAAAAAGTAGACTGTTTTTTTCTTTTTCTTCAACATAAGTTGTAACTCTGTACCTGACTTACTATCCCTGTTAGAAGAGAGAGTGCTTATAAGAAATTCATCCCATGTGTGAAAGGTCAGATTCAGAGGCTAAGTGTTCTACAGCAAGCCTCCAAGCTTGTTGTTACAGAAGCCCAGAGGTGCAAAAACATGTTCAAGTCATGCAATAATGGGAAAAGTGAAACAAAATAAAAAGCTCTGGAGGAAAAAATAATACCCATCTCTGTGTTCTCAGAGGAAAGGCAGACAGGAAGAAAAAAAAAAAAAAAAAACAACAAAAACCAGTGAAAGAAATTCTCTATTGTAGAATATTTAAGTGTAAGAGCTTGTATCAAACAATGTAAATAATTTATATAAACAACCTGACAAAACTAACTCTATCCCCCCAAATTATTATTGGAATATCATTATCCATACATTCAACTATAAAAAAGAGTACATAATGATTCCAAACATATGAAGGCATAGAAAAGCACAGTGAAATTACCTATTCAATTTAACCTTTCCCCAAGATGTTGTTATGCAATAATAATATGATTATTTTTTATTTGTGGTCTTGAGTGAACCTTAAGACTCACTTTACTTGTGAAAATACTACTTATTCTGTCCCACTCCACATGGACAACAGTGACTAAAACATGGCTTAAAATTATAGTTTGAACTTCTGTGTAGAGCAGAAAAATTACTATCAGCTGACACTTGTTATATATATTTCATTGCAGATGTAAAAATATAAAAAATTATTTCTTTCCAATGAACACACTGTCTGGTTGTGATTTTTTTTTTTTTTTTTTTAGTTACCTGATATTGCTTCTCACTGCCTTTTCTCTCTCAGCCTCTCACCCCCAGCACATATCATGGCCTTTATGGATTAGAAGACTAGTATTCAAGGATAGTTCTCGCTGCTACAGTCAATTATCCAAAGAGAGAAGGCTGGTTTATATTACTTGCTCCTATGGCAGTGTGGGGTGGTTTTGGAATGTGGCAGGACATACCCAAGGATACCTGTGCATGACAGCAGGGAACCTGCCTACTTTAAGTGTTATCCTGATTCATAATGAAACAAGGAAAAGCCAGAGGAACAAGGGTGATAACTAAGTTTCTTACACATAAGTTTGCTTACTACTGCAATTACTCTGTCTGCAATCCTAAAGATGAAAGTAGCACTTGTCACAATTTAATTACTGAGAGTATGAACACTATACAAGCAGTTGCCAGTCAAACTATCAAGATCCCATCCACTGCCTGTTATAAGGTTTAACATTTTTATATGCCTTCAGCCAAAGTAAATTTACTTTGCCTTATGACATTGTAAGTATTTTCTTAACCTTATAAAAGCAAATGACATCATAATGGCTGTGCTGAGTGCCATGACTATGTAGGTATGTAGGAGTTAAAAGAAGGCTATGAACACTGTGGTTTATTTATTTCCTAAATAAAGATTAATTTCTATTCCCTTATATTGAGCGCAGGACATACTTGACAGCTATTAATCTGTACAGTAATTAGCATTAGTCTTGCAAACTGAAGATAATGTAAAAGCTTTTGCTGAAAAATAAAAAGTTCCCATGGCTCATAATTAACAACTTCAGTTTCTGATAAATAATTCTCCATATTATTACAGGTTCTGCCTAATTACTGTGAATGAATAAAACTTGATTATTCTGTCCAGATCATATTTTCAACACAAACATTTCTCCTGTGTATTAATTTTCTCTTTTTTTCCTTTTCATAAGCAACTTTCTGAAATATCCTCTTTTTTTTTTTTCAGCACTGGTAAGAAATATGAATTTAGTCTAGGTTATGAATACCTGCATTAAAGACAGGAAATGTAATTATATTGCTACTGTTAAAAAAAATAAATTAGAGTCTTGTAAGTAAGATCATACTCTGTAAAGTGTATGAAATGTCCTGATACTGAAAGCAATCTTAAGTACTACATAATTTTATAATGAAATAGCATGACTGTCATTCTGCTGCTATAAAAAGCAAAAAGTGGAAGCAAATCACCACGAGTGTTGTAAAACATATTTAAAAGACAATTAGAATGTTTTTATTATTATTTTAAAGGTATTATCTCATGGAAACAATCTTCTCTAGTAATTTATATATCATTCAGTTTCAAGCCACTATGTTAATTAAGAATTGGATCCTCATATATACTTCACTAATATAAACTGTTTCAATGTATAAAACAGATACATATACACATGATGCTATTTCCTTTAGTAACAACTTAGCACTCAGGATCTGTTGCTTCATAGCACTGATCAAGATTAAACAAAGAAAACATATAGAACATTGAGAAATACGTGTTCATGTGTGAAACCAAGCATTGTGCACATTATATATTGACACTTACTGGTAAACTACTGCAACTCAGGACAATTAAGATTAACCCTTTCACTGTACACAGAAAATACACTGCAACAAGTAGTCCTCTGTATACCAAACCATTTGTATGTGGTTGCAATCACAACAGCTGAAGACCAAGAATAATGTAGGGCTCTTCATGTGGAGGTAAGAGTCAAAATAATGAAAGAGTAGCCTAGAATTAACCTGCAACATTTTAGAGGACAATATAACTAATAAAGGGAGAGGACTAATGTCCTCTGCATAAAGTAGTCTCCTAGTGTACTCTCTGTTCTCAAAAAAATTGATTTATTCCATGTTGTTTTCCTTAGAAATAAGGTTCAAACCAAAATGAAGTTATTTATCTTTCTATATGAACAATCAAATCTACTTAAAATTTCTTCTCTCCATCATGACCTTTATTGTTAAAGAAGAAGTAATTGAAAGAATCTACCACAACTCTTTCAAATAGATAATTTTGCTTCTGAATAGCCAATTCATTTCTAAAGGTAAAACTCACAAAAACATAGGTTTTAACAGCCATGAAAAAATTACAAATTTCCATTAAAATATAAACTAGAGAATGATTCAGCCTGTAATTTTCTCATTGTGTCATACTATTCTCCACCCCACCTTGGAACACATCACCTAGTCATGTAAATGATAACTATTTTTTGTATTTTGATTCCTAAACAAGAAATTTAAGTAAATATTCTTCTCTTAAACCTCTCATTTCCTATACATTGAATGCCTTATACACAAAACTAATTAAAATTGTACTTTTCTTCCTTACTCTTCCAATTCTTAATATGATTTAGGTGAGTCAAACTGTAGATTTATTTTAAAAAAAATCATATTCCCATCACTTCTAAGGCCTCTTTGATAGAGTTGTGTGTGATGGTGTAATGTTTGTTGAGGACAAACAGGAACCTGTCCTATTTCTGGAATGATATGTCATCTATGAACTCACTGGTGTCTGCTCTTTTTAGGGTTTAAGCCCTCTCTGTGGTGGGTGTGATGCTATCTTTGCCATCAGATGAGCATAATCCTGATGTCTTGGCCACTATTGAAAGGATATCTCTTCCAACCATTCAGCAGTGGAAGCACTGAGAGTTCAAAAAATATAGAAAAATATAAAATAATATATGGTAACTTGAAGTAGTCAATGACGCTGAAATGAAAATATGGCTGGGCTCAGATTCTTTAATGGAAAATACTGGGAAGACTTTGTTTTACCAATTTGTCACTGTGAACTCTCCTTCCCTCCTTCCCAAGTAACCTCAGAACTTACAAGGTCTCCAAAAAGAACATCCTCTTCAAAATTCAAAAAGAAAAACCTTAACCCCCATAGATGAAGTATTTCCTTTCCCTATTTATGTCAGTCTTCTATGTCCCAGCCTGATGCTTGAAGAACTGGTCTTTACAGGAAGTTTAAAATTCAGGTTTCTTCATTGAACAGAATTACCAGGGAAGTGCCATCCATGGAGGTATGTAAAAAACTTGTAGATGTGGTGCTTAGGGACATTGTTTACTGGTGGCCTGACCGTGCTAGGTTTACACTTGGACTCAATGACCTTAAAGGTCGTTTTCAGTCTAAATGATTCTATGGTCTACTCTACGATTCTAATTTGATTACCTAATCATGCCAGCGTACACTGAAATTCCTCTTCCCAACCACATTATGCAACAGTGCAGCTACCATGCAGAGCAAGATAACTAGCATCCTGTCTAAGGCTACAGAGAGAAGATGGAAGTGCTGCTCGCATTCTGAAGCATGAACCTTAAGACATGACATCTACTGTCTTGAAAAAAGAGAGTATTAAAATGCATTATTAAAATAGAAAAATACATTACAGATTACAGCATTACAGAGACATTATGGAAAACAGAGGAATGTTCTGCTGTAAAATAAGTGGAGCCATTTCACAGATCAGAGTTGTAAGGAGTGCCTCTGTTTGGTTTGTACAAAAATCTTGTACTCATCTTTGGAATGGTTTCAGATAAATGCAGTAACAGTCATTTCAGGAGAAAGAGAGAAGAGAGAGGGAATATGTAGTTTTGAGTGTTCCTAATTTGCACACAGAGATGTATTTTTACCTGCAAACATACAAATCAGTTACGTATATAAAAATAGTGTGAAGGCATTTTATTTTCTTTATGAGTTGGCCATTCAAGAGAGTGAGCAGTCTCCATTTTTTAGAAATACTTTCAAAACAGCTCACAAAATATAAATGTATACAGAAAAAGACAAGCTATCAAACTGTTTATTTCAGAAGGAAATTCTTAGAAAAAGGTCCTAATGACAAATAAATGCTTTTAGAGGGAAATGTTAATGTTTTATTATAAAATTGGCACATTATTCTTCTTATTATGAGGGAATATTAACCAGCCTCCCTTAGTAAATGGAGTGAGAAAGACATTCAGGAGAAAAGTAATCTCATTTGTTCTGTAAATGGAGGTACCTAGCTCCCTCCACTGTATATACGTAGAGGCTGATGAATCAGTAAACTTAGTGGCCTAAATTTATATGCCAAGATTGAGTGTAATGGATCAAACTTTCTGTGATTGTTATGAGGAAATTCTCTTTCTTCAGTTTTCATCAAGGCAGAAAATAAAACCCCATGCATTAGTGAAATTATAATGATGGGGTAAATATATGTATAAATAAATGTAAAGAAGTGTAGTATTTTTTGGGGTTTTTTAATGATTGTTTATAATATGTGTATATTTGTATCCTTAAATACCTTTTTCATTAAAAAAAAAAAAAAATAGGATAAAATGTCAAGTTTATTGCTTCTCAAAACCAAATGCATTTTATTGCAGAGCCAGGGCTATTATCCCCTTAGTCATTATTAGTGAAAAATCTTAGGAAATCACTTACAAGGATTTTAATATTTTTAGTTAGTCATTACATCTAAAACTTAGAGGTATGCAAAAGGTCATAACTGTAAATTACTTTGAAATATTGTGGAACTAGAAAAATGACAATGAATGTTATATTCTGACCATGAATGTTATATTCTGACCTTTTGCAATGATTAGTGCTATAAGAAACAGCTGTTAAATATAGTTATACTTCAATGAATATGAAATGTTTTCTAATATTTCTGAGACAATGTGAATTTTAGTAATTAATTATTTAAAATTAATTTTATGAACTGTCACAAAGAGAAAAATTGTGGGTCAGAGTGTTTATATATGTAAGTTAAATAAGGTTTTCAGTTGAGATTTTCATGTATTACGGTGAATCCACTATAATTATGTAAAACTGTATTGTAGCTTTCTAATTAGACCATAAACAAGAAACTTGTAAAAGGATGCCTTGAAAAAATGACACAGAAATGGTTCTGCAAAATGTAGTGATACAACAATGTAGGAAAGGCATTTTGTCTTCATCTTCTGTCAATTTACAAACTTTGCTTTAACAAATTGTTTATAAAGTATGAAAAACTAATCTATTTTTTGTTTTATTCCATATTCAGGAGTACTATTGTGTAATGGTGTGAGTAAATCTCATTTCTCAGACAGGAGATAAGATCATTTAGCATTAGGAAAGTATTCACAGCTGTAGGACCTGGAGAAAGGTGAAGGGAGATAGATTTATATTTCTTTGTCTTGTCCTTTATGTAAGGTGGTGGCATAAGGAGCACTACACTGGAGTTTCTTAATTACATAGTGGTTGGAGAGGAAAGGCAGTAATGAATTATTAACATAGATCCAGTTTAGAATCTGTCTAGAAAACCCCTGTGACATCTGCTGAAAATCCAGGTCACTGGGTTGAGCAACATCTGTGTGAAGCTGAGTATCAGTTCCTGTGCATGATTTGAACACTTTAGGTCCCCCTTTCCCCATCATTCAGATACTTGTGTAAATTTTCATCAGTTTGGCTTTGACTGTGAACAGAAAATGACAATATCTCTTTTGAAACAAATACATATATTATAGCTTCACTAGATATTTAGATTTTTGCTTTTAGCTGTGTTGAGTAATCATTTTTCTAAAAAAAAGGATAATATAGGAAAATTGAAATAGAAGGCAAAAAAGCAAAATGTTAAAGTATTATTGATGCTTTGTATAACATGTTCTGAATTTTTTGAGTTTGATAGGAATAGCAAAGTCTTCACTTATCCGTAATACAGCAGAATCATGCTGGTATTCTAGACTAATTTGTGTGTTGGAAGCTGCTGTAAAACCACATTTATTTAGGGCTAAGAAGAACTACCCTCTCTTAGAGACAAGAAATATTAATTGACCTGGCAAGGTTTGAAGAGCAAAAAGGGTGACAAAAGAGAACTTGGAGGCAATAAATAATCCTTCTATGCAGATTTCATAACAAAAGCAAATCATCAGCCGGTTAGAGATGCTATTGAACATTATAAATACAAGGAAATGCAGAATTATAGCTGTCACTTAGTCCTCGATGAGTCAGTATCCTCAAAGTAACTCCATTTTCATTACATAGTTTTAGGGTGAAGAGACTAACTCCATGACTTCCCTCTCCATTATTATTGAGCTATACATACAAATACATGTATTTCTGTGTATAATTACTATTGTAATGCTCAAGCCACTTTAATTCAATACATTTGTCTTTTCAGCTTATATTGATGCTTATACCTTGTACAAAAAGGGTCAAAAAACCCAAGAAGTCAGTACATGTTAAGTACTCTTCCATTTTGTATCATCTTGCTCAGCTGTTATATGACTATAGAGGTAAATTAGTACAAGACAATAAGTATTACACAATTTTGCATACTTAATTTCTATATATCCTCACATTTAACACCCTGAATTGTGCCTGATTATCTGACATAAACCAGAATCATTCATGAGTAACATACAAGTCCAGCTCTGGAAGACCCTAACATGTTATTGATGAGAAACTAGAAGCGTATATGTGGAAGAAACCCAGTTTTAAAGTATAGCATTGATCATTTTGATTTTTAGTTAACCAGTAGCTATCATGCAGACTTAAAAACCCACTCATCCATGTAAAGAATAGAGGCAGAAAAATGTACCTGGTATATAATGAGAAATTCTGTCCTGGGGTGGGGAGGAAAATAATAAAAAAACCCATTTTTGTTAAAACCATAAAGAAAACCAAGAAAGAGTAAGCACCAGGGGAATTTTTGCAACTTTCAATGAACAAGAGATAGTACTCACCTTGCTAGTATTAGTTTTGTCCCTTGTTTCAGCCAGACAATTCAGTTAATTTCTTGATGCATCCAAGAGAGCAAGATAGGTAATAGAATACAAATCATTCAAGATCAGAGGGAAGCTTGGAGAAATAGTAAAGTAATATATCTCAGCCACCAGCTGTGGAGGCAAAATATAAATGATGCAAGGTAGGAAAGAAAAGTATGTTCCCCTTTTTTAGTGGCAGTGTAGTTGAAGATGGAACAACCCACCTGCTGTTTGTTTCTCTTCTAATCAGCAAGAGGACCCTGCAGCAGCTGCACAGAAATGCCAGATGCTGCACATGTGCTTTTTCTTTTCCCTAATTAATTTTTGTTGAGTGTCCTCTCTGTTTTGCCATTGACTGTTCTCAGTAATTCTGAGGCCCTTAGAGCAGTCACCTCTGCAATCACATCCATCTCCGTTATCATCCTCTCTCTTCTCCTCCTGAGTCCACATATCTCTGTTTTCTTCCATTTACCTACTGCTTTAATCCTGGAGCTCTGTTACTATGCATCACATTGCATTGTACAGTTCAGTAAGGTCTATAGATGTTCCCACAACCAGTAGGAATAGTAGTTTTCTGAAATGAAATTCAAGGCATTTCAATTAAAAACAGTTAATTTCAAATACATTTTTTGCTAAATATTTTTCCTGAGTTCAGTGTCTTCGTCCTATGTATGATGTCAAGTGCCCTTTTCTTGACTAGTGGAGTTTTTATTTATCATTGCAATGACACAGTGAACATCCAAAGCTCAAGGATGTTTTTCTCTTTTTTTTCATTTGTTTGTTTGGGTGTAGTTTGGTTTTGTTTTTTTACTTTTTTTTTTTGTGTGTGTGTGGTTTTTTGTTTGTTTTGTTTTAATTTATTCTAATATGAATGTAGGGATTGTGCATTCAGATCTGACGTATAATGTCAGAGACTGTCCATTTATAGTGTTTGCAATATCTGTGTTTGCATTAGAAAATTCAAAACTGGACAACCTGATTATACCAGATGTGTGATGTTTTCAGGTGCAGCATTACTACAATGTAGTCATTGTATGAAATATCACAGTTTCAAACTATTCACACAAATTATCTAAATTCATCATTAAATACTGTTCAAGACTTTGCTATTCAGAATTGTCTGGCTTTATATATATATTTTAAGCTCACAGTCATTATAAAAGTATCTGAATGCCTTTCTGGTATATCCAAAATACTGAAGAATATTGATTATATATCCATGGTGTCATCTTCTTAAATGCTTGCCATTTGTTGTTGCAAACTTAACTGTAAGATAATTTAATAACTAAATATATTTGGTTTTGAATCATTTTGTTGTATAATATCAACAATTAATGTGTTATTTAAATTATTTTTTCTCAGTTTTTGTAACAATACAGTGTGCACAATTATCTTGAAAACACTGGATAAATCAATAACAAACTACATAAATTTATTCTTTATTTCATTATTATGAAATTAATTACTCCTAGAACAGCCAAGGGATGAAATGAGTCCACATGAAAAACTGATTGTGAACATACATTAAAGCAATCACAAATCAGAAAAACAGATGTATTTAAGATGGATTATAGAGGCAGGACATAGTGACATTGAAGGAATAGATAATAACTGTCATAGTGAAGAAAAAATGAAAATTGTTCATTTAAAATAACTGTATAATGAGATACATATTGTATAGTTCCCCTCTGCAACAAAAGCAGAAAAAAATAACATATTAAATTTGCTATATACTTCACAAAAAACATTTCAGAAAATATATGTAAAAACATTTCATGAGATCAAATTTTTTTTTTTTTTTTTATTTAATTATTGGCTTAATTCTTTTTTTAAAAAAAAAAAAATAAAAAAAAAAAAATTAAAAAAAAATATGAAACAACAATTCATGAGATAAAAAATTTTTTTTTTTTTTTAATAAAGAAAAGCAAAAAATCTTTTATAAAAAAAAAACAATCAAACAAACAAAAATTAAAAAAGACAAAAAATCCCCAGAAATGCCATTTAATCTTATGGTTGCTGGATGTTGCTGAATGTTGAAGTGTTAATTCAGTAAACATTTAGTAGGATGCTTACATTCAAGCATAACAGATGTCTGAAAGAATTACTGTACTTGACATTAGGATTAAGAGCAGCCTTGTGGAGAAGAATTTGGGGGTACTGGTAGATGAGAAACTGGACATGAGCTGAAACTATGTGCTCACAGCCCAGAAGGCCTGCCCTATCCTGGGCTTCACAGCAAGAAGCGTGGCCAGCAGGTTGAGGGAAGTGATTCTCTCCCTCTACTCTGGTGATACCCTACCTGAAATACTGTGTCCAGCTCTGGAGTCCTCAGCCCAAGAAAGGCATAGACCTGATAGTGTTGGTCTAAAGGAGGTCCACAAAAATGATTAGAGGGATAGAACACTTCTATGAGGAAAGGCTGAAAGAGGTTGAGGTTGTTCAGCCTGGAGAAGGTTCCTGGGAGACCGTACTGTAGCATTTTAGTACTTAAAAGAGGCCTATGAGGAGTATGGGGACAATCTTTTTAGCAGGGCCTGTTGCAGTACAACAAGGGGTAATGGTTTTGACCTAAAAAAAAAAAAAAAAAAAAATTACATTTAGACTACATAGAAAGAAAAAACTTTTTTACTTTGAGGGTGGTGAAACACTGGAGCAGGTTGCTCAGAGAGGTGGTAGATGCCCCATACCTGAGAACATTCAAAATCAAGTTGGATGGGACTCTGAGCAACGTGATCTACTTGAAGATGTCTCTGCTTATTGCAGGGGGGTTTTACTAGATATCTCTTAAGGGTCCCTTCCAACCCAATCTATTCTATGATTAAACAAATGGTGAATTAGGACCGGAATGTTTAAAAATGCAGTATAGGATTTTGAAAAATGATAAAAATATTCTGTACTAAAGAATGTGCTAAATAATTCCTACAGTTTAATCCTTTGTAACTGTTAGCTGAGGTAGCAGTGGAAACAAACCCTCACTATTGGATTGCCTTTTTTTCAAAATCTATAGAATGTTTTCCAAAAGACATGTGCCCTGCAAGTTAGTTAGATATCAGAAACTTCATTTCAGAATTCAAATTATCTTGAGTTTATGAAAAGTACACATACCCTTATGGCTGGGATATGCCATTACCAAAGAAAATTACTTCTAATTATAGAAATTCTGAAAATTTGGAACATGCTGAAGATTTTTTCTCATTAAAGGGTATTTGTGTCTTAAGGAGAAAAGAAAGTACAGAAGATTATGCTTATGTCAAAATTATTAGAATGAGTATATCCCTTATGAAATGTATGCCTTCTGTCAAATATTGTTTACCACTGACTCATAAGATTGTGACGTGGTACCTGCAGATAAGCATAATAAATTATGCCCATGATATGCAGAAATGTTTGATACAAAGGTTTTAAACTGGTTTTGCTGTAGGTGCTTTAGTACTAGACTATTTTGAAACTTCAGTCTTTATTTACCTCCATCCTACGCTAAAATTGCTAACAGCTTAGAGATCTGCATTTTAAATACAATCAGAAGGACTTTTTTGTTTTGTTGGTAGGTTTAGTTTTGATTTTTCTTTTATCCTGCTATTTAGTACAAGAAACTCAAAAGCTTTGCATAAAATTTACTAACCAGCATACTCAGAAGTATTGAGCTAAAATCTTGTTCTAGGACTATAAAAAAATCCTGTGGCTGTATCATATGAAGTGTAAAGGAGCATAACTTACATAGTAGTGAAGAAAACTGGTGGTCCTGCTCTTTTCAACTCCAAAGCACATTGTTACTTAGCTGAAAAGGTTTGTATCTGGCTATTTTCTGTTTATGGTCTTTGGCAGTAAATAAAGTAATAGTTTGTCATATTTTATCTTCAGTTACAAATGGGTTTCCATTCTAGATTTGGAGTAGGAGCCTACTTCATATGGAACTCCATGTAAACTGTTATTACAATGTTGTGGTGCCTGTGGAGCCCAAGGATTAGATTCAGCTATTAAAATCACACAAAGGAGCAACCAAGATATCCATGTGGGTTTGGCAGATATGGCACAAAACCAAAGGAATTCTAAGCCCTTTAGGAGCAGCAATTGATGGTCCAGTAGAATTTCCTATGGTAAACCAAATATTTATGGCAACCTAATTGTGAAGCAAAAATCGCTGTATGGACAGCTGACCAGCTTTATTGGTGCCTGAATTAACCCACAGAAACACTGGCATTTTGTGCTGACACACAGTGTCAGTCCTCAAGAGGCACATATGGGACTGGCAGGACTGACAGATGTCCTAATGGAGAAAACTACAGCCTCCACTGGGTGATGGGGAGACAGGCTTGCTTTGGTCTCATCTATAGTGATTCCTGTAGTCTTGGAGTGAGGTTTAGCAGAGCAGATCTTGAGCACTGGGAAGACCACACTGGAGCACACCAAGGCTGAGCTGAGAGCAAACCTGCCATTAAGCAATGTGGAAAATTCTGAATCTATTAATTCCTCTTCCAGTTTTTAATCGTGATGTGTAGATATTTACAAAGGTTATATTATGTTGTATGTTATTAAACAGAGCCATAATGTGGGATCCAGTACTGCCCCAACTGTAACATGCCAAAGGCATGCTAATAGCTAGAGATATGACTCCCCCCTATTTTAAGGGTATGTTTTAGGAGACATGGGTGTAAGTCAATCTCTTCCAGTAACGAAAAAACCTGACTTCTGACATTTTTTAAATTTTATAGTATAGATACAGTCAAAGAAATGAAATAGATGTGATGGATTACTTTATTCCATGCTTTTAATTTAAATGTTATGTAAAAGTCCCATAGTTGAAAAGGTGGTGAGTCTTTATTGCCACACACTGATGATTCATATTTGTAGACTATCTCTTAAATTGTTATTTCCTCTACATTCTTAGAACTGCCAGAGTTTTCTTGCTTCTAACGATGTCTGGAACTGAGGAGGAAGGAATCTAGAGCACAACACTCAATGACAGAAAAATCTAGATAAGGTAAGCAGATAGAAACTCAAAGAATTTATACAAAATTAGTCTTGGTCTGTGTAAAAAAGATTTCTGCTCCTCAGAAACTGGCAAAACATACAGAAAAGCTTTCAGAAAGTTTATTAGCCTGGATCCTACTCCGCCTGAAACACTAAAAAAAAAGATAAATATTGTCACCACTGTGAATAAATTCCCTACCAAAGATATGTACCTGCAGAATTGATCCATGTGATGTGTGCAAATGGCATACTTACTTTGTCAGGATGATCAAAATCAACTGTAAGAATCTCACTATTCCATTTTTCCTGTAAGACGAAGATATGAGCATTACATAGAAAAGCAACCACAGAATAATACTTCGATTTCAGAGCTTCAGTTACCCAAGTTAACTTTTCTGTTTTCAAAATATCTTGTTACTAGTGTGGTAAATATAATTAAATCTTTCTAGAACTGAAATATACTTTGAGTTATGAATAAATATGTAGAATCAAATTGTGGAATCTTTACACATGCTGAGCAGCAATTAGCACAAATAATTAGTTATTTTTCCTCCAGTGATGTTATCCTCAAAACAAAATACTATTTGGTATGATTAAGGTATCAAACTCTGCTGGAAGTAACTACCAGCTTGTAATGTTATTTTCTGTGGGGTTTAATAATTTACAGCATTCCATATTTTTCTAGTATTAACTGAAATGTTATCTACATAGTGTTGTGAATGGTTGAAATTATTTCCACACCTTTTGTACTTACTTCCCTAATGTCATGGACTCTATATTAGTTTGTCAGGAGAAAACAAAATCCCTCAGAATGTGTTCATTTAAAGAAAAATCACACAGTATTTAATCCCTACCCAAAAAGAGGGAGATATATAAGAGTTCTTTAATTAAATTCTAGACTGTAACTATATGAAACTCTGGTGATGGAAAGGTTCCTTTGTCTAAATGAACTACGTTTTTTAGACAAGAATGATAAATATGCTTTTTTATGTTATAAATTGGACCATGGGATAAAAATCCTTGCTTTTTCTTGTGATTGCTTCATCATTCAACACGTAATTTCTAAAAACATTCAGAACTCTTTTCTGTACATGACAAAGATAAATTGTTTATTCATTTGCTTTAAAGAGAAGCTATAATGTTTAGAGTTTCTGCAATCAATCTAGATTCAAGAGAAACACAATCCTGTAAAAGCAGCATATAACAGAAAGAGTCTTTTTTTTGTTCATTTTTAAATGCTGTACCTTCCCTTTGTTAGGTGTGATGTGTGAGTATATTTTTCAATATTTTCTCACTTAATAGCAAAAGTTAAAATTGAAAAATCAGCAATGTACTTAATGCTGAATTTGGAACAAGTATCCCCTTTTTTAGTGTACTTTTTGCAGAATAATTCAGCTGCTACAATTGTCTGCATTTCTTACTCAAAGAACAGCAAACATGGACAGCATCTTTACTAAACATAGTGAACAAAGACAGAATAGTGTTATACACACAGCTCCTAATATCCACTCCTTCCGTTCATGCCAAGTTCACTCTTTTATGGCTCCTCTGGGTCTTAAGGTTGATGGCCTTAGTTTGGTATGCATATGTGGGCACACAGGGAGTCATCAGCATCTCATGTCCTTTGCTGAAAAGAAGCATTATCTTGACATTGTCTGTTGCCTTTTCTACTTTCTAGGATTCCCTCAAATTTGTTTTTATATGATTGCTAACATGCTTTTAGACAGTCTGGAAGTTACATCCAAATTTACTGTAGCATGTGGTGCATTTTAGAAATGTCAGTACCTTGTTCTAGCATGCCTAAAACTAGCTGGTTAGATTCTGGTCTGTATTTCTTTAATCAATCATGAGTGTTTCTTGGAGCCGTGGGGTCTCTGGTGTCAGTCTAGGTCCTGTCTTCTATCATCCTGTGCCTGTGCTCCTTCCTTCACACCTTGTGTCCTCAGTTCTCAGGGCTTACATTATCAGACCAGGACTGTATTTCTCTACACATCACTACATCAGTCATAAATACCTTGTTATAAAAAGAGTAACTGCTTAATACTACTATTTGTACAAAATCTGTAAGCATAAGATATAGAAATAAAGGGAAACTAACTCAAACACAGACATTAGGAAAAAAAACTTTGTGTTTTGTTTGTTTTGCTTTTTAGAGAAATAAATAAATTAGAAAAATTGTTATCACAGCTAAAGCAAGTAAAAATAAAGGTGCAGTTATTCAAGACAGGTTCAGATAGGAACAAGTCTCTGCTCTGAGGACCTGCAAACTCAGTGGCCTATTCCTAGCAATGGCAGTATTACCAGGTAAAAAGACTACAGCAGCTTTCAATATACTTCTGCCTAGGAGAAAAGATATCTAGTGTCCCTCTATTGGCTTGTGATTAGGGAACTTTCCAGCTTCCATTTCTTGCACTACCAAATTTTTATAAATACTATTTTTAAAGTAATTAAGTAGGATGTGTAACTCAGCACTCTGCTTTATTCTACATACAGTAGTGTATGTACAGTGAGTTACTCCAGCAAAGCAGAATACAAAGAGTTCTGTTTAGCTGCAGGTCATTGAAAATCTTCTCACCTCTGTCATCCCGTGGTAGACTCTTTATGTATTTTCAGTAATGATAGCATGTTCAAATACCTTCACTAGGGGTAAAAGGAACTACTTCATCTGTATCCTATATGAGACATTTAAGCAGTCACCCACTGCATAAATTAAGAGCATATTACTTCCTTCTTACTGTTGTCTGCTTTGACTAAGAGGGCTAGAGCATTGGTTTATGCACAACAATGGTAAATATACATGTAAGAATTCTTGTTGTTATGCTATTTCAAATGTATGTATGGGTACGTGAGCTTTTAATGTATTTATGCATCGGCTGCAACTTCTTTAACTTAAAACAGGGATCTGCAAAGTAGCACTTAAGTAGCTATGCAAATATTCTCTTGTGTTTTACTTTAAAATATTAGGCATACTTGCTTCTGAATACATAATTATTCATCATAAACCAAGATATATAACCTACATTCTCAAAAGAACAAAATAAACTTAAAAAAAGAAAAAAAAAAGTGTTAAGTTTCTGTGTGTGGTGGTTTTTGTTTTGTTGTTTTTGGTTTGTGTGTTGTTTGCTTGTTTGTTTTTCCTAAAGGAAAAGTCCCTGTCCCACAGGCAACTACTTAGATTTAGGTATATTAATCTCAGAAAGAATCCTCAAATATCCAAAGTGAAGGGTAAAAGAATGGATTCAATCATCCTGAGATAAAGATCCCATGACATTTGAACTATTCTTGGATATTCCTCCAGTTTCTATCTCTGCCCCAGAAGCATGCCATTTTACACTGGTAATTTTAAGAAAGGAGAACTGATATGGCAGGTTACATACATAAATATATGCATATTTATTTCATGGTTACTCCTGTGAGCCACCTTTATTAAGAATGCTTTGTGGCCAATAATAATGCTTTAGAATTCTATCTATTCCATAATATATGCAGTTTATATGTAACTATAGGACTTGTGTTAAGAGTGACTACTGGATTTAGCTAGTTTAAGATTAGATTATCAATATTAGATATCATAACATGACATAAAGTCATGTGGCTATTAGATTATCAATAAAGTTGTAGGAAAATATTTAGCCCCAGAAAGAAAGCCACCCATTTCTTCCATAAAGTCAGAGAAGCTTCACAGTAAAACGATGACTTAGATGAGAAAGCAGAGAGTTGGAGAAGAAAATGTTATAAGAAGCAGAAATATATGTCTTGGACATAGAGAATATTACATTTGAGAAGGAAAAAAAAAAAAAAAATGCGTGGAAGAAGACCTAATAGGGGAACATAATGGTGACATTAAAGACTGAGAAGTACAAAGAACCAGACTGCAGGTATAAATTTTAATAGCATTTAATGCAACTTAAAAACAAAGCAGTGGCAAGTGTTTGAAATTATGGGAAAATTAAACCTGTTGCTATTCTCAACTGGTAAAAGGGATTAATGATTATGATTTTTTAATAAACATGTTCAAGCTCTAGTTAAAAAAATCTGAAATAAACCTAACCCCACAATCTTTGCAGTTTTTCTTTTGTAGCTATATCTGTTCTCACAAGTGGCAACACAACCAGAATATATATTATGTCTGTAACTGGATCATAATGGTGTTGTAGATTAGTAATGTTAGGTGTATTAGGTAATTATGCTGTAATTGATGATTGTATTTCTTGTACCACTCTGCTTAGAGCCTGTAAGTTTATAAGCTTATAAACTTAAAGACATAGGTATGGTACCTGTCTCTTTTTTTTTTTTTTTTTTTCCTTTAAAGTGAAAAAGCAACAAAGAACTTACCAGAGAAAAAGTACACATACATCTTGTTTGCTTAATTTTTTTTCTTATTTAGTGATTGTGTAGCAAACATTAGTTTTCTTAATCTGTCCACTTCTAAATTATACATTGACTGATTTACTGTAAAAGTTGCATAAAAGTGGGTCCTCAGAGACATCTGATGGCAGGAATGTAGTAAATTAATCAGCCAGCACTTGCACATTGTCTCAGTAGGAAGTACAGAGATTTGAGCAAAGCAAGCAGACTAAGGCTGGCATCATCTGCAGAACAGAGGGAGTGCATTGATGATAATGTGATAAAAGATGAAAATCGATAAATAGTGGGGCACTGAGCTGGTAACGGTCTTGAAAATGAGAACAAGACAATATAGTGAAAGAGTGAGAATTTCCATAATAGAATGTTAGTGGGGCTGAAAGGACATAACAATGAAATTCTCTTTTTAAACATTTTTTTTCTAAGGAGATGACAGATTGCTTTGCAAAAGGCCTTGGTAGTATTATCTTAAAGCTGGAGCACTGAGAACTGAAGGTAATTCCAGGCTATGTCTCTACTGGTAAACAAACAGGCCAGGAACATTTTGCTGTTTCTAGGGAGAAACAGCATGCACAGCTCCCATTCAAGGTTCATTCCTGTGCCCCTCATGCCTCTACCAGGATGATTCCCCTTAGGCTGACAATTATCAATAGCCCCTTGTACATGGTATTCCTTGAACTGTGCCCTTAAATTATTTGAGAGCAGGTTATTACTCCAAGATAAAACCATGACAGTTAAGTGTATGCAGGATTCATGTCTTAATGTGAGCACATATTCTGGAGGTGTTTAGTTTTCCTGGTATAAGCACAGCTTCTAATACCAGCAGTGGCACCTGAAGAAGAATCAGTGTGATGGTCCCCTAAACCCCCTCACAGTGCTATATATCCCATGTATCAGTCACTCAATCATTTGCCAGATAGGTCATGTGTTAAATACTGAATTCAGCTCCTCACTCACCCATTGTTTTAAAATGGTTGTCTCCCTGGTTTTCTGTTGCTTGTTGGTGGCAGCTGCTGACTTTTAATAACTTGATTCTGGGAGTTTGCTGAGGAAAATTAGGTACTGTACTGGCCTTGACTGGAATCAATGCAAATTCCCCTGTGAGTCCTGTCTCCACTTGGCAATGGGCTGGTATCTAATATACTACACCAATGTATCACAGGATAGTTGTTTTGATTCCTAGCAGACTGTAAAAATGCAGTATTGCTGAAACACATCCAATTTTGCTGATTCATTCTGTATGTGGTTAGCTCTTCTTAACAGTGTCTTGATTGTTGATAGACATAATTTTCAGACAAAAAAAAAAAGTTTAAAAAAAATTCCTAGATTCACTGAAGCAAATTACAGTTTTGTCACTGAATGCATTAGGACTTCTGTTTGTTTTCCTTTGACTGAATCACTTCCAGAGTCAGAGTTCCTGACAACAAAAACCAAGTTAATTTTCTTAGTAAAACATAGCAGTTGTTTTCAACTAAGCTCTTTAAGTCTATTGTCTATATTATTAGTGCATCATGTACTATTTCTACAGCTGTAAGCATAGAACACATGATAGAAAATATACATTTAGTAAAATGTATACAGACACCAGAAAGAGAATCAGTATTTAAGTCTTAAGGTCAAGGTCTCAATTTAAGAAATAATTACCTATTGGAAGCATCACACTGCTGGAGTAATTCACATTAAGAAAACTGTGGGTTTGGGGAAAAAACTGTGAGAAGAGTATTGGCTTGGAGAACTGTAGCACAAATAGATAACCTGCTCCCTTTATAACTGGACTTCAGTGAACAGAAAATGAAGTGCCATCCTTCAAGTGACATTCTAAATGCAGATTCTTCTAAAATGAATTTTTCAAGGCTTAACAAAATCACTATTTTAAATAAATTTAATTAAAAAACAAAGTCTAAATTCATAATTAAAACTCAGGAGTAGCAGCAAATAACAGTTATCAAACAAAGTTTTGATGCACATTTATAAAATCAGAGTTGAAGAGAAACTTAATGCAGTAATGCCAGGGCATAAACTATTAGCTCTCCAGTCTCCTCATGTATCCACTAGAAACTGAATTATTCCTTAGTTAAAAAGACACAGGACAAATATTATCCTTTAATCATATCACTGATATGCCAGATCTTGTTACATTATATCCAGTGTGACATCACATGGCAAACAGTATAGAGCTTCAACCAACAATTTCATTTATGATACCTGGCAGCTTATAAGTCTAGTAACATTCTGTTCTTGATGATATAGATGTCATTCCTTTGCAATAAGGTCTTTTCAACAAAATACTCAGTACCTTAGACATGCAAAATTTTCTATAAATCTGCTTTGATTCTATGACAAAGACAGAGTTCAGATAATGTTTCTTCTCTGCTGAAGCCTAGATCCCCTTTTAACAAGATTCTGCTGGAAAGAATAAAACAGCCTCTTACTCAAAATGTAGTAATTAGAAATTATGCTGTTTATTCTAAAGGACCTTAGCTTTGTATAAAAGCAAAATACTTACTTGATCAAGACATACAGATTAATGTCTTTAGTTCTATGCCTACCTCATGGCTCCATAAAATGAGAATCACCTTAGAAGACACATCAACTTTAATGAGTATTGTGGAACAATGGTTTTAAAATAGCTGAAGTAAGAGAGGAAAATTTATTTTCTTCATCCTTAAGTAATCAGGAAATGATATGGACAATGGACACATATGCAAATGGCAAAGTAGGGCTACACTTCTGGAACCATTATTAAGGAGGCAGTTATCCCAATTATCTGAAGTGAATAGGCATAAAGAAAAATAGCGTAATTCTGTATTTCCTTTCTTACAAGAGTTTCATGATTTTTTTCTCCCTTCCAAGCAGTCCTTTTGCACTGTCTCCCCTGCCTCTGTATTGAAATATTTTTTCTGCACTAGTCTCTTACATGAATCCATAGAATTAGGCAGTGTTTTCTGTAAGAAACCACAGATATCTTGAGTTTGGAAGTCAGGCTTTAGAAAAGCTTTAGGGCAGAATCTTAAAAACAACTTAAGAAAACAAGTCCTGCTGAAAGTCATATAAGCATAGTGGGAAATTGCCTCTTTATCAATTATGCCTAAGCATTTTAATAACATTTCACACTGTTTGTGATTGCACACAGAAGATGGAAGATGAGGTGACTATTGAGAAGAGGTAAATAAACTGGAAGTGTAAATCAGTCAGGTAATTAAAATTCTGCCTTTCAGTAATACTCTATGCTATCATAGAGGTGCTTCTGCCATGACACTTAACCTTTGTGAAAAGGTCAATTTTCTACTTCCTGAAGCACTTAAATGTTTTTATTTTGAGAATGATTGTGCCCGTCAGACATAATATTCTTGACTTTCCATGCTTTTCTATCAATAATTGGTACAGAAAACACTTCCTTGAAAAATGTCTAGTGCCATTGATATACAGTAGCATATCAAAAGTATTCAAACAGGGCTGGGAGATAAAACATGGGATGTAAGGAAAATTTCTACATTCTGGGCTAACAACTGGATGTTATGTAGAATGTGCTAGGGCACATCAAGTAGCACTGGACAACAGAATGCTGTTGTCATATACAAATATATAATATAGTTCAGAATATATAATAATATATTGTTGTGATTAGCGTGTCCTATCCTCAGTGCCGAAATGCCGGGAGACGCCGAGGGTCCACTGTGAGACTCAGACTCTCATAGAGAGGAAGGCAAAATGGCATTTTATTGAGGGCTACAGGCACTTATATACCAGTAACAGAGCCAGCCCTTCATGGGTGGTATCCTACCTGGTTTCTACGTTTCCGTTACAGCACGTGATCTTCTGCATCGCCACATCCCTATACTACCACAATTCCCCCCCTCCATGACAGTGAAAATACAATATTAAGTGCATTGGTGATGATAGTCAGTCATGTGAATTAACAAGACATACTGTGCCTCTACTGTGTCTAAGTGAGACTTAATAAATGCCACTACTCTATTAAGAACGTAAGGTCCAAAAGTTAAAGATAGCAGTAGGAGAGGAGGACCAGCAAGAGTGGATAACAAAGTGATTAACCAGGGTGATTGCAATTCCCAGTGTCCCATTTGGCATCGGCAGTGACACAATGTGGACCTTTCCAGCAACTCAGTACAGCTGGGCTCATCAAACAGCATACCATGACATTGAAGGAGGGAGCACCCGGAGTCACCATAGACTGGAGTGTTCGCGATTCTTGAGGTTGTATCAGAGTCCAGTTGTACGAGCGATCACCGTTGACCGGGGACTCCAAAACCAGTAGCAGTACTAAAAGGCTCCAGATCCTTTCCTTTCCCTGTAAAAGAATCTAAAGGCATGCATTATCATTGTGATTAAGGTCAGGTTGATACATCTCGCAGGGACCTGCTTAACTTCTGGTTCCACAACTCCCCCCCCCCCTTTTTTTTTTTTTTTTTTTTTTACGAAAAGGATCATTAGTAGTCTTCTACAGGTAGCCTTACAGAGAGGAGAACAAACGCAGCATAAGGGATCTGCTTGGTAATGGCCAGTTACCAAACAGAGCCTAAACTGAATACTGATAAGGGGTCGGTCCGGTAATGGCCAGTTACCGGACAGAGCCCAAATCAGATGCTGCTTTAAAGTAGGCGGAGTCTCCAGTGATGCCATAGGAAATACATCTAGCTAACAAATTCTACATCACAATTCTGTCAGGTACTAATCTTAAATAGAAATTTACATCAGTTATTAATTCCAAAATAGCCTTAAGGGCTTTAACTTTCTGACTCCATAACAAAGAAACTTAAAGTTCAGTCTCTGCTTGTGGAAGGACCATCCCAGTCTTTGCCTGTAGACAGACCATCTACCTGACGGTCGGTGTCCTGGCCATCACCAGAAGGATCATTCGGTTGATGGTCGGCATTGCGGTCGTCATCTGGAGGGCCTGCATTCCGGTCTGTATTTGGAGGTTGCCCGTTCTGCCCCTGGCACCGCAGGTCAGGGCGAACGCATCTCGCAGGTAGCCACCATACTTCTAGTTCATCAGGATGAGATACAGCTGCGTATCCTCGACCAAGAACAACCAGTGACCACCCAGGTGACCACATATCTGTTCCTGGAAAACGTACTAACACCTTTGGCTTTACCTCGGTCATGGGAAGATTATAGTATTTTTTGATGGGCGTACAGTCTGTTCCATGTCTATCAAATTGATTCCAGAGATATAGTGCCTTCATTAAGACAACATCCTGTGATCTAAAGGGACATGTGATTTCTTTTCTATGATGTGATTTAAAGATTCTTTCAATGTACGGTGAGCACGCTCTATAATTGCCTGACCTGTCGAATTATAGGGGATTCCGTGTGTGATGATAATATTCCAATGATGTGCCCAGTCTTTTACGGATTGGGCCACAAAATTTGGTCTGTTGTCTGTTTTGATGATATCAGGCTTTCCCAGCCACACCATAGCTGTCTGCCAATGCATTATTGTCTCTTTTCCATGGGCTTTCCCTTTAGCTGTAACAGCTAAAACGCCACTATAGGTGTCAATAGTTATAAACAGATTAGAATTTGGCTTAAAAGGTTCACAGACTGTAACGTCTGCTGCCAAATCGCTGAGGGAGCCAATACCCGCGGGTTGACTCCCATTTGCCATAACGGTGAGGTTTGACAGTGTGGACACAGTGCTACAACTTCTCGGTCTTGTGAAAATGATATCCCTGCAGTTTTGCTAAGCTCTTTGCTCCCATACGCAACTCTTCATGCAATATTCGGGATTGCTGTAAAGTCCACACACCCTCTGTTGCTAAGTCTGCCTTGTCATTCCCTTCTGTATAGATACTGGGGTAGTCTCTATAATTGTTCATGTGCATGCCTGAGTTTGATTCTGTAGCACTGCATTACAATGACAATAGGCTCTCTTCCCAAGGTAGCCTGTGCAGTTGAACGGGCCTTAGTGATCATGTCTGCCAGCATAGTTGGCCAGCTGACAAATGCCCTTTTTCCTGATGTCATAAACCATGTCAAAGCTGTAAATCTTTGACATCCCTCCCAGGCTACCTTTTGACCCAGGTACCAAATCATATCCTGTTTGATGCTTCCCATAAGAGCTAGGACATCTAATTTCAAATTAATGCTGGGTACATGGCTATCAAACATAAGTTGTAGTATGTCCTCAAGGCAGAGTCGTATGTCTGAGGTGAGTGTGAGTGTGTCCTGTGGGTACTTGTTTCCCTGTAGTAATGTATACAACAGTTGAATCATGTTCTGTGTGATTGGAATAAATTCCTAATCCATTGTATACTACCTACTATTTGCCAAATATCATGAATTGTTCAAGGCTCAGTGTATATTTTATAGTCTGTGGTTTCACATCCTCAGGCCCAATGTACATGCCTAAATATTTCGCCCCTGGTGAACGTTGGACCTTTGCCTCAGCTATTGTTAAATTTGCCTTTCTCAGCTCATCTTTTACATGAGCCAAAATTAGCTCGCCATATCTTGTTGCTGTGCTGCTACCAAGAAGTCATCCATATAGCGTATCAGCAATGTTGTAGGCCCAAACCAGTTTTTGGTCACCTTTATAGCACTATCTACATAGAGTTGACAGAGCGTCGGTGAATTTTTCATTCCCTGAGGCAATACTGTTCATTGATATCATTCCGCAGGCACGATGTTGTTTATGGATGGCACAATAAAAGCAAATTGTGGTGAATCCTCAGGATGCAGTGGTACAAGAAAAAAAAAACAAAACAAAAACCCCAGTCCTTTATGTCTATACTGGTGATTGCCCAGTCCTTTCGTATCATGCTAACCTTTGGCAGACCTGGTTGCAATGGGCCCATATCCTGCAGTTGTCCGTTCACTGCTCTTAAATCATGCAGCAATCGCCACTGTCCTGCTGCTTTCTTTTGTATGACAAATATCGGTGTGTTCCAAGGACTTGTTGAAGGTATTATATGCCCAGCTGATAATTCTCTTTGTATTAATTCATTGGCTGCTTGTAATTTTTCTTGTGTCAAGGGCCACTGTTCAGCCCACACTGGATCATTTGTCAGCCATATCATTTTGATAGGCGTCATTTGCTGCAAATTGACAGTGGTCCCCATTACAAATTTATTATTTTCAAATTGACCTGGGCACAAAAGTCTCTTCCTAAAAGAGGTCTACCCTCTGCTAGGACAACTGGTTTCACTGAGGCTTCTATGGGTGAACCATCAGCATCATACACTTTGAGGGTAATGAAGTCCATTGAGATTGTCGTTTGCTGTTCCCCTCCTATTCCATATATCACTAGGCCTAGTTGTCGTGGCCATTCCTTAGGCCAAATCTGTGTTGTAATTATTGTGATATCCGCTCCTGTATCTAGCAATGCATCATAATGTATTGTCATTGTCTTACCTCCTGCCTCTCATGTTGCATACACAGTCAATAGCGGGAGCTGAAACAACGGAATGGTTAGAAGTGCAGCAAGTCCTCTGTCAGGCGCAGAGCTGGATCTTGCATATCGTAATACTTGATTGCCGTCTGCTCTGCTCGCAGTCCCCCTTTATCCATAGGATAATTCCCTTAATATCCTTTCGCGGGCATTTCTCCCCCGCCTCCTTTACACATTTTTTAAATATCTGTACCACTAAATCAACGTCGACGTCCTTTTCCAGCTTCATCGCCCCTCCAGAGGTTCAGCATTGTCCAGCGCACTGCCTCCACGGATCACGTCCCGATCACGTCGGGGTCACCACTTGTTGTGATTAACGTGTCCTATCCTCAGTGCCGAAACCCGGGAGACACCGAGGGTCCACTGTGAGACTCAGACTCTCATAGAGAGGAAGGCAAAATGGCGTTTTATTGAGGGCTACAGGCACTTATATACCAGTAGCAGAGCCAGCCCTTCGTGGGTGGTATCCTACCTGGTTTCTACGTTTCCGTTACAGCACGTGATCTTCCGCATCGCCACATCCCTATACTACCACAATATATAGTATACAATATAGTTCAGAAATAACACAAAATATTAATTACTAACGCTGATTCTCCCTTGCCCACCATTTTTAGGCACATCTGAGGAGTTTTACACATTTTTTTTTTTTTTTTTTTTTTTTCCCCCAAAAAAATTTTCTTAGTGTGGATGAAAATACTGTCTGATGGAAATTTGCTTTTGTTTCAAACTGTACTTTATTCTTGTATTACTTAGACTCAAATAAAAAGAAACATCTATGTTTTTGTTTCCTAATCCATTCAAAATGAGCATTCTGTGCTTCAGCACCATCCTACTAAATGAGAATTTGTTTTATGCTGCCTTTATCTGTAGATCTGAGGTTTGGGATCAAGTCTGACTAAAACTCCTTGTGTAGCAAAAACTCATTGCTCATTTAATTAGTATTTTTCACATAGTTCTACATGCTTAATTTAATGAATTACATACTTCTCATATAATATTTTTTTTTTATCCTGTAACCTTTATCTTTGAGATCTTAGATTCATCTTTTATCTTATATAGAAATCAGTCCTGAAGAAAAGGGTGATGGTGTATTTGTAATTCCATTTAAATTACCAATCTTTCTTACAAGCCTCTCAAATATATATAGGGTTTTTTTTGTAAGAATTTTTCTTTTTCTATATTCATTACAATAATTTTTATCGCAATATTTGATAGCAACATGAAAATCCATTCCCACTGTTCCCATCATAATATGTCTTCTAGTGAAAACTTTCCTTTAGCTTTCCTTTCCCAAGTAAATAAGCTCTTATTTTATTCCTGGTTTTATTCTGCTTCTACTTAAACATCTGCTATATCACTGGCATCCCTCTGCCTTTCTGGTGGTTCTTAGTTTACTATTTTTTGTTATGGATATCTATATCAGGACACTATTCCTGGGTGGGATTTTGTTAAACATTCATTGTGAAACTATGCAGGGTATGGATACTCCAGGAAATACACTTCTCTGCACAGCCATAAATAAAGTTCCTTTTCTAGTTTGAAGTGTTCCTGCATTTTTTCTCTCTTGGTTGACACACTCAGATAATAATATGCCTGTTGAGAGAAGCTCAATAATCATTCACACAAGTGTGAAGTTAATACCCCTCACTGGGACTTGTATCCTATGGAGAGGGAATGCATAGATTAACTACTGATTACCTTATCTTTACATCAACTCCGGCTATAGTTTGCCCATACAAATATTTTACTGAATTTCAAGATATCTTAAGACCTTTTTTTTATCATTTTAGATAACCAAATGCTCTGACATAATATTTTCTACCCACTTAAGAAGTGGGATAAATGAAGCAGTTGGAATTGCTAGGTGAGTGCAGGAAAATGCACCAGATATCTCATCTTTTCCCTTGAATGCTCTTTATGTCACCTCTTTGTTACTTGCCAGAAGACTGCTTTCATGAGTGCTCTTTCCCTGTCTGGCTCTTTCCATGGTTGGCTTGGTTGGCATTTGTTGGCAGAGGAGTTTGCCCTGATGTTCTGAGTTACAATCTAGCTGGGGATTTTGGCCACTAAAGCTGAATCATTTAGTAAAAAAAACCCAAAACACTAGAAAAAATGTGGTCTATAATGTTGTAGTGGAATAAGTACAGGAACTAAAACTTACCTTCCGAAAATTTGGACAATGCATATATAGTGTCATAATTCTTCTTCTGTTGCACATGTCCTGACCTCCATAATCTCTTTCTAATACTCTTCATGAACAAGCTCTGTTACTTCTTTCTTAATGTGTTTTCTGTCTTTCATTTTCAAATTGCATAAAATAATTTTGCTTAACAATAATGTTAATCTGTATTCTTTAGGCACTGCAGATTTTAAAAAGACACATTTGTACTAACTGCAGAGGAGAAAAATACTAACAACCCACATTATCAGTATGTTTGTTTTCCTTATAACAGAACCGACAAGATGGTAATGCAGGCTAAATGTCTTCCTCTTCCAAAAGTTTAATTCTAAGTGTGACTTCTTTAGTAAGAATGTCAAAAAAATAAAGCAAAGAAAGTATTAGCAAGTTCTGTATTTTAGCTCCACTTTTAAATATCATAACAGTATTTACATGTTTAAAATCTATACACTCATGGTTAAATGTATGCTATTTTCAGAAAGCTAGAATAAAAAGGATATCTGTGGATGGAGTGGCAATTTACCCCATAGATCATGAAATTTCATGTTAGTTCTTGTAATTACAGAGGTTTGGAAGACATTTACTCCATCCCACGAGTTATTCTTTTTATAGGTTCCTATTCCACCCAATCTAGTTGCCATTTAGGTTTTACCATGTATTCAGAGGTATAGTCAGACATACTCATTTCTCTCCTCCCTACAGTCATGTTTGAATGAAATAGTGGAGAAATTATACTACCTAACTGTGGATGCTGAAAAGCTGCTAGCAGAGGGATCTTCCTAGGTTCTCACAATATTCGGTGAGAATCCTGCCTTTCTCACACATGTTATGAGAAACAGGAGGATGGTTTTTGTAAGCTAGACTAACACGTGGTGTTTTGCTAAGTTCTGTTTATGGTACATTGGAAAAATATTTTGAAATAGGTGTTGTAGGACTTTAGCCAATCACCCTAGGAGATGGGTGATAGCTAACCAGTCGCCCTATGGGGCTAGGGTATATAAAACGGGATTGTAAATTAATAAAGTGCTTCTTTTGCCTGCTTTTGCTGAATTTACATGTTGCTGCATCTCTCCGCTCCCGGCATAAACAGCAACACCTAATTGCTGTGTGATTTATTTTTTACGCTAAAAAGAAAAAAAATGAAAAAAGAAAAACATAAAACCAAGTCGTTTGCTAAGAACTCATTCTTCTGATGTTTTGGTACATCTTAATATTTGCTATCTCTGCAAGTTTCTTAGGGATTTTTTTGTTTAGTTTGTTTTGTTTTCTGATGTAGGAAAGTAAAAGGAAAGACTGGATTAAACCACCGTATTTTATGTCTGGATTGGATTAAGAAACTGACTGTTTTGGAGCTGTTTGCTTTTTTTTTTTTTTTTTTCTTTTTCTTTTTAATAAACTTCTTAAAGGCTCAAAAGAAAACATTCATTTTGCCCAGTGTAGAGGTATGCATTTGAATTAATTGCCAAAATGTGGGTGTCATCTGTGGAGGCTGTAGATGTTCTTGGCTCTAATTGCCATTCCAGGAAGGCATGGTCAGTCCTGAAACATATCTGCCAAAGTTATGTATCTGTTTTAGGCACACTCTGACATTTCAACAAGCAGAAGATACCCATCTTTAGGCAAGTATTTGAGCTGCTGTTCTACATAAACAATTGGATCTTAAATAACTGACTCATGTAGACACCTGCCTGACCTCAAGATTACTTCTAACCTATGATTCTATAGCAAGAAACATGCTTTATTACGTGTCTAAAACTTTTATTGAATATTATTTTCTTACTCCTGTGGAGTAACACTGGAGTTACTAGTTCAACAAATCAGACATAAATCTAAATTAATCTTTGCTTACAAATGTGTTTATTCGTATGCTACTCATAAAGTACGCGCCTAAATCTAGGCACTCAGAAATGTTGCTGGATGTAATTAGACTGTGCATGTCATTCTGTGGAAACAAATGGAATAATTTGTGTGAGGAAATACTGCAAAAATTGAGCAAAGGTAGCCATATTGCTACCTTGAAAAAAACACCCCCCCAAACCTATCACAAATGCTCTGTATATGCAACTTGACTCAAATGGTTATGTTCCTTCGAAGATCATCCCCCTTTTTACCCTTTTTATAGCAAAAAGATAACTCCTTAATTTTAACATGATTCTGCCATGACAGATTTATTCAATTACAGCAAAAAGTTGCAGTCAAAAGCAGATCATTATGCAGATCTGAATAGGCTTCAGGGCTTTTCTGTCTTCACAGCAGAAGCATAATATTCAAGTAATCAACAGTCCACCAAGGCTAACTATTTATACTTCTGGTGCATTAAGTGTCCTTATTTTGTTTCATGGACCACTTCATTTTTAGTATTCTTCCTAAAATTTCTGAGAAAAACATATTATGTACAATTCTTTCATGTTGCTAAAATTAATATGCTTGGTGTAAGATATACTTTAACAAACCTTGACTTTTATGTATATTATCAGATTATAAATTGATGCTTTATGCTAAGTCAAATAGTGATTGTAATATTTTCTTTTTAACAAAATGAATAAAATCATTTTACACAAAACAAAATAGACATTCCTAGCATTCTTTGAACATTGAAGTATTACATACATTTGCTCTAATTAAGTTTCTAGTTAAGAAAGGAAAATGAAGAGCACCTACTACTGAGCAGTTTATTTATTTACTAGCTTAGGTGAAACATATATTCATGAATTGTCGTGTCTTCAGATTTTTCTTTCATAAACACAGAGTTTAAGAAATTGATGCAGCATGAAAAGTTACTTCTTTTTTTGTTTTTTTAATATTAGGTGGCATATTTAAAGTAACACATATCAGTGAATGGTCCTCTCCTCTCCTCTCCTCTCCTCTCCTCTCCTCTCCTCTCCTCTCCTC
>JANVCC010000021.1:19901220-19993010 GCA_025345505.1 Todiramphus chloris collaris
TCTCCTCTCCTCTCCTCTCCTCTCCTCTCCTCTCCTCTCCTCTCCTCCCCTCCCCTCCCCGCCTTTTTCATGAGAGATGCCCAGAGTCCCACAGTCTCCTATCACCAGTCTCTGCTGTTTAAAACCATAAAGTCATGTGGCTGGCAGAAAGATAGGCAAGGATATAGTGTGAAGACTTGCATGCAAAAGGGGCTGAAAAAGAGAAAGATGACAACTGTTAATTATGAGAAAGGGGGAGATTAAACCAAGGAGCAGCCTGAGCTGACAAGAGAAAATTAAGGATTGAAGAGCAACTGGAGGCAACTGACAAGGTGCAGAAGGAAAAACCTGGTCTCAATAGTAGTGGAAATGCAATACCAACGTCATCATACATGTTAAATTTAGGACAGTCCAGTTCACAGATGGAAAGGAAAATGGGAAGTGCAACAGTAGGTATAGGAAATACACATTTCTTACATTAGGAACATATTTATCTACTCTACTGCATTAAAGCCTGTAGAAAAGGTAGAATAAAAAAAATCAAATTCCCTAGCTTCTCCAAATGAGAGTAGTTTTGCTAGACAAAAGAACAATGTTACTTTGGCTTAAGAGAGGAGTTAAAAGTTTAAATGATAGAATTGAGGATTTGGAATTATAAACAATATGTTTTCAGAGATACATTAGTGCCAAAAGCCATGCACAGTCATAACTGTAATGAGTAACTACTTGGTAATTTAAATGGAAAAACTACATTAAAATACAAAACTTAATAATTTCTTAATGCAAAAATGTCAAAGAGAAAAATTCAGAAAGAGGAAGTACATGATAATGATTATATAAATTATCCTAGTTAGCAGTTAGTTTTTGAATGAATACATCTTCTATGTGATATATATTGTTGCACCAGAGTTTTTCAATCAAGTTACTTTCTAATTTTCAAATTTTGAAATGTAATATATAATTATGTTCTACTTAATATATTGTGTTAATTTGTTGCTTTAACTAAAGACAGATGGACTGCAATTAGATTTCAAATAAGGACATTTAGGACTTTCAAAATTAAACTGGTTTATTATAATTCTTCATGAAAGTGATAAAAATAGGGACAAGGGATAAAACATGCAAAAGTCCTAGACAAACCACAGTACACTTAAAAAGGAAAAGGAAGTCCTTTCACAGTTGCTCTCAGAAGAGATGAATTTTATTTTTTTTTTATTAATTTTTCTATTGTGGTAGAAGATAACTGAATGTAAGACAAAGTTCAGAATACCTGTGTTTGTTTTTTTCTCTTTAATAGAGCATATCTTTACAGTTTGCTAATTTTTGTAAAATTTAATAAAGGAAACATAAAATGCAGATTCTAGAATGAACCAGACCCTAATTGTGTATTAAGATGCATATAGTCTCTGCAGATGAGGTGACCTTGTAGTCCTTTTATGTCTTTCATTTCCCTGGTATTTCATTTCCGTTAATGAAGTAGATACAGGAAAAGAAAAGGATGGGTGAGAAAGCAGATAAAGAAAGAAGCAGTGCCTTGTATACCTCTCACATTTGCCATTGCTGAGTCTGGTTATTATTTACCTTTAGGTATTACTTAATCTAGTAATGCCTTTTTTATGTAATCATTTTGTTGTTTTTGTTTTACTCCCTTTCCAGTCTCCTATAAATGTTTGTTCCATTGTGATAGATATAGGCAGGTGTTTAAAAGCTAGAAGCCATTGTAGTATCATTTGAATTCCTACTGAAGTGAGTTCACTTGTAGAAAAGGATGAATGAGTTATAAATAGAAGAAAAAAAATAAAAGAAAGAATAATGGCTTTGCAGTAAGGAAGTTCATATGAGAAATGGGACTCCTATTCCCCTTTTGTCTGGTTTGTTTGTAGATATTTTACTCAAAAACTACTGTCCAGAAAGGAGAATTTATCTAAAGGGTTGTAGCTGATGGAAATTCACATACCTGTTTTGGATACTAGTAATATTTCTATATCCTCAGTCTGAAGAAGACAAAAAAAGACAAGTGTTCCACTACTGGAATGAGCATGCCAACTTCTGGCAATGATCTGTATCTACATATCTATATCTATCCATCTAGATGTGATTATAAAAAATATATTACAGTTGGCTAATTGTAGGTAGTTCTTTGTCTAATAAAGGGAATTTTATGTTTCCTATTTTGAAGCAGCTAAGCACTGCTTAAGTCTGAATTTTGGACTTCATGCTATGGAAGAGTTATACCTGCTTGATTTAGAAATACTATTTAGGATTGTAGGGAGGATGGGCTGTTGAATCAAATATTGTCAATGTAATTCAATTTACCACTGTTTGCTGGTTTTGGTTGGGGTAGAGTTAATTTTCTTCATAGTAGCTGGTATGGGGCTACGCATTTGGTCTGTGCTGGAAACTTTTTGTAATTCAGTGTCCATATTGCTGACCAGTGCTTACACAGAGTCAAGGCATTTTCTGCTTCTCACACTGTGTTCCCAATGAGTAGGCTGGGGGTACAGAAAACAGTTGGGAGACTCTGTTAAAGAACATAACAGATTTACCTTATTTATAGACAGATTCCATTATTCCAAGTGTTTCGTTTTTGCTTATTTCTTATGTTTTTAACAGTGAAACACTGTTTTTCAGATATTTGTTTATTTTCTAAGATTTCCTGATAACAAAATTATTACACTTGAACAACCTAAACAAACTTAGCTTTGCTTACCTATTAATAAGGAATGCTTCATATTTAACCTTTGTTGAGTAAGATGACGGTAAGGCCTAACCAAGGTATTTTGATTCTAGGCCTTTATTGCTTTACTACTCCTACAATACCAAACATAACAATGAATATTGCTAATTATTTTCAGCATTCACTTCACATCATCACTGTTCCATGACATATCTTGAACTCATTACCCATGTAACTATTGTTTCATAACCCATATCATTTAAAACCAGTGAGACTGTCTGCATAAGCAAGAATATGCAAATCAAGCCCTGGATTTTTCAACCAGCTGTAGTGGTATTTCAGCATGTCTTGAAAAAAGCCAAAACCCAACAAACCTCAACAGAATTATAAATAAAGTCTCAAGGTGACCCAGATAGGAAAGCTATTTGTGAATTTAAAAACAAATAAAAGCTAACACTGGAGGATGAATTCAGATCTTTAACTCTAGTAAGAAATGCAAATTTTGTTCAAATAATATTTAGTGTGAATTCCCTTTATGTGATAATGTAGCTTCACTGGTGTGGAATCAGAATCATTTATTAACACAGCTAAAAATGCAGTACGAGCTATGAATTTATAGCTGGTTTGTAAACTTAGCTCAAAACTGTTATTTTGATATATGGTCCTGAGTTTATGAAATCCTAACCCTCTGTAACTCACGAGATGAATTAACTTTAAAGTGAGCCTGTGGAAATGGGCACATATTTGATTATCTAATTTTAATAAGTCTATGTTTAAGTAAAGATGAATCTTTTCCTTGATGTATGCATGGTCAAGCAGGAAGTTCTTAAGGTACCTGACATTATGTTATACGTGGTCAGAAAAATAATTTAGGAGCAGGGATCATTCTAGCACTTAAGAAGGGGCATTTACCACCCCTCTTTTTGAAGCTGAGCCACTCTTCAGTCACAAATGCAAGAATCCATGGGGATGATGTCTGCATATGTACAGTGACCCAGTGACTCCAGTGCATTTTCTATTAGGGTCTCACAGCCAAATGTGACCTTGTTAGGTGTGGCACACATGATTTCAAGCAAGTGTGTTTGCTAGGCTTATGATGCTTTCTTGAGACAGGAGAAACAGCATCAATAAAATACTGGGTGGAGAGCAAGGATGAAAAGCTGAAACACTGAATCACAGAATGGCTGAAATTAGGAAACATTTGTGGAGATTGTTTCAGATACCTCTTTCCCAATTCAGGTTATAGTGTCCTACAGTAGGTTGAGAAGGATTGTGTTAGGCAAGTTTTTGATATCTCCACAGATGGAGAAAACACAGTTTCCCTGTGAAACCTGTTCTAGTGTTTAACCACCCTCACAATAAACAACTGTTTTATTATGTTCATACAGAATAACATGTATTTCAATTTATGCAGGTTGCCTCTTGGCACCACTGAGAACAGTCTGTCCCTCTCGTCCTCATTTCCCGAGGTTCTTCTCTCCAAACTGAACAGTCCCAGCCCTCTTCTCATATGAAAGATGCTCCAGTTCCTTAATCCCCTTTGTAGCCTTTCACTGTACTTACTTCAGTAATTCAGGTTTTCATCATATTTCATTTCTCATGCAAGCCTTATGTACTGATGTACTTATGAATTTTGACTTAGATCAGTCTTAGCTTTGCTATTGCAATGGGATAAGGTCTACCCCTGAGATCACTGCTCAGATAAATAAGACCCAGAGAATGCTGACCCAGCTCTACCTGTTTAGCATACTCTGGTACATATGGAAAGGAAAGAAAGATAGAAGCACAGATGACCCAAGTTGTCATATAATTGTTGACAACTTTATATTAGTTCCATTCATTTAGGGGCTATGCTTCTGTCCTACATAACAAACGTTAATTATGCCTAAATAGGGAGATACCCTGGATCCATGGTAGAGGTCTAAAATGGAACAGTGGGCCTGGAACCTTAATTTTCACAAGACTTCATTGTTTTCACATTTTAGCATAGAAATCACTAACCAGCTGCTATCCTTACACTGCTTAGTAAATACATTTGAGACTATGACCCTGAGTGCTCTGGGTCTGACATGTGACTGCAGTGCTCAAATTTTCCAATGTCAGATGAGATTTACATTTTAGATTTTAAATAGGACCATCACTGAACAAAAGGTAGGGTTGAGATCACTATGTGGATATGTCCACATATTAGCAATATTTATTAACTACAATGAACAACATTCATGAATTACAATTATCTAAATAAAAATAAACCCAAATACATTACGACAAAGAGACAAGGTTTTCAAATTACACACAGATGGTAATTTTTGCTTTTCTAAGGGAGATGTTTTTGGATAATTTTTCAATATTTGTGACATTCAAGTATTTGATTTAATATTCCTCTTAAGACAAAAAACTAAAGAGAATTAAAAACTCTTTTCAGCTATTCAAATACAAAAATCCAGTTGGTTTTGGGCTTAATGTATTACTACTGCAAAGTCTCTGGAGGATTTAAGGGAATAGTTCTTTGCAATAAGCAGACTAAGTGCATTGTTGTGAGGAAAATGTGGAGGGGCAAAGAAGTGTAAGGATGCATACTAATAGAATTTTGTTTTTACCTTCAGTTTATACTGCATAATTGAGGACAGCTACTCTTCAAAAAACCGACATTAATATTACCCTCACATAGGGACTGATCCACTTTCCAAAAGGCAGAATGAGTGGAAAGTTAAAGAACTTTAAATATTTTGGTTTTTACTTTTTTTCTGCTGTGAGATTTTAAACTGCTGAGTTTTTTCATACTAAATGAAGCACTTCTGACCTTCACGAATTAGTGAATTATAGATAAAATGAGAAGAAAGTAATAAAGATTGTATTGGCAAGAGACACTATGGAAGTTTTACTTTCAGAGGCATTCCCAGTTGAAGATACAAAATTTGAAAGTCCAGTTTCAATAAGAAACTATTATGACTGGCAAAAATTGATGTTCAGGCAATACTCATGCACAGAGTCATAAATCATAAAAGAAAAATACATAAGCTTTTGTCCATTAATTTATTATTTTAATATATGAACTGTATACGATCTGTATAAGTTCTTGATGGCTACCTACCCCAGGTTTTCTGTTCTAACTACTTCACCTGGAACCTCTAAAATATAAAATAGATCCTTTCAAATAAAAGCCACCACTGTACCTGTAAACTTCCTGTGACTTATATTACACCTCTCATAACTTGTACCTTAAACATTACAGAAAATATAATGTAGAGAACGAAAGACTCAGTAAGAAGAATATGCTCATTTATTGTTCTGTTCTGGAACAATTAAATTTCTCTTAACTAAAGATTAATATCATTGAGAGATTCTCTTAATTCTTTTTTTCTTTTTCTCTTTTTTTTTTTTCTTAGTTTACCATCGCTGATGTTGTGACATATTTTCCCCTGACATTCTCTCAACATCTTAATTGCAGATTAATTTAATCTCTTGCCAGGGGGTTTCCTTCAACTTTCAATAAATTTGTCAAAGAAAAATACTGTGAGTCTTAGGAACTATTTATTCTCCAAGAAATAAAAAAAAAAATTAATTACCTTGTAGACTGATGGTTAGCTTGTCTAGGTTTCTCATGTGCTAGAATAGCACATTTCCCCACATCTAATTACAAATTTCTTACTTGATGGTTTACAGCGACTTTGCAGAATGTGTTTGTGGAAATTCAAGCTCAAATGTTAGGAGTAAAAAAAAAAAAAATTTGAAGGTAGCCACCCTTCCCAGATGACCCCAGTGGGAAGTTAGTAAAATTATTCTCCAAGCTCTGATGTCAAAGGCTATGTCTACACTAACAAGTAGTGCAGCAGAAATTAAGTGGACCTATAGTGTGAAATACTTGGTGTGAGGAGCAAGAGCCCATGCTATATTATTTTGACCCATTTTAATGTACACTAATTCTAGACTGCTCTCATGAGCTAAATTCTGCACAGGAGTTGTAATACATTAGATGCTCTCCTGAACTGCATTTCTCTTCTATAGTTTCATCTCAGAAGAATCTAGTTTTGGCATTCAAAACCTGTTAAAAAAATCTGTATATATATACATTTTTCAGACAGGAATTTGGTGTCTATTCTATTTTCTGTTAAAAAACATAGCAGAATATATGTTACAAAATATGCAGATGGTTAGTATAAAGGTGAAAACTGTCACACTGTTACTGCATTCACTATTCTTTTCTTTGAAATGTAATTTAGCACTCTATCTTCCGATTTGCAATTAAATAAATGTCAGAGTAAATTCTCACCATCTGTGCTTTATGAAAGTACATTCACTGTCATCTTGCTATTAAAACTTCCTCAGATAATTTCCCACAGTTTGTTTTTCTAAATTTTTTTTTAACAAATCACATTTCCCAGTTTTCCCCTTAAGAAAGGATTCTGATAAAGGACTAGTGCAGTTAAATAGACACTTTGGATTACAACCAGAGGTGATACAAAATGAAACAGTTTAATACAAAACAGAAACCAGCTTCTAAACAATCTACCCAACAGTTCCCTCTTCAGCCTTCTATAAACATGAGTTATTTACCTCAAAATAAGATATGCTAAAGGCATCTGTAATAAAAATTGCTAAAGATATGGATTAAAAGATATTGCAAGCAAATTAAAACAAAGGAAAATCACTGGAAAAGATGGTGTCTATAAAATTTTTTATTTCCTATATTCTATGAAAGGATGAAAAAAGGGTGAGATGGGCTGAAAATAGTCCAACAGTTACAGTGGAAGTAACAGAACAAGTTTAATTTTCAACTATGAAATGTTGGCAATGATATGATGCTGAGTTGCAACACATGATACTTCTTCTGTGCAAACAAAAGAATCCTCAAAGAAATCTTTGTTTCAGCAGCAGGTTTTGCAGGATATTCAAGTCAAGAACAATACATACATATGGTCTAACTCAAGTCCCAGATGATCACTCTTAGCCTTTCTTCTTTTAAACTCCTGATATTCAAACTTCATGATTGACTGTCTTACACAACATCTATTGTTTTTGCTTCTTCAGTGCTTATCAAGCAGAAGGCTAGAGAGAACATTGCAGAAGCATGTCCAGTCATATTGATGAATCCTAGACTTTAAAATATGAGTTCTTTTTTTTCTTTAAAAGAGAGATAACTCCTGAAAAGTAAATTGATTAACTTTGTAATCAAAGTTTGCATTTGTTTGTTATCTTGTTCCTACAAAGTAATTACACACATTATTAGTTTTTGTGTCCATGTATCTGCATTTCTGCATTTGGTTTTTTTGTTTGTTTGTTTTGGCTGGTTTTGTTTTGTTTTGTCTTTTTCATTAAAACAAATTCACTTCAACACCGGCATAATTGTGAAAAGATTCAGAATTACTGCATTAAATATCATACACTCACTTGAATACACTTCAGTTACATGTCTGTCAAGGTCATTGTTCATCTTCAGTAGTTTGCATTATTCATGACAATCAACATTTCATTAAAAATGATTTAGTAGTTACATGTATATTTGAGTTTCTCTTAAAACAGAGGATGTGAGGGAATCAAGCCTCAGTTTGCACTTGCAGGTTGTATGTTTAAATGCATTCTGATATGAATATCCTAGGAATACATGCCTTTTTTTTTTTTTTTAATTTATTTTTTTTTTGGTAAGAGGAAAACTACACATATGTAAGCAGTAGTCGTATTGCAAATCTACTCATGTTATACATCACTGATGCTCTCTTAGAAATACTTGAAGGTTATTAGACTTTGTAATCCCTTGTTTTGGAAATGCATGTATTTTTTAACACATTCATAGTATTAAGGTAATTTCAGTTTAGGCTAAGCATGAAATACTGTTACAGAAATAGTATCTTCAAGTGTTGCTTCCCTTGAAACACGTATATCTAATAAAGTAACTGTTAAAAGAAAAAGTGCATTGTCATCAGTAGGAACTTGTTTTGTAGTAGCTTTAATATTTTAGAGTTTTCAAGTAAACAAGCCTTGGGTTTTTTTCAGAGTTCTCCCTTTCCATTTAAGCAGCTATGAACAATCATGAGAAGACTAAATCTTCTATGGTAAAATAAGTATGAAGTAAGTAAATTAAGTGTTAAAACCCCAAACTCTCAAAATAAATAAAGCAATGACTAAATTCCAGTAGTAGCTTTATTGGATATGCTTCCAGGACAAGTCCTGAATACCAGAACTTTTCACATTGATACTTTCTAGCCACCATATGTTACAAAAGATGAACATGTATTTACTATTGAGAATAATTTTAGTAACTGATTCTGGAAAGTAATTTCTCTATTGCTACAAATGATTCTAAAATTCTGAAGCATGATTAAATTAGATAAACCTTATGGGACTGAATTACAAACTAGCAGAAGGCTAGTTCAAGTTGATAAGAATTATAATATCAAGGAAGAATATAATGAGGAATTTTAAATTCCCTTGGAGAGGTTGGTAAATAGAGTAGCCTTTTGAAAAATTGAAATGAGTAGAACATATAAAAAAACCAAACAAACAAACAAAAAACAAAAACCAAAACCCAAAAACTAGTACCGTAAAGGAGATTTATTTGGTCCGGTCTAGTTTACTACAACATATTTTCCTGTAGACCATTAAAGAGTGGTAACTAAAAATATTTACCACTTCACCTCAAATGTAGCTTTTGAAGAAAATATAACATTAAAGTAACCTGAATCACTTAGCTTTCTTAGATTCACTGACAGTCAATCCATACTTCTACTGTACTTCTACTTTCTACACAAAAAATCAAACCAAACCGACCAACAAAGAAAGAAACCAAACCACAACAAAAGAAATACAATAGCAGCTAAAAGAAAGGCTAAGAAAAGAATCAACCTACTGACCAAGAACATGGAAAAGATTAAGTGCCTCAGTGGTCACTGGCAAGGTTCAGCTTCACCTCTCACTGAGCCTAGTAGGAGATTTTACAGTGGAATGATGCAGTATACTTTTATAGGCATTGTTATGATAGCTGAATTTACAGAGGACTCATAATTCCTAAAGTTTTAATTTAGTCATGATGGAAAATATACTAAACCTAAAAAAAATTTGATAATATACTATCTTGAAAGTATGTTAATCTGTACCTGGAAGAAAAAGAATGCTGCCTTTATATAAAACAGGAGTATTTTCATGCAATTCATTCTTAAAAAAAAAAACTAAACAATTTTATTTACCAAAAAAGAATAGATTCTTATTTACATGATTTGGAATGGCAATTCAGTGATTGACAGTAAGTAATATTTATGTGTGATTTTCAGATAAATAAATTAACATTGACCTGTGGAGGCAGTAAGATTTTACATGATTATGTGCACTACAGGATGGAATACCAAAAACTGGAATCATTGTAAGATTTATAAATGCATTAATTTCAACCTTTCCAAATCCATTTGTTCCTACTGACAAAATAAATTAAAAATCTAGAGAAGTAAATTCTGAAGTTCCAGTACAGGGTTCAGGCAGTTAATGATGAACATTATAAGAAGTATAATTTCTTTTTCATCTTAAAAGAATGAGATATATAAAGCAGAATTTAGAGTTGCAATTTCACATGGAATGTTGAGTTCAATACCTTTGGATGTTCCCAGGTGACTGTTTCTGAATAGCTGTCTTAGAAATCTTCACCTGAAAATTGTTTGCATTAGAAGTGCAAAAAAAGTTTTGCTTTGTTTCTAGGTACAGGCTACAAGTTTTGTTTCTTGTTAATTTAAAGCAGTAGACTAATTAATTAAGGATTCTGAATAACATGAACAGAAGCAACCTTTAGTGTTTCAATGTGTGGACTCTTTAGTATATATTTACCATTTTAAGCAGGATATCATAATTTTTTTATTTTTTTTTTTTACGTTATATATACATGATGTTAATTTGTGCAAATTTGGATTAACAAACACATATACTTTGGGATATTGGGTAGTTTGAGACCAAAAATAAAAATTAAATTTCTCTTATTGTCTAATTAAAAGATTATGAAAAATAACAACAAAATAGTTTTAAACTTCAAAGAACGACTTAAAATATGCTGAATTACTCTTCTGGATTTTCTTTTTAAGATGGCTTTCAATGCTAATCCTCTTCAAGTCATTTTTAGATATTGAATAGCTCTTAGACAAGCTCAGAAAGGGCAAAATGCTTTCATGCATATTAATAAAAAATACAAAAGTATCAGTCAAGCTTGCTTTGTGAAAGCTAGCTCATACAGACACCGAAAACTTAACATGTATTATTACTCTTGTAGTGTAAAATGGATAAAATCCAAAGGTTGTTAGTGTATACTTAAGAAAAACAATATAACAGTAAGTGCAGAATAGATTTTCTATTGTCATTACATTTGGAAATAAGTGTCATAAGGACTTTTTCAGATATAGATTGCATTTGGACTTATTGTTCTTGATGGCCACTAATAAATCTATCTTCTGTGATTTATTTCTGGTCTTGTTTTAATTCTATCGTATTTTTGGCCTGTGTGCATACCATGGTAAATTTTACAGTTTATTTTAATGTCTAGTGTGAAGAAAGACCTTCATATCCTCCATTATTTATTTTAATTTAGACACCTGATAATTTATTCACCACTTATCTAAAGTGATAATTCATTTGGGAACAAATATATGTGTAGTTAAGACATTGTCCTGCATAACCTTCTTTTCATTTATTGACATGGAATTTCATTTTTGTTGTGCACTGTGTAAATATAATGGTATTTTTGTTTAAAAGGCTCTATGATCATATATCTTGAATAATTAAACATTACCGACAAACTAAGTAGTCTTATTATTCATTATTTTCTACAACATTTATAAATATATTGAGCATCACTGTTTCCAGATAGATAATGGTAAATTCCCTCCAGAGTGAAAACTTCACTTTTCTTCATACCCTCTATTTTCTGTCATGTACTAAGTTATTAACTTTTACAGGACCTTCTGTTTACTTATTTTTCCTTTAAAAGCCTTTAGAGATAAAGGCCATTGTTAGATTTTGGAAATTTAAATGCATTATGACTAGATGACATAGACTGATGTGCTACTTGCTTTCTTTAAAACTTCTGGTATATTTGTGGAGTAGGAATTTCTGCTACAAAAGATTTTTAGTGTTTTCCCCCTTATATGTTGCATATGGTAATACATCTACTAATTTCATCTTTACTTAATATTCAGGTTGATCTGCTGTAGTTTTCACTTCTAAAGTCCTTTTCAACAAGCGTGCTATTAAATGTAGTAATTTTCGCTTTCTACCAAGACTGGTTTAAATAGACAGGTTGCTGATATGTATATTAAGTTCCTTTTCAGACATGTTTATTTGGGTAAATGTCATTTCACCAATATTTTTATTCTATCAATTTGTTTTGAAATCTCTGATACCTACCACTAATTTGGAGCTATCCATCTGCTTCACCCATATAAAGAATGCCTTCTGTGTGTCAATATCCCATAGTGGACAATGTTGTGAAAAAATACTGTAATATTTTTGGTTTGCATTTATCTTCTCAGGATCTTCCTTTTCCATCTCACCTATGGCTGCACCCACGCATTGGCAGATTTCCTGTTTCTGAAACACTTAAGATGTTTTTAGTGTTGGCTCTTATGCTTTTGGCAGATTTTTGCTCAAAATATTTCCTGGACTTACTGGAATTGTCTTACTACAATTTTACATTTAACTTGTTAGATGTGTAAACTGGCATGGGCAGGATGCAGGAACAACCATGGATGAAATTCAGATGCTAATTTTATTTCCATTACCTCACCAAGCATGACACAAGTGAGTATGCAGGCACCATGAAGCTTGGTCCATGCTTCAGGGTCACCAAACCTGCTGGTTTCATCTGTATATTAGAGATTTGTGTAGGCATAGATTACCACTGTGTTTTGATCTTTCCTACAGCAGGACAGGAATCTCAAGCATGTTTAATAGGGTGTGTCTAAATCTATCAAGGACCTATGTTATCTAAACACATGTTATACTTGTCAAAAGCATAAGGCTAAACAACGCAGAACTCCAGTTGTTGGATCATCCCACCATGTTTCTGTGATGGCAACTATATCATAGTTTTCCTTCTGTTAAGGAGGTTCAGGGTTTGCTGGTTTTACTGATCGCATTACTTAAGTTTCTCCAGAAACTTCCCGTGCTGCTTGCATCCTGACGTACTGTCCTTTCAGCAGAAAGCAGGGAGGTCCATATCCACATAAGAATCAGAGTCTGACATACAGAGACTTCATCAAGTTATTTTGATTCTGTCCATAGTTCCTTGCCTCTATTGGATTTTTTTGTAACAAGCTCCCCCCACTGTGCCAGCCTCACTGTCTGATCAATATCCCCTGACATACTTAGTTTGAAACACTCCTCATCCTTTTAGAAAAGTTGCCTTTACCTCAATTTGATAAATAGATCCTGTCTCTCATTAACAGTTCTTATTCTTCAAAGAGAAATCCATGGTCATAAATCACAGAATGGTAGGGGTTGGAAGGGACCTCTCAAGATCATCTAGTCCAAGCCCCCACCACCATCTGCACTTGCAGTTGTCAATTTACAGAATGCACCCACTGCTACCCAGCTCTTTCCCCACCACCTACGGAAAGGAGAACACCATCTGCTTTCAGGTCAACTACCTCCAAAACTGTCCTTAATGGAATCTCAGTTCCACTCTTTGGTGGTTAGGACACTGTACTAATTCTGTAAATTCAGATCTGAAAGTGTAGGCTTCCTCCTGATGCCAGAAGTCACAAGCTTCAAGAAGTTCTATCCTTGGAGTCTCAATCCTCCACTTGTTCAAGTATAGCCTCCTGCTAGTCTTACTACCTTGTACTGTGCAGTTCAGGCTTTTGTGTTTGCAGGGTCTCTGTGAAGACACTATCAGCCTCTTGCTGCTTGTGTGACTGCTGATGTCCTCCCATTGTTCCTTCACCTACTGACTCAGAGCCTGGACTACAGGCCAGCTCCCACAGATAATGCCACCATTGCACCAGTCACAGGGAGGCCTGCAGTTTAATATCTCCGTGATGGCATTTACACTCTGGAAGGCTGTCTGAGTCAAGGCCATAGTCTTCCATGAGAGAATGTGCTGTTTGAACTGGTAGATTGTAGCTTCTCAAGATGCATATTTTAAGAAGTAGCTAGGCAACATAACAGAATTGTGTGGAAGTGGTCTACATTGAGAGGGAAGATGAAAAGCATGAATAGTTTGGCTCCAACTCTTGTCTTCACATCTTAAATTTCCCTTACACTGTCAAAAATGTTAACAAACATGGCATTTCTTTTCTGGAGGTGTGCAGTAGAACTTATCTCAGTGAATGTTTCACTTTCCATTATCAATAATCAGATTTGCTATATTTTATGAAGTCCTTTCTTTTACAATGTTTTTCTTTAGAACTGTCTGGGTAATACTGAACTGTTTCCTGTAACTGAACTTTCAGTAGGAAAATTCTTCAGTGTGCATTTCTGAGATCAGAACATTTTAAATTAACAGAAACAATTGAAAGGCCTTTGCCACTGGGTAACATCCAGAGGCTATGAGTTATGTTTTCTTTTTGGTTGTCTCCAAAAATGTGCTAAAATAGATCGAGCATATCACTGAATCTCAACAACATGTGAATGAAATGGAACTGTTTGGTAGACAAGATTACTTACTGTTTAGAAGAGGAAATTAAACTCCAGGTAGAAGTACAGAAAGTGAATACTTGAAATAAAGCTGCCTGGAGAATCCAGAAATGTTGATGTACAGACAGGAATTTACCAAAGACATGCATTCTCCTGTGGAAACTATGGCAATATCCATATAACATAAAATAATCCAAACATCAATTTTAAATTTTATTCACAACTAATATGGGAAACTATATTAAAAAAAACCCACCCCACACAGCCCTGACTACAGATTTATATGCCTTTAGGGTTTTTGCTAAAGATCTATGATTGAATATTTTTTGGTAAGGGAAACATGAAAGTAAACTGAATTTGAAATGTTATTTTGTTGCTTTCCTATCAAAACTGTTACATTTTAATTTATTGATATGAAACATTATAATAACAATTATATGTTCAGAATGTAAATCTAATACATTTTATAATCAAATGATAGCTATCCCAGAGGCTAAATGCTTATTATGCACACACTGTAAAATATATGTTTGCTTCAGTCTTTTGAAATTCCTCAATATACAACTCAGATCTCAGCTGAAAAATGTAATATGAATTCAATTTCATAGCTGTCACTAGGGAGTAAAAAAATATGTCTGACTGAATAATATGGAATTCTCTTTTAGTATGTTACAAGTCTTTGAACATATCAAGAAAAGGCTTAATCAAGGGCTTAAAAAATGTTTGTTAAGATATGTCCAGATGCTATTGCGTTTGAAAAGACAGTTGCAAAGAGAATCTCAAGTATATTATATTTAAGAGTTCTTGCTGGGATTAAAAATGAAAAAACTTCAAATAAATGCAGATGATCAGAGTGAAAAATTAATTTTCAAGATTTCTGAGCTTTTTGACTAGTCATTTATCAGGATTGCTTTTAAATGCTTAGTATTTTTAATTACATGTGTCAGATGCTATGCATTTCAGAAATAAATTTTCTAGCTTTTAATGAGATAAGGTTTTATACCTACAGTCCAGGAAGTTTTGATTTTTTAAAATATGCAAGGGAATTCTAAAAGAGGGAGTCTCAAATTCCTCATAGTGTTGTAAATAAACAAGTCCATATGAAGAAACACTGTCACAAAGTTGTGAGGTAGTGTTAACATGGAGAAGGACTGGGATATTACATGAAGAGAAACAATTGACCTTGATGAGACTGAAGTAGCATGACATGCAGGGCTACCATGTCAAGGCCAAATATAAAATAAATTTCAGAAATTTATCTATGGAGTGAAATGATGCAGAGTGTAAGTAGGCCACATTTTTAATAACAGAATGTGTCACCAATAGAAATCAGATTTGGAAATAAATGTGACTGTAAAAAGATTCATCTGAAATACATCCAATAAAGAAAGTGCAATAGTGATTTCTGAACCATAGTGAGACTTTGCTCCCATAAAGTAATCACATAGGTGCAGGGAGTATTACAGCAAGTAATATTTTAGGAGGATATACAACCATAAAAGAAAGTGAAAACTTCTAAAATAGATATGGCACAAGACATATACAAAGTAGCTGTCTGCTAAAAGAAAGTAATTTCAGAGGTTCTGAACAGTGTTTACAGCTTTTGTTTTGTTTGTATAGACTGTTTATGTTTTCTTTAATGTACTTTCCTTCCTTTTTCTAGGTAGCTTTATACTCCAAGCATTTTGAAAAAACCATGAAGTACATGTATGCAAAACTCTCAAGACAATGGATTTTTGAAATTGATTGATAACTTCAGGTAATATAAAAATATTCTTTTGTCATCTTTATGATTTTTTTTTTTATAAGAAATTTATCTCTTTTATTCTTTGTAGACTTCAGACAGAAATGTCTGAATGTGGATATTGTTTACCTGGATTTCAGCAAAGCCTTTGATATTGTTCCCCACAGCATCCTCATGAAAAAAACTGTCTGCCTGAGGCCTGGATGGGTGTACACTCTGCTGGATCAAACACTGGCTGGATGGCCAGGCCCAGAGAGTGGTGGCTAATGGGGTTAAATACAGTTGGTGTCTGATCACAAGTGGTGTTCCCCAGGGCTCAGTGCTGGGGCCACTTCTGTTTAGTACCTTTATCAATGATCTTGATGGGGAGATCAAGAGCACTCTCAGTAAGTTTGCAGATGACACCAAGTTAGTTGGGATTGTTGAAGTGCTTGAGGGTAGGAAGGCTCTTCAGAAGGACCTGGATAGGCTGGATTTTTGGGCTGAGGCCAATCATCTGGTCTTCAACAAGGTCAAGTGCAGAGTTCTGCACTTGGACCACACAACCCGAGGCAATGCTACAGGCTTGTGGAGAAATGGTTGGAAAGCTGCTCAGCAGAGAGGGACCTGGGGGTGTTGATCAACAGCCAGGTGAACATGAGCCAGCCCTATGCCCAGGTGGACAAGAAGACCGATGGCATCCTGGCCTGCATCAGGAATGGTGTGGCCATCAGGACTAGAGAAATGATTGTCTCACTGAACTTGGCACTGGTGAAGTTGCACCTTGAGTAGTATGTTCAGTTTTGGGCACTACAGTGTAAAAAAGACAGTGAGGTTCTGGAGTGGGTGTAGAGAAGGGCAACGAAGCTGGTGAAGGTTCTTGAGAATAAGTCGTATGAGGAGTGGGTAAGGGAGCCTGAAATACCCTGAATAAAGTCTAGAACTCAAGTATGATGAGTGTATACTCTGAACTGTGTGTTCTCACACAAAATGTAGACCACATACTTAATGAAATCAGCTTCAGATTTGATAACACATAACTTTACACTTCTCCAGCAACATAAAGAAAGCTTAGGAGCCTATTCATTGAAACTTGATTTGTGATAGTGACATTTTCCCATAAGAAAAGTGGCTTTAGACCGTATAATTTAATATTTTATGTTCTCCCCAAGGATAGGAACTATGTCTTGGGTGCAGTCCCACTTAACCAGTATCTGGAGTTGATGATACAGTTTTGTCAAACTTGACTCCACCAGAAGTTCTTTGCTTAGTTTTGAGTAAAATAAATCCAATGTGAAGTATAACCATGTTGTAATAACATAGATTCTAATTCTGCTTTGATTTTTATACTTCTAATATGATTTTCTTTCCATTCCTCACCTCCAACAAGATATTTTTATTGCCTTTCAAATATATCAGATCTTGGATCCACAAAGCTTGGCTTAAGGAGAAAAAAACAACACTCTATCAAATGTGTGGGTAAAACCATAAAAAAACCCACACTCACAAAAAACCCCAAATAATGCAAGTTCTAATTATCACACATACTTCTGATGTTGATATATACACAATAGATAATTCAATATATAGAGAGAAGTAACCATGCAGGTAATGTGTTACAATGCTGGCGTAGGTGTCTAGTGTGTATTCCATTCCAAGACAATGGAAATTACACACTTGCAAAGAGGATAAGTTTTTTTTTTTCTACAATCTGAGACTGTCAGCACAAAATCAAATTATTCCATTGTTTCAGTTGTACCTAGGAAACATTTATCTGAACAAAGTGAGTGTGTTATGACCGCTGTCTCATATATGTATCAAAGGTTTCAAAAGATTAAATTCTTAAGGTAGACTCATCTAAGCAGCTGAAAGACCAACTTTACTTTCTCATGTTCTCTTTGTAGGAGTACAGTATGAAAAAAAATCACAGCTCTCCCCCCCTTCTCCTTTTCTACCTATCCAGATACTGCTCTAGCATCTCATAAAAAAAAAAAAAAAAAAAAAAAAAAAATCGGTATCTGTCTACTGTCCCATCATATAACACCTATGCAGACATGCATATGCACACACAATGCCCTCATGCATGTGTATGTACATGCACAAAGGGAAATACACCCCGCAAGTTTCAAGTCCGAGGCCAACCACTAAGGAAAAATAAGGAAATATTTATCTCTACATGGCATTTCAGCATCTGTCTTCAGAAACTTTGTGGATACGAAGCATATGAACTTGCTACTAACAGGGTTAGGACAGTAGACCAGATGCTCTGATCCAGTATGACAACATCTAAATTCTAATGCTATCCAGCTTGGGGCAAACTATGCAATGCAATCTGAAGTAGCAGTCTTTCATGCTCTTGATGTAGAAGGACAGCAGCATGGCAAGCAATCTGTTGTAAGTCTTTTATAGCTAACAGTCGGAGTTGCATGATTGTCACTTTATGAATAAAAGCATGGTTTTCCCTAATTTATTGATCTATATTTCTCAGAAACTTGATAAAGTGAAATGGCTGGCTATTCAAAAGATTTCATACATTTCACAATGACTTAAGTTTTTTTCCTCTTAAGTTTTAGAACAGCTTAAGATTGACAGATTCAAAAAATTATTGCTTTGTTTATATTGCTTTTGTTATATGTGTGAAAAGTCCAACAAAAACATGGCTGCTTTTTTTCTCTGGAACACAGAAGATGATAGTTACAACTGATGTGCATGCCGCTACACTTGAGAGTTTATTTGGTTTCAATGATATATTAGTCTGAGGAAAGGTGACTTTATAAATCATGTAAGCACTTTTTTTTCATCATATTTTGGCACCCATATTCTGCTCTGCCATGAAACAAGTATGATAAAAGTGAAGACAATGTTGGTTACCCAAATACTTACCACTTCATAGATTGCAGATCTGAAAAGCAAGGCAATTCATTTTATGTAATCCAATAGAAATGCTGAATGATACTTGATGCACTTGATGTAGTGCGAAGTGGATGAGGTACCTGAAATGAATCACTTAATGAAAAATGCTCAACACCAATCCTCTGGAAAATTTCACAGTTATTCACTTCGTGTGAGTTGTGGTTATTATCCAAATACACGTAAGGTAAAGAACTAGGAATTATATAACCATCTTTGCAGGCTATACGTGTACTAGGAAGCACTTTCCTACAAAAGTACTCTCATTAAATTCAATGAGACTGTAGCTTAGTATTCAAATAAACAATGAAAAAGATTTTTCTACAAGTTCCTTTGAAATTTCACCTTTTATCAAAGAAGACAATCTCCTGAATGTTTCAATGAACTCTGAAATTTAACAAAGTTTTAAAGATAATTCTGTATATAAAATCTTTAAATAAAAACCAAATTAAGCCATATGTAAAGTACTACCTGTACCACTTACATAATAACAGTACATGAATCAATTGATTAGACCAATTATATATTGGACATTTTCACTCAAATTTTTCAGTACATGAAGTAAGTGAAAGTTGTTCTTATTTACATTTTTTACCTGCGTAATATATAGGTAAATAGAACAGACCATTTCTGTACCTTCCTGATGAGTTATTGTGTTTGTTTAATTCAAAGTACAGTATTTCTCTGAGACATTTTGGACTTTCATTATTCTCAATAACAAAATAAAATTAAGTAGGGAAATCTTCAAGATACTTACCTAAACAAACTCTACAATTTTCATTTATTTTTACTTTTATAACAAAAGTGGTGTGGGAATGGCAGATCAGATTAGATGAATAATGTTGAGAATGTTTTCATGTTGCACTGGAAATTTTCTCTAATTAAATAGATTGAGGGGATTTTGTAATGTATCTTCAGAATTGCCTGACTTTATTTTCATAATAAAAAATTATCCTTCTGATGTACTGGTAAATAGGTTATGTTAGTATTCATACAATAGATGATGACAATATTTATTGGATTTGCTAGGATTCTTATAAACGTAATAATTTATTTTTCAGTATTGTTTACCTTGATAAGAGAAACTATTACCATCGTGCTGAAAAAAACTGTTGGGAAAAATGGGTTTATATGATTATTGGTTTATTGTTTGTTTGATTTTTTGTTTATTTGTGCTGGGGTTTTTTTTCCCCTGACATGTAAATGAATGACAAATCTTTATTAAAAATGCTTCAGGGGAATTGACTGCATTTTGCTGACCTTGCCCAGGTTGCATAGCTTAGTTTGAATGCTTTGAAATGTGTGATGGTTTACACATTTCTCCATTTTATCAGAGGCTATTTTGCAGTAAAAATTCTCCACTTCCATGCAAGACATTCTTAACTTGTGGAATGTGATTACTACAGTGTATAGGCTATTGCAATATAGATATTGTTAGTTAAAACAAGCAAGCACAGCGGAAGACCAGCTTGGCTGAACAGGGAATTCTTGGAACTCAGGAGGAAAAAGAAACTGCATAATCCATGGAAGAGAGGTCAGGCTTCTCAGGAATATTGCAGAGTTGTGGTTCAAATACTCAGACACAAAAGGCTAAAGCTCAACTAAAGTTGAAACTGACCAGTGTTGTATCAGATATTAAATCTTTTAAAGTATGTCAATAGCAAGAAGAGGTCCAAGGAAAACATTAGACTAATACTTGTTGAAGATGGCCACCTAACGAATAGGGATGGAGAAAAAGTGGAGGCATTCAATGTTTTTTTGACCACAGTCTTTAATAATACTGATAGACTTTGGACTGCCCAGTCCTCCAAGTCAAAGTATCACTGTCCTGGTCTGAGTTAGAACAAAATATTCCGGTCAGAGATTTTAATTTTCATCTCAGTCTGTTCTAGCTAACTGCACTTTCTGAAGTTAATGGAGTAATTTTGCAGGCAGTGTCTGCTTCTAGCAGTGATTATGCTCCACGTTTAGAGTTACTAACAAAGCTGGATATATAGAAAGGCTCTTTGCTTATACTTGCTTCTGTGCAGACCAAGGTCACTGCTAAAACTTGTGTACCATGTTTGGCGGGTGCAGAAAGTAAAAAGCTGCAGCTGCAGGGAGGAACAGACAGGACAGGTGACCCTAAACTGATCAATGAGATATTCTGTCCCATGTATATCATATAAAAGATAAAGCTGAGGGATCACAAGAGTCAAGCTCTTTTCCTCTGTGGCCAGCATCCAAGGAAGACTCCATCTGTTCTGCCTTCAATCCTAATCTATGTGTTCCTGAAACCAGTTCCAGAATCAAGCTCCTGAATCCACTTCCCATTTGCCGCTGAGTTCATCAGGGATTTCCCCAGTGCATGCCTGAAACAAGAGTGGTGATGGTGTAATTGCTATCATGGGATTCTGGGTTCAATTTTGGGTTTGTATAGATTTCATTTTATTATTATTATCTTCATTAAAGCTGTTTTAGTTTTCTTTTCCAATAGATAAGTCTCTTTCTCTTATTTCCTTTTTCTTCCCCTTTGGGAAGGGAGAGGGGTTAATTGAGAAGTTCTGTCATTTGTCTAGTGGCTGTCCCAGCTCTAATACTTGACAAGCGCCGGTGCAGAAACAGTGACTGTCCATCTATGAACACTGAAATTTTATGGGACTGGCTGTACCAGGTGAATGCTCAGAAGTCCATGGGGCCTGATGGGATTCATCCCAGAGTACTGAAGGAGCTAGTGTATGTTACAGCAGGACGTCTCTTGATCCTCTACTGAAGTTCTTGAGAGTCTGGAGTGGTCTCTGCTGACTGGAAGCTAACTAACATTATTTCGATTTGCAACCAGGCTTGAGGGAGGAGCTAGGAAACCACAGACCTGATATTGTAACCCTCATATATGGAAAGATTACAGAGGAGATCATACCAGGTCCTATTGAAAGACATTTAAAGGACAATGCAATCATCAGGCACAATCAACATGAGGTCACAAAAATGAAGTCCTGTTTAATTTGATATCCTGCTATGATAAGGTCACCTACCTAGTGGATGTTGGGAAGGTGGTGGTTGTAGTTTTTCTGAATTTTAGCATGGCTTTTGATGCTGTCCCTCACAGCATCCTTAAGTGATCTTGACATTCCATACCTTACTTTCATTTTTACAGTCATACTTCTGCATTCAGCAGGAGGATTGTATATTTGCAATCCCTTTTGTTTGCATTGCTCTTTATCTTGCAACCTTTGTTACTTAGATGCTTCCCATGTACAGCTATATACATTGCTGTTTGCCTCTTCTGTTGTTGTTCACACACATTGTTCACACATGTAAAATTCTTAAGCATTGCACCTGGCTATTCCATCACAATGTTAACAAAATACATACTGATGCTGGTTACACCATTTTATGATACTTATATCAGGGTATAAGGCAAACTAATAGGAGTTATATCATAATTAGTACACTTACTGAGTATCTTTAGGGTCCCTTTCAGGGAGGGAAATCCTTGTTTCTCATGTATGCACTTCATCATTCCCTTGGTGCAGAATTAATTTGTAAGTAGCAATGTATGTCTGCAGGGCAAACTGCCATATTTTGCCTGAAAAGGGCAAAAACTCATAGAAGTTCCTAAATTGAGTTTTATCTGGAAAAATGTGGGATGCCAATTCATGAATGCCTAAAATTACAAAACTAAATTTAGTAGTTTTTAGCATTTTGCCAACCAACAGCCATACTGTGATTTAGATGATCAACCTTCAACTATATGGTGTCTTATTTAGACATCTTAGGTTTCTCTTTTAATGAACAGACAGCAATAGGATATTTCATCTTATTCTAAAGAACATGTTCAAAAAAGAGCAGGTACATTTTTCCTCAGAAGTGCTTAGTACTTAATCTTTACAAAAGAAACAATACAGAATGATTAAATCAGAAGTAGGCATACGCACTACAGACCTCTTATATTAGATCTGCCTTGGTGAACATGGCAGATATTAAGCAATACCAATCCTATCCATTCTAACTCTTCAAGTAAACAATAACCAGTCTGTGAGGGTGTTCTATTGCTAAATTAGCCACTTTTGTCAAGGTTCTACTTTATTTAAAGAACAGATATGTGAACAGAAGGGAGGAAGATTAAACTATGTTTCCAGTGAGATATCATTAAATGTAGAATCTATGATATCACTGAGGAAATTGGGGAGAGGAAGGGATGTTATATTTTAGCTACTAACTTAAATAAAATGTTATTATTGTTCCCAGGATAAATGGAACAGAATTTAAGGGATGCTAGCATATTTGCGTTGCATAGGACTTGGTTCTTCTCTGAAACACTGTGTTCTCCTGCAAACTCTGCTTTTGTGTGTTCACCATGTCTGAAATGAGAGTTCTTTGTCTCCATCCAACACACTAATATTTTTACATATGAAATTGCAGGTGTATTTTGCATGCCATTAAAAATGGTGTGGGGACTTGTGGATTGCTTCAGGGTACCTTTAAAAATACTTTTGGAGGCCTATATAGGGTGATATATAGGGTGTATTTGATGCAGTTTTATCCATTCTACCTTTTGGGGAAGATTTTGGATTCAGCTGTCTCTTAAAGCATACCTAAATATTGTCTTTTGAGAGACATTTGGAATAGGTAGAAATGGAGACAGGGAGTAAACTTGTAGTGATCTAAAGCAGATGATCAGAATCCAATGGAATTTCCCTAGCTCTCCTCTGTTTAGTCATGTGCATCCTACTAGTTTCAAACCTTGTTTCCACTTTATTGTTGCTGTGCTACTTGTGAATTTTCTGACCAATGCAATATGACCAAGATTCATCACACCTGATATTTAACTGAAGTATCTGAAAGATTAATATTGTTGCTGATGGCTTTAAATGCTGAAAGTCCTTCAGAGAGTGATTCAGTTCATCTTCAGTGTCTGTTCTTCTCTACTGATTCCTAAGAGAGCCTATGGCAGCTATTCTTATAACTCAACTGCTTTCAGTTTAAGTAAGATGAATTTCGACAATGTTTAGAGAAAACCTGGCTCACTATTGCAGCTGCTCTTCTGTTTTGGACATTCTGTATCACTCTTCTGTTACCCAGTCTCATTCAATTGGTTTAACCATCTCCAAATTTTAAGTGAAGTAGCACATGAAGATGTTAGCTCTTGGTGATATATGTGACCTATAATTCAACAGAACGCATATCATCTGTACCTTTCACTACAAATGTAGGATGTTATGCAAACTGAATGCAAAAGCTGCCTTGCCATTCTGATCATAAAGATGGATTACAAAGCACCTCTGACTTAAAGCGTTTCTAAACTATGTATTATTGGAAGATAAAATGTCTTACAAGGGACCACAGCCTGAGGGCCACTGTAGTTCTCCACAGGAGTATCTGAAAACATAAAATATTCTTGAGAATTCCCTAGTCTAATTCTACTTCTGCAAACTTTGAAGTTTTGAGGTATTTACTTAAAAGTTTTAAGAAAATAAATAGCAAAAGATTTTAAAAGTATTTATGTTCTTCATCTTTCACTACACTGTTAATGAAATGTGCTAACTTACAGAAAGAATCTGGACTGTACAGTTTCTCCAGGTATCTCTCAAAGGCAAATAAAAGCAAGTACAGCAATTTTACTTCAGTTATTTATCTGGTTTTACTTTCATTCTTTGTAAAACAGATACCATCTTTTTGGAAGTCAGTTTAGACTCTTCTGGCACCTTCTGTGCTTGCTCCTGGTGACAGATCATTGAGTGCTTCCCATGCTCTCACCTGGTAAAGAATAAAGTTTAGTAGGAAAAGAATCTGAGATAAAGTAAGTGTAATATAATTGTCATCTGTTAGAGTCTAAAATAAGTAAACAAGCAGGATCTCTAGAATCCTCAGCCTTTCAAACTCTGACTGTTTAAGACAACTCCATATCATCAGGCTTCTACACAAATGTGTCAAATTAGCTACGTTACTGGACAGGGTTTTTTTATGTTTACCTGACATACACTCTACAATGATTGTGGAACACTGTAATTTAATAAAATCCTAATAAAATTTTGGTCTTTCCCTTGACTTGCCTCTGCCTTTGATCATTACCAAAGGGATTATGCATTCTTATGTGTTTAGATTTTGTCAGGGTTTTTGTGTCTTTTTTTTTTTTTGTTAAACTGGAACAGAAAATGTTTATACTTATTCACTGCATATACATTGAAGTGGTATCCTTCTGTAGCAAGCCTAAACTAAGTTCAGTTGCATGCAGCAACTCTGTTTTGACAGAATAAGAGAATGTAATCAGTGAAGTAGCTAATCAAATTTCCACCTCTTTTTGCAGTGTTCAGCTTTAAATGAGGGTAGATATTTTGAGATATTATATTAAAAATGAAGTTAGACATTTGATTATAATAACTTATGGGTACAGCTAATCCTAACCATAGAATTTCACTGTTTATGGGAAGATAAAATCTAAACAGAAAAACCTTTTAGTAGTCACTCTAGGTATCAGCTGTGTTATACTCAAAGCCATGAATCAAGAACTGACATTGAGATACTGTAACTATGTGTTCTCATTTGGGGAGTAATTTTCTTTCCATCATTGGATTTCTGATATGCCTAAGTGTTTCTTTTTTTTATGAAAAGAATTCATCCAAATGCTAGTACTGCATTAATTTTAGAGAAGTAGTCTTACACTAAGAGAAGAGTTCATAGTGATGTTCATTTCATGCAGATCATGTCATCATTCAAGAACGGTCTTTAAGAAGATTGAGAAACACCATTATTGGTGTTGAGAAGCAGTGGATAGCAGCAAAGATGCAGTTAGCAATATCTGTGAACTGTGGTAGGATTTTAAAAGCTAAGTACATGGCATAGATAGAAGGACATTTTATTCTGAATGACAGCAGAAATTCAGATGAGACATCAAGTTATCATCCTAAAGAACAGTGGTACTTTTGTCATAACTACTTTTAAAAATAACTCTAGGAAGTATCCTTTATTTAATAGCTCTGCACTATTCATCTTCCCTGCAGTGAGTGAGTGATGACCCTTGCAACTGTAGTAATTAAACTTTTCAGTTGCAGTAAGGGCCTCTAACAGTCTCAAAAGGAGAATTACAAATTAGAACTCTGACAGCCCAGCCCTCTGAAAAGAAAAATTCTATTTCCCCTTGGCTTTCTAACTCCAATTCAATCTTGGCAGATAGAGTCAGGTGTGAAAAAATAAAATTCACATAATCATGGATTTTATGCTGGTAATCTAAATGTGAATTTTCTATTACCTAATCACTGTGATATAAATATATTATATGTTGCTAGTTAGTAAGTTCTCCATCTAGTGAGAGAAGAAGCAACTAAATATTTATTATGGGCTAGGCACTAACAATGATGCAATAAAAATGAAGTGGAAGGACTTGAACAAGATTGGTAGGTGGAACACAGTCTAGTGGGAGATTCTTTCATCTCTCAGCATAATGTATCATACTGGAATGTTCCCTAGCAAGATGTACTTGAACTGTGTCCAATTCAGTTGTGTGCAGAGAAGAAAGTAGCTTGCAAAACCACCTAAAAAGCTAGTGTTTACTAGAACTAGTGGAGATGTCTTCACTTTTTATCCAAGGTGTAGTACAGATGAGATCACAGCTGTGTACATTCACCATTCAGGATTCTGCTAAGAGCTTCTCAGCTGACCACTACATATGTACTCAAGACTCTTAAACTGCATTTTGAATTCCAGAATTAGAAACTGTGTGCTGGGATAAAAAATACGAACTTTTTGAGACAGGGCCCGTGTCAAAGAGAGCTTTACTCAGTTCCCCATAAGCCTGTCCTACCCCACCATTTTAATCAGTATTTGTTAGATATTATTATCATTTCTTAAAACAATGTGCATTAAAAGAAACAATTAAATTTAATTTTGCTTAAAGACTCCTATAGTAAGTCTACCCTCAACTGCCTTATTAAGCTAAGTAACAGGAATACACAATTAAATAATAATTAGATAATGACTTCTGGTGAGGTGAAGTTATAATTAATGAAGTTTAATTTAAAGTATTGACCTTGAGAGATAATAAACCATGCTAATTAAAACTAGAAGTTAATTTATTATACCACAGATTTTCAAAACACTGGAGGCTTTAGGGAGGTGTGACTGTCCTTCTTTCCTCAATGACATGGGCTTGGTTCACTGTTTTTTCCTTTAAGGGATGGACACATATATTCTCAAAGATTCAGATGTAGCAGTTAAAAAAGTTATTGCTGAAGGTGAATTAATATAATTCTTTTCCTAGTTTGTATTGAAGTGGACTGGAAATATTCATACTGTCTTGCATGTAAACTATGAAATCCTCCAGATAAAAGACAGTATCAAATAACATACGGTGCCTTGAAAAGTTTTTCTTCTAGATTTGAGACAGAACAGATTCACATAACTTTATCTTGGTGACTTTCATGTTCTTACCAATGTTAACACATATTGACTACCATGACCCACATGCCGATTAGTTAAAAGACTAGGAATTTAAAAATATAAAATAAAATTAATTAGATGTATGTTCAGATGAGTTTCTCCCTCCTATGTCTGTAAAGCATGTGAAAGAAGTGTAGCAAGCAGGTTGAGGGAGGCTATTCTCCCACTGTACTTTGCTCTCATGAGAGCCCACCTGGAGTAATTTGTTCAGCTATAAGGCCTCCAACATAATAAAGACATGGACCTGTTGGAGCAGTTCCAAAGGAGGGTGACAAAGATGACCAGGAGACAGGAGCACCTCCCCTATGAGGACAGGCTGAGAGCTGAAATTCTTCAGCTTGAACAAGAGAAGGGTCTGGGGAGACCTTACTGTGGCCTTCCAGTATGTAAAGGGGGCTACAGAAAACATGAGGAGGGATTCTTTAACAAGGATTGTACTGATAGGATGACAAGTAACGTTTTTAAACTGAAAGAGGGTAGATTTAGATTAAATATTAGGAACAAAACCTTTATTGTGAGGGTGGTGAGGCACTGGAACATGTTGCCCAGAGAGGTTGTGGATGCCCCTCCATGAAAGTGTTCAAGACCAGGTTGGATGTGGTTTTGGTCAGCCTGGTCTAGTGAAATATGTTCCTGCTCACGGCAGGAGGTTGGAACTAAATAGTCTTTAATGTCCCTTCCAACCCATGACATTCTATGATTCTATGATTCTATTTTATGATTAAAGGTGCTATTCAAGGCATTAATACTATGCTATAGAAGTATTTTAATTTATTTATGTCAGAGGGCTGTCTAATAAGGATTTTTAGATATTTTTTGGGTAAATATTATTAATCTTTTTTTTTTGTACTTCTGCCTGAGATAAAGGTAAGTAATAGGTTCCATGACATATTGGGTCTATGAAATTCTGTGAGAATAAACACCACTATGAGAGACAATTTTTCCTCTGAGCTATATTTTTTAAAATTGCATCCTCAAGTGACACTATGAAGTTTCCTCTCATTTAAAATAACAATAATCCACTTACTACAGAAATATGTTCATATGAATATTTGGCATTAATATTTGCTGGTATTACAAGTATATTTTTATTTATTAATAAAGATTATTTCAGGAACATTTATCAGGGTATATCACCCTACAGCTGACGTTGAAAAATAATTTGTTCTGTGAATAGTCCCATCGATTTCAAATAAACTCAATAATCAGTATTCTTTTTGAAGTACAGAACACAGTCCAGGTTCCCTGTTGTTGTACAACATACATCCACTGGATTTAGTAGAATTGCATTGATTTAGACCAACTGAAGATCTGGCACATAAATCATGCAAAAATTATATTACAGTACACTGAGAAATCAGTGAGCTGGTTTGGAAAGTACGTATCATCTAGAAATTCTGGAACTGTTCCTAGAAAGTTTAAGCATAATAATTATTATTGATGGTATATTGCTTCTTTCTTTACAACAGTGAATAAGGGTGGCAGAATATAAGAATAGATCTTTGGGATTAACTTTCTTATGCATAAACCACATTCCCTTAATGCTGATGGAGGTTTTTTGTCAATGCTTTGTTAACATTAAGTGCTGATGTAGGAAGACAAAAATAGCCTTCCACAAGATATACTGGGAGGCCAGTCTGACAGAATATATCTCATTTGTTTGTGACCCAGCTCATACTTACATTATTAAGCCTTTATTTTCTTGGTAGTTTGGGTCTTCAGTCCTGAACATAGATCCTCTTTCTATTTGAATTTATAATGCAACCAGAAAGGCATCTTGGAAGAACATTGACTTACAAAAATTAAATTGTTTAGGCTGCAAGGATAGTTAGTTGGAAAGTGTCTTGAAGCAATATTTCAGCATTACATGGTCTACTTAAGTGCTTTCATCTTTCAAATAAAGCATCTACTCCTATCCAGATAAAGAACAAGATCACCCACCTCTTTATATTGTCTTTGTCCTATTTCAGTTGTAATTCTGACCTTCTCAGAAAGAATAGGACAAGGAAACTCATTGGTGAGTCTAGGGCATTGTTTTTCAGTCTCTGTAAGATGTAAATGGTGCTTCAGAAGTGTCTGTGGAGCTTAGCAAACACTATTTCCGTAGATAAAATGAAATAAAACTGACTTTATACAGAAAAAAAAATCTATACTTAAGTTAAAGCAATGTTGAAGATAATTTAAATTCTGGTTTGAAGGAAAACCAGCCCTTGCTTTTACTTCTTGGATAAAATTCTAGTCAGCACCCTATTGTGGAAATGTTTGTTATTGGGTAATCAAAATAACAGCATAACAACTTTAGTTCATTTTATTTATAAAGCAACTTTATATAAGTTACCCATACATTTCAAGGTCTAAATTGAAGATTTTTGTTCAACAGTATCTTTTGATGAAATTATATGAACATGTGTTTATTTTCCACATACCTGCTTTACTAAAACAGTATTTTAGTACTGCTCTACATATCAGCTTTATGAAAAATTATATATACATATACGCATATACATACATGTGTGTGTTTGAATGTTTTGAGGTAAAGAGCCTATTACTTCCTTGAGTGACATGACTAACTGCATTTGAATAAGAGCAATTTTAGTTTGAACGCTCTGGGGCACATTGGCTTTTGTCTCAATTCTGCAGAGAGCTGTGTGGGGTGCTGAGCATCTACAATGTTCACTGCCTTCATTGGCTTTCACTGAGGGCCATTGAGTACCTCCTGGGATTCACTCCTATGCTCAAGGACATTTAGAGGACTTCATAAACTCCAGATGAATGAGTCATGTTATATTCATTAGTGTCATCTGTAAAGCAAGGCATTCAGATGATCATGTCAAAAATCCCCAACCTTGTTGTCTCTTAAATTCGCAAAGCAAGAGACAATTTTTAGTATCGCCTGGTTTTCATGGAATGAAGCGTCGCGTAATTACAAACTCCGTATTAATCTATATTAATATATTCACACTGGATTTCTGTGATTAGTGTTTATATATATATATAATACAAATATGGAAACACATTCCATGTGCAAAAATAGACAGTGAGATGAAAAGTGTCAAAGCTGCAGTTCTGCACAAATGACTCTGATCACTTAATGACTCATAATGGCTCACTGAGAATCTGAGGCGTAAAGTGATGAAGTACAGCTTGTTGACAACCACCCACATGTGACAGCCTATACAGTAATCCAGTGATACAGCAATAATATGTCACAAGATTTTAAAAACTTTGGACTGAGTCACAGTGGTTTGGACACATGACAGCAAATCCAACTTGCAAGTTCCTCTTCCTTCATGAGATCTATCTTAATTAACAATTGAAAATAAGCATGTAGTTTCTTCCTGAAATGGGTTTATGGTTTGCTGCCTAATGGGCAATTGCCAACATCAGAAAACTTGGACATTATTTGCTATAGCTCAGTGTGCATTACCAATTTCAGACAAAACCCTTACAGGATATTTCCATACAGCGAGTGACCTCAGAACCCAGAGTGAATGGACACTGTCCTATAAAAGGAAACTATTTCTGTATATTCTTGTAAAAATATGAAAACAGTATAATTCTGTGGAAAGTATCCTTCTATGTATAAAGCTGCTTATTTAGAAAGAGTCAACTCAGTATTTAGGATTTTTACATAACTCTTCCCTTCTCCATTTTCCTCAGTATTTGCTTAGCACTCCTGGGCAATTACAGGTATTCAGAAACATACAGACAGAAGTGGAAGGGGGAAAAAAAAAAAGAACATGATTTCAAATGCATTCTTTCCTGGAGCTTCCCCTACATCCCAAAATTATTTAAGTAGTTCTCATCCCAGACTGTTAGCCTCATATTCATATCAAGGATATTCTTAATCTCATGTCATTTTTTTTATGCATGCAAGTTTTCTTATTGGACATGGACATCTTTTTGTTTGTTTCTTTATTCTTTATAAAAATAGAGAATTTTAACTAGAATGAAATCCAGATGTAACTATCAATTATGCATGTTTTGAATTTAGAACTGAGGTTTATCTCAAAAGTACTCCTAACATTTTTCAGAAAACACATGTTTAATAGAAAAATGAGAATTTAAATCTTTACACAAAATAACTGTACTTAAGTTACATCCATATAAGTATTAGGACATAATAAAAGCTGGTGATTCTAAAAGAAATTCATTGGTTTTGAAGGCACTGGAAAAGGTTACTTTTTATGATAGAAGTACACCACAATTCAAATCAAGGAATATAATTTGCTAGCAGATTGTTCTGTCCTTTTGTTCTGTACCTGAATGGAAAATAATGCAGAGGGTATAAGTTGAAAAGTTTGGGAATATTAAAATCTCCTTTCCACTGGGGAAAAAAAAAAAGTGATTGTCTGTCTAGTGAATTGGTCTGAGAAGAAGTATATAATGATAGATAAAGATTAAAAACCACCTGTGTAGTCTCTGTTCACGTGTTCTCATAATGATTTAAATATTAAGTACGAAGTAGAATGAAACACAAGGCAGTTCTAATTGACATTCATTTTAATAGGAACTTTGTTCTAGGAGGCAGATGAAATTTCATCCATAATCACAGCGCAATTTGATAGGCATGAAATGGAGTAAGAACAAACTGTATCTAGAGTTCAAAATTATATATATTCTACTCCTCCTGTAGTAAGGAAGCCAAAGGAACTTTTTTTTTTTTTTTTTTTTTAATTAGAAGAGCTTCTGGCATTAAAGAGTATTGCATTAATAACAGAGTTGATTTTTTGATGCTTTTGAATATATGTTGCTACTGTACTGTGACTTGGAGAAGCTGCAGCAATATATTATGAATGGAATGGAACATCACATTCCATGTTCATTTACACACACACCCAGAATAGCTACTCACTAAAAAACTTAATATGATTGAAGAATAATCCCTACAGTATAGTCACTTCTCTACTTTGCATGCATCATTTTAGTTCATAGATTGATAGTATTTGTTTGTTTATTTAAGAGTATGTCATTACAGTAAAAAGAAAAACAATGAAACCATAGTGCATAAGAACTGCTAGGTTATCTGCAGAAGACAATGACATGCTATGACTTTCCTGCAACAATACAATACCATTATGCTTTTTGTTCAATGGGTGTCACATTGGCAAGTCTCCAGTCATCTGGGACCTCCCCAGTTGACCAGGATCGCTGATAAATGACAGAGAGAGGCTTGGTAAGTTCCTCTGCCAATTCCCTCAGCACTCCCGGGTGGTTCCCTTCTGGCCCCATAGACTTGTGAGTCTCCAGTTGGCTTAGAAGATCATTAACTACCACTTCCTGGATTATGAGGGGACTGTTCTGGTCTCCATCCCTATCTTCCAGTTCAGGGGATTGAATGCCATGAGGATAACCAGACTGACTATTAAAGACTGAGGCAAAGAAGGCATTAAGTACCTCAGCCTTTTCCTCATCCTTGATAACAATGTTCCCCTTTGCATCCAGTAAGGGATGGAGATTCTCCCTAGTTCTTTTTTTGTTAATAATATATTTGTAAAAACTCTTTTTGTTTTCTCTTGCAGCGGTGGCCAGGCTGAATGCTAGTTGAGCTTTTGCCCCCCTAATGTTCTTTCTACACAAACTAACTAAATCCCTGTACTCTTCTTGAGTAGCCTGCCCCTTCTTCCAAAGGTGATAGACTCTCCTCTTCCTCCTAAGTTCTGCCAGAAGCTCCCCATTTAGCCAGGCCGGTCATTTTCCCCCCTGGTTCATCTTACGACACATGGGGACAGCCTGCTCATGGGCCTTTAAGAGTTCCTTTTTAAAAACAGTCCAGCCTTTCTGGACTCCCTTGCCCTCTAGGACTGTACTCCAAGGGACTTTCTCAACCAGTGTCCTAAACAGGTTGAAGTCTGCCCTTCGGAAGTCCATGGTAATAGTCATGCTGCTCCCCCTCCTTACTTGGTCAAGAATTGAAAACTCTATCATTTCATGGTCACTAAGCCCAAGACGGCCTCTGACCACCACATTACGCACTAGTCCCTCTCTCTTTGTGAGCAACAAGTCCAGCAAGGCACATTCCCTGGTGGGCTCACTCACCAGCTGAGTCAGGAAGTTATCTTCCACACAGTCCAGGAACCTCCTGGACTGTTTCCTGTCTGCTGTGTTATATTTCCAGCAGATGTCTGGCAAATTGAGATCTCCCACAAGAACAAGGTCTTGTGATTTAGTGATTTCTGCCAGTTGTCCATGGAATAATTCATCAACCTCTTCATCCTGGTTGGGTGGTCTATAACAGACCCCCAGCAGGACATCTACCTCGTTGGCCTTCCTCAACTTAACCCATAAACATTCAGCTGGTCCATCACGCTTATTAACTTTTATACATTCAAAACACTCTTTAACATAGAGAGCCACACCACCGCCCTTTCTATCTTGCCTATTCCGCTTATAGAGCTTATAGCCATCCATTGCAGAACTCCGCTCATGAGAGTCATCCCACCATGTTTCTGCAGTGGCAACTACATCATATGACGCGCTTCACAATGGCTTCCATCTCCTCCTGTTTGTTGCCCATGCTTCATGCATTTGTGTAGATGCACTTGAGCCGGGCTAGTGACTTCTCGCCCGACAATGACCCTTTTGCTCAACTTTGGCAGGTCCAGTTTTATCCCCTTCCCCCTTCAGACATAGTTTAAAGCCCTCCCAATGAGCCCAGCCAGCTCATATGCAAGAATTCTTTTCCCCCTTGGAGACAAATGAACTCCATTTGTTCCATGCAGACCCCGTGCAGCATAAAGCTCCCCATGTTCAAAAAACCCAGAATTCTGTTGGTGGCACCAGCCTCTCAGCCACATATTAATCAGGTGGGTCTTCCTGCCTCTTTCAGTATCACTCCCTGCCACTGAAGGAATGGCAGAGAACACACTTGGGCTCCTGAGCCCTCAAGTGATCTCCCCAGGGCCATGAAGTCTTTATTAATTGTTTTCAGGCTTCCCGCTGTGGAATCATTACCAATCTGAATAACCAATAAGGGATAGTAATCTGATGGCTGTACCAGACAAGGAAGTTTCCTTGTGATATCTCTGACCCTGGCCCCAGGGAGGCAGCAGACCTCCCTGTGGTGTGGGTCTGGCCAGCATATGGGGCCCTCAGTTCCTCTGAGAAGGGAGTCACCGATTACAATTACCCTCCTTTTTTTCTTTTTAGAACTTGTAACAATGCATGGGGGAGACTGATTAGCCCTGGGTGACTCCTCTGATTGACCTTCATCCCCATTGTCATTTTTTGTCCCTCCAATTCCAGAGCCCCATATTGGTTTTACAAGGACAACCAAGAATGGGAAGGGGAGGGAGGCTGAGATGGGGTTTGCCTGCCTCGCCGAGCAGGGACCTGTTTCCATTCCCCCTTGTTTCTTGAGTTTTCTTCATTTACCTGGAGGCAAGAAACTAAAGGTTCCTCTCCTAATGGAGCCTCCACCTGCTCTATCCTCAAGGATGTCAGGGCCTGCCTCCACCAGTCTATTTCCCTCTAACACTCCCTTATTGTTCTCAGCCTTTCAGCATCCTCCTTTAGCTCAGCCACCAGGCTGAGCAGATCATCCACCTGATCACACTGGGCACAGGAGAGACCCCCATAAGCCTCTACCAGCAGTGCCAGACTCCAGCACTCACTGCAGCCGGAGACCTGGATACCAACATGCTTCCAAAGGACCTCTGTCTGTGTTGCCATACCCCTCTATGCTTCTGATTTGATCAGAATTATGGACAAATGAATTTCCAGTCCTACCTGACTCAAGTCTGCTTCTTCCACTGCAGAAAGGTCTGACATTTCCCATACAACTTTCACACCATGAGAAAGCAGTGGTTGTTGTACCAATGCATTTCTTGAATAATAAATATCCAGACAATTTTTCAATGACAGTGCTATTTTTGAACCTCTCATCATGTTTCTCTACCAGCTGAAAAAATTCTCTACATTCTTCTATCTTAACATTATTTTCTTTTCATGCTCCATCTGAAAGCTTTCACTAAATGTGTATGCATACAGACATGTGAGGGTAGAGAAAATGTTGATGGACCATTACTTTTGTCATCTGCTACTTGCCTAGTCAAATACAGCCTTCATATGCAAAGGATTGTTTTAAACTCTCTTGGCCAAATACAAACTGATTTTCACGGGTCACCAGAAGTCTCTGCCAAATTTCAGATACCTAGCAGTTACCACACAGCTCAGATGCTGCAACACTTAAAAAGTAGGATGAAAACATCATGTTAAACTATCAGTAATGTATTTTATTTATGTTGTACAGTTTTATTAATAGCTGAACCATTTTTATTCAAACATTTCAAGGACATCAGTTGTACCTGGTTAAATGAAAAATTTAACACAAATCACTCTAAAAAACACTTCCAATTTCTCAGCCTTTAAAGCAACCATTTAAACAGAGAGCTATTTGCACAGTTAATTATGAGTAGAATTCTAGACTGCATAAACAAAAGGTTTTTTATTATTTTTGACTTGTGTAATGTCATGGTTTAGGGTCAGGGCAGACCCTTAGACCTATAACAGACGCTCTCTGTTAACCCCCCTCCCTCCCCAAAGGGGAAGAGAAAGGGAATAAGGGAGAGAGACTTAGCAATTAGAAAAGGAAACTAGAACAGCTTTAATGTAAAGGAAATTAATAATAATAAAAATGGAATATATACAACTATATGTAAAACCAGTATGGACCCCAACCCCCCTGATGGTAATTACATCACCTGTCACCACTGATTCTGTGGAACAGGCACTGGGGGAGTCCCAGACTGGGCTCCACAGCAGATGGGAACTGTGTTCAGGAGTTGGATTCTGGTACTGGGTTCAGGAACACACAGACTGGGAATGAAGGCAGAATGGACAGAGTCCTCCTTGGATGCTCCAAAAAAGGAACTGAAAGAGGACCCAAGACAAGACAAGCAAAGCTGGCAAAGCAGTCCAAGAGGGGAGAAGAACCCAAAGGCCCTTCGGATCCCTCAGCTCTATGCCAAATATGATGTATATGGGATGGAATACATCGTTGGTCAGTTTAGGGTCACCTGTCCTGTCTGCTCCTGTTGGGAAAAGGCCTGGGAACAATGATCAGGACTCAATATGAGTTACAATCATGTTCAACTTTATTACTGTCTATGTTTCGCTTATATGTTTCTTGCTTATTACTGATTGGCTACATGCAGTTCACACGCTCTAATACATATTATGATTGGTCTCCATACAGCAAGCATGCTTAAGCACCCTGGCCCACTCCCCCTCCCAGTGCAGGGAAGCGGCAATTTTGCCCACTCCTCCCTGCAGGCGCAGCCTCCCCTTTCTGCACCCCCGAAGTCTCCTGTTTTCAGTCAGCATGCCCTGGGAAAGAGGCCTGTTCCTTGATTGTTTTATTGCTTTGTCTTCCTCTTATCACTTGCTCAAGGAATGTTTACTGCCCATCTGCTGGCTTGTTCACGCTTGCAGCCACGTATTCATGTCCACCCTGCCCTTGAGCCATTCCTTGACATGCTCCTCTCTGCAGGTGCAGCCTTTCACTTTCTGCTCCCCGCAATGAGGTACACAAGATCCAGCAGTGGCCTTGGTCTGCATACCAACCCTTGGTAGTAATTCTAAACGTGGGGTATTATCACTGCTGGAAGCAGATACTGTCTGTGAGAACAGGCTGCTACCTTCAGAAAGAGCAGTTAGTTAGAACTGAGCTGAAAAGTAAAATTACTGAACAGAATTAGTTCTGTTCTCACTCAAACCAGGACATGCAAATAGGATCTGTCTGATCACATAGCACAGAGCAACAAGGCAGTAAGTGTGGTTTGTATCAGCTGTAGGAAGCAGATAATTACGTATATCAGTTCCTTGCTAAGGATGAGAAATGAAGTATCTCCCTTTATACAAGAGTTCATTCAGTACTATTTCATGCACAATTACATTCCTCTATGATTACTGGAATACCTGACAAATCCCCACAAAATTAAACTCCCCCAAAAAACCACACAAACCTATTATTTTCTTGAAATTATATAAGTACCAAACATTCTTGTCCATGCAGTAGGAAAAAAAAAATCAAAGGCCAAAAGATGTTCAAGAGTAAATAGTCAGTACCAAACCATGCAAGTATTTGGATTGCAATTTTTTCTAAGTAATGCATTTTTTCAGAAAATACATCTTAAACAAATACATCTTGTGTGCATTTGTTTAATAGCATCCACCTGTGTCAAAACAGCCCTGGATGTATTTTTCCTTTTTCATTCTTAAATGTCACATTGGGATTCTACTACCTTCTCATTTCATACTGTACCCATTAAAATATTGAGGTCAGAAATACTTAGTTATTGAAAACTTCTTCACCTTTCATAACATTCAACGCTTAAGGATTTGTTCTAATCAAAAGTTTTCCTTTTATACAAAGAGGTGGCATTTTGTTTTAAATATTCCAAACTGTGTTTTGATGTTTTTAAGCTCTTCACTCACATGCTTTCTGAGGGCTACTTGAAATATATGTACACTAGTAGTGATGAAGGACTTGATGTATCAGGAACAGGAAATTCTGTGACATGGAGCACTACAGAATCACTTACATGGACCTTGCTTGTACTATTTGAGTGCTATGGTAAAAACACACTAAATGTTAAAATATTATACAAAGCAACCCAGACAATTAGGCAAAGATAAATGGTTACTGCAGGCTATACACCCTTGTAAGACTCATAAACTATTTTGTTTTGGTTTGGTTTTTTTTTTGATTTGTGACTGCAGTTAAATGGAAGCTGAAGTTAATTCAGTTAATTCTGAAGTAAATACTTGGATTTCGTCTACTGAGTAGTGCTTCAGTGATTACAACCAGTCACTGACTAGTTCTCTGTTATCTCCAATAGAGATTCAAAAAACTGTCTCTGCAAGTCACCTAGGTGTGCATTTGGACCTGACTCCCATTTCTGAATTACACCTGCGAAAATCTTAACATACAAGTGGCTCAGAATCTCTGGTTCAGAGATAACGCGAAATGCATCAGAGTTTCAGCACCAGGCTTTATTTGCAAATTTTGATGAATATGAGCTGTGGCAGAAACAAATCAATTCTTCATGATCCTGATTGCTCCCCTTTATAGATCTTAGTTTGCCTTGAGAAGCTCCATTATATTTGTTGCTGGCTCTGTTATACAATTCATTCTGACATTGTCCCATGTGAACCCAAAGAGATCACTATACTGGAAACCATGATAAGAACATGATTAGGACACACAAGATAGTGCAAGGATAAAAATAAAACAAGTTTTACCACTGTAATGCTCAGAATGATTCTGTACTATTAAGTTTGATATTTATGAAAAAAAGTAGAACAATACTTGGTTGAAATAGACTGTCTTCAAATTTATGGTGCTAAACATAAGCAGCAGATGAAACTACAATGTCATGCACTACAGACATTGCAACCACTGTAAACGGCTCTTTCTAAACATTTTTTTTTTCCAATGATTGATTTTGATACGTCTGTTGGGGGTTTATATGGCAAGGTTTGGGTAGTGGGGGGGTCTACAGGGATGGCTTCTGTAAAAAGCTTCTAGAAGCTTCCCCCATGTCCAGTAGACCCAATGCCAGCCAGCTCCCAGATGGATCTGGTGCTGGTCAAGTCTGAGCCAAGCAGCAATGGTGGGAGCACCTCCATGATAACATTTTTAAGAAGGGGAAAAAAAAAATGCTGCACAACAGCAGCTGGGAGAAAGGAGCAAGAATATGTGACAGAAACAACTCTGCTCACACCAAGATCAGTGAAGGGACCAGATGGAGGTGTTGTCCCAGGTGCCAAGGTGAAGATTCCCCTGCAGCTTTGTGTTCAAGACCATGGTGAGACAGGCTGTCCCCCTGCAGCCCGTGAAGATTAATGGTGGAGCAGATATCCACCTGCAGCCTGTAGAGGATCCCACACTACAGCAGGTAGATTCCCAAAAGAGGCTGTGACCACATGGAGAGCCTGTGCTGAATCAGACTCCTCGCAGTGTCTGTTGTCCCTTCGAAAGAGAAACCCACACTGGAATAGGTTTGCTGACACGACTTGTGACCCTGTGGGGGACCCACAACGGAACAGTCTGTTCCTAAAGGACTACACCCTGTGGAAAGGACCCACACTGGAGCAGTTTGTGAAGAACTACAGCACATGGGAAGGACTTAGGCTGGAGAAGTTTGTGGAGGACTGTCTCCTGTGGGAGGGACCCCATGCTGGAACAAGGGAGGAGTGTGAAGAGTCCTGCTCCTGAAAAGGAAGGAGTGGCAGAAATAACTTATGAACTAACTGCCACTTCTATTTCCTGTCTTCCTGTGCTGCTTTTTTGGGGATGAGGTAGAGAAATCAATAATAAAGTTAAGCCTGGGAAGAATGAAGAGGTGGGAAGAAAAGGTTTTTAATATTTAGTCTTATTTCTCAGTACCCTTGTTTGATTTGATTGGTAATAAACTAATTTCCCCAAGCTGAGTCTGCTTTGCCTGTGACAGTAATTGTTGAATAATCTTCCTGTCCATACCTCAACCCACAAGCCTTTCATTATATTTTCTCTCCCCCATCCAGCTGAGGAGAGGGAGTGATAGAGCAGCTTAGTGAGCACCTGGCATCCAGCCAGAGTCAACCCACCACAACATTTTTTTATATAGTGTCACAACCAGCAATGGCATCATAATAATGTCTCAAAAGAGATATTAAAATCTTCCTCCAGTCTTCTGTATACTAGGCTACTAACAAAACTAACTGCTCAATTTGTTTGTTCATACATTAACAATTAACTGTTATTGATACCTGAAGCCAAGGTTCTGTGACATGAACAGCTTTGTCTGATATGAACTATTGCTTTAGTTGTTGCACATGTTTTCTTATTGACTATTTTCTTGGAAATCTTTGAAATTGCTTTGTGGAACAAGCATATTAAATGTTATGAATTTCATTAACATGTAGACTCCTGGTTGAATAACAATTTTGCTCCTCCTCTCCAAAATCTGTGAAGTTCCATTAAAGCAGGAAGACATTTTGGTTTCACAGATGTGCTGTTAGCTTAGTTTTGCCCCATCACTTAGTCAAATTGGTAATTGTGTCACTTTTCTAATGTGAAGCTAAGGTAGTGTCAGGCTGAATATTTTATCACTGGATAACAGTTTCTTCTTCACTTTCTTATGAAACACAGTGTAAGATAGGCCTGTATAAAGATTAATGAATATATCATTAATTTTGAAGATCTCATCAAGGTTAGAAACAAAAGTTGTGGCAGTTTTTGCTAATTGTTTTATTACGAACTTATGTGGAAAAGTTGAAATACATGTAATAGAAATGCAGACATCCCAGTTCTACTAACATCATCTATGCTGCCGAATAGCTATCCAGGGAGAAGCCTTTTGCTCCCCAGCTTAGTGCTGCAGAGTGGCTCAATGCCTGTATTTTTCAAGGGAGACACCCAATGGCAGAGTGGCTGCATCTGCACTGCATAGCTTGGCTTGACGCCATGTAATGTCCTTGTAGCTCTAGGACCTAATTACTGGTTTGCTTACCTGGGCATAATGTGACTTTTTCCCAGTAAAAAGTTTCTCAAACAATGTGAGAAATGTGTTTTAATTAAGTGAAATAGTGTTTTCACAGCATTAAATTTGAGATCTATGTCCTGTGTTATGACGTGAGAGCATTATGGGGATGTTACAGGGTACACAATTTGCTGAGAGTGCAGGATTATCTGCAGCAGGCAGAAGTCAGTATGATGTAGTATTCCAGTTTTCCTTTTGTGAGCAGCCTCTGGTGTGAACTGTCTAGTAGAGCTGCATTCAGGCTTCTCTTAGAGGGAACTACAAGTTTCTCTGAGAGGCAAGCTTATGAGTAAATTAAAAATTAAGCAGCATGCAAAGTCAAGAAACGAAGACTGAGGGGACATAAAATTATTCACATTCTGTACTGCAGTGTTGTCTCTAACCTGAAAGGTCTCTACCACATCTGTTAATGGGGATAACAGCTAGATAGATCTGAGGTAATAGAGTTTAGGGAAAATGCTACCCAAGGAAAAAAGTTGCTAACAGTTTTCACATACATTGCAAGTTTTCAACCTGCAATGTTCTTTTAGGTGGATAGGAAGAATCAAATACTTTTTACTTCATCTTTCCTCCATAGGCTCAGTTTGGAGCAGTTCAAAGTCCATTTGGTTTTGGAGATGATTTGCTCCCTTAACCCTACAGAGCATTCTTTGTGCTGAAACATTTTACAGTACTTAAAGTGCCAGTGTCTTTTCAGTTGTGTCCTGTGAAAGGACAAGGGGTAATGGTCACAAGCTGAAACACAGGAAGTTCCACGTTAAGGTGAGGAAAACATTCTTTACTGTCACAGTGACTGAGCACTGTAATAGTCTGACAGAGACATTGTGGAGTCTCTGTCTCTGGAGACTTTCAAGAGCCTTCTGGACCTGTTCCTGTGTGGCCTGCCCTCAATGATCCTGCTCTGGCAGGGTTGGACTTGATGATGTCCAGAGGTCACTTCCAACTCCTACCATCCTATGATTTTATGATTCTATGAATTGGGTTTTTTTTTAAGTGACATTCTTCCTAATGTCTAATGTTTACAAGGAAAAAAGCCAAACCACTCCAAACCAAACCAAAAAAGGCATATCCAGAGAGTATTTGTGCTATTGGAGAGTCAACATAGCCTGAAAAAGGAAGATTTAGAATGTCTTTCCTCTTAAGGGAACTACATCCTAGAAGTGATCTCAGAAATGCTCTGAGATTGCAGAGAACATGAATTGATGACCAGTACACTGGAGCAGAACTGGGACTATTTCCAAATGACACATTGCCTACATAGCTGCTTAATTTACATAACTCAAGGTTTTTAAATACATCTTCAGTAAATACCTGTCAAGAATGGTTTTATTAGAGTTGATCCTGACATAAAATTGCTGACCCCCTGTAATCCTATCCTGCCCTGTTTTTATGATCCTATGATTAAATGTATAAAGAACCTCAGAAGCAAGAGGCTTAAATTTGGACAGCAGCAGAGTGGTTTTTTTAACCCAAAAAACCCTCAAAATTACATTATCAGATCACTTTCAAAGCTTACCCAACACACTAGTATATGTAGCCTTGTGCAAAATCAAGCTTTATGTGCATGGTTTAATGTTTCTGAGTAAAGTCAAGTACTTACAGCATTTCCAGAAGGCAGAACATAGACACTACTTTGGACTCTTAAATTCTTCTCAATTTGCACTTCAAACATAAAAGCTTGTTAACGGTGTTGCCCCAGCTGTAAAGCAATTGAAGTTTTGGGGGGAATATCCAGAGGCAGAACTTTAAGTACTCTAGCCTAATTTGTTTTAAGGAGGATTATGAGATGTATTAATCCATCTGGAAATATACTCTTATTGCATTAAACATTTATCTTTTATCAGAGGAATACTTGTACAAAGCTTTTTGAGGAAATGTATAACAAGTAGACTTAAGATACTAAATTAAATAGCTTGATGAGTATTCAGTCTGTTACAAATTTGTTTCAACTTGAAATATGAGGTTGCAATATAGAACTTCAAAGTCACAAGTAAGTGATTTTAGGTTTAGACTGGACCGTCTTTAACAAATTTGCATTGATTATTCAGATATTTTCAATTTCATGTAGTGCTCTGAGTAAAAAATATCTAACATTTATAAATCTGAAAAACAATGGCCCTGTTTTGATTGAGAACAGAACTAATTCTGTTCAGTGATTTTACTTTTCAGCTCAGTTCTTCTAACTTCACTTTCTGAAGTTAGCAGCATGTTTTCACAATGTCTGCTTCTAGCAGTGATAACGTTCCATATTTAGAGTTGGTGTGCAGACCACGGCCACGTCTGGATCTTGTGTACCATGCTGGGGGGTGCAGAAAGTAAAATGCCTCACCTGCAGGGAGGGGCAGAGAATTCTAGTTTCCTTTTCTAATTGATGAGTCTCTCTTCCATATTGCCTTTCTCTTCCACTTTGGGGCGGAAGCAGGGTTAACTGAAAACATATTCTATAGGCCTATCAGGCTACCCTGACCCTAAACCGAGATGACAACAACATAAGCTGTATAATTGAACTTGCAAACAATTTTTTTATGTCTGAACATATTCTTGTGAGTAAAACCTTAAAGATGTTCATGCTAAGAAAGGTTGAAAAACAACTACCATGGGAAATACCAGAAATATAGGTTGATAGGAATATTCTTTTCTCCTAAACTGAAGAATTTTGAAAACACTGACCATACTTGTGGCATATGGATATGAATTGACAGATGTCAACTTAAATCTTGGTATGTGTTATGGCTAAGGGTGAACAGATTGAGTGAGGTGGAGAGGTGGTAAGCCCAGGACCCTGGGGAGTCAGAGGGCAGATGTTATTCCCTCCCCTTCCCTGCACACTCCATAGAACAAAGAGACAGGGAGTTAAGGGGCACTTCCTTCCTGGGTTCTGGAAGCTGTGATGACATCTCTGCTCGGCTGGGCCTGACTCCATGTGCGCTGCACAATCCATCAACATCCAAGATAGTGTTTTGTATATGGTTCTGTATCCTTCTTCCCTTAATATTCCTTTTTCTGTTTTTAATCCTGTTATTCATTAAATTTGTTATAGTCTTAACTTCCAGTCTTGTGTGTAGCATTTTTATTTTTCCTTTCCCCCCTTTTTATCCTCCCCCAGCAGGGAGGGGGAAGGGTGTAGTAGAGAGAAATCCTGCTCTGTGTTTCATGTGGGCTTGCTCTGAGCCTGAAACGAGACAACATGGCTTCAGCACTTGCAGTTCGCTGATTCATTTGAGATGAATGACATGGCTGTTGGAGAAATTTAAGATACTAGATTGTTAGAGGACTCCTGTCAGGGAAAGTTTTGTGTTTTACAAAGTTCTTCCCTTTCACTGAAAGAACCTTTGTGGAGTCTTCTGCTATGTCTTGAGATAATTTATAATCAAGCTACTGAAGTAACTAATCTGCTCAGTGTTCATGGCCTGATAAAGTCATATCAGCATGCATCATCGCTGTTGCCTTGGGCTGTCTGAGAAGTCTCAGCTCTCATGTGTTGACTGACTCAGTGTCTTGTACTTTCAGTGTATGATTGCCTTACACCAAAGTTCCTCCTCATCCTCCTTGACATGATATCAGTATTTTTAAATTTCAGTCATGAAGGAAAAGCACTTTTAAGCACTGAAAACCAGTTCACCCTTATCCTAGACTATAGATTCTGCTCTGTCTTCTTCTAGCCCTACTATTATTTAATGCTTTCTTCTTGTAGGAGTACAATTTCAAACATAAGAGTGAATTGATTTGCAAATATCCTTGTAAGTAGGATCATTTTCCAGTAGGTGATACCCAAAGGTTAGCATTCAGGGATACCAAGATATGCGCTTGCTCCCACTTCATCTCCAATACTGCATTCTGCTTAGTTTCCCTTAATTTAAGAGGCTCTGGAACATTAGTTACTGATATTTTTTCATCTATTGCACACTTCAATTATTATTACTGTTGTTATTATTCTTTTTTTTTTTTTTTTCCAGCACTGTTTATTCCAACAGAGACACTATAGAAAACAGGCTAAGTAGACTTCTAATGATAGATGCAATCACTGGCATATAGCCAGGATAAATGGTAGCCTTTGAATTTCAATATAATTTCATATGCATCTTCACTGTCAAGGCTAAACTACTAATTAAGCAATAATCCCACAACACTGTCAGGTGTACAAGGGCGTAAGAACTTCCTGGGCTCAACTTGATTTATCCATACATGTTTAAACTTAACTTAAACTATGCATTGTGTCTATTGAAGTTATCAAAAATCCAGTACAGGTTTTAATAAAGAATGTAATGAACTAGATGGAAGAGGTTCCTTTAGGGCTTTATCCCAAATACGTTACACTGAATTCCAATTTAAAACCAAAATTTCAGAACTCCTTCCACTTTCCACTATTACTCTCAATACGTTTTGCAATTTTTTCCCATATATACTTGCAGAAATCAGACACATTGTAGGACAAAAAGGCAAGTGAGATTTTTAAAGTGTCTTTTAGTTCATTCAAGCTGGGAAAGTTCTTTTGTCATTTTGGAGTTTTGGGTTTGTTTTGATGCTTCAGTTCTAAAGGAGATGAAATTTCATCCTTGTGTACTTTCATGGCTAATCATAGTGTTCAGATTCTTAGGGGAAAACACAAAAAGGCGCAGACTAACACACTGAATATGGAACTAAAAGTAGTTGTGAAACTTTCTGGTATGTTTGCCAATAAAATATACATACAGTATAGTGAAAGCCAGAATGCAGTCATAAAATCACAAGGGATTTCAGATGGTATAAAATTATGAAGTTTACAACAATTTCCCACAATATGTGTATTTAATATTTATTGACAGGATGCCCAAGGAATTTATAGAGTCACCATCCCTGGAGGTATTTAAAAGACATCTAGATGTGGCACTTAGAGATGTGGTTTAGTGATAACCTGGCAGTGTTGGGTTAATTATTGGACTTGATGATCTTAAAGGTCTCTTTCAACTGAAATTATTCTATTCTATAATTCTATGAAGAAAGTAAAATGAATGAATGTACTGAGTAAAAATGTTCAGTATTTTTTGTCCAACTGATTTATTTTACTCCTTTAAGTCAATGTACTTCACTGAATTTTGATATGCCAAAGAGAGGTTTTATGAGACACATCTGAGACACTGTTAAATGTGTAAGTATTGTCTGTGTGAATACAGAAAGCAGAATGGACTCAAGACTTCTCAGGAACATAGACAAAATAGAATTTTGCCATTCCGTTATGTTATTGTGTTTGGAACAACAAACAAAAAATTATCATCAAAACACATTTAAGATCGTGGAGAAAGGAGAAAGACCGAGATACTAAAAGGGTTTTGGGGTATATGACTGGGGGCATCATCTTTCACTTATGCTTACAAGACTTTTCTTTCCTCCAATAGCTTAGTCTATTCTGTAGCTTTCCATCTACTCACAAGCTGCTGTCTATCCTGCTTTATGTCCTGTCTTTTCTTTACAATCTTTTTCATCTTCATCTGTTTTATTTGAGTACTACTAACTTTTAAGTAGGAGTGAGAAGGCATTAAACACTTTGAAAGATCAGAATTAGTGGGAATGTTGTTTCAGTAATGCTGAAGAAAAAGTGAAGTATTGAATTTTTGTTTTGTATTGAATTAGTTACTGTGAAAAAATATCTTTTTTTTTCTAAATTTAAAAAGAAGAGTTACACCTTTTTCATCTTTTCTAGTATAAGTGAAAAATAATTACTTTCAATTTTCATTATAGTCATTGAGATGAAGAAAAGAGTGTTTCTTGATCTAGAAAATTTCCAGGACTAAAGAATACACTTAATCTGAGACTGAGAATAAAAATAGGTATTTATGTCAAGTGCATTAGGCATTTTTGTGGTTGACACATAATCAACAGAAAGATCAGTCAATCAGATTTTCAATAGTAAAGATAATTTTGAGATCAGCAGTTTATTTGAAGATTTAGTTTCAGAGTAAGAAGAATAAACAGTTGTGTAATGCATTCTAAGCACAATCATACTTTTTCTAAGTACATTTAAAGAAGATCATGATTTATCATGTATTTAATTATGACAAGGACATACTACTTTTTACTTCTTTTTAAGTATTTTTAATTATTATCTATATATATTATTTTATTATAATATAAATAATTACATATTACTCTAATTATAATGAGACAGAAGGGTACAGGCATAGTTACTGTAAAGCAGCTGGCATTTTACTATGTATCATTTTCTTTTCTAAACAGAATGGATTATTATGCATCAAACTGATACCCTCAGGCTGGAGTGTTATTATTGTGATCCACCAAAGTCTGTTGTTTCCATTTAAAGCTGCATCAGCTTTCACAGAAAAGTTCTATATCTGGGGAATCCAAAATGGGTAGGAGTGTTGCCAGGGCAAAACTTGGCATTTATCTATCAGGTAAGTAAAATCAAGGTGTTTGGGCTTGACTTTCTTTTATTTTTCTGTTTTCCTGTCGTTTTCTTGGCTTTCTTTGTCCTCTTGCATACACAAACAGTGCACAAGTGTTCTGTTTGTAGAGGTCTTTATTAGCAGACATGAATGAAACTCATTCATCTTTTTATCATGACTTTATCAGAATTCGTTTTTATATCTTAACTCTGAAGATTCTAGGTTCACAAATCAAGTGTCATTTTTAGTTCAAGATCTATAGGCATAAAATTGTCCAAGAAAATGAATGTAAATGTAGCATATTTTGCCTGCTATTGTAGGGAAGCCATTAATCCCTACCTTGAAATTACTATTTGAGAAGAATTGATAGCTCCTACATACTCAACTTTAAGAGCTTTTTCCACATTAATTATTTTTTCGGTGAGACCTGTCTCAAGTTTTAGACTTTTCAATTAAAAGGTACATCAACAGGAATTTTCTTTAAATTCTACTAGAACAAAAATTTGGATTCAGCTGTGATGCGCATCTATGTATTTTGCATAAAGCTAGTTATTATATCACAAGTAGTTTTAATACCTGGAATTTTACAATCAACTGAAAGCCTCTAGTCTGTATGTCAAAGCAATGTCAGAAGAAAAAAATTAGTCACTCTACAAACACACTAAATTTCTTCTTAGTCAGAATTCCCAAAGCATATGGAAATAAATTTGCTTAATCAGTTTTCAGTAATTTGTCATTCAGGAAGTATATGTCATATTAAATGTTGATTATTAACATTAACATGTATATTTTACAATTATGAATGAAATTTGCATGAGATGTGGTTGAAGACTATAAGTATAACACTGCACTGTGGAAACATAGGGACTTCTCATGAAAAATCTGTTTTGGTTTGATAGCAGTCATAGCTTTTGCACTTACTAGATTGTGGGGGTCTTCTTACACTGCATAGTTCTTTATTTCCTGTTCCAGTATACTGAGGTTGGATAATTGCTGCTGGCATGTATACCATTACTTTCATTTCTGTTTAACTCAAAAGAAAAATACTTAAGATGTTACTGAAGTGACCCTTGGTAGATCTCATGTAGATTAGGATCCCACTATCAGCAGTGTAAAAGCTATTCTTGGTCAATAGCAAATACTGCTATGAATCAAATTTTGCCTTAATTTGTTGTAATATTTAACAATACCAATGACCTTATGTCAAATTCTGTCATCTTTCTCTGGTTTTTCGCAAATATTTTAAATTTAATCTATGCATTCTATCTCACAGCTTGAACAATCTGTGTTGTAATGATTTATCTATGAAGAAGAGAAGAGACATGCAACTGGCATTCAGAATAAACAGCCCTGTAGCTAGTGAAACACTTGTACCTCGAACAGTCTCTGGTGGGTAAGTCCTCCATAGTTTGAAAGAATAAATGAAGGTACAAAAACCTCTTTAAAAGTTTGCTCTTGTCATTGACTGACAGACATGCAGCATCTCTAATCTTGCAAATTTATTTTATATGTCTACAAAATAATTTAGCCTGGCTGATAGTTGTAAAGAAGACACAGGTGAAAAAAACAAAAAAAAAATCAAGGAGAAATAGATTAAAGAAGAATCTTAAAATTGTCATTGAAAATACTTATTTAATTGCCAAGGATACTTGAAGGGAAATAAAATGAATGAAACCAAACCAGAACGAAACAAAACACAGAAGCAGGGAATAAAATTCACAAGTACTTTTCTGCTTTGCAAGTATAACTATGGAAACAGGTCACGTGATATCAAGCTAGAAACAAATACTGATTGCTTCAGCTGTGGTTCTGTTATTTTAATATAGCTTTGTAAAAGTGCCAAGAATCAGCCTAGCCACCTCCAGAAATGGAAGAAATTGTGTGAAGAAAAGATGGGGGTGGGGGTGGGGATGGTGGGGACGGATGGGACAGGACAGTGCAAGAAAGACAAATCATCGAAATCTAATCAGATCTTCTTGCGCTGGAGCTAGATTAAGCCGTTATTTTGGTTTTGTGATGGTGCCATATTCTGAAAACAAGCAGTTAAACATGATTTCCTGCTTGGTTTGACATTACTTTGTTTCTAGCGAATACCGGGAAACTGCACCCTTTTAAGAAATTCTCCTGGTAAACAGGTCCATTTTGTAAAATTCATATTGTTCTGCTGTTATGTTAGAGCTGCAACACTGAATTTAAAAAAGAAAGAGACAAACAAGGGGTATAAACAGCTGAAGCAGCTTCCATGACTACTGAAAGGAACAAAAAGACTCTTAGAAGCTCTGAGGAGTTAGAATCACTGCTACATGTTCAGAGTTGTTAAAATACGATTAGGGAAGAGGCCATAGGTATGACTGTCTGATTATGACCTTGTATCTGTTGAAAAGATACTAAACTTTTCTTCAGTTTTTGTTTTTCTTACTTGGAAGAGATAATACTTTATTCAGCTTTCTTTTACATTCTGACAGAGGAGGGCAAATAGGTTGAAATATTTGTTTAATCTAAAATTTTAACTTCAGGATATTGTACAGTTCTAGTCCCAGCTAAAATACTTGGCAGCATTAATTTGAAACAATGTCATATCATCAAAGAAGATGAGCATCCGTCATCTCCTTACAACTTCATGGAACTTGACTTTGCTTCATGGAAAAAAAGGATATACAGTATTTCTCTAGCCATTATCAGATCCTAAATATTAATAAATAAAAGAAAAAAAATAGAAAACAAATATAATTATAGTTTTAGCTACAGATAATGAATCCGAATATGTTTCATTATTATGGATCTATAAAACCAATGAAGGAAGCAGGAGATTTATCTTTATGCAGTACGCAATACCAGTGGTCAGAATGAGGAAAAGTTTATCAAGTGTCTTCTGAAGAGAAGTTGACAGGTCTTCTCACAATAACAAAATAAAGAAATTGTACATTTTTAGCAAATCTGTTTTCTAATAAAGAACAAAACATTAGTCATAGGATAGCAAGTTGACCCATAATCCATATTTCCTTATTGTTAAAACAGTGTGATAAAGCCACTGGTGAAGAATGTGATTCAAAAGCTAATAAGTTTGTCTTTACTCTTGTGCATGAGAATATCACATTTGCACATCTTACAGTGAACTTTAGCCAGGAACAGTTATGCTTATATCTTCTGATGGTAGATAATACAATTTAATCTAGATACTGGAGACTCTTTAACACTTTTGGACTGCTGAAATGATATCACAGTGGGGGAAAAAAACCCAACAAAACAACAAATCAAAATAGACAAAAAAATCCCACTAAAAAACAGTGGAGTGGCTTCAGTCTGTTCCCATAGTAGTGGAAACATGTAATATTATCAAAGTGCCTGAGATCTCTTTTATGATGTTATATTACATATATAGGTAGTGTGGTTCAGAAAAGAACAGTTCACTAATAGGTTGCAAACCTAAAAGAATTACTTTTTCATGTTAAGATGGTTTTGAGACAATTTTGAAAATAAGATACTCCTTATTCAGTGTTATTTTCAGTTCTACACTGTTTGCTTGCTGACCCCAAGAAAATGCAGCTGTCCCAAAATGACAGCATGCCAACAGGCAAAATTAGTAAAAATCAACCCAGAACACTTTATTTATAACACTCCTTTATATGATAGAATGTGTTCTAAAAACTGTAGTAAAAGCTCTGAGTTCAGTACACTGATTTGACAGATGTTTCTTAATCAGTCTCAGGGACTCAGGTTCTACCACAGACAGTTTAAATCACTTTCCTTTGCCCAGAAATGTACTTAAGGAGTAGCCTATTGCTTATCAACTGAAAGGTAAAAATACAAAGTCCTCTTTTGTGTCTGGAATGGAATCCTTAAATTTACTAATAGTTCAAAGAATTTATGTATTTTTAACAACTGTTTTAGAATCTTGAAGGTTTTCAGTACTTTTTGTTTTGCTTATATTTATATTTTGTGCAATTGCTGTTTTCCCAGTTTGTGGTTGTGTGTTGGTTTGACTGGAGCTGCGCAAAAGGCTCAGTCATCTGAGCTTTAACATGAGAATTTATTATCTGCCTTATTCCTTGTCACTCCTCTGTTCTTTATAGTGCAGTGATAGAATTAAATATTGATGCAATATAAAAACATCACTTTCAACTGTATTTAAAGCTTATAGTCAAAATATTATGCATGAAACAGAGCAATTGTGGAACTCTATGCATGTTATACGAGGGTTTATTTCTTTGTCTGTTGGCTAAATCTTTTATTTACTGCTACGCAATGCACAATTTCACAGGAACTGAACACCAGCAACAACTTCATTTAACTTCTGATCTTGTGGCTGGGTCATATGCTTGAGCATTGAAAACATGTTTGAATTATGGTGGGCTGAGGTATGCCTAAACCTACTCAAGATATATGTTTATAAGGATAGTATATAAAGGAAAGTACCTTTACTCTTAGTGGTTTTAAATGAAAGAGGCCTATAGTCCTGTCCTATTTCATGATTTGCTTTTGGCATCTCCGTGAAGTCTGTATATGCAGAGTTTTTAGAGCATTACTTGTCAACTGTTTCCCTCAGGATATCAAGATCTTTTCAGATGATTTTTCTAATTCCAATGGGTCTTGTTTGGAGAGTAAATAACCTGCATGCTCAGATCAGGAAAGTTATACCTATTGCTACAAAAACTCCAGAGGAAAATTTCAGATCAAAAAGGGAAGAATCTACTGAAATATTGTTAGTTAAAGACACTGTGGGGTTCTGTTTTGGTACCTCTACAATCCCTTCTGCAACAAACAGAAATGAACACTGTAGAACACCACCAACAACCAGTTAAGACTGGATTATCATAATATCTGAGCATTATACTTTAATGTATCATACATTTTCAGCACTACTTGGACTTTTCTGAAGGTGTGGTCAGGGCTTCTATGTGTAACAACATATTAAGAGCTTAGTACATGATAACTTTATACTACTTTTAATGATAAATTTAAGAAGGAGATGAGTGATACCTCCGATGTCAAAAACAGTTATAGTAACTGAACAATAAAAACTTAATGTAGAATTGCCAGAAACAGGTGTCACTACATTGAAGTTTATGGAGCTGCCTTGATCTATGTCACCTGAATTTCTACACTTTGGGTTTTTGTAGCTGCTGTTGCGAATCTGCATAACTGGAAAAATAATTATATTCACTTCAGTTATCATTAATTTCTTTAAAGGTGCCCTGTAATTAAATAATTGTCACTAAAAGTTTCCATGGCTGTTTTTGAAATTACTTATTTTTATCTTTGGCAGTAAAGTTCATTAGCATAATATGAGCATTTCCCCTACTGTAATAAATTCATCATCATGACATGTCTATGAGGTAATGTCCTTTCTTGACACACCATGACGATGAAGGCAAATTTTCAGTGCTTACTTATTGCGACAAACATCAAACTAGTAGGAAAAATGTGAGGACTGATGCAATAAATACATTTGAACAAACAGATATTGCAATTCGACAAGTATCTCAATTTAGTGACATTATCAGTCTCTGTAATCTTAGGTAATTTTTTTGTTGTGGGTTTTGGTGTTGTGTTTGTTTTTGGTTTTGTTGTGGCTTTTTTTGTTTGTTTGGTTTGGTTTTGCTTTTTTAGTTTCTGTAAGCCTTGTGCTTTTCAGAAGACAACCAATGTAACCTTTTTACACCCACAGAGGAAATTTTTATTATATTTGAGACATTTTTTATTATTTTATTAATACTATAACACACTTTACTTAAAATTAAAGGTACAGAAAATAATATAAGGCAAATGATGTTATTTAATATGCATCCTATATATCATATTAAGCTTTTGACCTTGGATAAGGACAAATAATTTTGAAATGTGTTATAAGTCACTGCCATGCAATTTCACAATCTTTCCCGTATTATGCGGTTATGTTTCTAGTATGGAAGAGTTTTCCATAAAAATGTAGTTAAGCCCCTCAAAAAATAACAGAATGGTTGTTTTTCTGTATGGTAATTTTGATTTATAGCCAGTAGGACAGGCAAATTTCATTAATATAAATTACAACTGAAAAAATATATTCAGTAAGTGTTGACTAATCAAATAATATCTTTCCAAATGCATTATATGAACTTGAATATGAAAATAATTTTACTGACTTCCAGGACTCAACACTTTCAAAATGTGAGGTCTGACAAATCTTGCAGCTTGGCTCTGTTAGTGAAATCTGCTTCTGGTCAAAGCTAGAGAAGAACAGTTGTCAGTACTATGATATCAGAGAAACAAAAGCATAATAATATCTAGTAGCTATCAATCAGAAGCAGCAAAAACACATAAACAAGCTAGTTTATGGCTCATTTTGTCTCTTTTCTATGCCTTTAGATAACATGTTACTGAAATTGCAGTACAGTGCCAGTCCTAAAACTTGTCTTAGAATTTATGAAAAATTCTGGAACGGTCTGAAGTTTTTGTCTAACAATCATTAAATGGTATACTAGCTGTTAATTTATCAGTAATTTGGAGGATTCGAGCAATAATAATTTTCTTTCAGAAGTTACTCTCCTTAGAAAAAAAAAATAATTTTCAATTTAGGTAGAAAGGTCAAGATGGGATAACTAGCAGAAGGTGCCTTTTGAGACAAAACATCTCTAGTTCATTATTTGTGTGTACTAAGTAATATTGTATTCCACTGCATATGTTAACAAAGTCAATAGAAGTGTGAAGAACATGCTGTTTGGAGTAGCCTGCATCTCTGTTCTCTCACATGGTCATAGCTGCTGCTAGATTCTTCCTTTCAATAAGGCAGAATGTGTCCAGAGCCATTTTCCTTAAAAAACAGCTATCAGAAACTTCAAATATCCAGTGAGATGTAGGTCCTCTAAACTAGGGAGCCTGACAAACTAAACAAAGAACATAGAACACCCCAGCTTCTACAGGAGAATGGGAAACTTACTACTCCTATACCTTCTATGTTCAGAGATATTTTCTTGGAGTGTTGCAGATGCTGATTCAAGTCCCTTGTTCCTGAGATGGACCTTTAATACAATTCTACTTTCTGATGGATAAATTATCATGAAAAAAAAGCACATCATTTTAAGTGAAATTTAGACAGTTAAGCATCCAGAAGCATAGCTGTTTAGCCAACCCAGGTATCTCAGACAGGAGGTTAAGTGATGAGTTTTAGAACTCATTTTCAATCATTTTTCTGAAATGGCACAGTGTATGCCTAAATTCTTTCTTGGGTAGCTACATCCTCTTTCCATAGAAAAATCCAAAATGTCTAATAGTCATCCTCATCTTGTCTGGGACACTAAAGGTTGTCAATTCATGACATGACACAGCATGACATGACTTAGTGTAGTATAAAAATGCTTATATTTCTAAGACAGGAGTCTATCCTTTCTTAGCTAGATGATTGATCATCTGGTATGTACCTAGTGTTTATGGTTGTGCTGATTTTACACTATTAAAAGTCTTTAAAAAGTTACCAGCATTTCAGTCCAGGGTTACATCATCATCTCAGCAGTGTATCACTTGATCTGATGCACTATCTGGAGAGAAATGTACTGATCTTTTTTCTCTGTACGCTAGTTATTGTGCCCTGGATCATTTAACACATTTATGTCTTTGAACATAGGATTTCAAAGGCACTTTTAATCCTGGTTGGACACTAAGGGACAAAATTCCTGAAAATCCAGTTTGTTGATCAGTTATCCTTTACAGAATATTAGCATCAAATGCAATGTTTCGAGTTATGAGACCGATATTCTGGTTTTCATATTTTTAACTTCTTAAAAGTTTTCCTTCTTTACATCAGACAGGAATAACTGATGCGTAGGTAAATAGATAGTGCTTCATAGATGTTAATTACCCAATGCTGTTCTTCTGTACTTCTAGAATGAATCTTCCTTTAATAAACAGACAGCTTTAATGCAGTCTAAGCTTATGAGGAACAGATAGACATAAACAAACAAACAAAAAGAAACATGAACTAAACATGCCTGTTTTGACTGTATGTTCAAGAAGGACATTATTCCCTAAAAACTTCACTTTACACACTAATTCCCAGGAAAAGTGTTTAAGAGCATGGCAAGTTGTGGTATTGGACTTCACTTATCTCACTACACTATTAGGCTTGAATCTAAGTAGTTCACACTGTCTGTACAGATGGGTTTGAGTCTGAGTCAGTCCTGACACATACACCTATCTTTTTTTTTTTTTTTTTCAAATCTCAGATTTTTCAGGTAAGTGTATGAGCAAGTGCTTTAGTATACAAGTAACCGGAAGAAGACTCAGACTGCAAGCTCTGAAGTCCCCAGATTTTCCCACCATGCAACAATGCTTTTATGTGGCTTGAGAGAACAATTTATTTTAATTATTATTTTATTTATCCAGAAGTAAAAATTAGATCTTGTTAAAACTAAATTTGCAAATTAGAACAATATTAATAGGAGAGCCATCCTACATTTGTTAGTTGCAACAACATCAGGTCAGTAAGAACATGTGTTAATGACCGCTTAACATGTGTTAATAACATGCAAAACTGTTAAAAATAGTAAAAAAAAGGCCAGAAAATTGCAAAAGACTAGATTTTTAGAACTTATACTGCTTGATTCTAAAACATCAAGCAGTTCATACTGAGATAAGCAGGTCTTAGGTCTATTATTAGATTTTTCCAAGCAGGCCAGGAGGCTTTTCTCAAAAGTATTACAAATAAGATGATAATTGAATGGAGGAACCTGGAATAAGTTAACACAATTTTCCACACTAAGCATGTCAAATACAAATATAAAACCTCCAGGTAATCTGTGGCTTGTGTCTCTTACTTAATAATTTGAAATATACTTCATTGTTTACCCTCATTCTTTCTCTTTGACTTTGATTTGGATTTTTGCATTTTAACAAGTTCTCTTTTATTAATATTTTATTAATATTTTTAGAAATAGGTGAAATTGTCAGCTGCCTAACAAAATCCCTCAGTTTGTGATACTTTTCCCTACAGCAATGTTGGTAAAAGAAGCAAGAAAAAACCAGACCAAACCAAACCAAACCACACACACACATAATTTTGTCATATTTTATTTCACTAGACAGAAAGATAGTGTGAAAATATTTTTATATCATCTCAGATAAACTGTTAACTTCACTGCTTTGATAGCATTATTACTGATTTACAGTAGTGACTGTAAAGAGAATCAAGTTTCACTCTTTTATACTGCTTTAAAGTCAAAGACCTTTTCTTTCTATCCCTCATGTTATATTTTTACACTTTCTCATGCTGCTGTCTTTCTCAGTATCTTATTCCATAAGCTGCCTCTTCACAGCATGTTGCTGAGCTGGACAAAGTTATTTTCATCACCATGTCTACACCTAATGTCCTAAAGTGCTAGGAGATTGAAAGGAAAGTTGTGAGATAATTGCTCTGACCTATTTACTGCAGCCTCCTGTCACTGCTCCTGCAGCAATGTTGTCAGTGGCCTGAAATAAGGAAATAGAAATGGACTCATTACATCAAGAAGACAAAAAACATAGAAAAAAAGTTTGCATTCACTGATATATGGAAATTATTAATGATATAACAAGTGAATCAGTGAAGCCTACATATTCATATAGAAACAGGCATTTATGATTTAACTATAGATTGTTAAGTTTCTGCCATCGCATTAGATAAATTACTCTTTTCTTAAACATGCATATGTCACAATGGGGATATAATGAAGCTTAGAATCCTGAATAGTGATTCTCTTGTTGGTTAACTAATACTAGTTAAACAGGGTCTAATGTAATGAACGAGTGATGAAACTTACAAGTGATCAGTGCCATTGGGTAGACATTCTCAAAAAAATTTTTTTTAATTAATTTGTTATATTTTATAGTAGTTTGAATAGAGTGCTTCCATGTTCATCCCCTTTTAGCTAGAGTTAACTTGCTATCACTTAACAATGTAGCACGGTAGTGCCTCTGATAACTTAGTGCCATATAAACAGTTAATGATTGTACTTACTATAAGAACTTATAATCAAGAAAGAAAAGAGAGAAACCAAAATACCTCTTATTTCCTAGGAAGTGATGTAATGTAAGTTATTATTTATTCCATAGTAATGTGTGCCTTCAGTTAAATTTGAATGGAGACTTAAGAAAAGGGTATAAACTTTTTAGACAGCTTAGTAATGGGTAGGGTTTTCTGTGAGTGAAAAATCAATAGAAATGCAGTATGAAACAAGGCACACTGATACATTGGCAGAGGTCAGATGTAGACTGGAAAATCAGACAAGCAACAGGGTGTCCAGTTTCTGTAACAATTAGTTGTTTTTTCAAGAGTAATGAAAATGTTTGCTGAGCAGTGAAAATAGTGCAGCTTGATTTCCTTTAGCTTTCTGTATTATGTTCCAATGATAGAGCAAATTCAGGTCCTTTGACAATGTCCTGTATCTGTATTTTCCCTTTCAGTATTTCCTACACTTCCCTACATTTATCATACAATATTGTGACCTTGCACACTCTGTTCCCAGGATACCTCTTTCACTCATCCGTTAATTAACAGTTACATAAGAAGTGGTATATGTTGATCCATTTGTTATTTTTTGGCTGCTAACAGTCCAAACAGAGCAGAAAATTAATGAACTGAAGCCTTTCTCAGACTGTAAGTATATAGGCCAGCCTTTTCTTTCCAGCCATCTGACTGATGAAAAACAAGATAAATCATCTTTGAGCATTCCACTTTTCTCAAATTTGGCAGAAATTGATCAATCATTTTAAAAACTGTCAGGAAATAGATGACAAACAAATGGACAGATAGTTAACTCATGTAAGCTTCTTTTCATTAAGGGATTTGCTAAAAAATGCATTTATCACATTGCATTTTAAGGAAACCAGTAAATATAAGAACTCTTGTTTTGTATAATGTAATTACAAATGATGCTTAAGTATTTAAAATTTAAAATAAAACAATCAGATTAACTGATTTTATTTACGATTTGACACCTATAGTGTGTTAAATTAAACTCTCATAACTGCCTAGGTGTAAATCTATATCATGTTGTACCTCTGCCTGCTTTAAGAAATGATGGATTTAAACAGTGATGTTTCTCTATTTATTAAAAAAAAAAAAAACAAAAAAAAAAAACAAAAATCAGTATTAGAAACAGCTAGATGTAGAGTAGTAACAATTGGGAGTTTTGGGGAAAGTTTTAATAAAGAATTTTAAGGAAAGTACAATTGTGAAATCTGTTCTTTGGTTAATGGGAAAGAAGGGGAATGGGGAATTAAAAACAACCAAACAAAGAAAACCCAACAAAATTAATAAACAGCAAAAGAACCCAAATAAACCAACCAAATCAGAGACTAGAAACTACAGACAGATTACAGTTTCCTTTAAGAAGGACAAGTTAGTAAACCATTCTGGACTAGTGGTCATCCCTCCTGACCTCCAATTCTCCCTGGTGCATAGAGAGACTGTAGCAAATTTTTCCTATCAGCCTCTGATTCCTATCTTGTAATACAATAAACTGTGTTCTGAATGTGCTTATCTCTCTTATCTATCTATAGAGAGAACTACTTCCACCATGGCTACAATTTCAGACAGATAAATGAGGCTGCATACATTCCATTCTACCTTTAGCAATTAATGAATCAAACAGTATCTGGGGGCCATAATGTTATTACTAGTATTTCAAAGTACCAGAACTAAGTAACAGTTATTCCATAATGACATATATAATTTACACAATTTTGTAAAATGGATTTTGGAATATCTCATTTTACTGTATTCATACACTATGTTATTCCTCTAGTAACATTATTGCAAAATATACACTTGAAATATATCATAAAATATATCATAAAATATATCAAAAATATTGAATCTGAGTAGAGCTATTGGAATTATGTCAGATAATAATAGATCATAACATGATACTGTAACTACAGTAACATTTTAGAAGATTCTTGGATTACAAATGGAGGACTCTTAGGTAGTTGTAGGAAGAAAGTCAGTTTTCTAGGTGTATTCCGATGGAGATTATTAGTTTATTACTGATAACATTTCTGAGTACCTGTATTTATTCAATGACTTGCTACTTGTTTTTTAAACATGCCAAATGCTCTAATACCAATGCCACACAGAAACAACTAAAAACAGTATTTTTTTTGTATGTGTTGTTCAGAATTGCAATAATTACAGAAGATACAAGTGAGTCCAATTAGATTGAAATAATAATAATATCCAGTGAGAGTAAAATAGTAATCAGTGCATTAAACAAAAAATTACAATCAATTCTCTGTAAACAAATAATTTGTTTGCACACACAGCTTCTTAATGCAGTACAGGATTATACTTGAACAAGTACTAATGTCGAAGGAGACTACAGTCAAAGGGTATTACAGTCATGTAAGCACCTGTGGGCATTTACATGAAATTTTAAGCCTCAGAGGACTGTTAGAGGAAGGATACATTTAAGGGTGAACTTTTAGATCCTTTTCTGGAGGATATCCCAAAAAATGGAAAGGAGGAGAAGACTGCAGAAACTTTCAATAAATGTAAGGAACAGGTAAGCCATACTAGTTACCTGTGTTAGGATATTCAGGTACTTCAGTATATATTATCTCTATTAGAGAGAAAATTTACTTTAAGTTAGTCTGTGTTGTTAGCTGCTGTAAGGCAGTTTCCCCCCCCTGCTAATGAGACAGAAGGGCAGAACAGAATGGATGCAGAAAAGTACAAATTTCAGAAAAGACTGATTGCATGGTACATACAATACTATTCAGGTAAAGCTTTTGCATGGAGTACATTAATGCATAAATATGCTTTTATATTTCTTCATACATTTTAATGATCAACATAGATATTTTTTTCTGGGTATACTACTGATTCTTCATTTTAAAACAAAACCTTCTTCAAAAGTTCAAACCAAAAATAACTCTTCACAGCTCAGACATTTCTTACATAGTTCGCTGTTTTATTGTTTTTATCAGCTACAGCATGTCTGTAATATTTTCAGTTGATTTATTTGCTGGATATTGAACTAAAAAAATGCAACAGTAAACATTGCATGTCATAAAAAAGCATAGGCCATGAAGGCACTATCTATAAAATATGACATTAAGCAGCTTTTACACCACTGTGTGCTCAGCAAAAGTCAGTTTGTAGCAAATGTTTCTAGAGTTACTATCTTACAGCGTGAAAAAAAATTGGCTCATTCAGTTTAAGAAGAAAGAAACAAGAACTGCATGGAAATCGCTAGATATATGGTTGTTAAGAGATCCAAAAGAGTGTTCCAAAGGAAAAGCAGTACACAGACTACTAAAATGAACTGCTACCCTTTAAAGGGGAAATTTTCCAAACAAGGTTTCAATAAACAAGAGTCAGCAACAGCTTGATTACTATCTGTGCTTGTTTGGATGGAAGAAAATTTTAATGGTTGTGAAGGTTTATTGGACTCTACTGATTTAAACACCCTCACAGTAAGGAAAGATTTGCTGAATATAGCTGAGATGCACTTACAATGCAGTGGATGCTCAAGGTCCTGAAGGAAATGAAAGGTGAGCATCTGAGGGAATTTGGATGATCTACACACCTGAATGATGTTGGTAGCTACAATAGCTACAATGAAACTGAAAATTTATAAACTATTTATTCATCAATTAAACACCTTCCTTAAAGTCATTAAATATGGTGTAGCCATGTTACAGCCTCACTGCTGCCATGCTACACCATGACTGCTGGGCACAATTTGTTCTGCAGCTGTTTGTCAGGTTAGAGATAAAAGTAATACAGCCTTCAGTAAGATGTAATTGCAGTTTGGTGGTATTAAATTGTTTCTCATCAAGCTGTTTCTGAGTATGTTAGTTTAAATGAAAACCAAAAGTTCTACCCTTCTTGCAAAAGAATCCCCACACATATGCTTGTAATAAGACAGGGATGACAGTACACAGTGCAAAAGGGGCTAGACTGGACAATGCATAATTATCAGATATCAGATAGCAAGCCTACAATATGCAAACTCACTGTCATCTTAAAGAAAGGATTATGTGCCCACTCCAGAGCTTAACTCCAGCATTCTTGCCTGTGGCAAGATTTTGTGTGAATACGCTACTTAGGACCAGGATGGAAAGAGTCCCGAGAGGCAGAAAAGGAGGGATAGTCTTCGTGTATTAGTCTTTGCTTAAAATTTGACATTCCTAGAGATCACAGAGGCATGGAATGATTGAAGTCTTCTTGTCCAGCCTCCCTGCTCAAGGGGCGGTACTTACAGGAAGTTGTCCAGGACTGTGTCTCATGTTTTTTATGGTATTTCTAAGGACGGAGACTCCAAAACTTCCCTATGCAGCCTCTGCCAGTGCTCAGTCGCTTTCACAGTTACAAAGTGTTTCCTGATGTTCAGATGAAGTTTTCTGTGTTTAATTTTGTGCCCATTTTCTCTGTTTCTGCTATTGGAGATCACTTTTCTCTGTTGATTTTTGAGATGGACTCATAATACATGCAGAACCATCTATTTCTATTCCCTAATCATACGGTCTACAAAGTTCTAAATGTTAGAACCATCACTTATCAAGGTGAGGCAGTTACAAATGGAGGTGTCTGAAAAGAATGTTAATGGGAAGGAGGCTGTCAGAAAAGGACCTGGGAGTCCTGGTTGAACATGAGACAGCAATGTGACCTTGCTGCAAAGAAGGCAAATGTTATCTTCAACTGCATTAGACAAAGTACTGTCAGCTGGTTGAGGGAGATAATGCTTCCCCTTTATTCAGGACTGGTGGGACCATACCTGGAGTGATGTGTCCATTTCTAGTCTCCTCAGTACAAGAGAGATATGGATTTACTGGAGACTAGCAAGGGACTACTAAGGTGATGAAGGGACTGGAGCATGTCTCATAGGAGAAAATGGAGAGACAGCTAGGACTGTTCAGCCAGGAGATAAAAGTATTAGAAAGACCGATTTATATTGTGATACTTTCTGTTTGTAATAAAGGAAAAGCTATTTTCCTAGGCACTTTATTCAGATCAGTATTCAGACTTTTCAATGGGTTTGCTTTGTTTGTTTTCCTGAGTCTACACATAATTTTTTTTTATTGTCATTTTTATTAGCAACTTTTAACACTATGATTTTGTAGGTGATTTCTCAGTTAGACCTGACAGATGCACCAGTCATTACCTGTCAAAACTTACTTAAGGGTATTTCCTTGTCTGTCTCTCCCACATTTCATCTGGCCATAAAAAGACTGGAGAAAACTGGCCTTTTACAATGGTGTCTCATACTGTTACGAGAAATAAGTAAGCAACTCTAGAAATGAGATTATAATACACCTTTTAATTTCCTGTTTTCAGTGTAAGGCACATTTCTTTGGTTTTCCTCATCATAATATAGTTATGTTTGTGTGTTGTGGAAACAAACCCCCAAAACTCAAAATCAAAACCCAAAAGTCTTCCAGATTGACTTTTATTTTTTTCCCCCTGAGGATACTATAGAGAAAAAAAAAAAAAACCAAAACACAACAAACCACCATAACAAATGTCAAATACATTACTTAGTAGAATATTTTTAAATTTAGTTATCTTAGTAATGAGTGTAGAACCTACATATAAAATAAAAAATTCTGTGCTGCATTGTCTGTAGAAGATTAAAACAAGGAACATCTTGTTCAAATACAGGAAGGAGGAGGCTTATGAGGCTGATGAGGTTAAACTTACCTATAACATTTTTCAAGTGTTCTGATTAATACCCTTTTGTTGCTTTTTTTGTTAGATATTCTTGTCATGTGGCATGCATTTTAATGAAATAATATTCTTAGCTATGTTACACTTAAAATCATGTAATGGGAAAAAGGAACACAATTTTTTTATATGGAGCCGTTTTTATTCTATTCATTTTTAATGGCCTAATAGTTCAAATTGTCTAATTCATAGAGGAAAGCCTCACTAATAAGACAATTGAAAATTTTCTACATTAATATGAGCTATCAGTGTACACTGACAGACCAAAAAGCCATCCATATCTTGGGTTGCATTAAAGGATATGTGACCAGTACATCAAGGGAGGTGATTCTGCCCCTCTACTATGTCCTTATGAACTGAGAAGATATATAAGATGTATAAGAGGAACCCCACCTGAAGTATTGCATCCAGCTGTGGAGCCCCCAACACAAGAAGGACATGAATATGTTGGAGAGGGTCCAAAGGAGGGCCACAATAATGATGAGAGGGCTGGAGACCTGTGAGGACAGTCTGAGCGTTAGGGTTGTTCAGCCTGGAATAGAAAAGGCTCTGGGGATACCTTATAGCATCCTTTCAGTACCTGAAGGGAGCCTACAGGAAAGCTGGAGAGCAACTTTTTATAAATGCATGTGGTGACAGGACAATGGGCAATTGTTTTAAACTACAGAAGGGTGGATTCAGATTAGGCATTAGGAAGAAGTTCTTTACTATGAGGGTGGTGAGACACTGGAATGGGTTGTCCAGAGAAGTTGTGGATGCCTCAGCCCTAGAAGTGTTTAAGACCAGACTGGTGTCCCTGCCCATGGCAATGGGGTTGGAACTAGATGATCTTTAAGGTCCCTTCAAACTCAAGATATTCTATGATACTTTGATAATGTTTATACTATTTATTTCTATTCTCTGATGTTGTGCATGTCTTTTGTTCCAGTCTAAGGTTGATAATGCTTATCTTCCTCAAACAGAATCATGATAGGGTGTAAGAGTGATCCACTGGGATCCCAGATTCATTGGAAGGAGTGGAATGTTAATGGTGGTACCTTCTTCCTCATTCTTGGGTCATCTTGGGCTATTTTTTGTGTGTTTTCATATCCCTGTCTGCTCTTTCCTCCTTGGCTCCCAACTGGAGTATGACAGTTGCTCCCCAGATTTACTGAACTACATATGTACACACCACACAGGATACATATTTATACATAACTTTTCTATAATGATGATCCCTTTGATGTCAAGAGATTGTGTTCTAAGAAAAAGAGACTTGATCTACTTTGAAACAAATATTTATAAATGCTTATAAAAGTGGTTATTCATGTATCTTCACAGATCTTGTCTAAGTAAAGTTCTTCATCTTACCTGGAAATAAGTGATATATATAAAAAAAAAGTTCAGAAATTATTTTTAAAAAATTATGAATTACATATTGTACAATAGTCTATATATTTTTTTTTTTAGCCTTTCCCCACTATACACCTCAGGAAAAAAACACTTCAGATTTCAAAATCTTAGGTAAATTTTCAATTTTGTGATTAATATGAGCACATGTATGGTGATTAAGTCTCAGATCTGTTGTCATCTAATACATTTCTTGATAAACAATAGCTTTTAGACCTAAAGATCAGCTTCTTTGTTCTCAGGTAAAGTAATAAAAAATATTTTGTTCAAAAACCACACAGATACATGGATTGTTCTGTGTAATCAATAAACCATGATTTGTAATTACAGACTTCTGGGGTTTTTGTACATCACGTTAAAATGCTTTCACGCACAAAAAGTACTATTTGGCACTTTCTACTGATAACCAATAGAACAAAGGGAATGCTACATTGTATTTGCTGAAATTCTGTATTGTATATATTTGTTGAAGTAATAAAGATGTCTCATTCCTTGTTCATGAAGTCAAATTTACCCCTATCATTATGTCGTGGTTTAGGGTCAGGGCAGCCCCTTAAACCTATAACAGACGCTCTCTGTTAACCCCCCTCCCTCCCCAGAGGGGAAGAGAAAGGGAATAAGGGAGAGAGACTTAGCGATTAGAAAAGGAAACTAGAACAGCTTTAATGGAAAGGAAAATAATAATTATAAAAATGGAATATATACAAATATATACAAAACCAGTATCGAACCCAACCCCCCTGATGGTAATTACATCACCGTCACCACTGATGTTGTGCAGGCTCCGGGGGAGTCCCAGACTGGGCCCCGCAGAAGACGGGAGCTGTGTTCAGGAGCTGGATTCTGGTACTGGGTTCAGGAACACGCAGATCGGATCGAAGGCAGAATGGACAGAGTCCTCCTTGGGTGCTCCGAGGAAGGAACCGAGAGAGGACCCGAGCCAAGCCAAGCAAAAGCTGGCAAAGCAGTCCAAGAGGGGAAGAGAAGAGCCCAGAGACCCTTCGGGTCCCTCAGCTCTAGACCAAATATGGCGTATATGGGATGGAATACCTCGCTGGTCAGTTTAGAGTCACCCGTCCTGTCCGCTCCTCCTTGCAGGTGCAGCCTTCCACTTCCTGCACCCCCCAATGTGGTACACAGGACCCAGCAGTGGCCTTGGTCTGCATACCAATCCTTGGTAGTAACTCTAAACATAAGGTGTTATCACTGCTAGAAGCAGACACTGTCTGTGAGAACAGGCTGCTAACTTCAGAAAATGCAGTTAATTAGAAGAACCAAACTGAAAAGTAAAATTACTGAACAGAATTAGTTCTGTTTTCACTCAAACCAGGACACATTATCTTTCTGTGTTTATGTTTATGAAATAGCAACATTTCGTAGGTTAGTGGGTTTCGTAGATTAGTCCGTGTGTAATGCCAAGGAAGCCTTGTGGCTGAAGAAGGCCATTGCACTGAAGTAGCCATTTTTTAGTTAACATACTGACAAACAATTTTTTACTTTAAAATCTTTAAAGAAAAATTGAATATTTCAAGAATAAAAGTAAAAGTAAAGTATTTTTATACCATTCTTCCAAGCTTTTAAATATAGTTCCTTTGTACTCTGGAAAACACAAACTCTGGCATTTGTATTTTTAGTAGAAGTTCAGGTTAGCATGATTCCTAATAGAATCTTCCCTCCTGTTAAAACATATCTTCAGGTTAAAGATTTTTGTCTCTTTTAAGTGATTTCTAACTTAAAAGCAACTGGCATTACTTTTATCTTCTTGAAGAATGCAGTGTCCTTTTATGACTGTGTAGCTATAAATGGTATTAGACATGAAAGATAATAAGTATAAAACTCATCTCTACCTCTCTCCCCTTACTCTTCCATACACTCATCTTGAATACCTCACTTACAGCTAAAGATGTTCCATATGGTACAGAGCTGCCAGGTAATAGCCTTACCAGAGTTGATATGATACTGTTAGAGGGTGTCTAGAAGAGGGCTACAAAAGTGATCAGAGGAATGAAACACTTCTGTGAAGAAAGGAAGAAAAAATTCTTCATCCTGGAGAGGAGAAGGCTCCAGGGAGACTGTATTGCAGCCTTTAAGTACTTCAATTGGGCTTATACGAAAGATGGGGACAGACTTCTTAATACAGCATGTAGCGATAGGACAAGGGGTACTGGTTTTACATTAAAAGAGGGTAGATTCAGACTAGGTGTAAGGAAGACATATTTTATGATCAAGGTGGTGAAACACTGTAACAGATTACCCAGAGAGGTGGTGGTTAGAAACATTTGAGGCCATGTTGGACAGGGCTCTGAGTAACCTGGTATGGTAGAAGATGTCCCTGGTCTCTGCAGGTGGTTGGACCAGATGACCTTTAGAGGTCTCTTCTAACACAAACTATCCTATGATTCTTTGATTCTGGGAGTTAGCATAATGTCTATTTTATATTTTCTTTCTGCTCCTGCCACTAATGAATACCCTGGATGCTGTTTTTCCTAATGTATACTGAGTTCAGAGGTAGAGAAGTGTGCAGATGATCTAAAGATCACTTAAAACTCAGAGCTCCTTTCTGTCATTTCTGTAGTACATAACACAGGAGAAAGTTTATGAGACTTAAGAGTTTAAAGACTTAAGAGTTTATAATAATTTCTAGCTATCTGGAAGAAGTAATGCATGTATAGGGACTTGTTGGACTGTTTACTTGCTCGTTTGCTTGCTTTCTAAGAACAATGAGTTTCTAAAAGACATTGTTTATGATGTGAAAGTCAAATATTTGCATTTTCTTGTAAAAGTCTTAACTTGACTTTTCAATAGGGAATGAACAGCCTCAGTTCCAAATGAAGTGACTGGAAGCTGTGAGTATGCAGTCCTGGCAGCTCTTTTTTTAAATGCATCAAGAATTCAGATTTTAATGACCTACTATTACATTTTGATTCTCGAAGAAGTCACTTGCTCTCTGTTCAGGTCGACTTAAAATCATAGACATTGGTTATAAAGAACATGAATGGGAAGGAGGGGACTGAGCATCTTTTTTGTTGGAGATAGGATAATGCTGACATTCAACTGCATGTTACTTTCACACTAATCATTTCAAGTTCACTCTAACTGATACTGCATATATGTTTAACTGAAAACCATAGACTGTTGGGAATTTTATAACCAGTTTAAGTTTGAAATTTTTTTTGATTTTTTTTTTTTCTCGCAGGAAAGGAAAAGTTGAACTGAACCTGTATATTTTTCTCCTAAATTTAATTTTATATACCATGAAATGTTTCTAAATGAAAATATAAGTAAAGAAAAACATGACTCCAAAAAAATCTCAGATAATTTAGTGAGAATAGACTTTAATATGCCCAGCAACACTGAGGTGGCTGTTTGAAAATTGTTTTCGGGCATATTTCTGTTGCTATTTTCCCTGATCAAACAATATTGCATCCTCTACCAATATTATGCCACTTAACTTTGTGTATTTCAGAGGAACATAGATATTCCCATCAATTTAAGTGCTACTTTAGGTACTTAGAAATCTTTTGATTTTCACTAGAAATATCATATAGGATCATTATAGGATAATTTAGGTTAGAAGGGACTTCAGGAGGTCTCTCGTCCAACTTCTTGCTTCAAACAGGATGACTTCATTGGGTCTTATTGGGTCATCACTTTTATTTCTGACATAATTTTATAGAGTCTTTCATGTTACTGTAAAGAAGGTTATAATTGTTCTTAATGCTCTTTATCTTAAACTCTTACTCTAAATGATCTTGTTTGAATCAGAAATATATGCCTATTACTCAGCTATGTTTTCAAGCAGAAAAGGTTAATGCAATGGAAATTGGATGACGAAACTATAAGAGAAAAAAAAAAAACTTTTTTCATAAAATCTATTTCCTGTACAAGGAAATAAATTGTTGGATATATCTGAATTCTATAAAGGCATTCTAAATTTCTGTTTTCCAAGATAGAAATCTTCCTTGCACATGAGATAGAAAGGAAGTTTGGCTTTACTCTCCATCTTAATGTAAGTTACACCAACAGTATTTCTAAACTTCAGGGCTTTCACTCAAAAGAATATATATAACATTTAGCTTTCTGAGCAAATAGTTCTTGTAGTTCACAGTGACCTTACATGTAGTCATAGCAGTCACTTGTCTTTCTGTAAACTTTGTAAAGTCCCAGTTGTTTATGGAGATCAGAGAATTGTAAAAAAAAACCCCAACTCAGTTGTCTTGCAGATGCTCATGAGTATTTCTCATAATATGGCCTGTGAAGTCATCAGTTTTAAATAACTGTTAATTGCATTACTTTTAGTTAAAATGTTAACTGGTGTGGATCTTAGTAGCAACAGCCACATCACTTAGTATTCTTAATATTTTCAATATTTCATTCAAGGTACTACAAGCCAAGAGTTGGAAAAATATGCTTATCACAGTGTAAGTTTTTCTGACCAAACACTGAATACACTGTCCATCATCACATTGCCTGTTTTAAAGGATAGGTACATACTACTTTTAATCTGAGTTTTGCCTCTTATTTAACTGAAGTCACACTGAAATTTCTATTGCAAATCCAGGGTTCTTTCCTTTATATTATATTATATTTTAATTATACTAGTAAACATTGATAATAAAAGAAATAAAACATTTTAAGTTAGCTCTTTGAGTAAGATACAAACTTATCTTCCTCTCCCCATTATTCTTTCTATTCTAACTTCTATTAGACAAATTCTTTCCTACTCAGTGACCTAAACAGCATTAAGAGAAAGCCAGAAAAATAAAAAAAAAACCCAAAGCTTCTATTGGCCTTGGAAAATACTCGAAGTATGAGTCAGAAAAACAACAAGAGCCAGACATCTGGACATCTATTAGAAGATTTGTTTTGGGTTGTTGTTTTTTTTTGTTTTGTTTTGTTTTGGTTTTGTTTTTGTTTTGGTTTGTTTTGGGTTTTTTTGCTTTTTTTTTTTTTTTTTTTTTTTTTTTTTTTTTTTTTTTTTTTTTTTTAATTAATGCATGAGTTATTGGCTAGTTCCTGACCAAAGTTTTGTCCAACTGCTATCTGCCAAAACTTGTCACAACTACATAGAAACCATTTTGTCAGGCACATAATGAAAAAGAAAATTTTGACTAAAGCCAGAATACTTTGGCAGGAATACATTATCTCTCTTGGTTCTTCAAAGATATGACATTTTCCTTTTTCATTTTAATGTAATATAATTCAATAGATGCCACATGGCTAGTAAAATACCAGATTGGACTAATGATCTTGTTCCACATTGTTATTACAGAATAGTGGCCTTCAGCAAGCAGCATGTAAAGTTCAGATGCCTCATTTAGAGAAGACCTTACAGATGTTGAATACAATACTGAGCTTTAAAAAAAAACCCAAAAAAAAAAAAAAAAAAAAAAAAAAAAAAAAAAAAAAAAAAAAACAAAGAAAAACCAAGGTACACTCATGAAGCAAAAAAAGTTATCTGAAGACAGCTTCTCAATCTTTTCTGAACCAAGGCTCCAGCTTACATTCATCAGGAATTTAAAGCTATGTTCCTGTGCAATACTGCATGAAGACAGTGTTTATGAATACTGAGTGTAGGTGACTTCTGTGTTCCACAATCTTGAAGTATGAACTGATTGATTTGTACAAAAGTATTAGTGTGAGGATCCCATTGTATACACAAAATATAAGTTATGAATTGATAATCTATTTTATACACAGCAAACACAATTCCCTGAAGTGATGCTGCACACAGGAGAAACACATTCTTGTCACTGACTCTGATGAAGCTTTCATTACTGTTAACCAGAAGAAACTCCATTTAATGTGCTCAGTACACACTGGTTTGGAAAGTGGCATGAGACTGTAATCATGCTTAATATGTAAGGCAATCAATACAGAAGAATTTATGAAAGGAGAACTGAAAATCTTTATGTATTTACAGATATATATGCATGTATCTTATATGATCTTTTCTTCTATATTTTCAGGTAGTAGACAAATAGCTTGTAAGAAAAGGTGGTGGTTTTTTTTCAATGTCTTAATAATGAGATTTGTCACTACTTTTGACATTTTCATTTTATCTCTTGGATCTTTTTTTTATTACCATTTTACCTTTTCTGGGGTTGATAGCCATGACTGATTTTTATTAGTAAGTGTTCTACATGCATGACCTCTTTTGTACACATCTGGGTAGATTTATTCTTCCCTCTATATACCTTGTCATTGTTTTCAATCTCACCTATCCTTTTAGCTTTTATAAACTACTGAAACAATGAAGTTGCCTTTTCAGGAAAGCTAACTGCAGCTTGGTAATAAAGTTGCTCCATTAACACTGCTAAGCTGTCGCTGATTCTCTCATACATAGCGTTGTCATCCAGATACTTGTTCAAATATTAACATGACTATTTGTGTAAATTAAGTAGATACTACGGTTTCCTGTAGAATAAGATGATGATGGAGGTAGAAGGCTTTTATGGATAGATAGAATTTGTTTTAAGAGGGTTTATGCTATTACCCTTGTTTACCAATAAATTTACAAAGCTAGTGAATCCACAATTTGGTGTTCAAAGACAGTCTTATGCTACAAACTAATCTTTCATCCATTTCAAGGTATACAAAAGAGACCTGGATGGGCGTCTAACACATCTCAGAACTCCTTGAAATTCATCTTTGTATAAATAAAGGCTGGGGTTTTTGTGTTTGTCTTTTTTTCTTTTTTCTTTTTTCTTTTTTTTTTTTTCCCCTCAGTTAATACCTATTTAGATGACAAGCAATATTTCCAACAGAAAAGAAATTGAAACAATGACTGGTACATTAGACCAGTGACTTCTCCACTCATCTGCAGAGTAAGTTTTCAAGATTCAGATCCCATGTTTATCCATTGTAGTCCTGGCATTCTTATTATCTTCATTTAACTACAGAATTTTCAATAAAATGCCAGCCACGCTGGATTCAAGTACTTTGCATGTACACTAAACCTGATACAATATCTCTACAAATTATTATTTACATTAAATGAAATAATAACAAAATACTAAATCTCCTTTCAGTCATAACATAATATGGTGATTAGTTAATATAATGTGTCATAATCACTGTCATATTTTGTAAAAAATGCTTGAAAAGATCTTTATATGTATGCATACATCATGAAGAAAAAAAGAGTAGGTGATGCTGCACCACTACTACCCTTTTGCAGGCATTCTCACAGGTGAAAGATAATACAGAATGTATTAATGGTTGACCTTTGGGTACACAAACTTCACATTTTAGTTGAAGAGTAGAATACTCTTGGAGAAGCATCCAGAAAGCTGTTAAGAAAGGTGTATTTTCATAGAAAAAAAAAGAATCAAAGTAAAAGGAGGATTTTTTATTGTAATAAAAACACAGATCCTGGCAGATCTACAACCAATTATTCCTTGTGAAATGAAATTTCTTCAGTTAAAAATGCAAGATGAGGCTTTTGTTCACAAGAAAACATAGGTTCATTCAGCTGCTGACTACAATACCTTTATATACAATTTAGTAATATATGAATTCAAGGGTAACTTTGTTTCTGAGTACTATAATATCAGCATTAATTTACAATGATTTTGGTGACTTGTGTACCATCATCCTTTGTTGCCTTTGACTTGAAGGCATTTCTGCCCAAAGTTGTATAGTCTCCCAGTTATAAATCCTGATTTGCCTTCTATTTTTCATTGTACTGATTATGTTCCATTGTATTCTCATTCCTCATGTCAATATTTTACATGAAAATGTCATTTTTGAGAATGGTATCTTTTATATATATACATATATATATACTCATGCACACATATAATCTGAGTGTGAGATATGAATAAAAGATACTCTGAATAAATTATTATCACACTCAGAACACTACCTTAAGATTTTATTTAAGTAATCAAACTTCGGTTTGGCTTCACTGTTGTGGGATAATGGCACAACTTGCCATGTTACAGGAATACATGATAATTTAGTGAGCTTTGGGAGAAAGGTTAAGACATTTGCAACCATGAGTTTCTTATGGTATCTCTGTGGGTGGAAGCCTGCTGAGCTGACATGCCAAAAAGCTGAAGAAGGGAGTCTTGTGAAGGTAATATGGTCCTGTTTTGTCTAAAACAACAAAAGCAAACAGCTTTGACACAGATTTTGAAGGCCACAGTGTCCAAGCAAGGACCTTTCCCCAATCATCAGCAAAACTAATATTAAAGTGTAAACCTCTAAGTGTGTAGCCTAATGGGGTACATGATGAATATATGTTACTCAACTCTCTACCCAAATGTGACATGCCCTAAAATGATGTACCCAAATGATGGATGTCATCCAGAAGACAGAGACAGCTGGGCATAGGATATAAAAAATCATGAGGGGAATATGTCTCGGGGGGGAGAAGACAGGAAGAGAGGACTGAAGGTCTAGCAGAGATGGGCAATAGGCTGTACTCCTCTTCCTCCACCCAAGACAGAGATGTCTTCTTGATAAGAACTTCATCTTCAATAATTTTTGCTAGCATTACAATTATATATTAGTGCTATTACAAAAGCTTTGTCAGATGTTACCCAGAAATTACTAACTCAACCCCAGTTTTCCTTTTACAGTTAGTGCATTTATCAACAGCAATTACAAATCTATTGTTATCTGTCCCTTTAATAAATCAAACCTATCTACTTTTTAGCTCTTAAACTGTCTCAGTGCAAGTCTTTAGCAGTTCTCCAAAACAGGTAAATGTTGACTTTGCAAAACTGCTTCAGTGCAGTTGGGGCTCTGCCAGGCAAACATAAAATTCTTGAAATGACAATTCCTAGCTACTTTGTTTCCCTGGAATCACCACAGAACAAAATTTTCACTTAATACTGTTATGAACACCCTTGGCCTATACAAGTCAACAAACTAAGTGTAAACCAGAAAGAAACAGGTGGGTATTGTACAGGAGAAGCACACAGAAATATGTTAGTATTGATTGCTATGATAAACAATGATCACAGCATGTCAGATGCCCAACTATGCAGGAATGAATGCTTTAAAAAACAACTTTAAAATTTACTGGTTTTTCCCTACCAACTGTATTAGATATAGAATAATAGTTTAATTTCCATGTTTTTAATATAATCAACATAAAAATACATAGTTCCAAACTGGGGGGGGGAAGTGTAGAATGAGCAATGAGTTGAGGAGAATAAGATCTTCTATGACAAGGTGACCTGCTTTGTGAATGAGGGAAAAGCTGTTGATGTTGTCTACCTGGACCTTATTAAAACCTTTGACACCATTTCTCACAGCATCCTCCCAGACAAACTGGTTGCTCATGGCTTGGATGGGTGTAGTCTTTGCTGGATGAAAAACTGCTTGGATGGTCACATTGAAAGTGTGGTGGTGAATGGAGTTAATTCCAGTTGGTGACTGCTCACAGGTTGTGATCCCCAGGGCTCAGTATTGGGGCCAGTTCACTTTAGTAACTTTATCAGTGATCTTTATGAGAGGATCAAGTGCACCCTGAGGAAGTCTGTGGTTGTGAAGATTGGCGGGAGAATAGATATGCTTGCATGCAGGAAGGCTTTTCACAGGGACCTGGACAGGCTGCATCAATGGTCTGAGGCAGGAAGGCTTTTCACAGGGACCTGGACAGGCTGCATCAATGGTCTGAGGCCAATGGTATGAAGTTCAACAATGTCAAGTGTCAGGTCCTGTACTCAGGTCACAACAACCCCATGCAACACTACAGGGTTTGGGATGAATGTCTGGAAAGCTGCCTGGCAGAAAAGGACCTGGAGGTGTTAATCAAAAGCTGTCTGAACATGAGACAGCAGTGTTCCCAGGTGACCAAGAAGGTCAATAGCATCCTGGCCTGCATCAGAAGTAGTGTGGCCAGCAAGACTAGGGAAGTGATTATGCCCCTGTACGTGGCACTGGTGAGACTGCACCTTGAATACTGTGTACAGTTTTTGTTGCCCCTCACTACAAGAAAGACACTTAGGTGCTGGAGCGTGTCCAAAGAGAAGCTTGTGAAGGGTCTAAAGAGGAAGTCTTATGAGGAGTGGATGAGGTAACTGCGGTTGTTTAGCCTGGAGAAAAGGAAGCTGAGGGGAGACCTTATGTACAGAAAGAATTTTAACGGGTAAATGAAGGATTCTAAGTTTCTCCTTTAGCAGTATAGCATAGTTTAGAAAGCACTGCAATACACACTTTGTGTTTCATTAAATAAGCAACTAGTACAGCAACATTGGAAAGGGGTGTAAAGTAATGCATCAAAAATGCCTGAGAAATGTGCATGAGAAGTACATTGAGCATTATGAATTATGCATTGGTGTCAGCACACTTCACGGCCCTGCTAAAATACACAGGCATATATGATGAAAGGAAACATCAAGCCTGAAGAGTGACAACCAAATAACAAATTTAAGAGGCAAGTTTTCATGCAATTTTGTGAGCAATTCAGATAGAAACTCTTGAAACAGAAAAATTACTGCTGAATATAACAAAACAAAATAAGGGACATGCAATTATTAGGAGATAACACCTTCATGTGCACTAACAGTGAAATTACATTGAAGGTAATTCCAGAAATGTTCACTAGATATTTGACTGACTGTGAGATGGTGGCATTCAGAGTAGATATCCATTTTCACTTTCTTCATTCAACTTTATGTCCTTTTAGAGATTTCCTTGATTTACTAAAAAATTCATGCCCTGATAGTGAGTTGATGAGGACTGACAAATAATGAGAAACTTATATCAAAATTATTAATGAACTAGGAAAAACTCATCAGACTACTGGGCCTTTTGCTTCTACAGATTTCAGCTGAATATGAAAAAGAAGAAATTATTCAAAGACTGGGGTGAGCTGAAACAGACATTATACTTAGTTAAGTTAGAAGTCACCAAAATCCCCCAGTCTTCCCTCCTTTCCCACATAAAACTTCTTACTGCACAATATATGGCCATACCTTTACAGTTTCCCCTATTACCCACCAAATCACAGGTCATGATTCTTGGATGTCAGCTTTGAGCAACTCATTTAGATGTTAGGACACACATTTGGGTCTTCTTCAAAACATCCATTTAAACTAAATGACTCTGCCAGATATATTAACCACTGACATTATGTAGACAGAAAGGATTTAACTTTTCACTTGAGATCCTTAGAGTAAGCTATCTGTATGGAAGGAAGGGATTGTCTTGTACAAAGATATGATGATCAGCTACAGTACACAGATATTTTTCCTCTAGCACAAAATATCATAGATTCATAGAAAGTTTTGGGGCAGAATGGAATTTAAAGGTCATCTAGACCACCCCTCCTGCAAGGAGCAGGGAAATCTTTAACTAGATCAGGTTGCTCAGAACCCAGTCCAACCTTACCTTGAGTGTTTCCAGGGATGGGGCATCTACCACCTCTCTGGTCAATACAAGCCAGTGTTTTACCACTCTCATCATAAAAAATGTCTTCAATATATCTAATCGGAGGGTAGTGTCACCGGAGGTAGAGATTCCAAGAGGTTTTAAGGGCATGTGGTAAATCACAGATACACTATAGAGTCAGTGGGAGATTTTCTCTTTCAGGTGACAAAAGAGGCATCAGGAATGACCTGGCCAAAAAATACAATAACCAAAGAACTGTGGAAAAGCTGAGCATGCAGCTAAGACAGCTTTTGCTTGTATTGAATCTATTTTTGTAAGTTAAAATAGACTTCTGAAAGCCCCAGCATGCTGGGAGGAGTGTAACATGATAATTGACTGTGTTGAATGTACTCAAGATGGATAGAAGATATCAGTGCTGTATAACACCAAAGAATTTATAAGCAGTGACCGATAGTTTAGGAGAGGGGAGAAAAAGAAACAGCAGAACAAACAAACAATATAATTTCTTGGCCTGACACCACCAAAGAATAGCACCAGGAAATGAGAAATAGCACTAAAACCTGGAGTTCCCTGAGGGTTTATGTGAGATCTGATTAAACCTTGCTTAACTGTAGATTTGACGATTTGTAACAGACACGGCGCTAATCTGCTGTATCCTCTATAGTTTGTAAGTCTCATCTTGGCTATCATGGTGTACTTCATTTGTACTTTGAAGTGATATGGTAAACTGCAATAGCTTCTTGTCTTGTCTACACGAATTCCTTTTCATGACACCCTTAAGCATTAGCTGGTGAGTGAGCTGAAAGTGCTCCCTCAGTCAGCCATCCCTGATGATCTCCAGCCATGGTCTTCACTTGATGTACGGTCATCATGTTCCTGAACAGAAGGTGTGCCTATATGGTGGTGGCTTGAATTGCTTGAAGTAGTTGGAATAGACTGTGAGAAACAGGCAAATAGGCTAAAGCAAATGAAAGTCACTGCTGGTAAGTCTTAATAATACATTGGGGTGAGAAAAATCAATATATTTGGCTTCTATGGCTTTCATTATTCTCCTGCCTTCACAGTGGCAGTGTGAACAGTACAGGTAAGAATTAAGTCCTCCATCCTCAAGTGGTTTCAGGAATGGATGCTTCTCATGTATTTCTTACAGTAGCTCCAGTCTCATGTAACATTCCTCTTTCATCAGGTCTATGGTATGGTACAGGAAAATCAGTACATCAGAAATATACAGAAGAAAATCAAGATAGAGCTAAAAATGACAAAGTTCTGTTACAAGGAATTGTTCCTTTCTGCCAGATTCTCATTGAAAATATTTTAACAAGCAAACACATGATAAAAGATGAGTCAAATAGTGAAAAACAGTATAACTGGGACTCTGAAAAAAAATGATAATTTATTTTGAACTTTAAGGAAAATACTTAGCTACATAATTTGAAAAGAAGATATTTGGGACAACAGTGATAACAACTGAATATAATATTTTAAAAAATGAAGATTTATTATGAAATGTTCAAAATATATTTAAGAAAATATTTTTCCCCCAACATTCTCTTTTAAACACTGTAGTTTCTTTTTATACCTCACTGACTGCATAACATGACAGCATGCTCATTATCTTTCAGTTACCAAGAAGTACTTAAAGGATGGACTTCATATACAGTTAGAAATATTAAAGAATGGATGTGCTTATAATGGAGGTTAAAGCAGTCACATTCACATCTCTTTGGCTTCATGCACACAATTGCTAAAATACTGAAGTACTCACCTCAAGTACTGTGTCCAGTTTTGGGCATCTCAGTACAAGAGAGATATTGAGGTGTTGGAGCAGGTGCAGAGGAGGGCAACGAAGCTGGTCAAGGGATTGGAAAGTAGATCATATGAGGATTGTTTGAAGGAGCTGGGCCTGTTTAGTTTGAGGAAGAGGAGCCTGAGGGGAGACCTCATCACTCTCTACAACTACCTGAAAGGACATTGTAGAGAGGCTGGTGTTGGTCTCTTCTTTCAGGTAATTAGGGATAGAAACAGAGGGAATTGCCTCAAGCTGAAACAAGGTAGGTTTAGACTAGACACTAGGGAAAAATTCTTCACTGAAAGGGTAGTGAAATATTGGAATGGGCTGCCCAGGGAGGTGGTTGAGTCACCATCCCTGGATGTGTTTAAACATCTCTTGGATGTGGTTTTGGGGGACATGGTCTAGGGGTGAACTTGTAGAGTAGGGCTAATGGTTGGACATGATGATCCCATGGGTCTTTTCCAACCTGAGTGATTCTGTGATTCAAAGTCTTTATACTTGGGATATGGACTAATGGTGAAATATGTACTCAAGTGCATAGAATCACAATGGTTCATAGCTGCAGAAGCAAAGAATTGTTTCTTTTTGAAGTTAATCTTTGGCCTGAAACCTTTGCTGGTAGATCTTGAAATGAGAGAATCCATTTTACTTTCTACTGAGATTGTTCAAGAGATTAATGTATTTTAGTGCTTTGCATATCATCCTTTTCCCATGCAGAGAACCAAGTGATGAAGAATAGTACCCTTAAGGCATTTCTGCAACTGTCCTCACTGAGACATTTCTAAGAATTTATAAACTTGAGAAGGAAAACAGATCATCTTTATATGTGGTAAGTTGTGTCAAAAATCTGCAGAGCTGCTCCCTAGACATTCATGCTGAGGGACCACAACACAGCTTCTTTCTGTGTTGCCAAAGTTTCCTTATGAGGAAAATGGAAGCAAAGTGCTATTTGCACTTGATAATATTTACATGCACAGACTGTTATCTCATTTCAACATACAATAGGGCTACAGTCAGTGTACAGAGAAAAAGCAGGATAATGAGAAGTGCTCCTAGGTCTCTCATTTAAAAATTTGTAGCTAAAGAGTGATGAATAGGAATGTCCTTGAAGACAGTGATCTTGTGCATATATAAGTGCCAAGTATTTGCTCAGTTATTAAATGGCTGTCCTGTTCTTCAAAGGACTGGACACTGAAGACAATGTGACATCATGGCTTTTGATAATCAGGCATCTGTACATAAATGAAGATGTATAATTGAATTGAACTAAATTACAACTGCATTCATAATATTCGTTGGGAATGTGAAATGAATTAAAAGAATGAAAATCTGTTAAAAAAAAAAAAAAAAAACCAGACATTTTTTACTTCCTTTCCAACTGTGGTTATATCAGTGGCCAAGAAATAGGTTATGCAGTGACAGTAAGGTGACCCTTGGATAATTAAAAGAAGTAGAAGAAGATCTTGTGTGTGTGGACAACTGTTATCAGAAGTCTGCTGGAATACCAGCAAGATAACAGGACTTACTCAGAGCAGGAAAAAAAACCCAACAAAACTATGATGCAGAAAATGGAACATAAACTTTATGATAAGAAGGTTAAGAAACAATCTATTTAGTTTATAGAGCAGAAGACCTAGATGTGATTGAGTACTGTTGTAAGAAAGATTGGTAATGCAGTGTTTTTCAATAGTCTTCAAGTGGACAGAGAAAGATGCACAGACTGCAAACTTAAATGTATCAATTCAATTTTGAATTAAAATGCAAATTTATAAATGTTGAGTTTATTTTCAGTGAAGCTGTTTAAGAAAAGTGAAAATTAATTTTTATATATATATTAATTAAATGAGATTTAGAAAGAGGATAAATTAACTTGGAAATCTTTTTAAAGTATAATGTTTATGTCTACATCTGTGAGTTTTTAGTGGTTTTGTTGCCTTGAACTATATAAAATCTATGATGCCTAGAATAAAGATCCAACAAAACACAGTTCTAGATAATACATATTTGTCTTAATTCTATAAAATTGTTTCACTCTCTAGCATATTCTTTGTGTAAAAGACTACAAAGAGGTGTCACTTATCAAGAGATCTGTGGTCTTCATTTTATAAAAAAGAATTTAAAAGGACGTTATTAATGCAGGTCTGCAGAATAAATAAACCCTAGGCAAAGGGAGGAGAAAGATGAGTATTATTCACAGTCAATAGAATTCTTAACAAAATTCTACCAGAAAAGGCATAACTTTGCTACCCCATTGTCTACAGTTTCTGCCCTCACTTTGCACTGTGTATCCCATTACAGATATTAAGACTGCAAAGTTTTTCCTTGGAATGTAATTTGAACAGTGTAGTCATAAAATCATAGATCACCAGGTTTCTTACCAGACAGGCACTTTCAAAAGTGTTGGACAGGCATTTCAGATCAATGGGACAATTCTCTTTCTACTGACCACTAAGTCAGTAGATGCCCTTGTTCACACTGGAATTCTTTCTTTCTTTCTGCATTTTTAAAAGAAGAGCAACTTTTAAAAGATTTTTTTTTTTCCAAATATTAAAATAAAATTACTACACAGAAATGTACAGGGTTATCTTTGTCAGTGGGGCTATTAGGTGTAAATGGATAGTTGTGTGAAAGTATTAGCTCATAACTTAATGGAAATTAAAAAAAAAAAAAAAGGAAGTTGGGAATTGATTGTAAGAACATTATATACACAAGTTAATGTAATGTAATAATGATATTTTATACATAAGTGACACCCAGATCTTGATTATTCTTCTTTCTTTAGGTCTTATTATTTCAGAAGATAGAGAAATGAGAAAGTATGAAAAAAAAGATATGAAAATGACAGTGCTTCTCCTGTAAGTGTACAGATATTTATCCTGCTGGTGACAACAGTGGGATAGATGCCTCACTTAGAAAGCAGTTGGCATGGGTAGGCTGGGTATTTCTACAGTTTCTGTGCATTAAGTAATTGGATTTGATCCATTGATAGCTTGCTAAGGTACAGAAGATGGCACTAAATGCACCTCTGGCAAGTGTATTTGAAGATTCTAATGATTTTTTCTTAGTTCCCATATATATTGATTAGGACCACAGCTAATCTTTCAAATTCTTGGCATACCATCACAAAACCCGTTACCCAGGTTTGTGATATAAATTTTATAGACTGGCTGTACAGACTACCCTTCCTTTTTTTTTTCCCTCAACTATATATTCATCTTTATTCTTAATCTAGATTCCTAGTTTTACCTGCTCTCCATCACAAAATCATATACGTCAAAGCTGTGTATGTTTAATCTTGGCATGACCTAACTGATTCCACTAAAGAAAATACGATCTCTGCATCTTTAACCCATAAATGAATTAAATTTAATACATATTTTTATTCTTGCTTATTTTTAATCTTCTTCCAAAAGAAACATTTCCAAGAAAGACCTTTTATCTTACTTCTCTTATATTTTCACAGGATAAAACTGCATTCAGTAGGAACTTTAAACTTATTTTCCTAATGAACAGACAGCAAAAGGTTACTAAAATATCTATTAATTCATCTTAACTGCTATTATAATCAGAGACAATCCATCCAGTACAGCTGCTGATTCTGAGGGCTGTTCTGTCCAGATATAAATGCCTCTTGCCAGATGAGATGGATTTCCCTCTAGTCTCCACTGTCAGTACTGAGAAGGAACTTGATCCACTTGCTTAAATGTAGAATTCTATCATTATTTCTGATGTCTTCACGTGCCTATGACATCTGTAGAAGGCCAATAAATATGATTCAGGGAGATCTTCAGCCTACAAACCAGCACCCAGAGGCCAGACAGGATGCCCTGAGGCATCTTTTCATGCTATTATTTAAATTTAGGAAACTGATTCTTCCCTTAACTCTCCATTGAATTTAAAAAAAAGCTTAAACATTTTTGCACATAAGTGTCTTAAATCTTAAACAAAGATTTTTAGTATGATTTTGGAGGCCTTCCACCTGGTGCTCCAGATGGCTGTGATTCTCCTGTAGCTTCTGCATCAAGTCTGCCAACCTCATGCAGGTACTGTGGATTTCTTACAGTGTCTTACATTGCACTAGATGACTAGTTATAACTACCCAATTAATTATTTTAAAAAAATATTACATATACATACAACTTAAAGGATTTAGTATTTCATCTGCTTTTCATCATGAATGTTTTGAATGGAAGATTAAGAAAAAATAAACAATGTAAAGGCAGGAAGAAATCTTTTTACTTCTACTCCAGTCTCAAATTTTTCACTTGTAGCTATTATTTCATAAGCTGATGAGTGAGATTAATATATCTTCTGAATCATACTGTAAAATGAGACAAGTTGTTGATTGTTTTATTTTTTTTTTTCCCCCAGCAATTTTTTTTTTTTTTTTTTTTTTTTTTTTGTATGCATTGTTTTTGGCTTGCAATGACCTTCTTTTAGAGTTGATGTTGGCCTTCTTAGTACATCTTTATTCAAATTAAAATGCTTTTGGTATTTTTATTGTTATTATACAGGGAACCAACTTAAGCACATGTAAAATCTGCTGGAACACCTGACACTCCAAACATTACCCACACATGATAGAAATTTACTGCAGAAAGCTACAGTTTAGATGCTTTAGTCAAACTGAATAGCTATATTTTACATTCCTTGTTGCCCATATAAGCAGCAAAGGATTCCCTTTTTAGCCTTCTGTGTTTTTATACTGGTGCAGCATGTCTGTTTCTCTTTTCTAAGACTACTTGAAACTTTAATAAAGAAGGATTAGCAACTGGAAAGTTCACATTCATCCTCACATTTTAGAGTACCCAAGAACAGGGGGCAAGGGAGCTTGCCTGTGTTCTACTAGTAAAACATTTTAGAGTCTATTTATTCCATTGAGAAGGATGTAATACTACTACTGTGGGCAATGGATAATGAAGGATCCATACTGTATGAATATGCTTTTGGATTTCTCAATGAACTATTTAAAGCGAAGGAGGATATGAATAGATAAATATTCCAGGATGTGTGTTTCACTTCTATGTATTATAAGGTATGATATTAATTTAGGCTACTAAACTAGTGATTGTATTTATTAAGCTCTGCCAGTAGGGCTCTCTCTTGCATTATATTTGAATTTAATCAGGACATTTCATTTTATGTGTAAAGTTTCCACTTCTAGGTAATTTTAACCCTGAAATGATAAATCACTAGTCCTATTTATGGAACCTATTAGCCAAAGTATTAAAGAGTTTTTGTATTTAGAGTTCCTATAGGAAGATATTTCTAAGATATTTCCTTTTTAAGTAATTTAATTCTTGTTTAATGAAGACGTGCATATGCCCAGACTTTTAACTGAAATGTCTGTCAGGAAATTTAATTAGCCAAAGTTGTAAAATTTCACTACTTACCACTGAAGTCTCAAAATCTTAACCTTAGACATTGTGTACCTGTATTTCTCCAAGGCTTTTGAAAAGGCTCCCCACAGCCTTCTCCCATACAAACTGATGCATTACGGTCTAGACAAGTGGTCTGTGAGGTGGATGGGAAACTGGCTAACAGGCTGCATCCAGAAGGTGGTGGTAAATAGGTCTTTTTCAAACTGGGAACCTGTCACAACTGCAATCCTACAGGGATTAATATTGGGCCCAATGTTGTTTAATATCTTCATAAGTGATCTGGATCATGCAGTCAAGTGAGCCCTGATGAAGTTTGCTGATGATACCAAACTGAGTGGGGAAGAGGACGCTTTGCAAGGAAAAGCCAGCCTGCAGAAAGACCTGGATAGGCTGGAAGAGTAGGCTAACAAGAATCTGATTAAGTTCAACAAGGACAAGTGTAAGGTCTATCACCTATGAAAATATAAACCAGGAGTGCAGACTTAAAGATATCATTATTTCACAAATACTTCCAATTATTTCAATCTTCTGCTCTGGTTTTGAAATGTCAGCTGACATTTATACCAACTGGGAATATCTCTGGGACTTCTGCTCTCATTTGTGAGAATAAAGATGGATATACTGTCTTCTCATTAGCATCTTTTTTTGTACCCCATCTGACAGGGAGTTCTCTTTGAAAACTGCTTGTATAGTCGCCATATATTGCCCAGTCACATCATGTCCAGCTGCAAATAGAAGAAACAGGTTTGGAAGAAACAGCATTGAATTTAAGTTATTTATTCCATTCCTTATTGTGTAACATAAATAGACTGCACAGAACTTAAAACTAAACTGCTATAAATTACAAAAACAGGCTGAGATCTACATGGCTGGAAAGAAGCTGTGTGAAAAGGGACCTGGAGGTCCTGCTGGACAATAAGCTCAATATGAGTGAAGGGCAGCCTGATGCAGGAAAGAAAGCCAACAGGATGTTGGGTTGAATCGACATAAGCGTCACCAGCAGGGATGAAGGAGTTATTTTCCCACTCTGCTCAGCACTTGCCAGGCTACACCTAGAATACTGTGTTCAGTTTTGGTCCCTGCTATACAAAAAAGATATGGACAAGCTGGAGAGGATCCAGAGAAGGGTCACAAAGATGATCAAAGGACTGAAGCCTGATGTATGAGGAAAGGCTGAGGGAATTGGGTATGTTCAGCCTTGAGAAAGGAAGGCTTAGGGGACACTTTATCACCATTTTCCAGTATTTAAAGGTTGGCTACAAAGAAGTTGGAGACTCACTTTTTATAAGGAGTCACATGGAAAAGATGTGGGGTAATGGGTACAAGTTACTCCTAGGGAGGTTCTGATTGGACACATATGGCAAAAAGAGACTGGACTGTGAGGTTTAAGAAAATGATTTATTTGAACTCACATGTTTAACTATAAGGCCCAAGAAAACCATCTATTTGATGTCTAATATGCCACTAATGCAGGTTTTTATGGATACAGTGGAAGAATGCACTATTACAACTTAAAAGCAAGAATACTTTAGAAAGCATGCTAAATATTATATATGTTTTAGTTAATCACCCATGTTTACAAAATTACAGCATGCTAAATATTCCCTTACCACTCCAGGTAAGGGCTCTCAATCTTAGAAAAGTCGCCTTGGCCAATATTCTGACCAAGGTGGAAGGGTCTCCACACAGGTGAGCATTGGAGAGGTGACTCCCAAAATCTAGGATAAACCTTAGCATTTTTATCCTTGACTGCTTATACAGCTTGAATAGACAAGATAGTGGCTGAAACCCTCCAGGTAGTTGTGGCAAAACTGTGCCTGATTGGAGTATGCTGTCTGGAGACACAAAAGTCATCTGAAACCACCACTGAAACCCTCCAGCTTCTCCTTATCCTACTTTCTCAGGAAGCCAAATAGTGGTTTGAATTGAGACTCAGGGCATACCATTTGTTGAGGAACTGCAAGGCTCAGCTCAGGTTTCGGTACTTTGTGTGGTGCAGCATTGCCCTATTGGGCCTAGGGCTTATGGACAACTCAGGGCTGAGCCATCTACACACCTCCCCGTGTGTCACCTCTGAATATATAGGGCCATAGACAGGCCTATCAAGGCTGAGTTGCCTGAACAACTCCCCCCACAACCCTGCCCTGTGAGTTGCCTGCATGCACCAGATGATACTGAAACTTCCTTATAAATTGTGAGCCATAAAATCCATACAGCACAAGAGACAATATTCCACAATGAGAACAATCAGCTATTGGAATAATCTCCCCAGGGAATCTGTTGATTCACCAACTGTGGACATTTGTAATATTCAGATGGAGAGGATGATGGGATATCTTGTCTAGACTGCGCTTTTGATGAGAAAGGCTGTATCCTTGAGGTCCCTTCCAAGCTGGTATTCTGTTATTCTCTGATTCTATGATCCCTTTAAAGGCATGAGCACTCCCACAAAGCATATATACTGTACATACACGTTCTTACTAAGTATGTTTTAACAGTTTGGTTTTGGTTTTGGTTTTTTTTGCAACACTTAATAGCCCTACTGCCAAAGATATCCCTGTGTATTACTGTGTAGTAATTTTGTTTTGATATTTAGAAATAAAATATATTTTTAAAGTTACTTTTCTTTTAAAAATGCATAAAGAAAGAAAGAATTCCAGTGTGAACAAGGGCATCTAGTGACTTAGTGGTCAGCAGAACGAGAATTGTCCTATTTATCTGAAATGCCTGTCCAAGACTTTTGAAAATGCCTCTCTCTCCTCATTAGATGAAGCCATACTTGTCTTAGACTAATCATCTATCTGTTTATATAGCAAAAGTTAGGAGAGATGCTTCTGTCTTTCTGTTCCTTCAGAAATTTCCTACGTCCAGCAACAATGTATAGCCCTTAGAATCCGAATCCTTGACATCTTCAGAAATGTTACTGTGATGTAAGTGTAAAACACTTATGTGAGGTAAAAGAGTCATAGTAAACATAATAAGAGTGTCCCAAGAGTACCTAACTCATGTCAGAATTCATACGTTGCTTGGCAGTATCTAAGGCTTTGACAGAAAGTAATTTTCAGGAATAGTGTAATTTTAAGTGTCTCTGTGATAGAGGGTTTTTTAAAATTATTTTTTAGGGTATCTGTTTTCTTTGTATGAGCTATGTACCACACAACATCTTTTAACTTTTAGATTTATTCCAACATCATAAAAAGAGCTTTCATGCCAGAATATTAGAGCAGAGATTTTCAACCTGTTCATGTTCTACTTCACAACTGTATTCAGACTTGTAGAAAATCTTATGACAGATTTCAGAAACTTGAACATCAAAGCAGCACTTTTCAAATCATGTACCTAAGTATGGATTTAAGTAATTTCCTTTCAAAGTCTGAGATTGCAGGCTTACATATAGTTAAATATGTTAACTGTGTATCAGAGCAACCAATGATCGAATATTCAGCTCATCTAATTTAGATCAATTATGGATTAGATTAGAAAGTGATTTAGAGCAGAGATCTTCTTGGTATTTTCTAGCTTTTTCCACTGATTGAAGACAGAACCTAGATGACTTTGTCTGAGGCAACTCAAGATAAAAGACATTAATCCTTTCCTAAGTGACCATATTGTGAGTATATTTAAAAATTGAAAGTATATGCCAAAGTTTCTTTTATATACTGGATATAATATAATGCCATAGGGTAATAGAAGACTGAACCAAGACTTAAGTTAATTCTGAATCAGTGGGAAGTCTAGAGATTAATTCTTTGCCTTTGCTTTTAATTTCCTGTTAAGGTTTATATCTGCAGCCAAGATCCAAAAATGATAAAGTATTGACAGAAAGGCTATTATTGCAGAATTTCTACCTCTGAATGGAACCAAAGCGGAAATACTAGTCTTTTATTACTATTTTAATAAAGTGAAATGAAAAACAATATAGACTTCTCAGGGTTTTTCTAATAGGAAGAAATCTAAGTTCTGATAAACCATGGACCTTTATTTAAGCAAAACAAAACTGAGTCCATCTTGCCTCATGACCTTCTGCTGTGGAATACTAAACATAATTGGAATGGCATTGGTCAAAATGAGATTCCATGTAAGTCACAAAGCTTTATAATATATCAGGCAGCTTGTGGTGGTGCAATTCCTCCCACACACTCATGAGCCTTTCAATACAGGGTGTGACTCCCCTCCCAGGGACACACAGCAATCCACTGGAAAAATACAGGTTGCAAAAGGCAGTGTATCAGGAGCCTGGCTCCTGCCTTTCCTGTTCTCCAGGAACAAACATAACAGTTGAGGTTCCCTTTTGGCATACCCAGCTCCTACTCATCTCCTTATCATCATTTACAATTAGTCAACCTTCTTATGACTTGGTACACTTGTACTTGGGTTGTGGCCCAGAGGAGGGATACCAGGACCACAATATCCAGTAAATTCTGGGCATGTGCAACTGTCAGAAAAACACCAGGACCTTCAAATTATGGACACACCCAAACCAGAATATTGCAACACCGGAATTAGGCTGAAATAGAAAAGTACCTGACAAAAGTGATCCAAAATGAGACCCTTAGAGCTGTCCTGGATTGCAGTGGGCTGCATCCAGCATCTCCTCTAAGTTGGGATGCCTCTCAGGACTATCTACCGACAAAGTTGATGCAAGAACTGGGCAAGACCATCTCCTCTAGACTCAACTCCTGCCCACTGAGAAATGCTGATGTATTGTATTTACTCTAAACTCAAAGATGGAATTTTTTTCTATAGCTTAGTCTCTTTTACCTACCTCTCTACCTGTCTAGGTGTTTGATTTTTTTCATGTGCTTTTATGAGTGTAGGCATGTGCATATTTCACTGCTCAAATATTTCTGTGTCTGTATGCTTTGTGTTTATGCAAATACATATGCTTTGGTTTGAGATACCTTGTCGTAAGTTAGTGTGAATCTTGTCATCCTGGAACCTGTAAATAAGATCCTGTTTTACTAAATCACTTTTTATAGTAAGTGCTACTAAAATCAGCTTTTGATTTATCTCATTTTATTAATAAATCTTGAATTGCTGATAAACTGTGTCAAACGTATTCATATGTACTTGACAGCTCTAGCAAAAAATAAAGAGGTGAGAGTTAAGACGTTTTATTAAAATTCTTCCCCACTCCACGTCAGTGCTGCAAAATGTAAGGATACATTTATGATTCTTTTTCTCATATCCCAGTTCCTTCATTTCTATCAAGGTCAACATGCTGTATTAAAGACAGTAACAGCAAAATCCAAGAGAAAAGCAATAGTAAATTTCATTTAAGAAATCAGTCTTCACTGTAAAATAAGATCATTTATAAAGGCTATCTTCATGAAACTAAAATGATCGGTATTTAAGGGAATACATGGATAGGTAAAGGTATACCTAGTGAAACTGTGAAAGAAAAATAAAATATGTAAATTGTCCTTCTGTTTTTATTTATTAATGTAAGCTGTTTCTAACATTTCATGCCTGTTCTTTTTCTTAGTAGAATCTTATATAAAAATCAGTATATGTTTTTTTGGAGTAAATCCGTATTTATTCAGTAGCAGTTTACACTTGCAAAGCTCTGTGCTTAGAGATTGCAGGGCTGCTGGAAATGATGGAAGAAGAACAAGAATGACAGTATGGAAGAGAATGTCATTGCCAATTTATCACCCTTTTACTTTTTTAGTATTTTAAAAAAATAAAAATAATCAAAGCACCTTTGTGTGGTGGAGGGGAATCTGGCAGAGGTTCATAAGTTTCACATGTAAATCCATGACCATTTGCACTTCTGCCAGAAACATGCACAGAATCATGAGTGATATTCATGTTAGAAATAGATTTGTAGAAATGGGGTACATGAGCAATTAGCATGACTAAACCATTCCATTTTAGTTTGACATCTGCTCAAACCTTTAATAATATGCTTTCTATCACCAGGTAGAAATAGATTGTCTTCTAAGTACTTGTTCTCTGAGAGGTATATAATTGCAGTCAAAAAACCCAACAAACCAAACCAAACTAAAACTGGAAAATATTAAAAATTGGGAAACTCATTTCACTGATTAAAAAAATATAGGTGGCATTTAAATAAGAATTTCAATAGTTGGAAATGTAAAAATTGAGGCTACTTTTGCATTTTTTCTGCAGAATGGTAAGGTCATTACCATATACTATTGACTGGCCAGGTGACCTTACAGCTTCTCAAATGAATTTAACTTCATCCATATTTGCTTCCAGGCCTATTTCTGTAGCAAATACTTTCAGTTCTATCAACATTATAAAAATCTTGTTTTAGAGATTATATTCCTTTCAACTCTGTGTTATGTCTAGCACTTCAAAGCATGAAGTTGATATCAACTTAAGATGATCACTTCTCTAATAGTGAAACTAAGCTACAATTTGCTGTTAACTGTCTTTTATTTTATCTCCACATGCATTTCATGTGTTGAATTTTGTTGTGGTTTAAGGGTAAACAGACTGAGTAGAGAGGGACAGGTAGTAATTCTAGGGCCTTGAGGAGTCAGAAGGCAGATGACGTTCCCTCCCCATCCCTGTTACACTTCATATAACAAGGAGACCAGAAGTTCGGGGAGCTCTTGGGAGCTGTGGTGGCATCTCAGCAGAGCTGGGCCTGACTCCACGTGTGCTGCACAATCTATCAACATCCAAGATCAGGTTTTGTATATAGTTCTGTATCCTTCTTCCCTTAATATTCCTTTTTCTGTTTTTCTCCTGTTATTCATTAAATTTTTTATAGTCTTAGCTTCCAAACTTGGGTGAGGCATTTTTCTTCTTCTTTATTTATCTTTTTATTCTATGCTAGGAGGGAGGGGGGAAGGGAATAATAGAAATCCTGCTCTGTGTTTCATGTGGGCTTGCTCTGAGCCTGAGACAAATTTAAAGTGTACTCTGCTATTGCTCCACATAGCTTGGGTCTTCTTTAGGTTCTGCCTCACATTTTTGTGTCATGCCTTGTCTTCTTCAGTTTCTGTTTGCTTCACCAGCTGTGTGTGGATGTTCCAGATGACCTAGGGCAACTTAGAATACTGGCCTAGAAGTAATACTGGAGAAACTGAGTCTTGTCAATGTTACTCACTTACTCCTACCTACTCTTGTAGATGTCCTTTGGAATTTTATGTAAAATTCACTCTTCAAAAACACGATCTCTTTGAGGTTATTACTTTTCTTGGGTGAACCCTATTCAATGCTACTATAGTATTTACAGAAGTACAACAAACAGCTCCAATCTTTCACTTAAACCATTATTAGTTTGTTCTCAGACTTTAATTTAGCATTTACAATAGACTATTTATTTTATTCTGAGTTTCATTTATTTTTTACCTTTTTAGTCTGTTGACATATGTTTGACAAGTTGTCTAAAATTATTTTTTAAATTATAGTAATTATTGTCATTATTCTGTTTTTGAAGTCATGTAATAAACATTATTTTCAACAGAACAGATTGACAATACTATGGTAAAAAAAAAACCACCAAAAAAAACCCAACAAAAACCTAGAAACTAAACAAAGCAAAACAAAAAACCTAAAGCAACTCTAGATATTGCATAAAACTGTTTTGATGAGGAACAAATTACAATGTCAGGAAAATAGTTGTAAAAGTCTCTATTTGAAAAAGACAATCATTCATGTGACAGGGAAAAAAACCCAAACAACAACAAACCCCAAACAAGGCAACAAAGAAACAAAAAAATACTAACCCAGAAATCACAGGAATGGTATACATAAAGGACATAGAAACTTAACAGAATTGAGAATTTGTCAGGCAACGAGGTTATAAATAAAAAGTAAAATGAGAATAAAATTGGTTTATCACATTCTCAACCCTTAAATTAATGGTGTTTAAGAAAGATTCATTTATTATTCTTAAACTGAAATGTGAAACTTTTATCTAAAATCAGCTTTCTGTAAGAATATTTAGATCTTTTCTAAAGAAAAGCTATGATCAACAAAATCCATGAATAACTGTGTTTGGTTGACCTTGGCTGGCTGCCAGATCCCCACCAGGCTGCTTTCTCACCCTCTTTCCTCAACAGGATAAAGAGAGAAAATAAAATGGGAAAGCTCAAGGGTCAAGATACAGACAGGGAGATCACTGACCAATTACTGTCATAAGCAAATCAGCAGCTTGGGAAAAAAAAAAAAAAAAAAAAAAATATAGAATCATTATGGTTGGAAAAGACCTCTGAGATCATCAAGTCTAACCTTCTACCAATACCTCCATGACCACTAGACAGTGTCCCAAAATGCCACATCCACCCATTTTTTGAACACCTCCAGGGATGGTGACTCCACCACTTCCTTGGGCTTCTTGTTCTAATGTTTAACTATTCTCAGTAAAGAAATTCTTCCCAATACCTAATCTGAAGTTCCTCTGGAGCAATTTGTGGCCATTTCCTCTTGTCCTGTCATTAGTTACTAGGGAGAAGAGGCCAACACTAGCCTCATTACAACCTCCTTCCAGCCTCACTACATCCTCCTTTCAGGTAGCTGTAGAGAGCAATAAGGTCTCCTCTCACCTTCTTCCTCTTCAGGATGAACAATCCCAGCTCCCTCAGCCTCTCCTCATAAGACACACTCCACTATTCAGTTTTGTTGCCCTCTTCTGTACCTGCTCCAACACCTCAATGCCTTTTGTAACACTGTGGTGCCCAAAACTGGGCACAATACTCAGGGTGTGGTCTCACCAGTGCCAAGTACAGGGGCAAATATACATTGCCAAATAAAACAGAGTTGGATGGTCAGAAACAAAGACAAAGATGAAAACATGTACCCCATACCTGTTCCTTTTTCACAACCTCACTCCTTCACTCCTGACTCCACTACCTAACCTTAGCCTGAGCTGCACAGGAGTGATGGGAAACAGTGCTTGTGGTCAATTGACAGCACTTCTACTCTGCCAGTCCTTCCTCCTTACACCTTTCTCCTGCTCCAGCATGAGTCCTCTCCACAAACCAAACTTCCTTTAGGAAACTGCTCTGGT
>JANVCC010000021.1:19993110-20015136 GCA_025345505.1 Todiramphus chloris collaris
TTTTTTTTTTTTTTTTTTTTTTTTCCCTCCCTCCTTACTGCTGGGCAGCATTTTATCTTTTCTTAAGTATATTTTCCCAGATACACCACTATCTTGGCTGAGGGGCTCAGCTGTGCCTTCTGGTGGGTCTGTTGGAACCAGCTAGAACCATCTGTGTCCAGCACAGGACAGCCCGTGTTTTCTCCTCACAGAGGTCATCTCTGAAGCCTCTCACTGCCAAAACCTTGACAAAATACATTAACCTCTGTAGTAACTCACTTTCCTTCTTTATGTTGCATCTGTAGTATGTAAATTGCTTGGTCAAACATGTGCACATCTTCTGACAACAAATGCTTCGGGCTTTATGGACTTTCTAATCCACACATGGAAGTGTTTTACAAAGTGTATACAATGTGTATTATCTGAGAGTGACGATAGAACAATTTGGATTCATTCTTTTTCTTCCCTATATTGTATAAGATATTCTGTTCAGTGTATAAGCAATATGACAAGTGGTATCTGTGTATGAAGACTACTTCTGGCACCTCTGAGCTAAACAATACACTGTTCCTTTTGGCAAAATTTTTTTTAAGTCTCAAGATAGCTATTTCTTTTCTAATAAAAGGTTACTGAAAACTTATTGACACCCATATCAGCAAAATCCTCAAGGAAGGTACCAAACTTCTTTCCCTTAGATTTCTCTTTTCTTGATGATGTATTTTGAAAATCAGAATCTTTCAGATTTTTATAATATGCATCAGGTGAGTTTGGTTTTCTTTTTCCTTTTGATCATTTACTGGTAGGAAAAAGGAAATATTTTACTTTGTTCAGGAAAGACATTTTGTTCTATTATGAGATTTCAAATGTCTGAAATACACTTCAGACTACTTCAATATCTTATCTGTATTAGTAATATAGAGAAAATTAAAATGAAAATGAAAATCATCATAGTCTAGCTCAACCTTTTGAATTTTAACATAAAGACTTCTTCAGTACATTATGGTATCACCTCTTAAGTTTGCAAATCAAAGCATCTAGTGATTGACTTAGATGTTAAACTATACCACCACCTTTGAAACACCAAAGAAATGTTTGTAGGGTTTTTTTACCTTTTGACTCTTACAAAATACATCAGAAGTCTACCATGGCTTCTACGAACCTGTCTTTAAGAAGGGCTCCAAACTTTAGATTCTGAGTAGACAGAGGCATCATGTGCAGTGAAATTGAGGCATCACATCTCTGAAAAAAGTAATAATTGCAAGCACATGCTTACTGTTGCTTATAATAGGATTCTTCTAATTTAATTTTAGCCATCTGAAGGTCAGTTGTCTAGTTTAAGGTATTGGAGGAAGCTGTTTCCACTGGTAGTGGAGAGAAAGAGACATCTCCATCAAGTTGTTCATTCTTGTAATGTATGTAGGTAGAAGAAATCATTCCCTGAAGGGTTATTAAGTTTCTCTATTAATTGTAGAAGAAATCTGAGTAAGTAGAAGAGAGATTTCTGGAGACCTGAAGTTAGGTCGAAGAATTGTATTATTTTTAATTTTTCTCTAGACTATTTTTGCTCTATGTGCTTTTGGCTTTCTCTAGATAAAATATGAGTCAGGGATAGTGCTATGCAAGTAAACTGATTAAAAGGACAAATTAAAAAATAACTATGAAGAATATTAATCAGCAATGTGCAATTAGTGTTTATTTTCTAAAAGCTGAGTCTGTTATTAAGAAGCAAAAAGCAGCTAAGAAATGCTCAGATTTACTGGTGTTGTCTTCCCTGTTCCCTTGAGATCAGGATTGAGAGTGGCTCTGCTAAAGGATAAGAAATGTATAATTACATTTCTTTCCCAAGTCCATTATATCATAAAAAACAATTTTCTGTCTTTTACAGAAGCTTGTTTTCTTTCAAAGACCAAAAGTGATCATTACTCTCATTCATAGCCTCTTTTTCAAGGGAATCTGAAATTAATCAGAAACTTTCAGTTTAGCTAAACAGAATCAAGTTTTTTGTTGCTTTTTGGTCATTGTGTTTTGGTTTTTTGTTTTTGTTTTTTTTTTTTTTTTTTAATGTGAACTGAAGGGTTATCATAACCTCTATAAAAAAAGGACAAGAAATTATGTGAACAAGGTATAGGTAAGGGGAAATATGGAGTACTATGTTGTGGAGTTTTTTTGTGGTTTTATGAAGGATGCAGTGCTTTGAATGAAATTCTTTACATTTTTGAGCAGCAAAGTAGTGAATGAACTACCTGTATGACAAGTGCACTTTTATGCACAAGAGCAATTTTAAGAGTCTTTTGTACTGTAAATACAGCTCTCCTTTTTCTGGAATGATCTTTACTAGTGCAGGACAAGATTGTCTTTACATGCTTAAAAACCTGTACGAATCTGGAAAGACACCTTGATGTCAAGGTACATAAAGAGACAGAAACATTGAAACTTTCATGCTTAACATGTATATAGACACTTCCATGTAGAGCTTTATGTAGAATGCACTATTTTGAAAAAAAAAAAAAAAAAAGGTACTGAATTTGCTTCAGAATACTTGTTACTTTTAGGCAATGATGCAAGCAGCTAAATAAAAAGGGAAACTATAGGCAGTGATCAATATGACAATTTTTACAGGTTCTATAAACTCTAGACCATTCAGTTATGACACAGTCTGCTATTTACACCTGTACATTGTTTGTAAAATATTCTCTTGTAGCTTTTCATACTATATTTATTGTCATTGTTTACTGTTGCTATTATTATTATACTGTCCTTGATTAAACAGTGTCAACATTGAGAACTAAATTGTAAAATCAGATATTTTCAGAAGTATCCATTTACCATTTCTTGCTTGCTTTTTTGCATGGTTGTGTAAGGAAAACCAAGATGACAAGCCTGATCAGTTATATGCAGTTCCATATTAAGTCATACTATTATTCAGTTAAATCCAGTTCATTGAATTCAATGGTAAAAAGAGCAAAAGTAACACATTCATAGAATCATAGAATCATTATGGTTGGAAAGGACCTCCAGGGTCATCAAGTCCAACCTTTCTCCTAGCATTTCTCTAACCACTACACCATATCCTCAAGCTCCACATCTAATCGTTCTTTAAACACCTCCAGGGATGGTGACTCCACCACCTCCCTGGGCAGCCTGTTCCAGTGAAACTGGTGGTCTCAGATATAAAAACCCATATATATTAAGTTCTATTTTTATTAAAAAAAAAAACCCAAAAAAACCCCAAAAAACCCCAAAAAAACAACTCAAATGTCCATGGTGAAAGAAGGAGATATTCTCATGCTACTGGGTCATATTTCTGTGTTGGATCATATTTCTGTATCTTTCATCTGCATTTTAACACAGTTAAATGCATGCTGACTTGTGAGAAAAGGCTGCAATCTTTATAAAAACTTTTTTCATACCTACAAGTCAAGTCAGATTATAAGACAGTTTACCATCTCTGTTGCTTTTAAACTCCTGAAAAGTAAGAGACTACACTTCAATTTTTTAATTTTTTTTTTTATATCAGTGAAATACTCTTCTTAGCTCTGGTCTCGTATTTTTTTTCTTAAGCAAACTATTTGAAGATGAGCATTCAGATTTTTCACTGTTTCACCTCTCTCAATTGTTTCAGATGCTCCTTCTTCCATAGAAAATACCTCTTTATTTTTTAAAACCTCTACTATATTGCAGCTCTTATTTGTTTTATTATTATCTTGAAAGAACAAGATGGGTTTTTTTTTTCCTTTTATTCCATTTCTTATTCCATTTATTTTGATTTTCCTTCAAATTTTTTCCAATTTAAATGTGTTTTACTTTTTAAATTATTATTATTGCTATCCAAAAAAGAATCCTTAACAACAAAAAAGAAATAAGGATATAGTTTTCTGGTAAATCAATTAACTAGGTTGTTAATGAGGTCATTAACAAATTAAAATCTGGACTATCAAATCAGTGAGAGAAACAGATAGGTCATTATTCTGAGTATCCATTGCTAAGGGAAAGGACACAATCATATTTTTGCATCACTTTATCAATGTCAATCCTGCTGACTACACCAATTTTCTGTCTCATTAAAAAGGTAATGTAATTTGGCAGAAAACAAACTGCCTTGCATTCCAGGTTGTCCCCAGATATCAGAGGGTCTTGGGGCAGCTAGGTTTAGATTCTGAGTGATATCCAGTTTGGCACTATTCCAGTCACATTCAATATAGTTGCACCGTCACAATTTCAGATTCACCCATAGAGCGTTACTCCTCCTTCTAGTCACACTCCATGGTCTCATGCAGATGGTAAAGAGTTGGTGGTACCCAATGAGAGACCTTTGCAGCTGGATGGCAACATGAATAGTGCAGTTTATTGAAGCAACACAAGTACAGGTTCTTACGGATTGCCAGTGATAAATACACTGTCTGCAAAAGCACATGCAAGTCTTAAGATTATGAATAATACAGCGTGAAAAATAGTAACTCTATATAGAGATATAGAGAAAAAAAGTAACTCTATATAGAGATTTCTAAGTTTCTCCAAGTAAACACTTCATATAGTCTGGATCTTACCAAAAGGCATCTATATGCGGGGGGGGGGGGGGGGGGGGGTAAGAGAGGCTCAGACTATCAACTGATCCCAGGAGTCAGAAATAGTCTGTGGTGGTGTCTTCCCTAACTTGTTCACAATTATATCTTCCCCAATATTCCCACACATACACCTTTTTTTTTTTTTTTTTTTTTTTTTTTTCCCTTGTTTTTCATTTAAAGATATAAATTTAAAAAAAATCAGGGCAGAAGGTTAATAAGGGGTGGTCATACTTTGGAGGTTGGTAACATTTGGGATGAAGGTGTGCTTTGGTATTATAATAAGCAAAGTTTGCAGAAAGGACAGCTTTTTGTCAAAAAATGAGAGTGTTGGCCCAGGTTGGCAAATATGCAGTTTATCAGTTCCACAGTACGACACAGTTCCCATCTTCTGCAATAATTCACAGATCCAGATTGCAGAGTGTTCACCCTCCGTGTAGAACAACTTCTCTGGGCAGCTGTTTCCAGAAGGTCCTGGGAGCTATGTCAGCTGCCTTCAGCTTGGCTGACTGAGGATTGTGAGCTGTTTCGTGACAGTGGATTCTGGAAGGTGGCTGGGTCTGCCCACACCTACTGAAGGGCCCCCAGCCTGGGGGCAGAGCAGGCTGAGGAGGGCAGCAGAGTGGTGGTGTGTGTAGGGCTGCTGGGGGAGCAGGGGATGAAAATATGACTTAAAGCTCTGCCTGATGCTGTGCAGGACGAGAGAGGCAGCCCCAGTTACCTGCTGCCTCAGGGAGCCAGAGAACGTCTGCCAGCATGACAAGGTGCAGTATCTTTTACATGCTCTATCATTTCTAGAAGTACTGATTTAATTTGCCCTTTGTTCAGTGTGCTGTTATTACTGACTTGATTAAGCCAGTGGTTTAATTATCTGACTGACTGGCCAGGGTAAGTGGTGTAGGGTTCTGGTTGGCTGGCCAGCACTAGTGGCTTAGGGGTCTAGCTGGCTGGCCAACCACAATGATGTAGGGATCTGACAGTTTGGATGGCTAAAATGAAGCTGGGCTCTGGCTCAACAACGGGGCTGTGGGGCTTAGGGCTCTGGATGGCCACCAAGCTATACTGCTGTAGGGGTCTGACTGTTTGCCAGGACCAGGTGCAGTAGAGACCTGTCTGACACTCAGCAAGAGCAGACTATTACTCCAGGCAGCCTGCTGGACTAAGTGACCATGTTCAGACCCAAATGTCCCTCGTACTGTATGCTTTGTGGATTTCTGAACAGCAACCCTAACCTTAACGGTAATGAGATTTTGAGGTTCAGGCACCAGTGCCATGTCTGGGTCAGGTGAGAAAGAATGTGTGGAGGAAGCAATGTTGGTGTAGGCCCATGTTCCCCTTAGCATGGCTTTTGCAGCTACTGTGTCTCTGGAGCTGGAGGCTTTGTGTTTCTTTGATCTCTAACCCTATGTGGTTCTATAGAGCCTCTGAATACAAATAATATATCTTTAGAAAAGACTGAGCTTATTCTATGTTGAAGAGAACTTACAGAAGCTATGTGAAATTGCTGACTGAAGCATACTTGAAGTTGATGGGCCAAAAATCTTTCAGTTACAGCAGTGTAAATCCAGAGTAGCAGCAGAGTTCTAAATTTGTCCCTGATGTCAATGCAGCGTAATGACTAGAACAAGTGTTGCCTTAAATATTTAACAGTATTCTAGATAAATTTAAAGATGATTTCCCTGGTGGTATAAAATAAATGAGTATATAATTTTTATCTTGAGAAAGTGAAAATGCAGTTCTTTAGCTGAGACTAAAACAAGAAGTCATTAAAATATCTCCTGCATTTTTCTCCATCGTTGATGTATTTCCTTCATCCCCTGTCTATTCCTCATTTTTTACTTCTCTATACATACAGCACTTCATTAATGACAATCAGGTCTTTATTAAATTTAGAAAGAGGTGGTTTAATCTTTAATATTTTTAAGAGGAACGTGTTTGGAGATATTGCATTAATTTAAACTGAGCATTTTTTTAACTCTAAATATAACAGATTCAAAAAATGTTTTGAGTGGCTTAATTTTAATGATATTTTCAGCTCTGCTTTGGTCAAAATATTTCAGTTACGCATTTCTACTTGCCTCAAGAGACACATTTTAATTTGTGCATGTTACTTCTATCTGAATGTCTTACCTTATAGATCACGATGAAAATAGATTAATAATATAATAATAATGAAGCTTAATAAGAAATTGAGGTGTTCTGGTTTTACCTTTTTCTTTCTGCAGACAGAAACTGCCTGTAAAATGCATGCTTTCTTTTTTAGACTAAAATAGTTCAGAGCCATAGAATTTGTTGTTAGAAATTTGGAAATACTCTTATTTTCTATTTTAATATTTATTTAAATCTCATAAAAATATTTAGAGGAAAGTAACACATACTTTTTCCTTTACAAGTAAAATTATTATATTTTTTAAATAATATTTTTTACTTACTGTATTGTTTGTTTGTTTTTAGTTTGTTTTAGGTTCGGTTTAGGGTTTTTTTGGGTTTTGTTGTGGTGGTTGTTTTGGGTGGTTTTTTGTTTTGTTTGTTTGTTTTGTTTCCCTAGGGTATGAATTCCAGAAAGGTGAATGTCATAATATATCTCTACTTTATTTGTTCTGCTTTTTCTGTTGCACTCAGCAACCAGGAGATGAACATAAAGACTTCAGAAGCTGCTTAAAATTATGGAACATGTCTGTCATATGTTAATTTATTGCTACAGTTGCAAAAATTGCATGAAGTTAATTGTCTTAACTAGAAATGTAAAAAAGGATGCATTTAAAAAAAAAAAAAAAAAAAAAAAACCAAACCCTTGATCTAATAACCAGGCAGACTTTTGTTATCATATAGACGTCAATGCCCTCTTGGGAAAAAAACAAAACCCAACACCTGAAACAGAATAATCTTCACGAGTTTGTTGGCTTTAAATCAAGAATTTTGGTCCAAGAAGTTAAAAGAAAAAAGAGCCTAACACAATGTAAAGATAAGAATATTTGACTGTCAAACTCTGAAGCTGGGACTAGTTTATATTCTTGTATTTTAGTAAATGACTATATAAAAAATACAATAAGAGGACAAGAATGAGAACTAGATCAGCTGATACCTTCTGCATGCCTTAGAGGATATATTCATTCTCACCTGCATGGCCTCTTCTTTGGCCTTCTCTTTAGAGTATTAAGTCCTTTAAGATCATTCTTATCAGGTTATTTAAGCCTCAGTACATTCAAAAGGTGTGGTTTAAAATTATATTCTTATTTGTATCACTGTCTTTAGTTTTTATAGAATTCATTAATTTTTCCAAAATCCTGGACAGCAGGGGAGGTACCAGATGATTGGAGGGTGGCTGATGTGACACCTATCTACAAGAAGGGCTGGAAGGAGGATCCGGGGAACTACAGGCCTGTCAGCCTGACTTCAGAAAGATCATGCAGAGGATTATCTTGAGTCAGCTCTCATGGCAATTGCAGGGAAGACAAGGGATCAGGGCCAGCCAGCATGTGTTTATGAAAGGGAGATCTTGCTTAACAAACCTGATCTCTTTCTATGACCATGTGACTCGCCTTGTGGATGGGGGGAAGGCTGTGGATGTTATCTACTTGGACTTTAGTAAGGCCTTTGACACAGTCTCCCACAGCATTCTGCTGGAGAAAATGACAAATCACGGTATAGACAAATGCACGCTTTACTGGTTTAAAAACTGGCTGGCCATCCATTCCCAGATAGATGTGATGAGTGGGGTGAAATCCAGCTGGCTGCCGGTCACCAGTGGCGTCCCTCAGGGATCAGTTTTGGGGCCAGTCTTGTTTGACATCTGTATTGATGACTTGGATGTGGGGATTGAAAGCACCCTCTGTAAGTCTGCAGACAACACCAAATTGCATGGGAGTGTTGATCTGCTTGAAGGTAGGAAGGCTCTTCAAAGGGACTTGGACAGGTTCGATCGATGGGCCAAGGACAATTGTTTGAGGTACAACAAGGCCAAGTGCCAGGTCCTGCATTTCAGTCACAACAACCCCCAGCAGCACTAAAGGCTTGGGGGTGAGTGGCTGGAAAGCTGCCCAGAAGAAAGGGACCTACGGGTGATGGTAGACAGCCACCTGAACATGAGCCAGCAGTGTGCCCAGGTGTCCAAGAAGGCCAACAGGATCCTGACATATAAGGAATAGTGTGGTCATCAGGAGACAGGAAGTTATCATGCCCTTATACTCGGCCCTTGTGAGGCCTCATCTCGAGTATTGTGTTCAGTTTTGGTCCCCTCATTATAGGAAAAACATTGAGGTGTTGGAACGTGTCCAGAGGAGAGCTACCAAGTTCATGAGGGGCTTAGAGAACAAGTCATATGAGGAGAGACTGAGGGAGCTGGGCATGTTTAGTTTGGAGAAGAGGAGGCTGAGGGGGGACCTCATTGCCCTCCTGAAAGGAGATTGTAGAGAGATGGGTGTTGGCCTCTTCTCCTTAGTTACTAATTACAGAACGAGGGAAATGGTCTGAAGTTGCAGCAGGGGAGGTTTAGATTAGATATCAGGAAGAAATTCTTTATGGAAAGAGTGGTGAGGCACTGGAACAGCCTCCCCAGGGAGGTGGCTGAGTACTATCCCTGGAGGTATTTAAGAAATGAGTTGACATGGTGCTTCATGACATTCTCTAGGGGCCAGCATGGAGGGGGCTTGTGTTTGGTGGGCTTATTTAATTTAATTGAATGTAATTTAATTGTTTGTTTTGTTTTGTTTTGTTTTTTTAATAATTATTTTTTCATAATGGTTGGGTATTTAGGTGTTTTTTGTTCTTGTAGATATGATTGGACTCAATGATCTAGGAGTCCTTTCCAACCATGATTATTCTGTGACTCTGAACATGGCCTTGGTGGAGTAAGATGGCCTACAGATTTTCTGGTTTTCATATTAGTAAAGAAGAAAACAAAAGAAGTAGGGAAAGGGGAAGAAATAAATACAAGGCTGTGGTTTTTTTCTTTAATATACTGGTTTTTACTTGGCAAGTGTCAGATTATTTTTATGTGCATATCTAAATCTTTACTTTCAGGTGTTTACTTAGATTAAATGTCTCCTACACCTCCTTTTTATGTCTTATTCCTTCCTGAAGCACTTTCAGTAAATGAAAATCAGGGGGCACCCAAGGTCAGTCTATGGAGGGACTTTGGGGTCTGTGTGCATTTTTGTCTAGGGGTGAGACACCTAGGGAGAAAAAGGATCCAGGACCATGGATGGATGATGTGTCCATGGCCAGCTCCTGGGGAACTGGGGAAGCTGTGGTATGTCAATATGTCTATGTATGAGATAAAGGGGCAGCTAGAGAGACTGTCTGAGCCAAGCTGCTGGGGGCAATAAATGGATAAATTTTGAACTAATGGACCTGCATGAGAGGACAAAGGTGTAGGGTGAGGCCATTGGTGCTGTGTTCATGTGAATGTTCTGTGTCTGTCTGTGATCTGTGTGGCTGGATATATTTATATGTGCATGTATATTGTATATGTGAATTTGTGTGCCTACTGAGAATACGCACTCAGGTTCATGAGACATGGGGACATGGAGCTGTGTCAGTCTTGCCTCTGTTGGGCAGCTGGCTTTGGCTCTCCTCTATCAAATACTCCAAGGTAAAATATTTCTCTTTTGTTGTGTTACTTGGTAGTTTGGCATAGTTCTCTGAATAGCATGGTTTCCAGAGATACTTTATAAAGTTACACACACACACACAGAATCACACAGAGTGTTAGGGGTTGAAAGGGACCTTGGAGATCTTCGAGTTCAACACCCCTGCCAGGGCAGGATCATATAAGCTACCCTACAACCTAATCTACCCTACAACCTAATCTACCCTACAACATAATCCAACCTAACACAGGTCACTCAGGAATGCATCCAGGCGAATTTTGAAAATTTCCAGAGAAGGAGACTCCACAGCCTCTCTGGGCAGCCTGTTCCAATGCTCTCTGACTCTTACTGTAAAGAAGTTCCTCCTCATGTTAAGGTGGAACCTCTTGTGCTCCAGTTTATATCCATTCTCCCTAGTCCTATCACAAGGCACGAGTGAGAAGAGGCTGTCCCTTTCCTCTTGACACTTAGCCCTCATATATTTATAAACATTTATCAAATCCCCTCTCAGTCTTCTCTTTTCCAGACTAAAGAGCCCCAGGTGTCTCAGCCTCTCCTCATAAGGCCTGTGCTCCAGTCCCTTCATCATCCTTGTAGCCCTCTGTTGGACTCTCTCAAGCAGATCCCTGTCTCTCTTGAACTGGGGAGCCCAGAACTGGACACAATACTCCACGTGAGGTCTCACCAGTGCAGAGTAGAGGGGGAGGAGAACCTCCCTCGATCTGCTGGACACGCTCCTCTTGATAGACCCTAGGATACCATTGGCCCTCTTGGCCACAAGGGCACATTGCTGCTCCATGGAGAACTTGTTGTCCACCAGGACTCCCAAGTCTTTCTCCACAAGACTGCTCTCCAGCAGATCACCTCCCAGTCTGTACTGGTGTAATTTATTATTCTTACCTAGATGCAGGACTCTACATTTATCCTTGTTAAACCTCATTTGGTTCTGCCCTGCCCAGTTCTCCAACCTGTCCAAGTCTCGCTGGATGGCTGCACAGCTTTCAGGTGTATCTGCCGATCCTCCCAGTTTTGTGTCATCAGCAAACTTACTGAGCAGACACTCTGTCCTGTCATCAATGTCATTGATAAAGATGTTGAACAGGATGAGACCCAGCACTGATCCCTGGGGGACTCCACTGGTTACAGCTCTCCAGCTGGACTTGGCACCATTGACCACCACTCTCTGGACTCTATTGTCCAACCAGTTACTAATGCATTTTACTACCTGCTCTTCTATCCCATACTTCCCGAGCTTCTCCACAAGGATGTTATGGGAGACTGTGTCAAAAGCCTCGCTAAGGTCAAGACAGATTGTATCCACTGGTCACCCTGCATCTAGCCATCCAGTTACAATATCATAGAAGGCTATTAGATTAGTCAAGCATGACTTGTTACTTGTTACTTTTGTTACTTGTTGACTTTGTTACTTGTTACTTTTCCTGCTGGCCCATTTCTGTCCCATGTTGGTTTTGTTTTGTTCTGTCCCACATGGTTTCAGCTCAGTTGATCTGTTTAACTAGGGTAGGATATGCTTGTGAATGTTGCACTGTCTTGCCCAAGCAACTTGATGTTAAAGAAATTGTGTATACATATGGTAGGGATAAGGAGATGATGGAAGTTGGAGTGGAAGGAATGGTAAAGAATCTGAGACAGGAAAAAGAATAAAAAAAAAACTTTGAAAAAGGAGTTTTTTTTTTTTTTTTTTTTTTAAATTTACAGAACCATTACACTAAAAATGGATAAGAATGATTTCAGTAGGAAATGTTTTTAAATGCACAGAATAAGATGTTGGTTTATCACTGAATTTAGCCCCTTGCAACTACATACCCCCAAGCACTGAAAATATTATCTGAAGTCTGTAAAGTACCATTGTAAATTCTACCACACTCACAAATTACTTTCCAGTTCTACAAAGAAAATCTCTCTGTGTACACTCAAAGAAAACCTAAAAGTCACAGCTGTGAAGTTCCATGAAAAGGGAGCAAGAAATATCAAAGGTGCTGCAAGTATTCTACTTTCAGCAGTACAAAATTTTATGATCTCCATGCCAAAGTGGGGAGACTAGTCCCAAACAGTTGCTCAGTGTTGAGAATTTCTTCCTGTGTCAAAGTTTACTGATCAGCTAAACACAGACTACTTGAGCAAGGTATTATTAAGGAAAATACAAGATTTTAACAGCTTGGGAAAACTTATACATTCTGCTATGCATTCTATCTTTTTCTGTAACCAGTATTTAATGTTTGATAGGAAAGTGAAAAAAGCTTAAACACCGTGTATGAAGAACTTTCTCACTGGCTGTAAGTGGTAAACAGAACCATGAAATATGTATTTAGTATACTAAAATATTCTGAAAAGTAGAAGTACAGCTGAATCCAGTGCTAGCTCTATTTGAAATGGGGATGAAAGTGGGACTACACTGGAAAAAAGCTCTTACAGATAGACACTGCATTTTTCAGATGGAGAAATGTCATAAAATTCAAAGTTTGGAAGTTTGACATTTTAACCTACCTTTTTCGTTGAAAAGTCTGGAACAAATATTTTGTGAGAAAAAAAAAAAGAAAGAAAAAAAATGTATTTTTTCAAGTATTAGTGTAAATCTCCATTTCGCCCTTGTTTACAATTTACTGTTGTACCTGCAATGGATAATAGCTTAGGGTATGCTAACCCTAGTAGCTTGTGTCCTATATTATTGTGCTCTTGACATTAAAAGCCATGCTAGCAAACTGTTACAACTGTAACTACAATATTTTGTGAACTGTCCATATTTATAGACACAGTAAAAGCAATTTAAATACTCAGCTTATTGATGTTTCTCCCTTCCAAACTAGTATGCTTTACAATATTCTTTTCTGTCTTTCATTTATACAGTGTGCAAGGCATTAAAACTTCCACTAATTCCCTCACAAAGCTATTTTATATCTGACTATGGAACCCTTTTTTATAAGGATTCTTGTTAAAGGTTGGCTATTTATTTATTTTCATTTTCTTTTCACCTTCTCATTCTTCAGTACTAATACTATCTTTTTTGTTTTTGGTTTTTTTGGGTTTTTTTTTGTTTGTTTGTTTTTTGTTTTTTTAATTTTCCAGCTAAGTATTATATACCTTATTTAAGATTTTCTCAGGTATGAATTCTTCTGACACTTTCTTTCGAAGTCTTTCCAAGTATTGATTATCTTTCTGGTTTAAAGGAACATATAAGGGAAAGGAATATACCAAGTACAAGGGTCTGGTCTCCAGGTGGATGTACATAATGTAATTATATATCCTTGGTCTATGCCATTGATTTCTGTTCAGATTATGAGAAGATTTTTACTTACTGATAGGCAGTAAACGAACCTCTAGTCTTCTGCTTAATATCCTCTTTAGCTATGTTATATTATTACTGCTTGGTGGTTCCTCAGAGTCACTGTATTTTTCTGAGAGCTGAGGGATAATATGAGGATTTCTATGGATAGCATGACTGAGGCTGAAGTGCTACCTGTTGTTCTTAACACAGCTGTTATGACAGCATTTAAACATTTCATATAGACTGAGGTTATGTCCTGTTTTGAGTTAGAACAGACTGTCTGGTTCTTTCAATGACAAAACTTGAAGTTTAGGGTTACTACCAAGGACTGGTGTGCAGAAAGGCTCTTGCTTATACTTGCTCCTGTGCAAACTGACATGAAGAATCAAACTTTACAACCCATGAAAGGTTATAAAGCAGGTATGTTTATTGCAGTGCCACGTGCAAGGGGGATTGCTTCTCCTAGCTTGCACACCGAGGTGTCAAGCAAGCAGGTATTTATTACACTAAATCATGCATATTCAACAGAGTTAACTACATATTCATTATATGGGGTTGGATTATTATAATCAGTTCCGGGAACTCATTATCATAGGTCTCCCCCCATTGGCACTTGCACACTGCAGTCTGGTGGTCACGGGACAGGGTCTTCTGGAGGAAGATCCCCAGTGTTCTTGCATTGTAATTTTCACTTTTGGTCCAAAACATTGAAGTTTCACAGGCTGCTAACTGCAGAACTGGTATAGTCCGGGCATTCCATTCCTGTTGCTGTTGAGACAGACTAATGACATTAGATACAGTGTCGGCAGAAAAGCCCCAAAGGCACAAAAGGGCCACTTTATTGCTCTATACCACTATATTTATACCCATCCTTGCTCAAACTTGTACAGACGTGTCTTTGCTTAATTGGTCCAAAGTTGTTTTTCTCACTTATTATTGATTGGTATTTACAGAAATTATCTTCTACCCGTGAGATAGCACATACGCTTTGCTCTGCAATTAGCACTTCCTCAAACTTGCTTACATTGCCTGTTTCTCCTTGTTCTCCCACAGGAACACCGTAATCCTTCCAAGGTCAGAGTATTGCTTGAAATCCTCAATCCCGCCGAGGTTGCCAACACATTCCATATACATCATTTGATATAAATCCGAGGGATCATGAGTGTCAAGCTCTCTTCAATGACCAGCATGCAAGGAGGGCTTCCTCTGGTCTGTCTTTGATCCCAATCTGTGTGTTCCTGAATCTAGCTCCAGAATCCAGTTCCCATATTCCACTGAGTCCAGTTTGGGACTTGCCCAGTACCTACCCACAGCATCAGTGGTGATAGTGATGGTGATGTAATTGCCGTCACAGGGGTTATGTTTGATAATTGTTTTATATATATTTGTGTCTATTTCATTTTATTATTACTATTTTATTAAAGCTGCTTTAGTTTTCTTTTATAATCCATAGGTCCCTCTTCCTTATTCCCCTTCTCTTCCCCTTTGGGAAGGGAGAGGGGTTAATAGAGAGGTTCTGTCTTTGGTATAGTTTCTGACCCAGCCCCTAAGCCTTGACAGGCTGATAAATGCAAATGTGTAGGAGATGCAGAATCCTACAGGAAGAATAGAAGTAAACCCAGGAAATTATTCTTTAATGAGCTATTAAGCATATTATTGCACAATAACAGCACAGTAGATGTATTTCTTTACTCATTCTTTACAAATTCTAGTTTACTTTTTTCTGGCTTCTCATAGGTGTAGTTCTGGGTCATTTAGTGCTTGTCTTTCCTCCAAAATACAGTCTTGATTATGTGGCTTTGAAATTTTACTTTCCACTGCTTTTATAAAGATAGGTCAATTTGATGGATGATAATACTGAAATACACAACCTGCTGAGAATATCTTAACGTGGTTTAGAAATGCAATATAGTTGTGTGAGAATTTATCAGCATATTTAGAACACATTAGCAAGATGTTCCACATAGTCCTAGTGATTACTTTGAGGTCTTAAAAAATGATTATGATTTTTCTTCCTGGTATACAGAAAAGAATGAATTTGTGTTATCTGTTCTTTAAAGGATACATGCTGTCACCAAAAGCAGAATGCATAACTTTTGGATAAGAAATTATTTTATCACTCATGACATAATTATTATCTGAGCATTACTAAATGATAAACTTGATTATCACTACAGTTTTATAGTTTGTTCACATACATGGCAACCTTAGAATTTTGTAATGAAACCTAAAAAGTAGAAAATATGAAGTTCCTACCCCAGTTTTAATAGTCTTCTTTTTTTTTTTTCTTTTTTTTTTTTTTCTTTTTTTCCCCCAATACAATAGCACATCAGAATTCTTTATATGCTTCCAGTCTCCATAAAGGATTTTGAAAACTTACTGGTGCTCAAGGAATAGTAATTGATTGTTCAAAAAATCCAACAGCACTCTCAAGCATTTATCACTAAAGAACATTAAACAACTCACTTCATCAATATCCTGTCTTCTGAAGTTAAGTTCTCATCCTGGCTGCTTTTTTCAGTTTCTAGTTCTTGGTATCCTAGTTGACATCCAACTTATACTGCAGAAAGATTTATGTTTCCTGGAAGTCACTTACAGTGTCTACTGAGTGTGTGTGGATGCCTTGGATAACTTAGAATTTCTCATATCACACTAGGAAACTATGTTTATTGTAAAATATTTGTTTTGAAAAGATGTCAGGAGACCTATAAGATCAACTAGTCCAACTTCCCACTCAGAGCAGGTCTAGTTAGAGAAAGTTGCCAAGGGCCTTCTCCAGTTGAGTTCAGAACATCTCCAAGAATCAAGACATCTCAACTTCTCTAGGCAATCTATCCCAGTGCTTGTTCCTGCCAAAGGTGATTCTCCTCCCTCCACCTTTTATCTAATCAGAATTTATAATGTTCCAACTTGTGTCTGCTACCTCTTGTGCTTTCACTGTATGCCTCTAAGAACAAGTTTCAGTATACCTGCTAAGTAGGTGTCTACAGCAATAGGGTCTTCCCTTAGACTTTTCTTCTCAAGGGTGAACCAGTTCTATGCTAAGCATCTTCTTATTTGTCACCCTAATAATCTTGGTGGCTCTCTGCTTTACTTGCTCCAGTTAAGTCAGTACTTTTCATGTACTGGAGAACCCAAATTTGGCTACAGTTCTTCAGATATGGTCTCATAAGTTCTGAACAGAGGGAAATAATCACTTCCCCCAGCCTGCTGTCTTAATTTTTGCATATATATCCCAGTAGGCAATTGATATTTGCTGCAAAAACATCTTGTTTTCTACAAAGATAATCACATCTTTTTCCACAAAGTTGTTTTCTATCCAGTCAGCTGCAGGTCTGTGCTGTTGTACCAAGTTATTTTGTCACAGGTGGTTTTGCTTTTGTTAAACTTCATAATGTTTCTCTTGGCCCATGTTTGCAGCCTGTTAAGGTTTCTCTGAAGAGCAACTCAAATTAAAAGTTCCTGCCAATTTTTCCAGGACATTAACAAGTTAAACTGGTATTGACCTCTGAGGGGTGTCATTCCTAACCAGCTGCCAGTTGGACTTTGTGCCACTGATTACAATCTTTTGAGACAGAACATCCAACCAAATTCCCATCCTCCCTGTAGTCCATTTATTCAGTACTTATCTCACTAATCTGGCTGTAGAATGCCAATGCCAGAGATGGGCACCTATCTTCAAAATCATGCATTGCTGAATGTTACAGTATCTAGATTGCAAATCTGGGGAAGTGGGGGTTTTTTAGATCTTGTTACACTCTTTTCTCTTTACTCAATAAAACTTGAGAGAAAATGTGCATGACCTGAATAGAAACCAAAACCCACTTGGCTTCATAAAAGATGCATTTTAATAGGTTTGGACTTACATTTCTGGCTCTAAAATCTAAACTTAATTTATTTTAGCTATTTATATTTCTGTCTTGATTTTTTCTTCTATCCCACACACAGTTTTTCCTTGGCTCTGTTCACCTGCCACAGAAAATTTATTAAGCCTGTTTTAATTAGTCTATTTTCCTTGTAAGGAAAGTAGCACAAGAAATATTTTTTATTAGATGACAGTAAAATGCTTTGTTATTCAATATCTTGCCACACCAAAGCCTTTCAGAATGTCCATTTCTGTCTGACAGCTCTGTGTTTTGTTTTGTAGGATAGCTCAAAATACAGGTGGACATGCAGTATGATTGCAATTTTTGCAGTTACCATATTATTTTCACTATCTTTGTACATGCCATGATTGTCTTATCAACATGTCCTCAACAATATCAGTTTACATTTTGTCCACAAAATTTATGCATTCTGATACTATAATTCTCTCCCCCCGCCTCTGCTTTTATCTCCACATCAAACTGCTCAATAAATTGACAGAAGTATTTCTGGCACATGAAATATTACTGCATTAAATTATTCTTGACTTAGATAATCTCTTGAAGAAATCTGTGCTTTTAATAACATCAGTATATCAGACTTTTGATTGTGTTTAAATTCACATTAGCAATGGAAAACTCATTTTACAAAAAAAAATCCACCCGCAAAGAGAAAAAGTTTAATCTTAGCTTTGGGAGTGATAGCAGAGTGAGTTGCAGTACTGAAGGTAGGACACTACCCATCCTGTACTTACAAAAACATGCCTTAGAGATCTGTATAAGAAAGTTAAATGATCTTGAATAGTAGTATAATTAAGAACTAGAGTTGTTCATTTCAATAGAATAATGAAGCTTTGTTGATGCAAAGCATATTTATATTAGAATGATGACATCCACTCTGTGGATTGAATGAAAGAAATGATGCAACATCGTCACACATCTACGAGACTAAAAGGCTTTATTTAGATACAAGCAGGTTGAAGAAAAAAATGCAATATTAAAGGAGGTAAATCAATAAGTCACATGATTTTATAATTATTTTAACAGAAGTGCCATGATACATGTCTGGCCATTTAAAATCTTATTTTGCTATTCAGCAAAGGCTTGCATTTTCATCATTGTTAACATCATTAGTAAATCTTTCTGTATTATTATTTTTCCCTTGTAGTACATACTTGAACTTGGATTGCTACACTTTCTCCTTTGCACTCTTCAGTGTTAGTCTAAGAATAAAGACTTCATCTCTCTTTGAAGTTATATAATATTTTTTATCTTAGCTGCAAATTAACTCCCATCATTAACAGGTTACTGGAAAATATTTAAGTGTCTAAGATCACAGGGAAAAAAAAAGGAAATAAAAAGAACACATCCCCCCTCCCTGATGCTTTGTGGTAAGGATCTTTTACTATTTGTACTGTGGTAACATCCAAAGGCCCCTTGGGTCTGGACTTGTCTTGAGCTGCCAGCAATTTTGGTTTTAGTTAACAGCGACAGTCTCACAACAGATGGCTGTTATTTCTTAGGTTTTAGTTCTTGTTTAGCTTTGTGTAGTTTTGTTGTAAAACAACTATTGCCATAATTATTCTGGTATAAATTTCTTTAACTAATAGTACTATCCAGCTGTCATTCAGTGTAGAATGATCTATGACCAGAAAGTAAAACATGAGACTATAAGTATACAGGATGAAGCCAGAAAGCCCATGACTACTTGCAGTTCTTGGGTCACCAGTTATTGATCATCAAAGGAAAGCAATCTTGAGTGATGGATGAAAAGGGTATAGGGATTACAGAGGGGAAAAAATAAATCATATATACACAGTATAAAACACACAAGAAAAGTAAATTTGGGATATAGTATGGAGACACTGGAGAGTGAAGAAAGGGTAAAGCACACTGTGTATTATAAAATGTTTCAGAAATAGTCCTAAGTGGACACTAGGGAAAGGAGGAAGAAATGCTCACCATCAACTTCTTACTTCTCTTGATGAATTTGTCATACTTACAACTTGCTATGACACTTCCAACGCCTACCTTCTTAAGGAAGGCTAACACCATTTTCTTAGAGACCCAGAGCAGCACAGCAACTTTGAACAGAGCAGAAACAGGGATAGGAGTTGGAAAGTTTGTGCATTACACTTTAAAAAGTTGTTATTGCAAAGCAACAATGGTAGAATTGAAAGAGTTTGTGTTAATGTCATGGTAATTGGGTTCATAATAGTGATACAGCTAGATTGGTGAGGTTTTAATTACACTATCAATAAATTGCTGTGTGTACATATTAACTATGTTTCTTCAGCCCAGATAAGTTTCTTGGGGTTTTTAGCCTGATATCTTGCCTTAGGGACTCTATTGTAAATTTAATACAGTCAGGGAAAACCCAGATGGCTTTGTCATATTCCACAGAAATGTCTCATATATCTTAGTACACTTACTCAAATTCTGTGAGATGGGTAGATAGTTAAACATGTGCAGTAGCAAACACTAGCGTTAAGGTCATATGTAATGTTGATTTGTGCTTGTGTGCACATGCTTCATAATATAGTACTTAATTACATCATCACATTCTCTGTTTCAGAATTGCCATAAAAAGGGAGAAGGAGAGAAAAAAGTCACATTTCATTCACCTTGAATAATGTAACTTACTGCTGAGGTCCATTAGTCAGAATTTTCAGTCAGCCTTCTAGATAACCATGAAGTGACACAGGGGTGGTGGTGTCAAACTTATGGATGGGATTTGTATCTAATTTCAGATACCAGATTAAGGTGTATACATAGATATCTGCATATGAATTAGGGAAAAAGAATTAATTGTCTAAAGGCTGTCCCTCTGTGCATCTAAAATTACATAGCTACAAGGCTTGTCTTCGTGTATGTTTTAAATTGAAGTTTCATACACTGATGTCCCAACTCAATTAAGCAAAACTAGTTTGAAGGAGGTTTTATGTGGTCATCCATATATCTATTAATGAAAATACTGCATGTGCAGGTACAAAGCACAACAATGTATTGAAAGGTAATTGAATTCAGGACTTTTTTTGCTGATTTTTTTTTTTTTTTCCTTTTAATCTCTCACTGGCATCATTCTTCTATGTTAAGTCAATAAATAGTAGGGAAGAATAATTGATAAATGGTGCTACTTTCATTTTCTAAACCTAAATATTCCCTGTGCTGTCAGATATTACTTAGGAGTTTACAAATAGCCCAGGATTCCTGGATTTATGTTTACTGGTAATCTATAACATTGTCCTATAAGATTTTTCTTCTACACATGAATCCTGTTGATTGTTAATTTTCTGTAATCTTTTATGTGTCTACTTTTCATGTAATAGTCATTACCTTGCTTGTCCACACATAAATCTTTTTCTCTCTATACAATCTGTCTATCAGACCATACTAAAATAAATCTATAGATACAAGTTACTCATGCTCTGAAAAATCTGTATTAGTTTTTCCACTCATCTAATTTCAATTAGCTTATATAATGAGAAGCATATTCCAAAACCCAGTCATTTTTCTCTTTGTACTCTTGTTTCTCAGAGTCTAGAACATATTCGTGTTCAAATATTTTAATTATAGTTAGCCTTATTTCTGTTTTCATTCACTTATTGTTTTAATTTTTTTGCGATGATGATCAAGAAAATCAACAGAGTCTAGAAAGCAGAGAAATTTAATTTGTGAACACAACCAGTTCAATTCCTGAGCATGAAACACGAGATATATATTGTCCAAAGAAAGATTAGATCTCAGACTGGTCAAGAGACTGGGTTTCACTGGATGCTACATTGACAAAATTAAGAAATATATTCCAATAACAGTGTTTTGATGTAAGTCAGGATTTCGTCCTAGCTCCTCTGCACACACAGCTAGAGGATTTGTAATCCATGGTGATTATTTTGTTTTAGATGAGTAGAGTTTGGGGCTATTTGGACACAGAACATCAAGAATGAGTAGGCAGAGGAGCAGCAAACCACTCCTTGTGGTCCATGATTTGTGTTCAATTTGTGAGAATGCTTATAGCTTTAATTTTCCTTTCAGATATTATTTCATGCAAACTCTCTTTTTTGAGTGAACACATAGAAAATAACAGTCAGTATATGTATTTTTTCTTTCCATATTAAAGAGGTCATCCTATCCATACTTCTGATTGTCTTCTCATTAATTTTCCTTTAATGTGTGTCCTCTGTGAGAACCAAATCTACAAGTATGTCTATATTTCTTCAAAGGATTGTCTTTTTGTGAGTTTCTTTTTTCCAGTTTGGGGTGGATTTTTGTTGTGGGTTTTTTTGAGAGTGAGAGAAAGAGAAGAGCAAAACAATTCATTGGTGTAGCTGATCTATTTAAGAGATACAAAAAGAGATCTGGAAATAGTAGAAATAGTTACAATTACTTCAGGTTAGATGGACACCAAAGAGAAGGCCTAAGTCTAATGTGGCATGTGAAATGAACATGTATATTTTGAGTAAAAGAAGAAACAAGTTCCAAATGACTTGGAAGTGAGATATTTTAAACACTAAATTTATGACAAGTCTCACACTAAGTACTTACAGACAACTGGAATGAAGTATCTGAGAGAAATTCTGAACACTTCAATTAGATACCCAGTTATCTTGGATGAATAACTCCCAGCATCTTTATTGTTTGTGATTTAAAAAATGAAGTGCCATGGGACTAATTTCAGGTCTTCCAGACTTTCTGAGATGATTTGTCACAAAAAAAAAAAAAAAAAAAAAAAAAAAAATTCAGCC
>JANVCC010000021.1:20015236-20068085 GCA_025345505.1 Todiramphus chloris collaris
AAAAAAAAAAAAAAAAAAAAAAAATTCAGCCTCTGTTTCTTTAACTTACAGGATGTTTTTCCTCCACTTCTTTTCTTCTCAGATCCTTGCTTATTATGTTTGACAATGTAATGGTTATCATAATGACAGCTTTTCTGATTCACAGCTTCTTTTCCTGTGCAGAGTCTCCTAGCAAATTACTTTTATCTTCTGTAATAAATAACATTGCACATAATATATCTGACATTTTCAGCTTATAATCAGCTATTAGATAAAATAACACTCTAACGTTTACATGCAACATATATGAATGCCTGAATTCCCTTGAGCTCTGTATTGTTTTCATGTTGTTCTTTGTAAACTCATTGCCATCATGACAGGACATGTGTACTATTACTGGCAGGGATCTATAAGTGGCAATGACTCTACCATTTTGTTCATTTTACTGCCTGTGGGAAATTGTTGTAATGATTTCTATGAGGTCAGACTCAACATCTCTAGGAGGTCAGCTTCTAAAATAAAACAGGGTTGCTTTTCCACTATATAAGAATTGTTTTATATATTTTTTGTTGCATAAGTGCTACTTAGAATTTTAGAAAAACAATAATGCACCTGAAATAAAAAGCTGAAACAGACAGCAAAAGCATTCTTAGTGGAACCACCTAGTTGTATAGATTTGTGAGACTAGATCATATAGGAAGCCATCAGAACAGAAATTCCATATTTTAATACCTGTTTAATTTTTCAGAGTAAAAAACATTTAGAGACATGACCTCTTAAGACTAAGAAAATACTAGATAACCAGGAAGAGAAGATATATATCACAGCATGTGGGTATATTTGTATGGTAAGAAGGTAGATTTGTAAGATTTTGTTCATGCTTATCTTCATGCTTCCTGTGATGTCCATCACTATTCAGTATTTGAGCATAAGAATCAAATTAGTCCTTACACTGATTGAGATAGCATTCATGTCACTTAACTTTAATTTTCTGAAAATTTTATGGCTAATCATAGACATCAACCATAGCTATTTCTGGTCCTTCTATTCTAGATAAAAGGCTTTAGAAAGTGATTTAATAATAGTCCAGGATAAATTACTTTTTTGAGATCTTTCCCTCTACTGATTATAAAAAAAAAACCCCAGTGAACTCACACTGCATGCTCTTTCTAATAGGCCATAAGAGAAGAAATTCTGTTTCTGAGTACAAGCCAAAATCCTACAAAACATAAGGTGAGTGGAATCCATCTCATCTAATTTTAGAAGTCAACAGTAGGTATATGCATCTGAATTAATTATAATGTGTCTTTTATTGCATGGTGAAATCAGTGCTTTTTGCATACAACTCCTCTGACCTGTTTTAGTGATGATCATACCTCAGGAAGAAAGGGCTTGTGCCTTGTGTGTAATCACATTTACTGGTAAACATACAGATCCTGGAAAGTCAGTCACTACATAACCATTATGTTTTCATTAAGTTTGAAAGGTGGCATTTCTATGTATAAATATTCATAGTTTGCTTAAACAGGTCACACACACAGATGGGAAAGAAAAAGGAGTTACTCATAATTTTTTTGTAAAAACACTTACCTAGAGAGAGAAATTTCTTCTCAGTCTCAGCCGAAAGGAACTGAGTCCAGAGTCATGCATTCTAGGTAAATAACCCAACAACATGCTATGTAGTACCATTTTATGTGTGTGTCTTTGTAACTGTTTCCATGCAGCCAAATTGGACAGGTAAGACCAGAGAGAGACAATTCTTCTGTAAGTTCAAAGAGAAATCCTCATCTAAAAGATTCTGTTCCCTAATTTTCACTTATTTTTTCCCTTAATCTTGCAAAGTAACATAAATGCTTTCATTTTTCTTTCCTAATAGCATTAAATAGCTTTAGAAACCTGAAGCATTCTATATAAGAAAAAAACATTAGTGCTTGGTAGTAGTATTTATACAGAAGATGTTGTCTACAGTTACATACAAAACCTGTAATGATCATATAATATCATAAGATTATTATAGTGCAATTTTGAATTAGTCAGAAAAAATAGCAGTATTGTTGTAAAAGCATTATTGTATCTGCTTTGTTACTAACAGATTAAAATGACATCTCATCTGGAGAAAAATCCTCACCATTAAAAATTTATGATCTAAACAGAATGTGGATAATAAAAGTAAACTGAAATGGCCATAAAAATTTCAGAAAAATTTCCAATGTAGAACATGTTGATTACATTTCAAGTAGCATGAAAATAATATATAAGCAAAAGTTAATAATTATCTGAAAAACTTTTGTCATGGAAATTAGGGACAGAGTCCCCACTGTTTATTCTCAGTCTTTGTGTGACCTCCCACAGGTATCAGTGGCTAAAAAAAAAATGCGTTCCCAAGCTTTTGTTATAGTCTTCTGACTGAATTTCTCTCTTTCATGCGAACAGAACAGATTCATAACACTATGTTGTTCTTCCTGCATATGTAGAAATTCCAGAGCCAGCAATGAGAGTTCTTTGCAAGGCAGAAGGGCAGAATAGATAATAAGTGCTCCATTGTGAAGACAGGAGAGGAGAATTTAGTTTTAATGATCCCATTACTTTCTGCTAGACCGCTACAAATCGCTACACTGAATAAACTAATTCAATGGATGCTTTCTCTGCTGTTTTTTGTTTTGCTTTGTTTTTCTTTTTTTTTTAATAACTTGAATTACTTTTATGAAACATTTTTTACAGAGACTCTGTAGGGCAATTAGAGTGGCTTAGTAAATTCTTTATTTCCCACTGGATATTGTAATTCATAACAAACTAATTAATATTTTATCTGAAAATTCTACATACTTTCATTGTTGTTTATTTTTAATTAAAAGTAAGGTGCTGAAACAGTCAATGACAATTAGAAATACATGAAAGGCATAAATATGATAATTTGAATTGTTAATTATGCATTACCACATTGACATGCTAATCATTTCTAGCAAAAACACAGGATTCTTCACTTAAATACCAACATAACAGCACTGATTATTTCAGCCACTGAGAAATCTTATGTAGTGCCTGTACAGAATTGTAAAACCTAGAAAGAATAAATATGGGATTTATTTGTCTTTGAAAGATCAAAACATTCACCATGAAGACATTTTCAATTTTGTATTTGAACTGTGAAGAATAGTAATGTATTTATACCTTAACTGTGCAAAAGCAGAACACAAATTTTTAAAGCTTTCTTGGGAATCAATCCAAATATGTATTCAAATAATGCAAAATGCACCACTGGATAAAAAAGTACAAACAAGATATATCCCTGGTACAAACTAATTTTCACAGGAAAAGGTATGCTAAAATGCTAATATAATCAGTTGCATTGTATAGCTGACTCAAAACCAACAGAAATTTTGTTGCAAAAGTTGAGGGGTTTTTTTAGGACATCAAAATGAACATCGCTGTTTCTTGCCCCATGCTTTATCAGAACAGAAGCTAAAGTCTAATTAGCATTTTGGTCTTCTTACTTCAGGATCATGAATGAAGCAAAAAAAAAATAGTTTGAACTATTTGCTTATTGTCCTGGGTTCGGCTAAGATGGAGTTAATTTTCACCAGAAGTTGTGAGAACGGTACACAATAGGGTTAGACAACTGAACCAGGCAATGAGTGGGGAGGAGAGGTTGGTGTGTGGAGCGTGGGGGCATTCTAGGCATGGCTCCAGGCTGGGGCTAAACTGCCACACTTATGTATTACAGCTGCTTTCCTTATAGAATGTAATGAAATAGCTGCTTGGAAAAATAGGAAAAAAAAAAAAAAACAAACCAAAACCCACCAAAATCTGTTTCTGACAGATGAATGACACAAATCTCTAATCAAAAAGAGTGCAATAGAACAGAATTTGCTTCCATCCCTTAAGGACATGGTACAGTGGTTGTATCCTCTAAGAGATATCCTATGTAACAGAGGCAACAGAAAAGTTTTCCAGCTGCTTAGTTGTGATTTCATAGCTCAGTGTATACAGTTTAATGAAAGTTACTGTCTAGGACATAAGCTTGGCTGCTTGTCATGGATGCCAACATAGGGTCAATCTCATTTATAGCTGTTTCTCAATATCCTTTACAACTTTCAAGGTGTGCTGGACATGGTGCTATTACTTGGGACTGGTGGTAATGGTGTTTTAACATAAACTTTCCGCAAGAAAATTTTATGAACAATTCCATCAGAACACATTAGACATGGTCTGTAAATACTCTCTTGGTATCAGCTCTGAAGAATGACTGCATCTATGTCTTCACACAGATGACAAAGACCTTTCATAATTGTTTCCTAGTGTCCGTCTTATTTCATATGTTTATGACTATTCGTTATTTTATTTTCCCCTATGTAGCTGAAAACAGATCAAGAAATTCTATTCATACATACATGAACATACTCAAACTTTATAATAAAAATAATTACTTTGGTAAATAAAATTATTACATTGGAAGCATTCTTTACAGAAAGCATTGTTTTCTTTGTAAACTCCACTGTTTTATCAGGCTGCAAAACCCTGGACACAAAATCTACTGGAAGATGTCAATAGAGTAAAATTTGTTCTCTGTGCTTTATGTAAATTCTGCTGTTGGAGCAGTCAAGTGGGAGAAAATTGGGTTGTGTATAAGCCTGCTGATAGTGGATTAAAGACTGAAATTTACTGCAAAAGAGTCTAGCTTGATTTATCGGGCTTTACTATTTTCTGAGCAAATTCTATTCCTTGTCTGAGCTCAGAGAGAAAAGGATATAAAAATGCACTGACTGCAGATTGTCTTGATAAATGTCCTTAACACTTGTAACATTCTGCTTTGACTGCACAGAAAAAAAGGAGGAATATGGTGATTGACTTTCCTACAAACCTTTTTTTTTTTCATGCAATTATGATTATTCCTATTAGAATCAGTTGTTCAGGATCTCTAGAAAGGAAGTAAGGGTGGTATGGAGAGATGTACAGACAAAAGCAGGGACAGAAGGAAGGGTGGACAAAATGGAATTTGTACTGTCTGGTAGATAAAATATTAGTATTTACTCAAAGACAGATATCATTAAAAGGTCCAGTTCAAATATAATTCAGGTTAAGGATAGGTCCTTAAACCTTTTGAACTGTATTTTGTAGAAAGCAAATAATTTATTTCTTTCATTCTTTGAACATTGAAACTTGTCTTAGGAACTTCAGAAAGGAGAAGCAGTTCGTGTAAGATTTTGTGTAAGACATAGAATCAAACCCAACTTTCCCAGTATAGAACTAATAATAGAAATGGAACAATAATGCAGAATAACAAGAAGAAATTTCAAACATTGAAGATGTTCAATGAATTCCAATTTTAACAGTGCTTTTACATGTATGAGGCATTTTCAGGGAATGAAAAAACACACTTTTTAAAACAAATTTTCAGAAATATACTGAATAGCGCTTTGAAGATTTAAAAAGTGCTTCAACTCTAGAAGACATAAACATGAAAACTAAAATTATATTTAGACAGTTTTTGTCATTTAGTACATTTTAGTAGCTTTTTTGTCTCATGTACATGCAGGAGATTACTTTTGATAACATTTTGCAAAAAAGAAGTGTCTGTCTCAGAGAGTTAGATGAAAAAATTTACTTATTGTAGTTGAGTAGATAGCCAAAGAGTATAGCTGCTGGAAATGCTCACATAAAAATGAGACTGAAAAAACCCAGCCCAAGCCTAGAAATCTTTTGAACATGACTATACTTTTTCTTGAGATCATGCCGCTCAATGTGACAATCTTTCTATCAGAATTAGGTCATTCTTGAACAAAAATCCCGGGTATAAAAATATTTTCTCTATTTTTGTCCTATAACTCTCTTGGTTTAAACCCTTTTGTTTTCATCACCTCAGTCAGACTCCTAGTCTGTTTGGCAAGCATTCTCCTCTGACACTCTGAACAGATCTTCTGATCATATTAATGTCTGGGATTAATGTCCAGTGTCATACATATGCTTATAGAGAATGATCTACTTAAATTTATTATTAAATGCAATTTTGAGGAGATATTATTCTCAAGAGGAGAAATAGACAGGATGGGAGCTTATGGATTGTTTTGCACCTCAGGTATGTCTTTGTGTAGTGGAAGCACTGTACCACAGCTCTCAAAAGGGAACCCTATACTGCAGCAAAGTCAGGGATCTGATGATCTGTTATACTTCTTCAAACTTTTGTGTATTAAGTCCTCAGTTCTTTACCAATTTTACATACTTTGAATGATCCTTACAGAGATTATTTATGTGGACATAAATGGAGTATCATTTTTCTTCCTAATAAAGCCACTAGAGATAAAATGTATCTCAGCTAACTTGTTACCTGCATAAAGCTAAATTATGTACATTCTCCTTTAAACTGTAGAAACAAAATAGGTGCTTGAAAAATTAATCTAACTTATCTTTAGGAAAAGTTGAACTGCACATTTTAAGGCTGTATTATTTGCATGAAATATGAGGTGAGATGGAGGTGACCAGCTAAAATAGAAAAAACAGAGGCTGTTAATATTAAAATTATGTGAGGAGAGCTCTCACCCTAAGAACCTCTAAATTGAAGTAAATGGGTATTGGGTGAGATATCCTTCATTTAACTTTAAATAAGCTGTTTTACTGATCCAAATATCTGATTTAGACTGAATTTAACACAACCCTAACCAACACCCTAAAACCAACTTTTCACTTTGAATATGTCAGATGTAAGGCATATATTTGACTCTTCCCTTCCTTTGCCTTTCCCTGTCCACAGCTGCTTCTCATACAACTATGATATACTGCACAATTCAAACATTCATGATCCACTAGAATATCATAGTACTCTAAAAAGGTGACTAAGAACCTAAATAATCAACAGTAACAATGCATGGAGTTCCATAACTGACAGCTGAGATAAGCTGATATAATGCTGGTCACATATAAAAAAATAAACAAACTGAAACAGACTTTATCACCTTGTGAGAATCTGAATGTGGACCATATACATTCAGTAGATTACAAACACCTTTTTTAGATTTACAGTATCAACAAATAGCTATACTGTAAAATACTGTTATGTTAAGAGTGGTAGTGAGATGGTTGCCTGACACAGCCCAAGGGCTTCACTGAGCAGTTTTGCAAAGTCAAATGCTATGTCTGAGAATTCTGTGTCAGGGCCTCAGCTAACGGGCTTGCATTGACACACTTGTGTCTATCTCAGAGACCAGATATATGGCTCCTGCTGAAACGGTCCTTACCTGTTTCAGAGCCTGGGCTTTATTCTCAGACAGTTTAACAGTTAAACCAAATAGGTGTGATTTATTAAAGCAACAGAGAGGTTTGGAATTCCCATTGATAAATACACTGGCTGCAAAAGGATAATCAAGCTCAAGTTAATAATTCCTGGGTAACATCCAATACAGTCAGAGGCGTAGGCCTGTGTAATAGCCCTAGTAGGTAACAGTAATAAATGATATACCATATATTGAAGGCACAATTCTTACCAAGAAGGTGTCCCTGTCTTGTGTGGAAGTACAGCCTGTTGACTATCTCAGCTAGACCTTCAGTCTTTTCCCTCCCTAGAGATGTATTCCCTTTGTGATTTTTACGTCCTAATTCTGTCTGTCTCTGCCTTTTAGGTGATATTTAGCATGATCTGGGTGGAGAGTTGAGTAACAAAGTCATGTATGTTTATCATGTACTCCGTTAGTCTCATTACCATACTTAGGGGTGTAAACTTTAATATTAGTTTTCTGTTAATTAAGCAAATGTCTCCACTAGAACACTCTGGCCTTCAGGATTTTTGTGAGAGTTTTTTGCTCTTTTTGTTTAGTCAAAACAGGACCATCTTATATTCAGAAGCCTTCCTCCTTCATGCCGTTCTGGCATGACAGCTTAGCAGATTTCCAGCCCAGGAGATAGCACAAGATCTCATGATTGTAAACATCTTTCTCCTGTAGCACACTAAAGTAGCTGTGTATTCCTTTCTTACAGCAAACTAGGCCTTTGTTACACAAATATAAAAATTGTATAGGTCTTAAACACTTGAGGAAATGGTGTTGGTAAATATCCTATTCATAATATCAGCAAAATCTTAGAGAATGGAGCACATATTTATGCCAATGTAATTAATATCCTCTGCTGATTTTGTACATCACCTTAATTAAAAAAAAAAAAAAAAAAAAAAAGTATATATATATATGTGCATGTTTGGACAGGGAAAAACAGTGGAAGGACCTTTCCAGCCAGCCTCATTAAGTACCTTTTGAAAGAACCAGAGCTGCTGAGGTAGAATCTATTCTTGTGAGTAAAGGCTTACAATTCAGAGAAAATGTAATATAGCAGGGTACAAAGAAGAGGACATGACAGCTGAAGCCATGTTTTTATGACAAAAGTAGAATTGTGTAAGTACAAGACACTGCTGTCATATTGAAACGCTCTGTTGCAGAATGAGTCATGCCTTCTCTAAGGAATGGGAGAGAGGAAAGAAATGCAGACAACCTGATTTGGAGATGCAATAAGTAGACAAGTAGAATTTGTTGTTCCTTCAGAGCAGAAATGACACTTTTGCAGATAAGCCTATAATCAAAACAGGCTTTAGGGTACTTCACAGATTAATGTCGAGGAACGGCTCAAGGAGCAGGGTGGACATGAATACATGGCTACAAGCGTGAACAAGATAAGAGGAAGACAAAGCAATAAAACAATCAACGAACAGGCCTTTTTCCCAGGGCGAGCTGACCAAAAACAGGAGACTTGGGGGGTGCAGAAAGGGGAAGGCTGCACCTGCAGGGACGAGCAGTCAGAACGCTGCTTCCCTGCACTGGGGGGTGGGGTGGGCCAGGGTGCTTAAGCATGCTTGCCGTATGTAGACCAATCACAATATGTATTACAGCGTGTGAACTATGTATGTAGCCAATCAGTAATAAGCAAGAAACATGTAAGCGAAGCATAGACAATAATAAAGTTGAACATGATTGTAACTCATATTGAGTCCTGATCATTGTTCCCAGGCCTTTTCCCAACAGGTTAACTGAATAAAATATAAAAATTAAATTATCTTTTAATTGTGTGATATATTTGTATATAAATATAAATACATATGTGGGAAGTAGCGCTGTGTTTTAGCTTCAGAGAGACTGTGTGGAGATAGAAGGAGGAAGAGAAGAGCAGAGCTAGAAAACAACTGAGCTTTCCTAATCAGAGTTTAAGCAAAAAAAAATCCATGAAGCTCTTGTTTATGTCACACACAATCAGTTAGAACCAGAAGCAAAGCAAAGCTTGTCTCTTGCATAAATGTTAAGCAAGAACGATCACTGAACAATATCTAGGTACTAGAAGAAACAAAGTGGGTAAGAGTTCTCAGCAGAGAGTTTAGACACTGAAGAAGAAAATAGAATGAAAATGAAAATGAGAGTAGTTTGTTTGTTATGTAAGTATTATTTGCTATATAAGAAGAATTCACAAAGGTCTATAACTCATCTAACATCATGGCCATTTTTCCTAAAAGATAATGCTCTAGTATGAACAGGTATCAAGAGAATACACTGAGTTGTGCTCCATTGTGGATCTGACTAGATGATTGCCATGGCATCCTCTTGCTTCATCGCTTGCAAATCTAAGTAACATTTATTTTGTGACCTTGTGTAAATGACAATAAGAATTTCCTTGCAAGATCATGTGAAAAATATTTTTATATTAAAGAATTAATTGTTAAATCACAAAATTGTGTCTAAGATATCTGTGGGCTTCAATTCACTTTGTAATGCAAAAAGAACATTTAGTGCTATGCTGAGATTTAAATGTCCAGACATGAGGAAAGGTTGGAAACCTTCAGAAAAAAAACCCGCAAATATAATTTGGTACATTAATCCCCTAAGACTTGACTGGCAGTGTTTTTCTATAGACAAAGGATTCTTAAAATTTTTATAACCAGATCACAGTTATGGTCTGGCTGCAATACTTACCACTTCCCAGTCTCTGATTGTACTTCTCAAATGCCAGCCTTTTTGCCTTTATCTCTTCTCAGGTTGAATCATGCAATTTTCCCACTGTTAGACTGAACTCTTAGAAACAGTGCCCTGTATATCAGCTGCACTAGCATGTTACATCCTGAGGGCTTTATTACCTGAGAGATTTGGTTTCTGGGAACTGTGGACAATGATGAATATGTCCAAATAATTTTCTTAAGCAGAATAATTTTTTACTTCTAAAAGGAAAAAAAAAAATCTTTTATGAAAAGATTTTAAATTTTTTAAAGTTTATACAGTTCTCACATAAATCTTTCTGTCCATAACAAGTTATGTAAAGTTAATATTCTGTTAGTGACCTTAACAAAAGAAGCCCAGACACTATCACCTACTAAATCAATTTTATTTTCCCCATTTATTAGTAAAGGCTACAGGCACTACAGGGTCCTAGGAACTATATGGGCTTTCACAGTTCAGCTGGGGACCCCAGAGGTGTGAGAAGACTGTCATAACTGAGTGTATAAAACAAGCTCATATGTACCGAAGAGTAAGGGACAAGGACCTTCACCAGCACTACACTCAACCCATCAAGCAAACCAGGATACTGAGGACTCATTGTGACACCCAATAGCTCCTTGTTTGACAAAGACTGTCACCATTAAATCTAGCACTCAGAAGTGTGGAATGAGAAGTATAATAAAAAAGAAATGGAGTAGATACTTAAAAGACCTCTTGCAAAGCAATTTTGGTTATGATACCACTGAGACTTTTCTCCATAAATCTATATTGTGAGTGTCAGTACTATTGTAACAGAAAAAAAATGACAACTATACAATTTTGATAAGACTGGCTTACTTAAATTTTACTTAGGTTAACAGTAAGTGCTTGTTTTTAAGTATATAGTCTCTTTCCTTCTGCCTGTAGCAGAGTTTATATTCTTTCCACTTCTTTGACTTTGACATAATTCTCAGCAGTTGTCCAGTAATCTAACAAAGCTAAGAATACCATTGCTTGTTAATATTTTAGTAAGTTTTTTTTTTCAGAGGATGGCTTATATTGTTTCTAATCTGATTGGTTTTTTTGTAGTACATTACATAAGTATCATTACAAGATAAACTTCTTAGTAACCAGGTTGATGTATGATATTTATAAGTTGTTGCATAGTAGCTTCATTTCCTTTGCAAACTGCATCATGTTCTGGCAGTAACATTGTACTTTATCCATTTGTGACATTTTTTACAATTTCTTAGATTTATCACAGAGCTGACATCCTAAATACTTGTCTAAGTCTTACACTTTTATCACCATGGTCTAACTTTGCTTCATAATAAATCCCAGTTCTAGTCATAGTCTGCAGGCATGAGACACACACACGCATCCCGTTTTGACCTTGTGCATGTGAACTGCTAGAAAACTCATAGTCAAATTAGCAAATAAGCAGAACAAGAGGCCTAAGTGGGGACAAAGAGCTATGGGAAAGAATTAGTGAATGAGGCCAGCTTCAGCAGAGGGTTGTATTTCATGTGTACATGTAAACATTAACGAATTTCAAGATGAGGTATCAATCTGAATTTCAAGATTAATTACTTGGAATACTGTACGCAGTTTTGTGCTCCTCAATTTAAGAGAGCTGGGATCTACTAGAAAAAGTCCAATGGGGAGCTACAAGGATGATTAAGGGACTTGAGCATCTCCCCTATGAAGAAAGACTGAGGGAACAGGGATTGTTTAGTCTTGAGAGAAGACTGAGAGGGAACCTATAAACACCTGAAGGGTGGGTGTCAAATGGAACATGAGCATAGAAGATTCTACCTCAACATGAGGAGGAATTTCTTTACTGTGAGGGTTATGGAGCACTAAAACAGGCTGCCCAGAGAGACTGTGGAGTCTCCTTCTCTGGAGAATTTTAAAACTCATCTGGGTGCGTTCCTGTGTGGCCTGCCCTAGGTGATCCTGCTTTGACAGGGGGGTTGGACTTGATGATCTCTAGAGGTCCCTTCCAACCCCTAACATTCTATGATTCTGTGATTCTATGATTCTGTCTGATGAGAAGTCCAGCACCTGGAAAGACACAGGTTGGAGCTGGTGTTTGAATCCAGGCATGGATATTGGATGAAGTTAAATTTCACCCTAATATTTTATCCTTGAAGAAGAAAGTATGTCTCTTTTTCAAGGGTAAATTGAGAGATCCTGAACCATAAATATAACATGTTGCACTTTTAAGAAAACACAAGTTTACCAGGATTCTTACATGACTCTCATTCTCTGGATGCAAGGGACAATACACTAGAAATCTATTTTCTTTGATCAGACAAAAGATGGCTGCTTAAGAATTTGCAAGGCCTATTATGATAAGACTTTATTAGTTCAAGTTAATAAGCTTCTTTCTGCCTTTTATACCCTACTCACAGTAAGTACTTTCATTTTAATTAACAGAAGTTACTGAATTGGAAACCACATGCATAAAAATATATATCTTGTACTGTAGTTAGGGCTAATACTGATTTTATTTCTAGAGTCAAGAACAGAAGCTAAACCTGCAGCCACCTATATGCTCATCACTAAGTTTCAAGCTATATCTACTTTGTAGTTTGGACAATGCAATCTCATTTTAAAAAAATCATGAACACCAGCATTAGGACAAATAATTTGATAGATCAAGATAGATAAGTGATTTTCAACCATTTCATGTGTTTGGGCATGGCTAGTTTAGTATCAGGTGTAGTAGAGTACGTCCATTGAAAACAATATCATACAGTTACATCTGCTGACTAAGAACAGAATTGCATTTTTTTTAATTATTTTTTTCAATGAAAAATTATTTAAAAAAATGTGAAGGAAAGTAAGAATTTATATTTTTCTCCAGAGGAAGGTAATAGAGTCATAAAACTCCTTTTAATATATTGTATAAAGCAGTGATGATTATAAAATGACTCGTTAACAGATAATATGGGAATTCCTAAAGTAAGCATCATAGTTACAATACTAATAAAGTTTTCATAATTAACTCCTGTGGACATAAAAGAAACAGGAAAAAATGTGGTTCATTGCTCATCTGCCAAGATGAGGAGGAATCTGTCTATAATGTTGAAAAAGGACCAGTTAAGAAGCCTTGAATTAATGCCGTTAAAATGTAATAGACTAGGGTGACAAAATATTGACTCATACAGTCCTTAATGATATAATGAAATAGCTAACAATATACACCTCTGTAAATAATGTTACATTTCATATCATACAAATATAGAATGATTTGGTTTGGAAGGAACTTTCAAGATCATATAGTTCCAGCCTCCCCTGTCATGGGCTGGGACACTTTCCACTAGACAGGTTGCTCAAAGTCCCATTCAACCTGGCCTTGAGCACTTCCAGGGATGAGGTATCCACAATTTCTCTGGGCAATCTATTCCAATGTCTCAGTATGCAATTTCTTTCTTAATATCTAATCTAAATTTACCTTCTATCAGTTTAAATTCAATGCCCCTTCTCCTACCACTGCATTACATGATAAAGAGTCCCTCTGCATATTTCCTATAGGCCCCTTTAAGTATTGGAATGCCTCTATAAGGTCTCCTCAGAGCCTTCTTTTCTCCAGCATGAACCACCACAAGTCACTTGGCCTGTCTTCATAGTGGAGGTCTTCCAGCCCCTTGATCATCTTGATGGCCCTCCTCTGGACCCACTCCAATGGCTTCATGTCTTTCTTATATTGGAGCTCACACAGTATTCCAGTGTCTCATGAGAGCAGAGTATAGGGCCAGAATCACCTCCTTTGAGCTGCTGGCTTCACTTCTTTTGATGCAGCCCAGGATCCAATTGGCTTTCAGGGCTGTGAGTATATTACATATATTTCTTGCATTTGCTCCTTGAGTATTATATATTTTTAAAGCAGTCTTCTGTAGGGATAATTTAATATTTCCCAACCAAATCTTATATTCATTGCATTTATAATTTCCTTCTTTATTCTATTCTTTGGTCTATAACACTGTATCTGTTGTAAATTTGTATCTATGTATATATATCTATATCAATATATGCAAAGACATATTTTTGCTTCTGTCACATGACATAACAAAACATTTTATTTTGTAGATATTCCTTAAAAATGATTTAAAGTTTTAAGCTTATTTTTATTTCATTGAATGCCATAATTTTCATTTGGGGATTAGTGTTGGGGTTTTTTTGTGGGGTTTTTTTTTTTTTTTTTGTGGGTTTTTTTTTGTGGGTTTTTTTTTGTGAATATAATTTTAAAAGAACATTTTTTTTATTTACAGAGAAGTGGGAGAAAGTGTCATGTACCCAGTGATGTCCCCTGTCAGTCACGAGATGTGCCATGTGATGGAAGGAATACTCTGAATACTTTTCAAATGGTATTTACAGGATTTGTGTAAGGCCACCCATATAGTGAAGGAACTTACACCAGCCCACTATGACTCTGAAAAACTCAGAGTGCACTTACATACAGTGTGTTCTTATTATCAACACTTGTTAATATGATAAATTACTCAACATGTACAGCAAATAAATAGTCACAGTGAAGTACGGCTTGATTAGACATTATCTTTCAGTGCAAGGAAGTCTGTGTGCATGTGTTGTTCTGTGATGTTACAAGCCCTGTCCATCAGCACTCTACAGGTTCCCAAATGATATGCAGAGCTAATTTCTTCCATAGGTCTTCCATGCCTGGTGAACACGCAATAATTTCTTCCTACTTGCTGCAGACTTAAAACTGCCAAAGTGGTTTGCATTAACATGGAATTATATTAAGCAAAAGTAACACATTCATTATTAAAATTCCATCTTTTTTGCTAGTTCTTTGCCTGGCAATTTCCTAACTAGGGGTTTAGGTATGCAGTATGGTTACAGTTTAGTCAGTATTTGTATAATCATGTCTTTTATTGGTTATGTAAGGCACATTGCGATTTGTGTTCTGCTGCAAAGACATTTAGGAACATCTGGCTACATAGAACTTTACAAGAATCCCATACTGTTAGAGCACTCCCCTAGGATATGGGAGGCTGGTAATCAGTAGCAACATCTCTTTCAGAGACAAAGGTATGAAGTCATTCAGTGTGCCTAACTTTAAATAATTTGCCAATCTTAGCTGGAAATCCAATATTACCTTAATCCATTGCATCTATAGCTCTGGTTATACAGTGAGCTAAAGGAATCAGTGTGAAGCATCAAATGCTTCCATAGTACTTCACAGGGTGGATTAAAGAACGTATTAACTGATTGTTTCAAGTAGCTCATGAAAAGTGTGCAGGAATCAGTAAAGGTTAAGCTTCATTTGACCCTTCTGTCCATCTCCCAGGAATATTTTTAAGATAACAGTAGGGTTATGTATCCCAAATGTAGTCACAATGCAATATATGTCTCTGGAAATAGAGTATCTCCTATTAATTTAATCTCTATTTTTACATCTTCAAGATCATTTTTTCAGTAACACAACCACTGCACCTGTTTTTCACAGTAATCTAGACAATTTTAGATTCAACTTTTTCAAAAAGCTGTCAAAGAAAACTAAATAGGATTTGATCACAGATGCTACCACAAGTTGCTTTAACAGACCATTGGAACAGTTAAGATTGATTATTGCGGTTTATCACCAGATGCACTTCTGAATTTACTATGGTAGTTTTTCTTTGTGTTAGCATCATATATTAAACTATATATATTTTTTTAATCCCTTAGAGAATATATATTTTCATTATGAAACATTTAATTAGAGGAGTAATTTCAGCACGCTTTTTTTACCTCAATGAATCTCAGCAATTTCTTTTTTTCAGAGTAGCGGTGTAAAAGGAAAGATCTGCTGAATGTGTGTAAAAGTATAGTTATGACAGCTAAAACATAGTTGCACTCAGTGCAAATTTAAATAGATGTTACCTTAATGCTGTAACAATTCGTCAAATTTTACATTTTTTATTGTTATCAACATTAAAAAGGAAGTTTTCTAGGCTTCATGATTTCACAAAACAAAATATGCACTTTGTAGAACTCTGAAGTATTATTATGAAACAACACAAAACACACATTTCTGCTACTATTTAAAAGATGTTAGCAGTTGCTTTACTAAAAACAGCTGTGCTGAATACTGTTGTAGACCAAAAAGGTATTCCAGTTAATGGGAATGTTTGTCACTGTGTTATTATATTTGCATTCTATTCCTTTTTTTAATTTGTAGTATTATTCACTCTATTGCTCAGACAAGGCCAATTCCATGAGTTTCAATAAAGCCAAATTCTGGGTCCTGCACTGCTGGGCCACAACAACACCCAGCAGTGCTACAGGCTTGGGCAGGAGCAGCTGCCAGGCAGAGAAGGACCTGGGGGTGTTGATTGACAGCCACCTGAACAACAGCCAGCAGTGTGCCCAGGTGGCCCAGAAGGTCAATGACATACTCTCCTGGATCAGGAATAGTGTGGTCAGCAGGAGTATGAAGGTGATCATTCCTCTGTACTGGGCTTTGGTGAGGCCGCACCTCCAACACTGTGTCCAGTTTTGTGTGCTTCTCTACAAGAAGGCTGAGGGCAGACCTTACTGCCCTCTACAGCTACCTAAAGGGAAGTTGTAGTGAGGCAGAGGTTGGTCTGTTGTCCCTGGTGACAAGCATTAGAACAAGAGGAAATGGCCTGAAGTTGAACAGGGGAGGGAGTTTCAGGCTGGATCTTAGGAAGCATTTCTTTCCAGAAGGGGTCGTCAGGCATTGGAATGGCCTAGACAGGGAGATGGTGGAGTCACCATCCCTGGAAGTGTTTAAGAGGTGGTTAAATGTTGTGCTTAGGGACATAGTTTAGTGGGTTTTGATAGGGCTAGGAATAAGATTAGATTTGATGATCTTTAAGGTCTCTTCCAGACCAATCTATTCTATGATTCTATGATTCACTCCTGAATTTCTGAAAAGAAATTGCTTGCAAGTTTATTACAAATATACTTTTCCAGCAAACTATTGATTAATGCAATGCTTAAGTAGTACTCTTGAGAAATATGAATTTACATTTTCCTCGTTGTAAGAAGTTGGCATCTGAGGGAATAGAGTTCCACAATGATTGTCTAAGAAAATTATTTTATATAATAATTTAATGATCTCAGAACAAAAATGTGTTCCTGTGAAATGTGCTGATGACAAAAGAGGAAGAACTTTGGAAAGGAGTCTCAAAGAAGTAAAATACATAGCTGTGAGCACAGATGGAAAAGATACATATTTTTAATTCAACAACACAAAAGTCAGAGAATCATAGACTCATAGACTATTTCAAGCTGGAAGGGACCTGTAAGGACTATCATGTCCAACTCCCTGCTCCTCACAGGACTACCTAAAATTAATCCATATGACTGAGTGTCATCCAGATGGCCCTTGAACTCTGAAAGACTTGGTTTTATGACCACTTCCCTGGGAAGCCTATTCCAGTGACCAACCATCTTCTCAGTGAAATTTTTTTTCCTAATGTCCAATCAGAGCTTTCTTTGATGCAGCTTCATTCCATTTCCTTCAGCAAGAGGAGATCAGTAGCTGTCCCTTCACTGTGACAAAGTCACCCCTCAGCCTTCTCTTCTCCAAGGTGAACAAAGTGACTTCAGCTGCTCCTTCTAAGTCTTTCCCTCATGACCTTTCACCATTTTGATTGTCCTCCTCTGGACACACTGTAATAGTCTGATGTCCCCAGCTATCTGCATTGGGGTTCCTAAAATAGCACACAGTACTGGAGATGGGGCCACACTTGTGCAGTGTAGAGTGGAACAATCACATCATTCAACCAGCTGTCCGAGTTAAGTTAGAGCTGACAGATGGAAATAAAAGAGTTAAAAAATCACTGTTGTAGTGGTCAGTCATAAGGATGATGTAAACACAAATGGTAAATGTGGTTTTTGGATAGATCGAGTTAGGTATGTTCAGCAGAGTAAAAATAGTTGAATTCCATTGTACAAGGGCAATGCTGCACTTGAAAGAGCATCAGTATTAACTCATTTGTAACACGGAGACATATTCAAAGTAATAAACACAGAAACGTGTTGATATTCTTGAGGGCAGCACTGTGACTCAGGGAGAAATAGAAAATTTAGGGGAATAAGTTGACAGGAATGTCACAAGATTCACCAAGAAAAAAAGCAAGTCCTGGCCCTGGGATGTAAAAGGCCCTGCGCAGTGATACATTTGAGGACAGATGACTAGGGAGTCATTATGGAGAAAAGGCTCAGGAGGTTCTGCAGGGCAGGGAGCTGAACATGAGCCAGCAGTGTACCTTGACAGCAAAGATGGCCAGCAGAATTCTGGGCTGTATTAATGGGGGCACAACCAGTAGATGAAGGAACATGATTACCTCACTTATCAACACCAATTAGACCTCCTCTAGATACTGCATGCAATTTGGGACCCATAATAAAAGATAGACATCAAAACCAAGGAAAGTTCAGCAAATGATCACTAAGATGGTACAAGCATTGGAGTCTCACAGAGACTGAAAACAGAGAGATTCAGACTGATTCTAAGGAGAAAAACATTTTCCCCATGAGGACAGGAAGGCAGTGGAGCAGGATGCCCACAAAAGCTGTGGGATCTTCAGAGATTTTCAAGACAGAGGGAATTATCCTATGATCCTAATATGAACAAACAAGGAAATAATTATAAATGGATTTGTAATTTTTTTTTTTTTGGATACACACAGAACGAACAGAATGTATATAAACACTTTTAAGTGTTACAACAGTGAAATTCTGAAACAATCTATTTATTATACAAACTCCAGAAAAAAAAAGCCAGAGTTTTTGTGAGGAGATACTGGGTTTTGAGGTTTTTATTTTGCTGGGGTATTTTATTAGTTTAGTGTTAACAAAAGAGTTTCCATAAATTGTTTAATTCAATATTAATTTTATATTCTTTTGCCTTTTTCAACACAGTCAGAGATTTGACTCTAAATTTTCTGCAATTTATTTGAAAATATTTTCCCTCAGAACAACCACTAATATATTCCGGGGTGAAGCCTACCCAAAAGAACAACTCAGGTATGTAAGATCATGACTACATCTGCCCAGCTCACACTCATTGCATGAATTTGACATGCCCTGGGAAAACAACCCAAGCACAGGTAGTTTTTATGGGGGAGGCTTACTGAAAGCTCAGAAAAAGCAAAAGAATTACTTCTTTCTGACAAAGAAAAAGAGAAACAGAGGTGAATTCTTAAGAGATTTATATCCTTATAAGTCATTTAGGGAAGGATACCAGAAGGTGATAGTGGCCCAGGCAGTGATCACTAATTGGCTTTAGATGTAGAGAAGGACGGACAGTTTGGCCTCAGATCAAAGAGGCCTGTGGCAGCTTATACAGAGCATCTAAGTTTGAAAGAAATAAATGGGAATAGAAAACTGAAATAGAAAATAATCCCTCAGAGGGTGAGGGAAACGTGAACTGAACTTCCAACACTGTACTGAAAGCTGAAGACTGAGTCCAAGCTAGAATAATTAATTACACATGAAGCCGGTCTGTCAGCTAGGACCTGGACATCTTGACGACTTGGACAAAGAGATGTCCTGTTCTTCTGAGTCTATTTTGCCAGTCGCAGCTGGACTGAAGAATATGACTGCTGTGAATGAATTTGTTTTGTCCAGAACAGGCAGAAGAGTGTGTGCACATCTGTGCTGAACAGAACTTAATATCCATTCTCAACAGCCATCCTACTCACTAAAAGAATGTTTGATTTTGTGTCACGGAGTGATGCAGTTGTGTTTTTTTTGAACAATTGAAGACACAAGAGATCACCCATGATGCTAGTGGTATTAACTGTTCATTTCAGTGGTATCTGCTAATCAGAAAACAAACAAAAAATCAATCCCCTTTAGTGCATGTAAAAAGTAATGCAGAATCAGAAACTAGTTTACCATAGTTGAAAAGCCCTTATGGACATTCATGTCTACCATAGTTAGCCTTTTTATTTTGAAAGCTTCATTCTATATTGAGAGAAAGTATTTACTACAGCTGTTATCTTATTAAAAAAAAAAAAAAAATATATATATATAATAAGTAGTGCAGACATTTCACAAAGTGCTTGTCATAAACATGATAGCATTGTCAAATATGTAGACCAATTTGGAAGGCATGTATGTGTAACAGACATAATAAGAAGAGAATGTGAATGGAAAATAGCAAATCAATTTTTATTAAGTACATTGAATAATTTTATTTCCACAATTTGTGGAAATGTGTTTTGGATGTGTTTTACTTTTGACTACAGCAAACACTTATAGCTTCTAATTGCTTAAAATCAGGAGTTATTCATATTTAGAGATATGGTATTGTCCAACTTGTTGATTGTTGTTTGTTTTACAATATGAGAACTTTTCTTTGTCACAATGATTTTTATTTTCCATTTCTTAACAGAAAGAAATATAAATTGGATAAATCTCCTATAATATAACATTTAATATTTTCTGAAGTTCAAATTGCTATCAACATCTCATTTTTTATCAAATAACTGCAGAAAGGCATAAAATACCAGAATTAGTCATAGAGGTAGAATTTCTCATTAATGTGTTTCTATTCTTCAGGAACCTGATTCCAACTCTCCATTGGGAGCTCTGTTATTGACTTGAATAGGTATGAAACCAAGTATGATGAGGGAAATTTAAGTTGCTGAAATGCTTTGTTAATGGATAATACAATTAGAGATAAAATAAAACCAAAAAGCATGCCCAAACCCTTGGAACTTAATCCCTAGCTATTCTTCAGATCTCTTACTGGTGAGTCTTTGTTCATTCTCTGAGATATCCATTGAAAGATTTTTAGAAAAGCTTGACTCACAACTACCAAAATTTGGAATCTGTGGCTTGTCAAGATATTCCAGTCTCAGTGGTTTAAATTATGCCATCCTTCCTTCCTCTTTATACCTAATTAAATTATTTGTATGCATTGAATTTAACACTGAATTAATAACATTAAACTTAGCATGATTTGGAAGAAACAACATCATAATTTTGGAATAAGTACTGCTAGTACTATAGCATGTACTCCTGTAGTTTATTCCCAGAAGAACATTCAGCTAGTATTTAGTCAATTTTTCAAATTGAAGCTATGAAAGTCAGGGGAAAAGTAGGCACTTTATTCCCTCATGGTCTCTTTTCCACATTACTGATTCAGCTTAAAATGACATTACACCTGTTGAGTCTAATGGATCCCAATTGACTCATTTACCCCAAACCATCATTTGGTCGACATCAATTGCATTCACATTAACATGTTAGCTCAGATCAGCAGTGGATTTTTTAAAAAAAATCTCCTATTCATACCCCAGCACACTATGAGACAAAGTGTCTCTGAAAGGAAACTGAAGTGGAAAATGTGCTACAGGGACACAAATTCGATCTCTCCAGCCAGTAACATCATCTATCCTGTGGGGCCTGACTAGAGCTAGTCCTAATGAACTCTCCCCATCTCCTCCAAAAGACAGACAATGTGGGTGTTGGGTTAACAACCAAAATTTGCTTCTACTGAGCAACACTATTTGATAATGTAAACATAGCCTTTCCTTTTACAGTCAGAGGAGAGAGTGAAAACACCAAAGTGGACTGTGGGTAAGTAATATTCACTTTCTATACATGAATGTTGAAGAGTTAAGCTCCTATAACATGGCATTCTAGTAGGGATGGCCAAAAAAGGTCATAAAAAGAAATGACAGTGACAATGGATGCAGAGAACAACATTGAGACTGTACCCTATTACAGCCTAGAAGCTGCTTTTGTAAGTGATTCTACTCACTATATTAGAGCCACTCATAGGACTTGAGGGATGTACTTTCTTGAAAGTTGTGTGCAAGAAGTCTGAAGAACAGGCACACCTTCATTGAGTAAAACAGAAGGCAATGCATTTCCGAAGCTATACAAACACTAGAGTTATAGCGATAACGGGCAACACCTTTCCTTAACAGAATTCTTTCAGATTTTTTTTTCTGCCTTCCAGTAACATCTCACTCCATTTCTTGCAGTTTCTAGCTACTGATCTTGTCACTTGCTCTGAGTGGCAAGGTAATCATCTTTCCAGGGATGGCAAAAGCAGAAATGGTCAGACGAAAACATTTTCCTCTCCTTGCAGTTCATCCTGCCTCTAGAGAATTTCTAACAAGTATCTTTTAATATTTGTGTCTGAGAGGCTGGCATATACAACTCCTGAACTAGTCTAAAAAGGCATTATATCTTTTAGACAAAACAGAAAGCAAACAGGCAAATTAAGAGGACCTTGAAGTTTCAATTATTCATATAAAGGAAAAGAGAAATACTAGTTTCTTCTTCCAAGGCTTAGAAATCAATATTTTCAGTTAAGTTACAAAACCAGAAGGATTTTTTTTTTTTTTTAATACATATGTATCTGCGGTTAGACGATAAACTTCCCATAAACAGATTTTTCTCCAATCATATATTATAAGTTACAAATTGTGTCTTCTCAGTTCATGGGAATTATGAAGTGGAGAGAAATTGGGCAGGTTTAGTTTCTGCCTTCTTCTGTTTAATGAACACATATATTGATAGTGTTCTCCTTCCTTTTGTTTGTTTGCAACTGAGATTCATATTATGAGTTACAGACTAGAGAATTCGATTTCCAGAAAAAAATGCAGTTAGTCTAAAATTATTTTCTTATATATTTTGATATTTTGAAAGAATATAAGCTTGTTAAAATGCAGAAAAGAGGATCTGCAAAATGTGTAATGAAGATGCTTTTTCTAATTATGACATCATCAATTTAGTAAGAATTCCACTAGCTCCCTCCCCAGCTTAATTGATAAAAAATTTGAGTTTTGATTTTAGAAACATGCTTATGTCCATGTAAAATAAAGAAAAGACACCTCTTGAATACATTTGTTGCCTGGGTGTTCCTTTACTGCAATTTTTTTTAAGGCTTCTAATGTATTCAAGTTGAGCATTTTCTGCCATCTCCTCTAGTACTTAAAATGCAGAGATTTTGGAATCATTACAGATTCTAAGAACTGAACTGTGAGATTAGGAGAAATGGCTTGAGAGCAGCTGTGAAGAAAAGGACCTGGAAGTACTGGTGGATGAGAAGCTCAATATGAGCCATCAGTGTGCTCTTGCAGCCCAGAGGGCCAATTGTATCCTGGGCTGCATCAAGAGAAGCGTGGCCAGCAGGTCAAGAGAAGTGATTCTCCCCCTCTACTCCATTCTCTTGAGACCGCACCTGGTGTACTGCGTCCAGGTCTGGAGTTCATATTACAAGAAGAACATGTCTGTGCTGGAATATGTCCAGGGAAGGGCCACGAGGATGATCAGAGGGCTGGAACACCTCTCCTATGGGGATAGACTGAGAGAGTTGTGGTTTTTCAGTCTAGAAAAAAGAAGTCTCTGGGGAGACCTTATTGTGGCCTTCCAGTATCTGAAGGGGACCTACAGGAAAGCTGGGGAGGGACTTTTTGGTGGAAGCCCCATCCTTGGAAGTTTTTAAGACTAGGGTGGATGGGCCTCTGAGAAACCTGCTCTAGTGGGAGATGTCCCTGCCTATGGAAGGAGGGTTGGAACTAGATGATCTTTAAGATCCCTTACAACCCTGAAAATTCTATGATTCTATGATTTAGAACATTTCTGTTATTTATATGAGTAGCAAAGGAAATAATATCAGTGCTCCATTAAAAACCCTGGCTACCATAGAATCATTTAGGACAGAAAGGACCATTAAGATATTTGTGTCTAAATGTAAACTTAACATTGTGATATTCACCTCTAAACCATGTTCCTAAGCACCACATTTACACATCTTTTAAATACTTCCAGTGACTGTGACTCCACCACTTCCCTGGACGACTTTTTCCAATGCTTGACAACCTCTTTGGTGAAGAAATTTTTCTAATATCTAATAGAAATCTTATGTGGTACAACTTGAGGCCTTTCTTGTCCTATCTAGGGAAAAGACACTGAGCCCCACCACACTACCACCTCATTTCAACAGAAAATAAACAGCTCAGAATTAAATCTATCCAGGGAGATTAAGGGAAATGCCAAAAATTTCTATAGGTATATCAATGGCAAGAAAAAGACTAGGGAAGGTGTGGGCCCCCTCAGAAAGGAAACGGGAGAACTGGTGGCAAGTGATACCTGAGAAGGCTGAGGTTCTCAACGACTTCTTTTCCTCAGTCTTCACTGTCAAGGGCTCCAGCCACACTCCTGGAGACACAGAAGATAATGGCAGGGGTTGGATGAAAGAACTGTCCATTCCAAGTGAAGATCAGGTTTGTGACCATCTGATGAACCTGAAAGTGCACAAGTCCACAGGTGCTGAGGGAACTGGCGGATGAGGTTGCTAAACTACTATCTATTATATTCCAAAAGTCATGGCAGTTCATTGAAGACCCCACTGACTGGAAAAGGGGAAATATAACCCCCATATTCAAAAAGGGAAAGGTGGATGAACCTGGGAACTATAGGCCAGTCAGTCTCTCTTCTGTGCCTGGTAAGATCATGGAGCAGATCCTCCTGGAGGGACTACTGAAGCAGATAAGTAATGATGAAGTGGTTGGCTACAACCAACATTGCTTCACCAAGGGCAAATCATGCCTGACTAACCTGGTGGCATTCTATGAGAAGGTCACAACATCAATAGACGGGAGAAGAGCAACCAATGTCATTTACCTGGACCTGAGCAAAGCCTTTGACACTGTCAATCATGATATTCTGGTCTCTGAGCTGGTGAAATATGGATTTGATGGATGGACAATTCAGTGGATAAAGAACTGGATTGATGGCCACTCCTAAAGAGTGGTTGTCAAAGGGTCGGTATCCAAGTGGAGACCAGTGACAAGAGGAGCCCTCAAGGATCAGTACTGGGACCAGACTTGTTTAACATCTTTGTCAGCGACATGGACAGTGGCATTGAGTGCACCTTCAGCAAGTTTGTTGATGATACCAAGCTGTGTCGGGCAGCTGACACGCTGGAAGGAAGGGATGCCATCCAGAGGGACCTTGACAGGCTGGAAAGGTGGGCCCATGTCAACCTCATGAAGTTCAACAAGGCCAAATGCAAGGTCCTCCTCCATCTGGGTTGGAGCAATCCCAAGCACCAATATAGGCGGGGGAGTGACTGGCCTGAGAGCAGTTGTGAAGAAAAGGACTTGGGAGTACTGGTGGATGAGAAGCTCAACATGAACCATCAGTGTGCTCTTGCAGCCCAGAGGGCCAATCGTATCCTGGGCTGCATCAAGAGAAGCGTGTTTAGCAGGTCAAGGGAAGTGATTCTCCCCCTCTACTCCACTCTCATGAGACCTCACCTGGAGTACTGCATCCTGGCCTGAAGCCCCTATTACAAGAAGGATATGTCTGTGCTGGAACGTGTTCAGAGAAGGGCCATGAGGATGATCAGAAGGCTGGAGCACCTCTCCTATGAGGATAGACCGAGAGAGTTGGGGTTGTTCAGTCTGGAAAATTATCTGGGGAGACCTTCCTGTGGCCTTCCAGTATCTGAAGGGGGCCTACAAGAAAGCTGGGGAGGGACTTTTTAGGCTGTCGGGCAGTGATAGGACTAGAGGGAATGGACTAAAACTAGAGATGGTCAATTCAGGTTAGACACTAGGAAGAATTTCTTCACCATGAGGGTGGTGAGACACTGGAACAGGTTGCCCAGAGAGGTGGTGGAAGCCCCATCCTTTCAAGTTTTTAAGACGAGGCTGGATGGGTCTCTGAGCAACCTGATCTAGTGGGAGGTGTTTGGAACTAGATGATCTTTAAGATCCCTTCCAACCCTGACAATTTTATGATTCTATGATTCAAGTAGTTGGAGGGAGCCACAAGTTCTCCCTTGAGCCTCATTTTCTCCAGGCTAAACAACCCTAGTTTCCTCAGTCACTTCTCATAAGATTTTAACTCTAGACCTTTCAGCAGCTTCGTTGCCTTTCTTTGGACATGCTCCAGCACCATATTGTCTTTCTTGTAGTGAGGCACCCAAAACTGAACCCAGTATTTGAGGTGCAGCCTCACCAGTGCTGAGTACAGGAGGATGATGACTGCCCTAGCCCCAGTGGTCAAACAATTTGTCATACATAAGAAGCTCCATTTTGTATATGCTAAGCAAGTGACCTCTTCTAAGGGTTTAATATCATATTACAGTTTTTATAATTCACCATTAAAAAGACTTAATGTCTCAACATGGGAACATCACCCAAAAAACTCTTCGTTCTGTGGATAAGAATTCTTACCTACCATGCATTATTGGAATATTCTGCAGGAAGATACATAGGCTGGGAAAGGAAAGACATGAAATTGAGGTTTCCTTGAAGGAAATGACGAGGAAGAAATAAAACCAAAAATAAACCGAAAAACATTCAACCACAACCCATTATATACAGGTGGTATTCTGTATGTTATATGTTATCAGGACATGTAGGAGAGAAGTGAAAGACAGAATCTTCCAATATTGAAAGCTATATACAGATAACACAACCCAGTATTGGACTTTGGGCTTTCCCCAATTAGATTTTTTTTTTTCAATTATTCCAAATATGTGTGAAACCTAGTAACACTTCTGAATTAAAGGAGGAAATAGCAACAAAGGCTCTCCAGCTTAAAGCAAAAATGTAGCAAATGTGTCAAGCAACATAACCGAGTGCTCTGTTACAATGACCTACAAATTAGTCTCCCTAGTTTGAATTAATAACTATAAAATGGAATATATATAAAAATTTTACTTACATATGTACATTTAATATATGTATATATTATACATATAATATTTTTACTGATAAATATATCGTATTTCTTTAAAGCGAAATAGGAAATAATCTAATAAACACATTTCTAAAGTAATAGAATAAATATGAAACAGAAAGAGGAGAGAAAAAAAAATCCTATTCTTATTTACTTCGTGTGTCTTAGCAAATCAGCTTGTTGTAAAGTATTTGTATCCCATATCAATTTGCAAAAAAAAACCAAGCCAAAACAATAATAAACAAAAATCCCAAGCCCCACATACACCACAAACATATTAAAGAAGTAAGGAAATGTATACGTTCCTCTTAAGCAATATGGTTGTAAAATAATCCCTGACTATCAATCTATTTATCAAGAAGTATGGAAAAGTGGACTTGAATGATCAATCTGAAAATATATTCTGCAAGCACCTATTTCAAAGCTGTAGAGGTTAAAAAACAGAGGATAAGAGCTTTAAAAAGACAGTTTTCCAGAGATTTATCCTGAGCAAAATGCTAGTACTCTCTGACTCTGTTCTATTAGATATTCTACATATGGAGGGTGCAATATTGAATATCAAATTTACTTATTTAAAGATATTTGGACTTTTGATTTAGCAGAATATACAAAATATACCAAAATCACAATGCAAAGTTGCACTCTGAAAAACAGAGCAATTGCACTCAACTGACATAACTGCTTATCACAAACAAAGGCCACCCTCTAGACCCAGTTTGTGTTGAGATAAAGTCAGCTTTCTTTGCAGAGCTTGTGGTCAGTCACACTCAACATTATTCCTTGAGGTTCACCTTTCCCCATCTCCTCTAAACTTTCTTCTGCTGTGGGGGTTTATCAGTCAGTCAAACAAATGCATCACTTGTATGCCAGTTATAGCTTAGTTTAACTTAGTTAAGTTTATCTTAGATTACTTTGGCTTTGCTTGGGCCTCCCCAGCAGCCATTAAAGGAATGTTTACAAATACGTACAACACACATCTAACATGAAAAATTAATGACCACATTTAATAAGAAGAGCATTATGACACCACCAATATATAGATGAAAATAAAACCTCAGCATGCCATTTTATTCTTCTGGATATTGTGTAAATAAAATGTTGAAGAAAGACTTATGATAAAGACTAATTATAAAGATTAATTAGTAACAGTTATGAATATGCAAGTAGTTGCATTTGCAAATGCAAGTGTTGAAGGGCTATTTTCATGTAGATTGCTATCTCAAGCTATTTTTTCATATTACTTACTACTTGTGAGTAAAACACTGATGTAAGCTATCTAAGGAACAATGATGGGAATATGAATCTCTAGAGAAACAGGATAAAGTGAGAAATGCTTTGCTTAACCTTGGTTGTCCTGAGTGCAGAAGACACCCGGCACTATGAATGAGGAGGGGGAAAAGGCCAACACTTTTACTTTTTTCTGCTGTAACTGACTGAAATCTAGGAATGGGGAAAAAGACAAACTATCTTTTTTGCTTCATATTCTTTGAAGTGTTTTTTAACAAGTATTAACTGTACTATTGTTGTACCTTACCTGGTGAATAAATTGGATGTTGACTGAATAACAGTTCTAAAATGCAATGGTTTTGATTGATTGCTAGTTTGTGAATGAGAGCAGAATCTTTCCTTTGGCAAAAAGCAATATGGTACCCACTTCTTTGCTTTTATTTTTCATCTCCACATCAGCTACAGAAAAATCCATATTTTTCACAGTATATAGCCTTGGATTTTGCACAGATTTGATGGGAGTGAGACAATGAAACAGTTAAATAAATGCCTAGTTCCTAAAGAGATGAGTTGAGGTGCATTTCATCTAACTTAATGTGCCTCACAGAAACTACAAATTGGATTAATGTTGCTTGTTCATGCTTGAGGCACAGAAAATTGCTCAAAGGCAGATGGAGGGAGAGAAAAAAATCTAAAAATAAAATTCCCAGTGGAAATAAGGGTTTTCACAGTTCAATTTGGTTTCTTCTAAGATATAAGTCTCAAGACACTGAAGTGAGTAGCTCACATGAAGGAAATTTAAGAGTATTATGTTGTTCAACTGTAGTACTAAATTTTCAATTAAAAAACCCCACCAGAAATATGAAATCAATAATTGTATAATTATAAAATTTATCTTCATTTGCAACTAATGAAATACTTAAAAAAATAAAATAAAGAGGAGACATAGAATAAAGACACATAATAGCAGTTATCTATATTCCAGTTGGCTATTATTCATAGTTTTATGATTTAAGTTGTCTATGAGAGAGAAAAGTGTTTATAATTTCAGGAGCAATGAAACATGATTATGTTTGCAGCATTTTGCAGTTTAACAAATACTCTGTGGACATTAGGAGTGGGTAGCATTCTGTTATCCATAGTTTTTGTCTACCCACTGATGAAAAGATAAATCCCTAGCTACTGGAATAACACTACCTATAAATAGTTCAATTCTGTTGTCTCCATTTTAATGGGAGATAAGAGTAATTGTGAGTATACCGTACATAGTGTTTGCTATACATTTTGCTGAAGTTAAATAGCATAAATTAGTGTATACTAAAGATTAGCTATCACTAAATTATTGAATGATATGCTGCATTCATTTTCTGATTTTTTTTCTGTCCTTGTAGTGCTACATAGCTAGTGAACTAGTAGTTGAAGGAAGTGAATAATCCAGTTTAACATTACGTGTCCAAAGGTTGTGTGTTTAAATATGAAATGGTCACCTCAGATGGTCTTAATACAAGAGCATTTACAAAGAGTGATTTACATAACGTAGCTTCTCATTTTAGAATGAACAAAAATTATCCTAGGATTATATCTTTCAAGTAACTACTAAGTGACTAAGTGTCAAAAGAATGCAAACTTCGAAGGGTTAATTTCTAAATGTCTTAAATTAGGATTGATTAACCTAAGCCTTTACATACTAACAGTAAGATGTCAGCAAATTTTCAGAAATATATGTAGACTGTGAAGTAAAATATTTTTTCTCAAATCCCCCAACAAAGCAAGATTTTATACCTGTGTTTAAAGCTTTGCCTGATCTTGCATTTTTTCTTAATTATGATTTGTGTGAAGTGAGAAAGTAATATAGTCATCATGTTTAGCCTCATTCACTGTTAGAAACCATAATCTGCAGATTTTTGACATATCATCAGGTATTTTCAAGGAAAAGCAAGCAGAGAACATACTATACACATCCAATTTGGGGGTGCAGTAGTATACTATTGTGAGTCTTACCAGGTATACTAGAGATGAGACAATAAAGTAGCTTTTTATTATCATGCATTTTTCTCTTCCATAAGTATTGAACAATTATCTTTGTGTCCAGGAATGAGTGTGGAGGAATTACCTCCCTTTTTTTCAACCCATGAAAAACACCGTGAAATTATTTTAGGGGTTTTTTTTCGGGTTTTTTTTTTCTTTTTTTTTTTTTTTTTCCCCAGAAAACAGAATGATAAAAGTAAGTAATGAATTTTATATAAAAAGCAATGCAACAAAAATTTGTTAGTTTTTAGTGTTGGTTTTACTTGAATGACGAACTTATGATTACTTCTCTCTAGAAACAAAAACAAGGTGTTTTGCATAGCCAAAAAGATCACAAAGGATGAGCATTAATCATTAATGAAGAAAAGAATATTTAAGAAAAATGGCAAAGACAAAACAAAAATGTACTTTGAAACAACTATTAAGATTTAACAGTCTTATTACATTTTAATTGGGGCAAAATGAGGTAGAAGAAAACAACATAAATCACAAAATGCTAAACCTTGATTGCCTAGAGAGAAGAATGGCTTTGGCATAACCTTATTTTAGCAGCTAAATATCACTATGAAAATTAGTTTGCACATTTATTATTTACTTGTCACAAAAGAGGAATTATTTGGGTCAGATCTTATTTACAATGAAGATCTTGATGTTTAGATCAGAAAGAACAATGCCAGTTTGCCTTCCCCATCTTAAAACTAGAATTATGAATAATTATATCTAAAGTAGCTCTTAACTTGGGAATAACGAGATATGTTCCCAGCAGAATTTAATATCCTTTGATTAAAACAATATGACCCTTAGCATCTTTCTATGACTTGTTTACCTCCTGCACTACGCATGAACAGCATGTGTGTTACCACCAAGACCAGTTCCAAACTAAATCTTTTTGTAAAATCAGTGACAATAAGTAGCTGTCTTTGAAGACCTCAAGAGGAATAGCATGTCTGACTAATTTGGGTGACTACATTTCTTAATCATAATTATCTGTTTGATAGCCTGTAACAAATTTTTTAGTTCTACCTCAGTTTGCAGGCTTTTCAAAACTGGTATGTTTTTAAAGTCAGCAAAACTGTACATGTGGTGATTACCTTGCCAACATAAGGGTAAATGGGGAAAATACTGACTCTTATTGTATTTTTTCTGGTGAGAGGGAAGATAAAAAGGTAACTCAAATAAATTTTCAAGAGTAATTTCAGAATAACTCCATCACTGATAAAAGTCTAAAATTAGAGGGAAAAAAACCTCCATAAAATTCTTCACTCCTTTTTAGTTAATTATGGATTTTCTAAACTGCAGCTGATTTTCTGTAAAAGAGGGATAAAAATATAAATACCTTAAATATTTGTTAAGAAGATAAGTAATTATTTTTATCAAGAACAAAATTCTTCCTGGGGTCATCATGGACTTATTTCTTCACCAGTCTAGTGAAAAAGAAATTAACATTTACTTTCAAACTTTATATTTGTAAGCCAACAAGAATCTTCCTAGGCTTGCAATCCAATGAGGCCTAATTCTGTCTCCATCATTGGCTGATTTTGTTCTCTGAGACTGTGAATGGGTCTGATGAACTTTTACCACATTTGTGAAGTTTTTTTCTTCTTTAGATTCTCTGATTTCTAAGAGCACATAACCTTATTCTGAAGCTTTTAACTTGATCAGTCATTTTATGTACACTCCTTTCTCCTCAATTTTCCTTTCTTTCTCAGTTTTACAAAGAATGCAACTGAAAAGGCCTCCTTTAGTCAAGCTTGCTAATGAATACTACAGTTAATAGCAGACAGATTTTATGCAGGAGGATGGTACCAGCTTCATCTCTTTGGGAAAATAACTATTTTCATCCTCTATAGAATGGCTTGCAGTTCATAGACAACTGCTTAAATTCCAGTATAATGCACGTTTCCATATACTCTGACTCACCCTATTTTGGTTTTGTAACAGTTTATGTTTAAGAGAAAAACAAAATCAAAAAAAACAAACAAAAAAAAACCCACATCATGTTAGTAGAAGCTCTACATGGATTTCGTTTCAGATTCTGATATATATATTTTTGTTGATTCTGATGCTGTCCACGCAAGTTTGCTTATATATGCCAGCTATAGTTACACAATGTATATGTTCATGCTCTTGATTCAGATTGAAGCTTCTTTCACAGACATGACAAATTAAAACACAGGATCTATCTGAGCCTTCATCTTGAGTGGTTTCAGCTGAAATTTCTTCTATTTATCTACCTGTTTTTAAAGCTTTGAAATGTTCTATGTGATAGCATGGATAATAAAGATTTCATTTTATGAGTTACCTGTGCCTTCCAGTTTACAAAAACCAATAGAATTTAATTTCTATAACCAATTAAATTGCAAACAAAAATAGATAAATCAATTTTCCAGAAAATGTGTGGCAAAAACTGTTAGTGATAGCTTTGTGTGAAACACACGTGTAGAACATACTGTAAGAAAAAAACAACAAAAATATTGGGAAAAAATGGAAAGTTGTTTTTTTTTTTATTCTTTCTATTATGTTAATAACAGAGGCTATTGACAACTCTATGTAGCATAAGAGCAGGCATTTTTTCCAGTTGAATTTATATATTGTTATAGACACCATGCCATCTGGCTGTTGAACACTCTTTCAAATTTCATGTGGGAGAAAGTAAAAATTTGCAGAATTTAATTTACAGAGTCTTACAGAATGTTAGAGGTTGAAAGGGACCTTGGAGATCTTCAAATTCAACCCCCCTGCCAGGGCAGGATCATATAATCTAACCTACAACCTAATCTAACCTAACACAGGTCACTCAGGAACACATCCAGGCGAGTTTTGAAAATCTCCAGAGAAGGAGTGACCCTTACTGTAAAGAAGTTCCTCCTCATGTTAAGGTGGAACCTCTTGTGCTCCAGCTTATATCCATTCCCCCTAGTCCTATCACAAGGCACGAGTGAGAAGAGGCTGTCCCTTTCCTCTTGACACTTAGCCCTCATATATTTATAAACATTTATCAAATCCCCTCTCAGTCTTCTCTTTTCCAGACTAAAGAGCCCCAGGTGTCTCAGCCTCTCCTCATAAGGCATGTGCTCCAGTCCCTTCATCATCCTTGTAGCCCTCTGTTGGACTCTCTCAAGCAGATCCCTGTCTCTCTTGAACTGGGGAGCCCAGAACTGGACACAGTACTCCAGGTGAGGTCTCACCAGTGCAGAGTAGAGGGGGAGGAGAACCTCCCTCGATCTGCTGGACACGCTCCTCTTGATAGACCCTAGGATACCATTGGCCCTCTTGGCCACAAGGGCACATTGCTGCTCCATGGAGAACTTGTTGTCCACCAGGACTCCCAAGTCTTTCTCCACAAGACTGCTCTCCAGCAGATCACCTCCCAGTCTGTACTGGTGTAATTTATTATTCTTACCTAGATGCAGGACTCTACATTTATCCTTGTTAAACCTCATTTGGTTCTGCCCTGCCCAGTTCTCCAACCTGTCCAAGTCTCGCTGGATGGCTGCACAGCTTTCAGGTGTATCTGCCGATCCTCCCAGTTTTGCGTCATCAGCAAACTTGCTGAGCAGACACTCTGTCCTGTCACCAATGTCATTGATAAAGATGTTGAACAGGACCAGACCCAGCACTGATCCCTGGGGGACTCCACTGGTTACAGCTCTCCAGCTGGACTTGGCACCATTGACCACCACTCTCTGGACTCTATTGTCCAACCAGTTACTAATCCATCTTACTACCTGCTCTTCTATCCCATACTTCCCGAGCTTCTCCACAAGGATGTTATGGGAGACTGTGTCAAAAGCCTGTATAGTTCTTTCTTCCTTGAAATCTCCTTCAAAAGCTCCCTGCTCATCCATGTAGGTCTCCTAGTGTCCCTTCCAGATTTTTTCCTCAAGGGAATATATCTATCCTGGGCCTGAAGAAACTGTTTTTTAAAAACTGACCAACTTTCTTGGGCTCCTTTACCCTCCAGAGTACTAGCCCATGGGATTCCAGCAAGTAGATCTTTGAAGAGTTCAAAGTCAGCCCTGCGGAAGTCCAGAGTTGCAGTCCTACTTACTGCTCTAGTTCCCCCTTGTTTAATATTAAACTCATATTTAATATTAAAATCATATTGTGATCATTATCACCCAGGCTATTCCCAACCCTAATGTGTCCAACCGCTCCTTATTTATTAGTAAATACAAGATCCAACAGTGCACCCCTCCTTGTTGGCTCATCCACGACCTGCATCAGAAAGTTGTCATCTATGCACTGCAAGAGCTTTTTGGACTGGGTATGCCTGGCTGTATGGGCTTTCCAACAGATACCAGGGTGATTGAAGTCACCCATGACTACCAGGGAGGGTGTTCTAGAGGCCACTTCCAGTTGACTGTAGAAGGCTCTGTCAACACCTTCTTGGTTTGGTGGCCTGTAGTAGACACCCAGAACAATTTTATTCCTTTTTCCATGTCCCTTGACTTTTAACCATAAGCTTTCAACCTGTTCTACCTCCCCTCCTGGATAGAACCTAATACATTTTAGTTGCTCTCACACATAGAGAGCAACACCACCACCTTGCCTTGCTGGCCTATCTCTTCTGAATAGAACATAACCTTCCAAAACAACATTCCAGTCATGGGAGCTGTCCCACCATGTCTCAGTTAGTTAGTTCTATTGTCTTACAGCAACATAGGGTTTTCTGATATTGAGGGCAACACATCCCACAGGGTAGTTTTTTTGCCAGAGAAGTGTTTTAAAAAGATGTCTATGAGATATTTTTAAAATGTCAACAAAGAGGAGAAAAGCACTTAGTATCTCATAAGCATTTCTACTGAAAAGAGATTACTGAACAGTGCTTTTAAATTTTTCAAGTTAGAATGGTCAGTTTAATATTTGCTTCTTTTTAGTTCAGAAACACAATAGTGAGCTGAAAAGAAAGAAGCCCTTTCATTTCCACAGCAGGGAAGTATCTTTTCTTTCTTGACTTATGCAGCAGTTCTGTGCAAGTTCATGTGAGGAATGAGTGCTGTATTTGAAAAATTGCATTCTGTAGCAATGAAGGAATGTGTCTGATCACACAGAAGATGAAGAATATTAATAATTCCTATGATCTGTATGAGAAGTAGGTCTCATATTCAGCTCTTCTAAGTGTGAGAAACCAGACAGTTTGCTTTGTCATAGCATTGTAGCCTGATTCCTGAATCAAAGATCAAATTAGATTGACCAATCTGGCTTTGATACGTGACTGTGCCTGTAGTGGGTCTGGCTGAGCTGCTTTTCCCCATCCAGCCCTCATGATGCAGCACTGGGAGCTGGAGGGTGTTGATAACACAGCCGTGTTATGACTGCCAGTGCTCACACAGCACCAGAGGATGGGGGGCAGGATGGGGGAGAAGATACAGCCAACCTGAGCTGACCAGTGGAATATTCCATACCATATGACGTCAGTTCAACTATAAAGGGAAAGGGCAGGAGGAGGATGGGGGGGCATTCTGCTTTGTCCTCCAAGTGGCTGATACATGTTCCTGGAGCCCTGCTTCCTGGACTTGGCCCGACATCGCCTGTGGACAGGAAGTAGGGAATAACATCTTATCTATCATAACCCACACACCTGTACTTTGCGTCTTATTCTCTCCCTGCGTGCCGTGCTGAAGGGGGTTGAGGGGAGTGATAGAAGGGCTTGGTGGGCACCTGGTGCCGTGCTGGGGTCAACCCACCACAGTGACTTAAATGAATGAAACACAAGAGCCGAAAAGGAGTAATCTGCATGTATTTGTGCTTGCATTTCCAGCTGTGCTAATATTTCTATTTGAGAAAAATGATAGCCGTATCTTATTTATGGACCTTCTTGAGTCTTTTAGTAAAAAACACACTGAGACATGCTGGGACATCTTCTCAGATATCAAGTGTATGTAAGGTAAGACTAAAACTTTGGATTTAGTTGGGGTATTTTGTATTCAAAAATCAGCAACATTTGTACTGTTCTGAACACACCTGAAGAGAAGGTAGGGTATTTCCACTATGCAGAGGTACCAAGTACAAACTCTTCTGTTAGTTAACTATTTCTATGTGAGAAACTCTCATTGTAAAATGTGTGGGTAACTTACAAAATCTATATTCCTCCAGAAGTATAAAATCTACCATTACGTAATGTTTCTCTAAAATTTTGCCAAGGCTGCTTGATTTGTGTTGTTTATAGCTAAGTTCAGAGATCTTCTCTGGACAGCTCTGCATACCATGACTCCTCTTCTATTGCATTTTTCTTCTCAAGCTATGCAATAAATAAAAACCCTTCCTCTTCAGCCACCTTATGTATATCTGGCTCCTGGGCTGTCTGCATGAAGTTCATCTACTTTTTTAAGCCCTTTTTTGGTAAAAGACATCACAAATCAACAAACAAATTCCCCAGTATATTTTAATTTGAAACGATATATCTTTTGCTTTGGAACTTCCTCTCAGAGGTTTTGGGAAAAGATTGATTAACAGAAATCTTTCAATTACTACCATAGAAGAACAATATATAAATAACTGATAGAGATTATTAAGTAGAAATCTTGGTATCTGTTTCTGTCCTCATGCATATGCTTTCTGTACACAGAAGTGAGTTATTTGGATTTGATGTTGTCGGGTTTTTTTTCTCCTCCCTGTAACAGTAACTCTTTTCACTGTTAAGGTTCTGTGTGTCCTTCTAATTAATTATATGAACTATGAAAAGAACAGCAACAACAACAAGAAAAAAATCTGTCTTTTCATGGAGTTTGGAAAAAGTGTCCATTCATGCGAAGAGACTAAAATACAAATTAACCTGCTTACATAAAGGAAGTATGAACTCAGTATCACACTGTCTCCTAGATGTTTCTGAGGAAAGATGCAAACCCCACTCTTGTTATTTCATTTTGTGTCTGGAATCTGTCTTAGCATTGCTGTTCAGCACAAAAGCATGACTATTCAGAAAATAAATTATGGAAAATAATATCCTGAGTGGCAATTAATAATAAATTATCTGCTTGGAGGAAACAAAAACATCTACATGCACTTTGTTTTGTCTGCAGTTATGCTACTGCTAATTCTAACAGCTAAATCACAGGACATAAGGATAGAGTCATCTATGAAGTATGTTCACAGTGTTGCTTTTCATGTCCTTTTTAGTGACAAGTGGTACAAGTGGCCATTTGAAGGCAACATGGGAATAATTTTGTGTAACTAATGATGTGTGCTCCTAAAAATATTCATGTCACACAGTCCTGTCTTGACAAGATGTTACTCAATCTCTGTGTCTATGAAACAGTCCCTACAGCTGGAAAATCAAGAGGAGTTGCAGGAGTTTACTCTCCAACAATTACTTTATATATATATATATATAGGTATTAAAAAAATAAATGTAGCAAGTCATCAGGCTGATATTATTATTATGCTTTGGATGCTAAAAGAGGTGCATCACAAACACTGGTGTTTAAACATGTTTTGCATTTACTCAGTTAATCATTATTTGTAACACTGCATAGAGGCAATTTATTAATCTTTTAAAAACTGCTTACACAGCAACACTGACACCATTTTTTTAAAATTTTTTATTTTTTTTAGTATGTACTTACTTCTTAGGCAGATTTGAAAAGTTTAGAAATTACTGACATTTAATGCAAAATGAAGAAGCTTCTAAAACTGGATCTCAGGAGAGTTCAATTTTTCACTTCAGCAAGACTGCTTAATCCATAAAGAATGAAAATTATGCATTACATTGTGTCATTTCTAACTTTAAGAGTCTATATCTGTATCTTGAGTTAAATCTCTTAGAATCCATCTTCTTACAAAGAAGAATAGATAGCTTTTTGTCTATTCCATGGTAATCATTATCTTAAGTGGGGGAAAATAATGTAATACCAAAAGAAGAGTATACTAATGTTCTCTGGAATATGCAGCACTTAATCACTTCTATCATTTAAAGCATTTAATAACATTATAAACATTATAAATGTATAGGAAGTATGAGAAAAAGGGGAGATAGCATATGCTGGAACCATATTACTAGTTTGTTGTAATATTCCCTATAAAACTCAAGTTTACTGAAAAATTCTAGCATAATTGAGCCTTCCAGAGCCCCTGGACTCCATTTGTTTCCAAATGTTTTTACATTGTCTGAACTTACCCCTCAGTATAAATTCCATGATTAATTCTCGAAGCAAAGACTAGACGTCAAGACAACTCTGCTTTTAACCTAAAGGTGACATGGTCAAACAGAGTCAGTGGCGCTTTTTTCTGTTCTTCTTTAAGTGGCTAGTTTTGCATTCTTCCTGTCCATAGTTTTTAGATCATTTCCTGGTTCGTTAGCTTTATGCTGGGTTTGTGAGTGTTATTTGAGAGGAACTAATTTCTCCTCCAGAATTCTGTAGGGAATGTAGCTGGGCTAGTATTATGAATTCTAGTCAGACTAAAGTTGACAATAGTCAACAAGGACATGTAAAAATTTCTTTGGTGACCAAAGAACTTCTATTTGTAGTGCTTCCCTTTCTCATCTGAAAAATAAAGAAGTGTGCCTTTTAGTAGGGCTCACAGAAAAAAAAACGTTAGGAAACCTAATGGGCTGAATGAGAACTTTTATCTCCTACGTAGTCAGGTTTGGAGGTTTTGGGGTCAGGTTTATGTTGATTCTTGACCAACAGATAAGCTGATCTGTTTATCCAGACTCTGACAAGTCTATACAAAGATAGACTTAATAAACTTTTAACTGCATACTTTTAATTAAGTATGGCCTAAGTAGAAATGCTTGCCCTGAATAAACACTTTTATGAAACATAGTGATCCAGTGTCTTAGAGTTTTCCAGTAGATTCCTGAAATGTATTATTGAAGTGCCTTTTTTTTCAATTGGAGGTGTAACTTCTGTTGTTCCTATGAATCATCAGGAAAATATGTTTATTTCCTAGCCTCAGAAAATCTAGAGACAAGTTTGAGATTATCTGCTTTCAAGGTTTTGGTTTTAGTTTCAGTTTCAGTTAAAATCACTTGGAGAAACTATCTTTTTATTGTCCCTTTGCAGCAGCACATTTTGGATCACACAATCTCATTTTAGGTGTTCATGTCACCATCTGTATAAACATATTATGAATTAGTCTTTTAATCATCAGTATTTTTCCCTAGTGGACCTTTGCCTTAGTCAATACAAAAAGCATTGAATTTTCCTTCATAATCAGCTATTCAATATTTATATTTTGTCTTCTTTGTTTAGCCCATATTATTCTAGCCCTGTTCTGAAAATTAGTTACTTGTGTTCTCACAGGACTTATCTGTCGTGCTCATCACCATATCTATGCTATTTGAATGCTTAAAAAATATTGATGAATTCATATGCATAAAAGTTCCTATAAGGTAAAAAGACATAATGAGTAGTATTTTAGAAATGTTAAGAAAGTTAAATGAATATTTTTTCCATGGAACTTAATGAGAAACACTCGTAGTCCTTTTGCTTCATGAAGGATTTTGACACCTGACTTCTCCCTAAACTTGCATTCCTTCACTTTCATTCTTCTTCCAAATAAAAAACATAAATAGTCGAATGCTATGTGGAAAAGTGTGTATGCATCTACTCAGTTCCATGAAAATAAAGTGTTCCTGAAACTCTTTAGAACACATACTAATGAAAAGCTATGAACATTGCAGCAGGGCTCCTGTACTTGTAAGAGATTGCCTATCAAAGGGAAGTCTGTTTTTACTAAGAAGGAAGGGTTCTGCTGGACTCTCACTAATTATCAGAGGAATCTTTTAAAAACTGGATTGACTTGAAGATATTCCATTTTAATTTTAATGAACAGCTGATCCAACAAATAGATTTAATTTCCTCTAATCTCAGCATTCAGCTCTTCCAGATGTAGATCTGATTTTTTCAGATTAAGTGGTACGCAGTTTATTGTTCAAAATAAAGACCTCCTGGAATTATGCTAGAGTTCTTAACCATAAATTAGATGACATATGTGAGCCTTCTCATGGGAGACTAGTGGGAAAGGTTTAATTCCAGAGATTTTTTCAACATTACATAGGACACCTGCAGAGAAAAGGATCGAATCAAGTTCTCAGAAGGCACCACTCCACATTTTAGTCAAGAGAATGACCCTTCTTTTTGTAGTTACTAGACTCAGTTCAATACTCTTTGTTGCACAGAATGTTCTGTACTCTTCATGAGTACAAAACATTTCCTTTTTCAAAAGACTCCCCTTGGAACTATGTGCAGTCTTTAATGCAAAATGAATATGCGAATCAGATTGTCATAAAAATGTGGATGTGAAACTATTTGAATATACATTATATATTTTCAATACAAGCAGACTTTACAAATTCATTTTTCTGGCGCATCTGCCAGAAAATGAAGGAATGATCCCTTTCATTTGCATGGTATTTTGGAAGAATTCTTCGTTTCTATTACTACATCTGTATCTCTAAGTTTAAATCAACAATGGCACACAGACATTGCTGAAAGAATTAACACTTATATAGTGTCAGGAGGTCTCCATTACCTTGTTGGAATACTCAGATGATGTGTAGAGGGACACTGATCACTACTTTTTTCCTAACAAAAAATGGAGGTAATGCTAACAGATCTTTCTGAAAGAAAAAAACAAACAAACAACAAAGCAACTCAGAACATTCTCAGGAACTTTTTACTGAAGGTATAACATCTATTTTTTTAAATGTAAATTGCAAGCAGTCAAGACATATGCATGACTCATTTGCTAAATTTCACTTTTAAAAATCAAAACCACTTAGTGTTGAGCAGTAAAATTGTTTAAAATCAGCATATTTCTTTCAGATTTTAAATAGAAGCAAGTCATTTAATAAATTTCAGGCAAGAAAAACATCTTTTCCTAGATCATGTTGTAGCCTGAAGCAAATTCCTGTAAGTATATTGACTGAAAAAAAAAAAAAAAAAAGGAAAAAAGTAGATATTTAAACACCAGTCTTGGTTTATCACAGCTTTGCTCATACATTCCTATGTTAATTCCTGTTCTTTATCTACAGAAAGTCTTTAATTGTTTTCCTGTGCTATCTTTCACAATAAGATAATATTTTACCCATTTAAAGAATTAAAAACATAACAATGCAGAAATAAGTTGTCTTTCATGATCTTCAGGAACAAAAAATTCAAAGTAATTATTTTAAGAGTGTGGTGGGTTGACCCCAGCACGGCACCAGGTGCCCACCAAGCCCTTCTATCACTCCCCCCGACCCCCTTCAGCACGGCACACAGGGGGAGAATAAGACGCAAAGCACAGGGGTGTGGGTTATGATAGATAAGATGTTATTTTCTACTTCCCGTCCACAGGCGATGTCGGGCCGAGTCCAGGAAGCAGGGCTTCGGGAACACGTAGCAGCCACTTGGAGGACAAAGCAGAATGCCCCCCCATCCTCCTCCTGCCCTTTCCCTTTATAGTTGAACTGACGTCATATGGTATGGAATAGCCCACTGGTCAGCTCAGGTTGGTTGTATCTTCTCCCCCATCCTGCCCCCCATCCTCTGGTGCCGTGTGAGCACTGGCAGTCATAACACGGCTGTGTTATCAACACCCTCCAGCTCCCAGTGCTGCAGCATGAGGGCTGGATGGGGAAAAGCAGCTCAGCCAGACCCACTACAAAGAGGAAAACAATGGAACCTGTAAAAATCTTGTAACAGTAGTATACACATTATTTCACCTTCCAGCTCAGGCAGTAAATCCTGATTTGTGAGCATAATGTACTTGATGAAATTATTTATGATAATTAAAGCATGTTTTGTTGTCCCTTGGTTTTGAAATCCTGACCTTATATCTATTCCTTGGTTACATACTATACAGTTATATTTTATGATCCAGAATCTGTCTTCATTGGTAGTTGCCTTGAAAGGGAAGAATGTTATATTACTGTCCCATAAAAATCCTGACAAAAGGAAAAAACAAGCCATATTTTTAATAATGTTATCCTACTCATTCAAGATATTAGGTTAAAATGTGTCTTATGTTCATGTGTTCTTGTCAATCTATAAAGAGAAAGACTTGAAAAATAACATTAAAAAAAAAACCAAAAACAACCAAACAAAAATCACAAACAATCGATTAAAAAGCATAGCAGTTTAGGAGCAAAGACAAAGAATAGTTGTCTGAAAAAATCTAGGAACTGATACAGCAGGTATGAAAATTAGGATTTAGGCTTTTAATTTTCTTAAAACAGCAGGGATAAAATGAAGCGTTGTTGCATATGTCTCATGTATGTACAGACAGCTCCTATTACATATATAACAAGTTCATCTAATGCCTAATGATGTTTTAAGACAACAAGAAACAAAATGTGAACTTATCAAAAAAAATCTTGTAATAAAGCACTATGCAGGAGCCTACATCTTGCGAAAGCAATTAGGTTTCCATTACAATATGGTTTACTTTGCATTACATTTTCTTCATATTTTCAGTATGTGTCTGCTACCTGGTCCTGATGATTTGCTGTTTCTTCAGTGGTGTGTTCTTTCATCCTCATTTACCTTCATTACTCTCTTTTTAAATACTTTAAAGGAACTACAAGGAACTTCTGTTTATAGCTTGTCTTCCTAGGATTTTCTTCTTGCTTTCGAGAATACAATAACTATGTTGTTGATACTCTATCAAACCCTGGATTGATTCTCAGAATTAAAGTAAGAATCAACTCAGTACTATTCTGGGTCTACTTAATTATTATGCAGTCATTGAGCATATTAGTATATATCATTTTTTTTTTCTGGAAATAGAACAGCTCCTACTCATGTAAGTTGTCTTATAATGGTACAAAGGTCACACACATGAAAGATATACTGCATGCACTAAATTCACATTTATGTTTAACAAATTGTATAATATGAGATCTTAAGGTACTTTAGCTATACTGAGATGAAACTGAAGACACTTTGCACTCCTTAGAAAAATTCATAACTTCAATAATCACTCCTTACAATTTTCTGGGCTACTACAGTGAAGCTACTGGCACATTTTCCATGTGTATCAAGAGTTTATTTATAGGATAACAGACTTGATTTAGTGCCATTACATGTCTAAGTCTCCCATCTGTTCTTCAGCTGCCTCCCCAAGGTAATATCAGTCTGCTATAGGTTTTGTGCCATATCTGTTAGACCTTCACTGAATAACTTGAACACTGAAGAGTATTTCAGATACAACTAGACCTCCCTGTGTAGGCAACAGAATTGATCTTGTGCAAAATGACTAGCCCATTATACTGGGCATCTTTAAAAAAAAAAACAAACCTTAGATACTTATGAAAAGGTCAGAAAAGGGATTTAAAACTTAGAATAAGAGTGATCTGAAAAATTTTCTTTTAATCACGGAAGAGTCTGATGTGAACTTTTCTGAACCTAATATAGAAGTTTTAAGTAAACACTATATATAAGAAAAATATTAAAATTAAAGTAACATTAGACATTATATACCCATTAATGTTAAGAAAAGCGTGCCTACATGAAAACACATTAAAAATACATTGAAGGCATACAAAAATCATGCCTCTCATTTTAATATAGAAGGATTCTGATGGCGATCTTCAAAATAGTTATTAAGGAGACTGTGAGAATCAAATGAGAAATTTTACTTTTCAATTCAGTGTGCACTAAGGAGGGCTTAACTGAGACAAAATGCAAAGACTTTATTTTATACATCTGTCTTCCTGTTATAACTCTGTGCACAAATTGAAATCGGAATTTTGAAGACAACGTATTCCTTATGTCTAATTTTTTTTCTCACCTCTTCCCCTCCCTCTACCAGTAACTAAATCAGATTCTTGAATTATTATCATTGCATACACCTTTGATTTCTTTCCCTTTCATATATAAACTCTGGTCAGTCACATAGTCAATATACTGGAAAAGGTAAAGGCACAAACAGTTTAGAATATTATATAATTGTTCAGAATAATTTTAAAGAGTTGAATACTACAATTAGTCCACAAATGAGATGTAGATTCACATAAGGGCTAGGGAAAAAGTTGAAAAAAAAAATCCTTCTACCCAAGCCAGACACTAAAGAAGAATCCCTGTAGCATTGTGCTAGTATTTCATAGAGTCATACCATAGAATAATTTGGGTTGGAAGGGACCTTTAAAGCCATCTAGTCCAACTCCCCTGTAGTAATCAGGGACATTTGATGAATGATGTCTTGTTATTTCATTTTGGAGGGATATTCAGACCTTCAGTCTTCAAAGAAGTAACTTTGGTATTTTGAAATGACTTCTGAATCCTTCCCGTAATGTGGGAGCTTAAGGTTCCTTAATTCTATTCCTTTGACTAGCTTCTAACTGAAGTGCCATGGAAGCTTAAAGTGCATAATGGAACTGGCCTGCTTAAAAGTTTAGTGTCTAATTGTAATGAGTTAATTGGAAAAACTTTATAAACATCAGTAACCTAGAAAACATGGTCTATAATATTCATTTGTTTAGAGAAATAAAGGAATTATAAGAACCAAAGATGCAACTGTTTTCTGCAGAGGCAGTGAAAATTGTCGGTCCTTAAAACAACAAAAATATCATCAGGTTTAAATTGTAATTTAAAGGTTTGTTTTGGTGTACATATATATTATTACCTAGTAATAGTTATCCTTTGTATATGCTTTGCAATCAAGTCCTATGTTTATGGCATTTTCAGTAATTTAAAGAAATAAAGTTGCCTATTCCTGAACAGCTTCCATTCATCTCTTTCGTGTAATGATTTTGCATCTTCATGTGTAAAGTATTTCTTAGCCAAACAAAAGAATTTAACAGAAAAAGTAAGATAAAATTTATTATCAATATAATAATAAGAAAGCAATTCACAATTAGCATGTTTATGTCTTTATTTTTATCCAGATATATCCTATGAATAAATAAAGACAATAAAGGCAATGATCATCAATGTAGATCATATAGTCTAAGAGATAAATCTATCTTCTCTACAACAAGAAAAAGCAGAAAAGTAATTAATATTTCAATATTTAATCACACCATATAATCACTCAGTACAAAATACTTCAGCATTTAATTCAGTGAGATTAATTAAGTCTAGCTGTATGCATGTTCTCATTTTTTTAATGAAAAAACTTCAAAGCTGAAGTATTGCACATAATTTTTTGAGCTCTTGAAGGTGCTAAAATACAGCTCAGAAGAGATATACAAAGCATGAGATTATTTCAAAATTTTTTCTTAAGACTAAAGACAGCTTCTGCTGAACTCAGGTAGACAGAATTGCTTAATTTATTTTAGAACAAAGTAGCCCATTGCATTGTTGATCTTTAGTACTACTACCACTACTACAACTACTTAATTGATTATTATGATGCTTTCGGTGAAAGTTAAAGCAGCTCCACATTCTAACACTGAATTTGTCCACATCAGTGGTACTCCCATATCTCCTCCTTCCTGTATTCCTTGTAATGTTGATCCTTTTTTATATAAAAAATGTACATGTTTTCTCTTGAAAAGAATAGAGAAGCTTAGGCAATGTAATAACAGCAACAAGTATGATGTTCTTTGTTCTTCAGTTACGTCTGTGAGTTATTAATTTTGGCCAGTGTAAAATCCATTAGGTCAAAAGTAGGCAATTGGTTACAGGTAATATCAATGTAGGCTGTTCCCTAGAAAATGTTCCCTAGAAAATGATTACACTCATTTAGCTGTTTACTTAGACTTTGGATTAGTCTAGGGTATTTATTTATTTATCTACCTAGCTATTTATGTATTTATTTACTAGGCATTAATTTCTCTCATTGTTGGGCAATTGTGTTCTCAAGGTAAGTTTTTTCATGTTCCTTTTATATAAAGAGAGAATAGTCTTGAGTCTAAGAAAATCTTGAGCTAATGTAAAATATGAGAGAACAACCCGAAGATGGTATTTCTACTGAATTAATGAGGTGATTCGTAAGACAGGGAAAATAATACTGAGTAAACAAAGAAAACTGATTTTGTGAAATACCTGTCAGAAAGAATTCTTCCCTAGAAAATGATTGTGCCATTGGAAACTTAAAGCACTGTGCAAAACACTTTCACAACTACTTAGGTTTAGTCTTGGAAACAACACTGAAATACTTCCAAGAACTGAAGATGACCCATTGTGACAGCTGGTACTATACTGAGAAAAGACTGAGAATGCTAATCCTCCTTACTAAGAATTCTGAGAGGTCAGGGTTTTCACAGACAAGACACTGTGATTCAAATTAAAAAGGATTGCCACAGAACAAGGCTTGGAAGTTGTGATGTCCAACTGTCATGCACCGGTCATGGACCAGAGCGAGATTTTGATCATATTCTCAGGAGCAGAATTAAGACTCAAAATGGAGTCAAGCGCCAAGTGACTTTATTTGCCTGACAAATTTGCAAAGTAAAGAGAGAGAGAAAGGAAAGAAGGGTCAGTTGTGATAGCTACTACCATGGATCTGTGGCATTCCATCTGTCCATTTCATTTCCAAGTCCGGTGGAGAACATTCGTATCTTTTCGATGTTGATTGTTCCTGCTCTTTTGATATTCTAGGAGCTGTTTTGCTTAACCACACTTGCCACCTGGCAGTGGTACACATGCCCAGTACTGACTCTGAGGGTTCTTAGGTGGTCGTCAGGGGTCTCCAGACCCCTTGGTCTTCCAAGCCCTGGGTCTGGATGCATGCACAGGGGTTAGGTTGCAGTTCTCAGAATTAGCTCCATATTCAAGTTCACATGAAAGCAGAAACTTCAAGCCTTGTGGTCCAGTCATCACTTGGTTTGTGCTTTGATATCTACCCACACTGGTACAGCAATGTTGAGGCAAATAACACACAGTCTCTGACACCACCTCTGACACTGACACAGCAGTATCTGAATAAAATGGATCATTTATGGTTATTATTGTGTATCAATGCAGAAACCTAGTGATGTGTGAAATTTCTTGTGCCTGAAGTCATTAAACTGTGGCATAGATGATCAAACTGGCCATGGATTTGGTCTGAATATTTGCAATTCAGAAGAGTTGGGACTTGTAACATTTTGAAATATTCTGAGGGTACTGAGGTTATGGTTTCCTTTGAATCCTTTATTAAATCATGCAAAGGATCTTCCATCTTACACGCATGAAAATAATGGTAAAACAGAGATTAGCAACATCACGTCTTCCTGATATCAGTGTTCTCATGATTAGCTAGTACACTGAATCACTGGTTCATAACAGCAAACAAATAAACCTTTGAAACAATAATCTTGGATAATGGCTGTTATCTTTTCATTACAAGAAACTTATCCACTTTTTCTTCTGTAAAATCTGAGACACTACACTTCCAAGAAATGGGAATCCTAGAGACAGATGTTGAAAACCTGAATGGCATACAAGTCAGGACTTCAGAAGGATGGGATGAGAGAAGAAGCTGTCTTAGAGTTCTTCTTTCCATTGTATATTTGACTTTGTAATGGAAACTAAATAACCAAAAGGTTACTTCTAGGCCTTAGTCTCAGCTGACATAAAAATTTCTCTTTACTTTCTTCTGGACCCATACAAATATATTCAGAAGGCACAATGTCTTAGATTCAAAAGAAACTGTGGTACAAATTGTGTGGAACACCCTCTCAGCACTCAGTTTCTCAGTAGCACTTTCTCTACTTAGAATCATAGAATGGATTGGGTTGGAAGTGACCTTTAAAGGTCATTTAGTCTAATGCCCCTGCAGTAAACAGGGACATCTTCAACTAGATCAGGTTGCTCAAAGCCCTATCTAACTTGACCTTGAATGTTTCCAAGGATGACGAATCAACCAACTCTCTGGGCAACCAGTTCCAGTGTTTCACCACTTTCACTGGAAAACATTTCTTCCTTATACCTAGTCTAATGGTACACCCTTTAAAATCATTACCCCTTGTCCTATTGCAACAACCCTGCTAAAAAGTTTGTCCTCATCTTTTTTATAGGCTTCCTTTAAATATCGAAAGGCATGTCTGGAGCCCTATCTTCTCCATGCTGAACATCCACAAATTTCCTGACCTTTCTTCATAGGAGTGGTGTTCCATACCTCTGACCATTTTTGTGGTGCTCCAACAGGCCCATGACTTTCTCGTGCTGAGGGCTCCAGAGCTGGACACAGAGCTCCAGAGCCAGATACAGAACTTCAGGTGAGGTCTCACAAAAGCAGAGAGTCAGAGTCACCTCCCTTGATGTTCTGGCCATACTTCTTTTGATTCAGTGCAGGATACAGTTGGTCTTCTGGGCTGTGACTGAACATAGGTGGCTCTTGTCCAGCTTTTCCAAGTCCAGTCCAAGTCCTTCTTCATAGTGCTGCTCTCAATCTCTTCACTGCCCAGCTTGTATTGAGACCAAGGATTTCCTCAACCCAGTGCAGGACCTTGCACTTGTCCTTGTTGGACCTCATGAAGTTCATGCAGGTCAACTTCTAAAGCTTGTCTATGTTCCTCTTGATGCCATTCCATCTCCCTGGTGTGTTAACTGCACCACTCATCTTGGTGTCATTTTCAGACTTGCTGAGGGTACACTCAATCCCACTGAATATGTAACTCATGAAGATATTTAAAGAACACTGGTCCCAATATGGACCCCTGAGGGACACCTCTTGTCACTGATCTCCATTTGGACATCAAGCCATTGAGTACTACCCTCTGGATGTGACCATCCACGCAATTCCTTATCCACCAAACAGTCTACCCATCAAATCCATACCTCTACAATTTAAAGAGAAGGATGTCGTGGAGGACTGTGTCAAAGGCCTTACAGAAGTCCAGATAGATGACATCTATAGCTTTTCCAATACTTGCACATACCTACTTCACATCCATTATACCTTGGGTAACAGGAAAAAAAAAATAAAAATAATTAATTAAGCTGATTCTGTTTTGCCCATGACAGTAGCAGGACAAAACTCAAAATAATTCCAAGTACTAAATAGTCAGTAGTTTAACAGCTACTTAGGAGTAACTAGCTTTATGAAGGGAACAATTTTTTTTTTTTTTTTTTTAGGAAGTGGTATGTTTTAATATGAAGTAACTTTTCTTCAGGTAAGTAGAGTGTGTTATCTGGTGTTAGTTTCCTCAACTTGGAAGCTATGGTTTGATCTCACTTTTGTATGTATTTCAGAATCATTCTTTCATAATGCAGTATTTTTTATCCTCATTTCAGTGACTGTAATGCAATGTAAAGAACATTAATCTTCTAGAAACTCATGCACTGTGATCCCCAGGACTCAGTTCAAAGGGAAGGACAATTGTAATATTTCATGCAGTGTGCAAAGTTTGCCTACATTTACTCCTCTTATTTATACTCATAGTCTCTTCTAGTAAAGTAAGTATGTAAAACAGCGGTTAATATTCAGTGAAACATAGAACATAAGTATTTTATTAAATATTTTTTCTTCTGTAAATTTCCTTTTAAAAGCTGACATACTTGAGTTCTGTTGAAAAGTGATCTCTCTCAGAGACTTAGAGGGAAACAGAAATGACATCTAGAAAGACCTTTCTTCTATAAAATTTTCCACTTCTTATTGTAATCTCTTGTAATATAATGTACTGCTTCAAAAAGACATATGGATTATGGCTGAAATAACTACAAATATTTTTCTGACAGAAGTCAGGCAAAGAAGACACTCAAACTACTACATCACGTGCTTTTGCCAAGGTTCTACATTTGAAGGCCTTTGAAGATTTGAAATGCAAGTGAAATCTGTTATTTCTCTGCCATTGTTATAAAGCCACTGGAAAAATAAAAGAAAAACAAAAGAAGAAAAAAAAAAAAAAAAGAGACTGTAGTGCCTAACTGTTGTGTATGTGTCTTATTTTGCCATGCTGATAAGATTCTCCCTTGACAATGACAATGAAATAATTATTGTCAGCAAATCCAAGGAAAACAAAATCCCATTAACTGGCAAAAGACCATAGAGTATTTAAATAACTTTTTGCCTTTTTCTTTTTTTTTAAACAAGGGCCTAATTTACACATCAAATAGAAACAGGTGAGAAAAAGCAACAAAATATATATTCCTACTCTCTTCAAATAGTGGGTATAAAATATTATTATACTTACACTATATTTGTGATCCTGAGTGAAAAGTCATTATAAATGTATCAAAATTTTCAATTAAGACTCTTCTTCCAAAAGAAAAAGGTGGAGTGCTTTTAGGGTCTGTTTAGCCTATTGAACTTGTTTTCTGTAAAAATTTGAGATGAGACACTATGTTTTCCTTATTGCTGCTTATAGGTTTACATAGGTTATATGATATTTTTATTAGTTCTAAATCATACTTTTTTCCCCTACACAACCTTAATTTAAAAATAGATGAAAAACCCCAAATGAAGTAGTAGGTACTGTGTTAAAGTAGTTCAAAAAGTAAACCAGAATTTAAATTCTATTTTACTATTAGATTTACTCATGTCTTGTAGCAACCTCAGTTTCATACTGTTATGATGACAGTCAAGATGTTTGACAGAATTACTTTTACATAATTACATGTGCTGATGGAAAAATTCTGCTCATTAGGAAGCAAACCGGAATATTGGAATGCTATTTCCCTTATCTATGCAGTTAGGTATACAACTATCAGAGAAATATAAGTCTAGTGTAACATCTTGCTTTAATGATGAAAGAAGTGAAAAAAAAGGGATTCTGTACTTTGCTCTATACCATTCAACTCAGAAAGGTGTTAGTAATCATGCTTATTGACAGAGAATAAACCAATTTTTTCTAAATCAAGACTAAAGTCTGGGTTGTTTCCAACAGATTTTGCAAACTTAACTGTATTTTATAGCCTTCCTTCAGCTATTATTAAAGTAAAAGAAGAGAAACATACACCATGACAAGATGATTTTGGGAATGCTTATCCTTTTCCATAGAGTACAATGTGAACATTGAACAATCATTGTCTAATTGATATCTTGTCAAAATTCATGAATTTATATGAAGAAATCTGGACTTTTAAATCTGCAGCTTAACTCTATTGTTAACTTGCATGTATCTGCTAAAGACGTTTTCTGTTTCCATGTTTAAAGTTACAATGGGTGACAGGGGAAATTAAGTCCAGCTGTTTATAAAATTTCTTTTATCCAAAGTCCCTCTGTGACTCCTTTTCCCCATGGCTTTAATTAGCATAACCATTTCTATTTATCTGATAGTGGCTTTGAGATTCTTAGGAAAAATGAGCTATGTAAATGCAGTGTATCTGACATAATTATTTCAGATTATTTTCCTGAATCAAATGAGGAATTCCCTGTTCATTTAGTGTACTTTGGGAGAGAAACAGACTATATGCACCACTGTTTAATTTTATGAGACAGAAATGACAGCATAGGAAAAAATATATTAGAAGTTTGGTTGCTGTTTTTTTTGTTTTGTTTTTTTTTTTTTTTTTAACTTGTCATCTTCAGATTCTTTCAGTGTCCTGTATTCTTGTATGGAAGAGACAATGAGATAGTTGTTTCTCATTTGTAACATCTCCAATGCAAATAATTTTATAATTTCCTGAGAACAGCCTCATAATCTTGAAATTCAGACTTTTGTCTCTGAAAGCCATGTGCACCTTTCATAGTAGACACACATATGTCACTACCAAAGGGACAGGTAATAATTCTCAAAATAGTGCAATACATTGTAACCTTCCGCACTCCTCTATCAGGAGGACTTCTGCTTGCATTCTTTTGACATGAGGATATCAGTTGTTGCTTTAGTTTGCCTAGCATCTAGATAACCTGCCAGTCCTCTGAAATGCATGCATTTTAAAGAAGCAGCATATCATATTGTGATGTATTTTCCATTCTGGATAATATTCTGTAGATCTCTTTTAGAAATAACTGCAAAATCTGTTCAGCTTACTAAAGCAGTATAACGTGTGTTAGTGAAAAAGTGTAGTTGTCATGCATTATAGAGTGTTAAGAGCTGTGCATTTCCACTTGTCTTTCCACAGGAAATAGAAGAATATAGATAACTGTTCACAGTTGTACTCCACCTGGAAATGGGAGGCAGCAGTACAGCTAGAGCCCTGTAACACTGACAAGTGATGTGATGGGATGTTAATTTTATGGTTAAAGAGCAGTAAAGACAGTTCCCATGGGATTGCTTTTTCAAAAGGGGGCATTATTTTCAGCAAGTCTTTCAACTGTAAACCTCTGTAACTCCTCAGTGAGTTATTCTGCTATTTCCTAAAATGTCCTGCTGGTAAAGATGCTAGATACTATTCTTCTATAGTAGTGAGTGCAGGATTTGGAACCATTAGTATATAGCACTATACTCTTCTACCTAATAATGAAGTAGCTGAATGTTGAGAGAAACTATGTTTGTATTAAGCTCCTTCAGTATAAATTTTTATCACAACTGTATTAGGAAACATGGAAAACTATAATTCAGTTTAAATTTTGTGTTGGTTTATTTTGCTTTTTTTTTTCCTCAGAGAAGCTGAGTTATTCTTTGAGATTTGACAAAAAATCTGAAGTGCATGTTCTTGTTATTAAGGACCTCATAAATTCATTATGTTAATCATTGTGAAGTCAGATGGGTAAAAGCCTCAGAAGATCCATCTGCAGCATCCCATTAGCACTGAGGTGGCTGTAGCAGACAGATTTAAGCAATAGTATTGCATATATTACTGTTACCACCATCCATATGTCTTAGCTTGCCAGTTGTCCTGGTTTGAGGTAGACCAGAACTAATTTTGTTCAGTGGTTTTGCTCAGTTCCTCTAACTTCACTTTCTGAAGCTAGCAGCATGTTTTCACAGGCAGCATCTGCTTCTAGCAGTGATAACACTCCATGTTTAGAGTTAGTACCAAGCATTTGTGTGCAGAAAGGCACTTGCTTATACTTACTCCTGTGCAGACCAAGGTCATTGCTAAATCTTGAGTGACATGTTGGGGATGCAGAAAGTCAGAGATCACACTTGCAGGGAGGAGTGGACAGGACAGGTGACCCTAAACTGACCAGCAAGGTATTCCTTTCCTTTCCTTTCCTTTCCTTTCCTTTCCTTTCCTTTCCTTTCCTTCCCTTCCCTTCCCTTCCCTTCCCTTCCCTTCCCTTCCCTTCCC